>JAPYKT020000033.1:0-1200000 GCA_028749325.2 Caryopteris x clandonensis | reverse complement strand
TAGATCACGTACCAACAACGAAATGAATATCCCACATTCATAAATTAACTTTTAAACTAATCATGATCTTGACTCCAAATATTCAAGTAGACCAACTCTAATAATTAATTAAGTAAGAATTCATGATATTTTTATATAACTAAAGAAAAAAACATGTACTATGTTTTACTATATTTTCATATATAATAGAAATAATATACAAAACATAATTTTTTTTTACATATTTTTACTATCATTTCATATGTAACATAAAAATATAAAAAACATACTTTCTTATATATAATTTCATAGAAAGTATTTCAAATAATAATAATAATAATAATCATAATAGTTTAAGCTAAATATATAAAAAAATCAACACAAAACTATCACATACTTTGAATTGCAAAATTTTGAAAGGTGGTGCTTGATATAGTCGTGATTAAAATATAAATTTCACCAAAGATCGTGATTTTTTATGTAATTAAACCTACTATATATATATATATATCTATTTGTGATTTTTTTATGTAATTAAACCTACTATTTATACATATTTATTTATTCGTCAATCAAAGTATATCGTCGCATGGGGTAAATTATTATAATTATTATTGAATAGGAAGAAATAAGAGAGAATAAGAAAAGAATAAAATTAAGTTAGTTTTAAATATATATATATATATAAGGGTATTTTAGTCAATTTAATTATATCTATTTTGTCCTAATTATTTTGGGGGTTATTTATAGATTTCGGGGAAAAGCTTATTCTTGTCACAAAATTATTAATTTAAACATTTTATTGCATTTATACCATCTTGTTTTTTGTTTTTTATTTTTTATTTTTAATGACAAGGGTATAATGGGTATAATTGGGGTATATTTAGTAAAAAAAATAAAATCATCAATTTGATATATTTAGACTTCAGGGCATGTTTAGAGGTTTTGGGGGTATGAATAGTCGCTTCCTAAAAAATTAAATAGAAAAACTGATGCAGGTGTCCCGATGAATGCGAACTCCATTGATTTCTTATAAGAAATGCCGTTGAGTAGATCCCTTCAATAATTTTCTTATATTTCTGAATTACCTTTAAATTACAAGCTGCAATTTATTTAAGAAATATCCCATAATAATTATGATAAAATTAGATATAAATAAATTGACTAAAATATCCTTATATATTTATATATTTAAAAGTAATTTAATTTTATTCTTTTTTTATTTTCTCCTCAACTGCAGAATTCTCAATCCCCAATCACGTTTCCTTTTCTTCTTCTGCATGTTTCTTGAATATAGAAATACAAAGCTATTTTGAAATTGCATATTCATATTCGTTAGTTTTACTTTATTATCTTCTTTTTCTCCATGTTTCTTGAATATAAAAATACGAAACTTCTCCATATTTTTGTTGAATATAGAAATACAAAACTGAAATTGCAGATTCATTCATGACTTTTCTGAGGCTCGACTCCAAATCTAAAGTCTTTCACCGCGAATGCCAAATATGATAAGCAACACACTTAGCACTATTCTCTAAATGTTATTTCCCCATACTTAATTTGGTTAAGAATTGTGTGTACAGGGTTCATATATATATATATATATATTCTCTAAATGTTATTTCCCTAGGGTTAATTTGGTTAAGAATTGTGTATACAAAGGTTTATATATATATATATATATTTAAAAAAATGTTTTTCAACCTCTTCTGATTTGCAGCATTGTTCTGCAACAAAATAGCCCGAATCTCAGAAGAATATATATACATATATATTTCATAAGAAACATAATTTTTTTTGCTAATGTTTTATACTAATATTTTTTCTTCTTCTTTTTTTGGATTTTTGGGTAGAAAAGAGAGAAGATGGAGGTTAAAAGGGAGATATATGTATGTTAGATTAAAGGATAGAAAAATCGCAGAGAGAAATTTGTTTTTTAGGGTTTTTTTGGAGAAGACATGAAATTTTTCTATTTTGATTTGTGATTTTGTGTTGGGAATTGTGGGTTGGACTGTCCTGATTTGTGTTTTATTTTTTTATTTTTATTTTTTAATAAAAATGCTATAATGAGTATAAATGGGAATATTTAGTAAAAAGAAGATAATTATTAATTTACTTGGGATATATTTAGACTTTGAGGTATATTTAGAGATTTTGGGTATCAGTAGGCGCACTCTTTATTTAAACATTACAACCTTTAGTCAAAGATTTTAATATTTCGGAAAAATAAATAGTCATTCAACTAAAATAAATTCAGAAAAATAATTAAAAAATTAAAAATAACATTAAGACTTCAAGCAGCTTCATCCCCACCAAAAACTCATTTTACAATTACAGAATTCAACCAAACATAAAAAAATATTCAACCAAACATAAAAAAATAAAAAAAAGATTTAGAGTAATCTCAAATTACAATAACACACGTGAAATTGCATTCCTTCTTCACGAATTTTAAATCCTCTACCAACCTCAAATATTCCAAAAAAATAAAATAAAATCAATCCATAGATATTTTAAGATATAAGTATTAAGAAAAATAAAATAAACAATCAAGGTGGATGTAAATATTATAAAATCAAACAAAAAAGAATTATATAGTATGAGAGTAGCAAGAAAAAGAGCAAGAGATTCCGAAAGAGAGAACCCAAAAATATTATACATAGGGTGTGATTGCTTCCCTTCAAATAAGGGATCAGATTATTGTTGCGCTAATGTCTCACCGTCCCCCGAAATAACAGCATCAACTAAATCTTCCAATTATCAACTAATTACATAGATTTAATTATTTAGGATTATGCTACTTTCAATCTTAAATTATTTAATAAATTAATGTAATTAATAAGCTTCCACTCACTTAATGAAACCAAATAATTTTATAATTAGGTAAATTTAGTTATTAGACTTGGCCTAATTAATTGAATCAATTATTACAGGGCTTATAAAAGAGTCTCATTCTTAATGTGATATGATTCATCTATTATTTATATTAATATAATAATAAAACAGTTTTGGAATCATAAATTTTCATCCATTTTTTATTTTTTAAAAGTGAAAATATAAATGTAAAATAATGTGTTAGAATTTGATTTATTTATTTATTTATTTCTTAAAAATATATTCTAACTTGTTATAATAAAAAATTTATTTTCAATCAATTATTGACATATAATATATCAAATTAATCATTTTTTATCTTCAAATTTACACCTATATTGCATATATAAAAATGTCACATTAGATCCGAAAAGTATAATTATTAATTTGCCGATAGTGTGAGTTAATTTTGAATATTTATTATATATAAGATTATTTGTATAAAATTTAGGCTGTAAATAAATATTGACTATTAATTTATTAAAACTATTCAAAAATGCTAATCAAGTTGTTATAATATCAAGACTCTTAAATATTTTTTTATATAAACAATTATTATTACATATGTTTATTAATAAAATAATCAAATAATTCAAAATATTGTTAAATATTATTTTACATAAAATTATATTACAAATATAAATATATTATATTACAAATGATATATCGCGTAATAAATAGTAACAAAATGAAATAAAAGGGTATTCAATGTAGCCAACAAAAAATATAATATTTTTTGCTTTGTTGAGGAAAAGTCAACAAAAATAAATGAAGGTAGCAGGGTCAGGGCTGCTGCTCCTGTTGACAGTTGAATTTCATTAGTATTCGTCGATATTAGTTTAATTAATAACAAATAAAGTTTGAACCAGTTTTTTTGAGTTCGTTTAATAAACAAAAAAAGCTTGAATATTAAATGTTTCGTATAATTATAACTCACGAACAACTTAATTAATAACTCATATAATAATAATAATAATAATAATAATAATAATAATAATAATAATAATAATAATAATAATAATAATGGGGTGGAGGATATTGGGGAGGCGCTGGTAATTAGGCTATTGTTTTGGCCTCAACAGAAATAAGAAAAAGACGATTTTTTAGAGCGTTTGTTGGGGAGAAAGAAAATCTGAATACATACAGATCTGGCGATATCATATAAATAAATAAATTAATTGGAAATATACGCAATCTTCTCTCCTATTTAAAATCCCTAAATACAGCCTATTCAGGCATTCCCAAATCCCAAATCTCTCTCTAGGTTTTGTTTTTTGCACGCATTCACTCTTCAATTTCGAGACGATGTCCTCGTCCGCCCCTGAGAACGCCACCAAGAAGATGATAACTCTGCGTAGCTCCGACGGTGAGATGTTCGAGATTGAGGAGTCGGTGGCTCTCGAGTCCCAAACCATCAAGCACATGATCGAGGACGATTGCGCCGACAGCGCTATCCCTCTTCCCAACGTTACCGGGAAAATCCTTTCGAAAGTCATAGAGTATTGCAGGCGTCACGTCGATGCCGCCGCTTCTGCTGCCAACGCCGAAGACAAGATCGCCTCCGCCGCCTCCGATGAGGAACTCAAGACCTTTGACCATGATTTTGTCAAAGTTGATCAGGCTACGCTTTTCGACCTTATTTTGGTATACTTTTGAATTATTTAAGTTATTTCGGTTGCTTTGCTATTTTGTGTCTCGGCTTAGTTGCGAATTGTGTGCTAGGGTTCAGATTCCGAGCGTTTAGAACTTAATTCTGAATTTTGCGTTAGGGTTTTCTGTGGTTAGGATTGGTATTTGGTATTGTTTGCCCTATTTAAATTATTTTGGACTCAGCTCACTCTTATTGTTGCGGTGGGTGGTTGTTTTCAAAGATGCTTTTGGCACGCCTGTTATTGCTTCATTTTATATTATTGATGTTTCTGTCTTGATTCTTCCGAGTCTATCTGCACATTGAGAAGTTTTTGGCTGCATTAGTATTAGGCTGATTATCTCGTTCTAATTACTTATGATGATGTCCTGCCTTGTTTGTGTTGTGGGCTTTGAGTTTGGTCTTTCTGCTGGTTATAGACTAATTTTTGGACTATGGTTGTTATGCCCTTAGAACATTGGTTGCTTACTATGAGTATTGAGGCTATCCTGTTTGATGCTTACTTTATTACTGCTCTCCTATTACTGTTTAAAATGAATATTTGCTTTGCTTTCCCTGTTGATGCTCCTCTCTCCATCTTTCCCTTGTGGGGGGTTTATCAATATGATGTGGGACTTAGATATAAGTGCTACGGTTACCAATTGTATTGGCCCTTTCCAGAATTTTGAAGTTTTTTGTTGGGTTAGAGTTCCATCTTTCTCATACATGTTGTGCCCTAGTTTTTGATTGTTGGTTGCACATACATGCATCTCTTTCCTTTTATGTTATTTGGTTTAACCCAAGTATTAACAAACTAATTTCTTAAGACTTTTCTTGCTGCCTGATATGTTCAAGGTTTGTTTTTTCTTTTTTTTTTTTAATAGGCGGCTAATTACTTAAACATCAAGAGCCTCCTGGATCTGACTTGTCAGACTGTTGCTGATATGATCAAGGGAAAAACTCCGGAGGAGATCAGGAAGACGTTCAACATCAAAAATGATTTCTCACCAGAAGAGGAAGAGGAAGTCCGAAGAGAGAACCAGTGGGCGTTTGAGTAGAGCAAATTGCATATAAGTTATCTATAGCTCTGGAGCAAACATATTGTTTTATCTGATGCTTAGTCTTAATATTACTTTTGTTCCATAAAGATTGCTACCCTCTAGACTTTATTTTCTGTCTTTGGTTGGATATGTTAATGTGACATTGTTTCCTTATTTATTGCTCTATTTTGAAGTAATTGATCCCATGTGATGAGAAGTAAAATTGCAACTAGTTTGGGGACTGGGAAGATAGGGAACACAAGGCACAAGGCAGTTTCATAATTGATAGTGAGGCCCACAATTGGGCCTTATGGGTTAATTCCATGCTCTCACTTTATAATGTTTTATTTCATGAACATGCTATGATTATGTATTGGGATGTACAATCTTTCACTATATTATGAGATACTCTTGTTTTCAACATAAAGGTCTTGTTTGTATGAAAATTTCAAAATAAAGATTTTGTTTGTATAAAATGTTTAAATTGGTGGTTGTTACCCTAGGCCAATTTAAAATTAGAATTTGCAATGGGTTGGAGAGAAAGATGCTATTTAACGAGAATTTGTAATTTTTGGAAAATTCTACATTTACAAGATGCCTCCTAACCTCCGAGCTAGCAATTTTTTAATGGAACTTCCTACAAATGTTGCTATTGAATGAATCTTTTAAGTTATTGCATTCCTTAAAAAAGTGCAAGAGGTTAGTTGAATAAAATAAATAAACGTCTCAATAAAACATAATTTTTAATTTTAGGAGTTTAGTATAAGAACGCAAGCATTTACTTCGTCCCGCTCCCACAAAGATAGATTGATAATTATTTTTATATTTATACTTGAGCAGCAATAGCATGAGCTTCTGTAAGTGTTAAACGAGCTTTGAGATATAGTAAGTAGAAGTTCATCAAACTCTTCTTGAACCTCATAAGTTTTGAGATATATCCAATACTTTTTAACATCATGAGGTTCAAGAAGTAGACAAGAAGCATATTTCTTTAAGAAGCGAGTGTGTAACATTTCAGCTAGTTACTTTTTCCCATAAGCACAATTCAGTTAATACATGATCCCCTACTTTGACAAAATTAACAAACCACTTTTATTCCCCGTCCTGTTTTCTTCTTACACGGTTTCCTAGTCATACACTGCCCTTTTGGAATTCTTTGTCGAAGTATTGCTCACAACAAACGGACTCCTAACCTTAAACTTCTCATTAGCCCACGTAATCGAACCAAACAAATCTTCCTCTGAAGCTGTACTAAGTTTAAACGTCACTTGGAAGCTCAATTTCTGAACATTCTTTGTGAACTGCAATTTACTGGGCACCACTTCAACATTCATGCTTGCGGGAGCCTCTACAATGGCTGTGTAGGTCGATTCTTCTTCACCAACATTACTCACAGTTCGGCTCACAACCTTGCTTTCACTCGCCTTTAAACCCAAGACAGCTATTGATGGATAGTTCATGTTGGAGATTGCATCAGCACTCGAGTTAGTTGAGCATGAAAAGTCGCTCGGAGCAGCCGATGAAATGCTTTTAATCTTGGCTGTGTCGTAGCCAAAGTTGCAGAGAAACTGAAGGTAGTTGATGGACTCGGTCTCGTAGACAAGCCCGGGCTCTAACGGCCCGGACAGGATTATTTCGCCTGCTCCTATGTCATACGGGCTGGCTTTTGAGCCCGTGTTTGTTGTGATTGGGGCGTGTAGATTGTTTGTCTGGATCGCTGGAAACGAGATAAATTAAAGCATAACGTTTCTGAAAATAAAATATAGAGTGATTTATGTCAAGATTATATCAAACCTGTTGTCATTATTGCTGATCGGATTGCAGAGGGACCCCATGTGGGATGCTGCGACTTCACCGTTGCAGCCAGCCCTGAAACATGGGGACAGGCCATGGATGTGCCCGAGAGTATGTTGAAGACCGGTGGGTCCTTTTCGGGCAGAGCCTCGGCCTTGTCGTTTGATGGCCAAGCTGCAAGAATTGCTACTCCTGGTGCAGCTATATCGGGCTGTAAAACCATCCAAACCACCATCCTTAGTCTTCCCTTTAATCTTTCTATAAAGAGCGAGAGAGCAACAGAGAGAGAGTGCGAGGTGAAATCATACCTTGAGAAGGTTTCGAATACCATATGTGGGGCCTCTTGATGAGAAGTAGCCAACAGCAGGAGCAGGCTTGTAGTTTTGTGTGGCCACAGTTGGCAGGATTATTGCTTGTGGATTGCTTTTTTATTTATTTATTGCAACGTCAAACAATCCAATTAGCTACTTTTTTGTTTAAGTTTGCAATGAAAATTGTAATAAATATGATACCTATCTGAGTTGATGTAAGTTAGTATTTCAGCTCCATCCTTTTCAGTGACAGCAGCAATGGGAAAAGTTTCATATTTGGTTGCCACTTGCCTCTCATCTTCGTCGATCGCTATCATGCCAATTGCGCCTTGGCCCTTCAATGAATTGAATTTCTCTCTCGTTTCATATGTTTCATCCTTGTTGTTACATAGAACAATCTTTCCCTTCACTTTGCTATCATCTAATGATCCCGGAAGGCAACTCCTGAAAGATTCAATGTTGTTTCAACTCATGAATCCAACTGCCACTTTCTAAGGATAAAACAGAGGATTTCTTGTCTCTACATTGTACCTTGCATCGTCGTCATCCTTTTCGGAAGCAGACTTTGCTGAGAGTCCATCTATTAAGGGATACATGCTTGATTTACTGAGATTGGAAAAGTTGATACCTCCACCCTGTGATACACTCGTAAAGAAATGAGCTGTTAGGGGCATGTCAACGATCACATGCCCTGCTTTTCCTGCCCCAGTTGTGTTCCACTATGAGTGGGACACAACTCAGGCAGGAAAAGTAGAACATAAGATCTTGGAAGTTGCTTATTCATCAATTACCTTAATCACTTTGTTTCCTCCCAACAGGATGTCGGCCTCAAAATCGCGATCGATAGTGGTGGCAGCAACAGTGAGTATCCAAGGGGCAACATTCACAACTGTTTCAGGAGACGGGCCGCTGTTTCCAGCTGAGCAAACAACAATGATCCCCTTCTCGACTGCATGAAATGATCCAACAGCAATTGGATCGGTGGTGAATTCGGGCTGTCCTGGAGACGAACCTAACGAAAGGGACAGCACGTCTACGCCATCAGCAATTGCATCATCGAAGGCTTTCAGAATAGCGGACCCCAGGCAACCCCCATTAGGTATACAAACACGATACATGGCGATTCTTGAGCCCGGTGAGCCACCTGCTGCAGTCCCTTTTGCTACGCCATAGTAAGATGCTCCGGAGACTGGCCTCCCGGCAGCAGTGGATGCAACATGCGTACCATGCCCGCTCTCATCTCTTGGTGTGCCGAACGGATGGTTTCCAGTACCAGTATTATCATAATACCTTGCTCCAATCACTTTCCTACAGAAACAGTTCACCAAATATTTTAGTAGGAAAAGTGATTGCATGTATGTATGCTGATTCTTTGGCTATTTTCAAAAGAAAAAACACAGTTGGAACTACGTAATCAACATTTTCAAATTGCTTTTACCTATTGCAGGTAGAGGAAGTGAAGTTTTTTCCTTCCATGCATTTCCCCTTCCAACGTGAAGGGATCGGACCGATATCGTCATCAATGAAGCTCTCCGATTCAGGCCAGATTCCTGTAATGGTTTTACAAAAGTGACTTCCATAAGCAATACCATTTAACATTATAAAGAATAAACTAGTTGAATTGCTATTTTGTTACATACCTGTATCTAAGATGCCAATAATAGTGTCAGCTCCAGTTGAAGAAGGGGAACTTGGGCTTGAATCAATTTTCACAGCAGTTTGGTACTTCAAGAACTCCCAAGAACGTGTTGTGTGAAGCTGTAAAACAGGATCAGGAAAAACAGACACCACTCCGGGCCTTTGAGCTATTGACTTGGCTTCTTCGTCCGATAAACGAGCAGCAAAACCCACGAATCCATTGCTGTAGGTTTGCACCACAGAATTCTTCTTCCTGAAAAGCAAAAAAAAAAAAAAAAAAAACATTTTTAATGGGGAATTTACAAACTTCATATGCTTCTCAAAGGTCTTTGGAAAAAGATGAAGTGCTTTTAAGCTGCCTTTTAACTTCTTTACTGAAAAGCATGAATAGATTGACACATCTTTATTACAGTAATGACTTGATGTTGAACATAAAGGGAAACCATCTTTGTTTCCATTCAACCAGAGCTCTAGTAAACGGACAAAAAACAAAGAACCTTTTCATCAAGGAGTTTAGGAGCTGAACATGATCATTTCTTGGGGCACCATTTTCAGAAACTGAGGCTCCCATGTACACGATATAAACTCGATTATTATCTGCACAAGTTTCTCCAAGAAGCAACGCAAGCGAAAGAATGAACACGAAACAAAGGCAAACAACTCTCATGGTTGCTGAATCCACACTTCCAAAGAAGGGACTTGAAGCTCTTTATATAGTGTTGATCATCAATAATAATTAAGATTTCCCAATATTGAAAGCTTGGCGGTGTGATCCTAACTAGCTAATGGATCCGTGCGTCTTCCCACTTTGGAATATATATTTTCATGATCAACAACATCCACTTCCACTTAATGTGCGCGTGTTCGATAATGGTGGTGGAGAAATTGGGAAGGATATTTGAAGTATATCTTGATTTTGTTAGTAAGAAAAACGTAATGCATTGTGTGTAGTGGAGAGTGTACGCAAGTGTAGGCAAAATTAGGGCATGCCTTTGAAATGTTTGCAACAGAAATGCCAAGTTTTAATCGTATGGTTGAAGTCTACAGTTATTCTTTTTGGAGATGGGTAGGACACACTTTAAGCTTTTTGACCATTACAAAATTGCAAAATTTAAGGATGTCTTTTGGGAATGTGATGCACACTTTTACACACATATAGGGTGGGATGCTTGAACTTTCTAATCAAAGTATCAACTCATATGCACATCATCTAAATTATGTATGAGGGGACATAAAGAACGAACAAGAGTCCAATGGTGGGTTTCATGTGGAGTGAACTATAATATTAGTTCAAGTTATAACGTTTTTATTCATTTTATTTTATTTTATGATGATAGTTTTAGCTACATCACCAATTTTATTCTATGAAGAATGTAATATTGGATTCTATATCAAAATTTTTTGTATGTCCTAATATATGGAACGTTACCTCAAAGAAATGGAGGGAAATAAGGCACAACTTTGTTTAAACACCTTGAAATTTGATGTCATTATTGAATTCTTATATAACAAAATTGGATGTAACAATTACTATGATCGTTCATATTAAAATTCATGTATTTTTTTTTTAGTGATAACGCCGATCAGGTCACGACAAATTTGGTACTATAAAAATTCGATTATATATATTAGAAAATGGAGTTTAAAGAAATGGGGTGGCTTAAATTGGATGCAATTATGTTTGTGTGAGCACTTTAAAATATGATGGGAGTTAGTGGGCATTTGTAGGGGGTTTCCAAGATTGAGCCAACACCTTTATTTGTGATTAGAAAGACTTGTGATAAGAAGCAATAAGTTTTTATCCTGCTCTTTTACTAGTGCGCCACTGTACCCATCCATACATATTGATCCTTAATTCTGTGTATGGGGTCTTTTTAAGTGATTGACCTACTTTTGGCAGCTCCTACTCAGTGGGATTTGATTAATGTGGTGTTATCACGAGCCAATAGAAAAGAGAAGAATGTTGCATCAGAGATCCAAGAATGATGCACTAAAACCTATAGTTGTAGCTATGGGCGTAATTTCGTTTCCTCTAACGAGGCTAGGCCAGAACTCATATTAGAAAGTGCTATAGACATAGCGAAAACGAAGTGCAGAATCACGAACGGGACTAGTATAGTTGGTACTTATTTGTGGGTTTGAATAATTTATTTTATTTTGTGTTTCAAAATTATCACTTACGTCACGTGTATAGAATGACATCACTAATTCAAGTTTCATGCAAAGATTTCAAAATCACTTTGAATGATAGATTGAAATCGAAAATGATGCAATTTGAGTTTTAGTATAAATTGTAAGAGAAAAAGAATTGATAGAAATAGTTCGCCACTCACCAAGTTAGGAGAGACTCAACCAAAGTCGCACTATTAAATGAACTAAATATGATGCATCTGAATCAAACTATTGGGCCTAATGGGCCGAGCTTCTTTATGCCTGGCGGATGGGCCGGGCTTCATTTAGTCTAGTTATAGTGACATCCATTGATTGGGTTGGCCCAGCATGGTATTAGTTTGGACAAAATTTGCAAACCCGCGATGTTACAAAACATGGATAAAAATTTGCGAACTCCATTTTTAAGACAATTAATCATCTTCAATTTAATATTCATAGTACATATATAAAAATAAAATATTAATATTTAAATATAAAATATTTTTTATAATTAATTATGATATATTTTAATATTGTTTGATATTTTATTGTAAACAATTTTTATTAAAATATATTTTATATAATTATGTATTTTATTTTAAAAAATTGTATTACTATTTTTATAATAACTTATTATATTATTATCTTATAAATTATACAATGCACCAAAGAAATACTATTTCAGACTTATATGATTTTGTTAATATTTTACGTTGATCAATAAAACGAGAGATTGACATTTAAACTTTTTTTTATTTTTTTTTTGTTTAAGAGAGAGTATTAAATATGTATTATTTTTGCCTCATGATGTCTGATATTACATGGTCTAGAAAAATATTGTGCACACACAAAAAAGAACTTTGGAGGTATGAGTTGTAGACGATAATGGAGGAGAATCGAGGGTTTGGAGCATGCACTTCTATTACCATATATTACATACTCAAATCAACTTTATAATCAGATTCATCACTACAATAAAAAATCAAACTGAACATGAAAAGATTCATCTTCAATCACATAATATATATATATATATATATATATATACATTTGCACTAAAGTAGTAACATATTCGAAACAAAATATTATATTACTAAAATATTAATTGCTAAATTTTAGAAAGAAAAAGTTCTTCTGTAAATTTAATAATGAAATTTTCAATTGTAATATGAAATTGAAGACTGAATTACCAAAAAAAAAAAAAAAAAAAAAAATTAAATAATATCCATCCCTACATTGATATTATCTGAAACGTAACTCTTATACAATCTATATCAGTATTTTACAAGGATAAATATTCTAAACATTACACATTTAAAAAACTCTCAGCTGAATGAGCTATTTTCATACATAAATAAAAGTAATATAGTGATATAATTAATATTTCCCTTATTACTGTTCTCCGATAATAATATTTACCTGTGAGCACGTGTGAATATTCTCATCAATATTGTGTTAAAATTATGTTATAAAAAATAAATTTTTTCTTTAAATTTACAGATGTAATTTTATCATATTATTTGTGGACATATAAACACGGGTCATATAAAATTATGTAATTCTTTTTATTGGAATCTTTATGACGGCGGAGAGGTTTACCCAATAATTAAGAGAAATTTGAAATTTTTATAATCTTATAATTAACCTAGAAGATTTAGAACGTGAAAACGAAGACTAACTTTGATAACAAAAAATGTGAAAAAAGTCTTCATATTGGAGTTGGTTACATTCTGTTCTCGGAGTTTATGCACAATACTCAAATAAGAAATTGTCTGTTTTTCAACATGAAACTATTGATGTCAAAATCTGTGATATTTTCCAATTGATTTGAGCTCAATCAAACTTTAAATGAATATTTATGACCATTTGTAATTAAAAAAACTAGATTGATCGGTTAGCAAAGTTGACATAGATCAATTTCACATTTTAAGAAACTATTGAACTAAATTAAAATTTTAAAAGATAAAAATAGAAATCAAAACATGAGCTTCAGTTTTCTATCTTGAACTTAGAAATTTTGTTGTGGGAATCTATCTCGGGAAGAACCTAGTTGATTTAAACTATATTTTTGTGGCAGCCCAGACAGGAGAGGACCCTCTCATCGGTCTTCACATATTATAAATTGACTCATTTTCTTATTGTTTTCCACCATTAATATCTAGCAGCTGCCACCTGCTCTTCGACCTCATTGTTATCTGCCACCGTCTGTGTGTGTGTGTGGGTGAGAGAGAGAGAGAGAGAGATGGCGCAGACAACAGCAAAGCACACGCAGAGTGTTCGTGGATGGGCAGCTCATGATCCATCTGCCAAGATCACCCCTTACACCTTCAAGCGCAGGTATGTATCAGATCAAACTCCTGTTACCTTGACTTGGTTTACTTTGCAGCACGTGTGTCCCATGAGTATGGCTTCTCTTACCAAACTCCAAATTCGGGGTAACACTATTCAGTTGCATCAAATTGGGATTCCACTTTTATTCCAACCTTATATCTAAACTATCTTCTCAGAATTTTAATTCCTGTCTTTATTTCGGTTAGTTTTCGGTTTATCCAATATATGATCTTTAAGTTTATGAAATTTTGATAATGACATTTACACGTCGAAAAATGCTGATGTGGCAGTCGGACTGCCTACGTGATAAGTGTAGTTCTGAGTGGCACACCATCATTTCCAATGAGTTTTTTAAATTCCGACAAATCAAGTATAATTTGGATAAAATTAAATGTTAAAGGTCATTGTAAAAAAAATATTGCAAAATTAGAGGCCATTTATCGAACATGATCAAAGTTAACAGACATAAAAATATATAATTTCCTTTATCCTATAATCCCAATTATTTCGTAGTTACATTTTATTTGATATTTTGTTATTATAAATAACTGAACAAATTAAAGAAATCAATACTAAAACAAATCACTGGGACCAAGTTTAGTAGTTACAAACGTGGTAATTTAGGACCAAAATACTAAGTTTGTGCTTGCATCATAGTTATTGATTTTGTTATGTTCCACATGATCATAAGCTTCAAACATCTCATTTTATAAAGAAAAATAGAACAAATTAACTTCCTATTCATTGCGGAAATAACCATAATAGTGTTAATCCAAGGTCTGAAAATTAAAAATAAAAACTAAAAAATAGATTGAACAATTATTTTCTTTCTTTCTTTATCTTTTTGCCGAACAAGTATCTAATTATAACATTCGTCTAAAATCAAAGTTCCAAAATTTTATAGTATTTTTTATTAATTATAAATTGGATGCATAGTGATTGTATTCAAGATTTTATTTTAAAGTAATTTTTTAGGTATTTTTAAACTTATAAAATAAAATAAATGTATTATTATATATAAATATATAAAATCTAAATAGCTGGAAATGAAATACTAAATTGCTCATATATCAAAATATATTACTCCAAATTGTAGCCACAACGAAATCAATAACTTTGGTTTGGATTGAATCATCTGAAATTCAAGCTGATTTCACATAAATGTATTTTCAAATCCAAATCGTCAAACCATTTTAAGGATGTCCCATTCACTATATGAATATTCAATTTATGAATATGTTTCTTAAGAATGTTTTGCAACAAAACATGCAAAGACATAAGTCTAAACAAAACAAAACAAAATGTTATTGTCGCACATGAAAAAATAATGTGGACATCTTGAAAAGGAAATTATATTGTAGATAGATGGATGAAGTATCTATCATTTGCTGAGTATACATTACATCTATTTTAATTTGTAAATTGATCAGAGAAAATGGTGTTGATGATGTAACCATCAAAATCCTGTACTGCGGCATATGCCACACTGATCTCCACTATTCCAAGAATGATTGGGGCATCACCATGTATCCTGTTGTTCCCGGGTATATATTCTTTTTTTCCATATCATTTCATATATCAATATATATATATATATACACACACATCTTCCTTAGACTAATATTTTTTTCTGGGTTAATTCTCTTCAATTAGACATGAAATCGTTGGAGTAATAACAAAGGTGGGCAGCAATGTGACAAACTTCAAGGTGGGGGATCGGGCTGGAGTCGGATGCTTGGCAGCGACTTGCTTGAAATGCGAATTCTGCAAGGAAGGTCAAGAGAATTACTGCGACGAAGTTCAGTTTGTGTACAGTGGCATTTTCTGGGATGGCAGCATCACATATGGTGGCTATTCTGAATTTCTTGTAGCAGATCACAGGTAATAAGACTAATGTGCCATGCCATATTGAAGAATCAGTGAAAAACAAATAGTTGGTTGCTAATGATGCATTCAAACGACTCCTTAATTTCATTTTGACATCAATTTGATCTAACTGTGTTGACGATGAAGGTATGTTGTACGTGTCCCCGACAACTTGCCGATGGATGCAGCAGCCCCTCTTCTGTGTGCCGGGATAACAGTGTATTCTCCCTTGAAAGATAACAACTTGTTGGAGGTACGAGGTAAGCGGGTCGGCATAGTTGGTCTCGGAGGACTAGGCCATATTGCTGTGAAATTCGCAAAGGCATTTGGTCACCATGTTACTATAATTAGCACCTCCCCATCCAAAGAGAAGGAAGCTAGGGAAGGATTGGGCGTGGATGATTTTATTTTGAGCACTAATGATGAACAAATGCAGGTTTCTCAATTCTCCCACCTCCCAATTTATTTCCTACATTTTGGTGCAGCTTTTCTTTGTCACCTATTTATTGTAGACTTATGATTGCTAACATATGATTTGTGTATTGTGGGCAGTCAAAGAAAAGGAGTCTGGACTTTATTCTAGACACAGTGTCAGCCAAACACTCGATTGGGCCAACTCTAGAGCTGTTGAAAGTGAATGGAACTCTGGTGATTGTGGGTGCACCTGATGAGCCCATTGACCTACCATCTTTTCCTTTGATCTTTGGTAAACTTTCTCATAAAAAATGCATTAATTAACTCTGCTTAATTCAATTTGTTTGTATAAAATCTTTGATTTAATAGTTAATCTTTTGTAATGAAAAAAAAAACACAGGAAAGAGATCTGTGAAGGGAAGCATAATAGGAAGTGTGAAGGAGACGCAAGACATGATGGACATGTGTGGAAAACTTAACATAACATGTGATATTGAGGTTATTAGCACTGATCAAATCAATGAAGCCTTTGGCCGACTCGCGAAGAATGATGTTAAGTATCGTTTTGTCATCGACATCGCTCGTGGATTCTCGAAACTTTGAGGCAATTCATGAGATCCTTTGTTAGTTGTTTGAATTTGAATGGATTTGAAGAATTGAAATAAATATATTTTACAGGATTCGTATGGATTTGAAATACTCTCCAAATAAATTTAAATACTTTTATTAACTTAAAAGAACTTTCGGAATTCTTGGGATGAATTGTGGTCCATTATTGTCTTCTTCTGTAAGCTCCATCAACATATAGGTACTGGAAATGAGATTTGTGTCGATGAGGTCCTCCATTTTGGAGTTCCCTCTAATTGGGGTATTCATTCCTCATTTTTAGAAATTTGCTGAAAAAGATTTGAAATAACTTGAAAATGTCATTATTCTTGTAAGAGCATGTCTCATCAGTTATAACTGCACCAGATTAAATTTATGTAATTATAAAATCCAAAAAAAAAACAAGAATTTAGCACAAGATCCATATATGCAAATCCACCTGCACATTTTATGTATATATATACATATGCGCGCATCACGCATACAGAAAAATAATTTATAAAAAACTTATTTTTAAGCCGTTTTCTTTAGCAAGAATCTTAGGCGAAAACAAGAAATAAAAGAAAGGTGTTGTTTTTTCAATAATTCCTGATCTCTAGTGAACCTTTCAGTAGGGTTCAATCACCCTCTGAACGATCGGAATAAGACTTGTAGCTGTCTCTCAAGCCTTCTCTCCTTTAAAGCGTGTGTTACACCCTGACATTTCCTTATTAGTTTATTTGCATCCATGCATTCAAGGTTCACATTTGGATTAATTGGACCTCGTAAGCTCTATTTATATTGGGCTGAAGGTATATTAGTTTATTAGTTTTTTTTTTTTTTTGGTGATATTAATTGAATTAAAAAAAAAGTATGAAATTTCAAGATTTATTCTAGGAAAAGACTATAAGTTGGCAAACAAAATCAACCTCATGATCTCATTGTCGTGAAATTACTTGAATATCATTTAGCAAATTGAATTATTTTTTATAATAAAATATTTGAAGATAATTACCATGCATAATTTATATCTCCCAAAACATTGTGTCGTCATATTTTGTATCTTTTTAGTTTTCTAAAAGATTAAGGAATCTTGTTGGCGTAAATCAATGATTGAGAGTGGTTTGTTGTGAATGAATGTATACAGGGATCAAATTATTGTGGAATATTATGGAAATGTTTATACGAGAATCATAGACTGAGGCCATTATTTGGGCATTTTATTAAAAGAAAATCAAAGGTTTGAAGCAGGTGGAACGACACATGTATATTGGCAGAGGCACCAATTTTTATCTTTGGGGTCACAATATGATTTATCAAAACCTATGGGTAGGGGGTGAGCAGCACCACACTGGACTTTGCAATGGCCCTCTTCACAATTAGGCATTGGCAGGTGATCGATACAAGTGCTCTTCGGTAACGTTCGAGGATCTGCAATAATAAACAAAATTACAATTATTATATTGTATTTTATTTTTGTAGCCATAACATTTTATCAAACGCACCCTAGCCCATCAGATGAGAAAATAAATAAATAAATCGGAGAAATAACATATTTTTATCAATAATAAATTGATATACTCCCAAAAATATTATTCAAAAATTGAAGGAAAATAAATATTAAATAAAATAAAAGAAAATGCACCAAATAAACTGAAAAGTGAATAAATAAATAATGACCTTTAGTAGCTACAGTAAATTCCGTAGCAAAACAGAATAAAACAATGGAAAGGAGAGCAGCACTCAAAATCTTCTTTGCCATTTCAATTGACAGTTTTTATTTACTGCAAGAAATTAGTAATTTGTGTGTATACTGGCATGCTACATATCATATATATATAGTTGAAACCCCCCCCCCCAAATCCCGGGGTCATAATAATATTTATACAATCTTATAATTTGGTGAATCTAATTTACAATCGATACGAAAATAATATACTCCAAATTTCCAATTTATATATATGCATACACACACTATATTTAAAATGCTACAATAAGCTAATATAAGATTTTAAATTTCAAAACTGGAGTATTAAATTTAGACCATGTTAATTAGATCTGAGATTTGATTTTATTGCAATAAATAAAAATTTCTAAATATTATAGTTTGACGAACAATAATTATAGATTGCGTTTGACTTCTCTTATTTGGAAAGTAAATTTTAAATCATGTGGATTTCAGATTCATTTACCTTGGATTTTAAATACCTACCAATTTAAATATTTATAAATAAACTTACAATTATAAATTTGAGATTCATCCTCAATCACTCAATCCAAGCACAATTAGTGCTTCTGCTAAAAACATTTTTCAAATCCTTTGTTTAAATTCTAGTATCTTATAATATTAACATTCTTATCAACTTCTGCCCTACTATAAAAAAATAATAATAATAATAAATAAACAATTTAATCTTAATATATCACAATTTTTACAATTACATCACAACATTTAAATAAAACTTCAAAGTGTTCTTTAGAGATACATCCTTATATGCTGAAGTTAGAGTATGACAATGAATTTTGGAAGATATGGTAAATAAATATGTATTGGTCTGTATTTTATGATATAATTATATATTGAGCTAATGTCTATTTATATGATACATTCATCTCGACCTTTACATGACTCTTTGAATGAAATTTCTTGTAAAAATTATTTAGAATTTGGAATGAGGAAATGTGCTTAGATCGACTTATGGATTCCACAAAATCTCCATGAGGGACACAATTATATATTATTGATTTCTTAATAGCACATATGTCACTATATGACGCAGCCACATGTCCACCTATGTAATGATGGATCATCCCTAGTTCTTGAGTGCAAAAGCCATGATGTACTTGAGGGGTAATCAAATGTTGGGTCAAGAATAAATTATTACAGTACAACTCTCGTATTGTTCCCTTTATAAACTGATTTGCTTGGTGAACTAAGTTCAGTTAACATTCATCATTTCAAAAGTAGAGAGGTAAAAGAATTAGAGAATTATCACTCACATATTTAGTTCTTATAAGAAGTTGTATTGAATCAATTATCCAATATATATAATCGTCAAATCGTCTAGTATATGTTATACAACAATGTTGTTTAGTTAGATATAATTAAAATATATCTCATAAGAAATATATGTTCAATCATTTTTAGAATAAAACAATAAAAAAGAAAAAAAACACTAAATATTCGTAGAATGATCTTCCAATATGTCCCTTAAATATCATGGAGTGGATGATGAATGTCAGATCGTCTCTTCTTTACAAATTTATAGCCATAGATATTTTCTTGTAAAATATAATAATTAAAGAATAAATAAAAGAAATATGATCAATATTATAATAAGATGAGTGAACGCTGGAAACAAATTAAAAAATTGAACTTGTTGGTAAAGCAAAGGACAAAATAGCTTGGCAGATACTTCGAAGAAAATACCAATGATTGCAGATTGTCAACACAAATATGACTGAAAATCATTGGTAAAGGAGAGAAGTCAATCTTTAAGTATCAATTGTGAATCTTCATATATTTTCTTTCGAAAGAGATATATTATGGAAGAACAGTACCCAGAAGCTAATGTAATTTTTTTTTTTTTTTTGGTGATATTAATTGTATCAAAATAAGTATGAAATATAAAGGTTTATTCTAGGAAAAGACTGTCAAGTTGCCAAACAAAATCAACCTCATGAGCTCATTGTCGTGAAAATACTTGAATATCATTTAGCACATTGAATTATTTTTTATAAAAAAGTATTTGAAGTTAATTACCCAGCAAGTCTACAATATTTATGAAGAATTATTAATCTTATTATACTTTTGAGAGTTAATTATTTATGTGAAATAGAGATATTGAAATAGATAATTAATCTACGAATTGCATGTACTTTAAGAGAAGGGGTAATTTAATATTGTGATTGTCTTATAAGAACAAAGAATGAAAGAATTGTGTTGAAATGATTTACCTATATACATGTTAATTGTTGAAAACATGATCCATAACTTGTTTTCTTGTTTTGATTTCTCAATATCTTTGCTTATCTATCTGTTGATTAATTAATTCGTATGTTATTTCTCTTTATATTTATTAGTAGTTAGATAAATACACTATTTATTCGATTGTCTAAATTAAGTAAAATATAATTTTATAACACTTGAAAGTCTCCACCGATCATATGGATACTTACTAACTATTATTCTATAAACTACCTTGTCCACTTGCAGAATATTATGTAAATTTAGGCTCACACTCACACAACATGATAAAGTGACACAAAATAATACAATAAACACTATTATCTTAACGCTTAACAATAATATTTACTATTACATTATCTTAAATATTACAAACCATATAATGGATAGGAGAAATACTAGTACATATATT
Source organism: Caryopteris x clandonensis (assembly GCA_028749325.2). Lineage (NCBI taxonomy): Eukaryota > Viridiplantae > Streptophyta > Magnoliopsida > Lamiales > Lamiaceae > Caryopteris > Caryopteris x clandonensis. The sequence continues at coordinate 1,179,011 of JAPYKT020000033.1, read as the reverse complement.
TATTTTCTAGCTTAATAAAATATTAGATTTGAAATTATAATTAAATTATATTTGATTATGTATTATACGTTAGACTCTTTATATTCGGCTTGAGATAATGGGGAAGTCATAATTGTCCTTTTATTATTAGGTAAAAAAATAATCTACTTATATTAAAAATAAAGGAGTTGTGATGAGGAAAGGAAGGGGAGACTCTTTTGTAAAATATTATCTTTTCTAAAAAAGAAAAATTTATGAGTAAATGACTATAAACAGATAAATAAGTGGGAAACAGTTTTGAATAGAGGGAGGACAAAACAGTTGGGAGATAAGAAAAATATTAATTATACACAACAAATTAATTGGTCAGAAGTAAATTCCAAACCACCAACCCACGGACCCACGCAAATAATCTCCTCTTGTAATTTCCTTTTCCCTTTCAACCTAATTTTTTTTTTTAAATACTTAATTATAATTATTTAAAATTGATGATTCGAATCTCGAGTAACATTGCTAATTTCCAAAGTGGAAATTTGTAGCGGCAACCACACATTTCAGGCAGCCCAGACAAGACCAGGGCCCGATGCCTTCTATCCTCCATTCGGGCTTCATAAATATTATAAATTGAGAGTTTTTTCTTCCTTGTAATTAGCAGTCAGCTACTTCCGGCTTCTTGCTTCCTCTCTCATTGGTAAGTGTGTGTGTGTGTGTGTGTGAGAGAGAGAGAGAGAGAGAGAGAGAGAGAGAGAGAGAGAGAGAGAGAGATGGCGCAAACAGCAGGAAAGCAAACTCAGAGCGTGAGTGGGTGGGCAGCTCATGACCCAACTGGGAAGATCATTCCTTATACCTTCAAGCGCAGGTAAGATATATTGTACAGACAACTTTCTTCTTTATTTACATCACTTGCCATTTTGTATATCTGATCCATTTTTGTCTGAACTGCTATTTCTTCCCTAATTCAACTCTAAATCCGGTGTAACACATTTTTACTCTAATTTGAGAAATTGATCAGAGAAAATGGTGTTGATGATGTAACCATCAAAATCCTGTACTGCGGCATATGCCACACTGATCTCCACTATTCCAAGAATGATTGGGGCATCACCATGTATCCTGTTGTTCCCGGGTATATTCTTTTTTTCCATATCATTTCATTTATCAATATATATATATATATACACACACACACACATCTTCCTCAGACTAATATTTTTTTCTGGATTAATTCTCTTCAATTAGACATGAAATCGTTGGAGTAATAACAAAGGTGGGCAGCAATGTGACAAACTTCAAGGTGGGGGATCGGGCTGGAGTCGGATGCTTGGCAGCGACTTGCTTGAAATGCGAATTCTGCAAGGAAGGTCAAGAGAATTACTGCGACGAAGTTCAGTTTGTGTACAATGGCATTTTCTGGGATGGCAGCATCACATATGGTGGCTACTCTGAATTTCTTGTAGCAGATCACAGGTAAAAAGACTAATGTGCCATGCCATATTGAAAAATTAGTGAAAAACAAATAGTTGGTTGCTAATGATGCATTCAAACCACTCCTTAATTTCATTTTGACATCAATTTGATCTAACTGTGTTGACGATGAAGGTATGTTGTACGTGTCCCCGACAACTTGCCGATGGATGCAGCAGCCCCTCTTCTGTGTGCCGGGATAACAGTGTATTCTCCCTTGAAAGATAACAACTTGTTGGAGGTACGAGGTAAGCGGATCGGCATAGTTGGTCTCGGAGGACTAGGCCATATTGCTGTGAAATTCGCAAAGGCATTTGGTCACCATGTTACTATAATTAGCACCTCCCCATCCAAAGAGAAGGAAGCTAGGGAAGGATTGGGCGTGGATGATTTTATTTTGAGCACTAATGATGAACAAATGCAGGTTTCTCAATTCTCCCAGCTCCCTATTTATTTCCTACATTTTGGTGCAGCTTTTCTTTGTCACCTATTTATTGTAGACTTATGATTGCTAACATATGATTTGTGTATTGTGGGCAGTCAAAGAAAAGGAGTCTGGACTTTATTCTAGACACAGTGTCAGCCAAACACTCGATTGGGCCAACTCTAGAGCTGTTGAAAGTGAATGGAACTCTGGTGATTGTGGGTGCACCTGATAAGCCCATTGACCTACCATCTTTTCCATTGATCTTTGGTAAACCTCCGAATAACAATTCCTATTCTTTCAAACTAAACCACCTATGATTAACTCAATGTAATTCAATTTGTTTGTTAAAAATTTCTCATTTACTAACTAAACATGCCTGCTGCAAAATACCAGGAAAGAGAGTGGTGAAGGGAAGCATGATAGGAAGCATTAAGGAGACGCAAGATATGATGGATGTGTGCGGGAAGCACAACATAACATGTGACATTGAGGTTGTTAGCACTGATCAAATCAACGAAGCCTTTGACCGGCTCATGAAAAATGATGTTAAGTATCGTTTTGTCATCGACATTGCTAGTGGATTCCCAAACTCTAGCTAGGGATGTCAGAATTGTGGCTTCTTATATCTGAGTTGGGCTAAATTGTTGGATAACCTTTGTTTCATTTGCAATCATGAATTCCTTTTAATTTATGTGAATGAGATTTTGGTGTAAGTTACTGTACTGTCTTGGACATTGTACAGACACAAAAGACTTACATTTACATTATTAAACAATCACAACATACTGTTTTACAAGACAAAAGATCAAAAGATAGGTTAGATGTTGCACATAAATGGATTATAATGCATGAACAAGAACATATTATTCAAGGTTATATTTAGAAGAAAGGACATTAGGATGGTAGCCCACACATATTACATTAAAGACTTGATTTGGTGCAGGCGAATCCGACATAGAATAGTGCATACTTACCCTGGCATGAGTTAGGTTTAGCCTCACTTATGGTGGACTTCACAACTCTCACTCTGCATATTGCAACATGCATCATTTGGGCACCTAAACAACATTCATTTGGGTTGAAATTTATAATAATTTAGATCAAATTTGAAATCATTTTAGTGCATGTATGGACTATCGACTTCTATCAATCAATATATAAAAATGAATATTTGATATAAATAAAAAGTCGAGATATTTTTCCCCAAAAGAATTTAATAAAAATATCTGAAAATGAAAGTAATGTTTTTTTTAATTATTAAATGAAGCTATTAAAAGTGAAGTAATGATTTTGAATATCTTTAATTATAAACTTCAATTACACAAATTACATATCAATCTAGTTATAAAGATTTTTAAGTTTGGTTATAATTGTTGTATGGAATTTTTATGTAAATAAATTTATATTTTGCATCTCTATAATTATCCGAGGATATTCATAAAATAAATTATTTTTATATGTTGTAAAAATGAAATATCTATCAATATATAAAAGTATAACCTTGGTATAAATAGAAAGTAAAGATTTTTCTGCTCCAAAATTTATTGCAAAATCTAGCATTTTATTGAATTTAGTTCATGTAAGTGAAAATGTATGGAAATAGTCATTTATGTAACATTTAAAATTTCATTCTTTTTTTTTTTTTTTTTTTTTTTTTGTATCTTTCTTTCTCATAAATTTAGTTATTTTTGACATTTATGTCCTTTGTCATGAAAGTAGGTCGAAAATAATTTTTCGTGGTAAATTTACTAGTAGTTTTGTGCCAAATAGTTTTTGCCTGAAGCACTATTGTCATGATAAATCATAGTTATCTTGACAAATATATTTTAACTTGAAAATAACATATTTGTAAATTCAAATTGGTCCAATGATGCGTTATATTGACTTTGACTGAAACATCATTTTTGTGACAAAATTTATATGTTCATGACATATATTTTCATGGCAAATGACACACACACACACACTAAAGCAAAATTAAGGTTAAAATTGTAAAATATTATTGTTTTCATTTTTCCGTCTAATTGTGAATTCGGATATTTTTTTGTTTTTTATTCATAAACTTGGCGTGCACAAACTATTATGTTGTCATAATTCTTTTTTTTTTTCCCTTTTTCATTTTACTATTTTTTTTAAAATACAAATTACTTTATCGTTTCGAATCCATTTTTGAAGTAAAACATATCAAATTAACTCTCTTTTCATAATTTTTGATGTGACATCCATAATGCATATATTACTACTGATTATTTATTAATATATATTATATATCTTAAATTTGACCATTATTAATATATTATTAAAAATTAATTAATTTATTGATATATTATTTAGAACTGATAAGTTATTATGGGTTGGACTATATTTATTGAGAGTAAGTTGTAAATAAAAAATAGTTGTACATTTTTTTTATAATACTATTATTAGATATTTTTAATTTTTTAAATATGATTAACCAATATTTAATTTTATTTTTTAATCTTATATCTATACTAACATAAGTATAACATGATTAATTAATTAAACTATTAAATTAATTTTTTAATAAGATTGTACAAATTATTTTTATTAGTGGTGTGCTATTCAATTAGTTCACATATATAAAGAAGAATGATACAACTTTGAGTCTGTATGAGTATTATATGAAAAATAATTAATTTTTAAATTAGATATTTTTTATTTGTTATAATTAATATATTTTTATTATTATTAATAACAATATATTTTTAAATTGGGGTTATTGGAGCCTAAGATAAACGAAGATGAACTATTTGTGCCAATAATTTAAGACATTTTTTTTTTATTTGGCCAATTAAGGATAAATTTGGCCCCAAATTTCAATTGTCAGCTGACTCAGCTCCCACCTGATTTAAAGCTTATCTGGATAAGAGTTTCATGTTAACGTATTTATAAAAGAAATAAAATTTAGAAAATGCATGTCATCAAATAATATCAAGAAAATACAAAACAAAAAGGGCAAAAAAAAAAAAAAAAAAAAAAAAACATAAAAAAAAGAGAAATTATAAATAAGTAAACATAACAAAAATATAATAATACAGAAAATTTAAATTAAAGTTAGTAAAAAGAACACTAATTTTCATATTTTTCTTTATTTTTACATTTTTTTTTTTGTTTGCTTATCTTTTTCTGTAATTGCATTTATTATTCTGTTTTTCTTTTCTCTTTCTATGAAGTATAGTTTTTCTGCTTGTAATTTTCTTTTTTTTCTTTTTTTCTGGTTGGTTTTTTCTTCTGTTTTCATTTCTTCAACTTTTGTAATTGTTTTATGTTATTCCTTTATATTTTTGGCAAACTTATGTTTATATTCTATTATTCAATGAATTTTTCCATTATGTTTCATCATTTGTAATTTCATTAAATTTCTATTTTTATTTAATTTTTAAGGAAATTATTTTTCATTATTTATCTTGAAATTTTCTGTAATTTTTCCCTCTCTGTTTTTTTTTTTTAATTAATTACTACATGTATTTTTTTTTAATTTATTTTGTCTTAAGAATATTTTAAAAGAAAATTTTATTCATGTTAATTACAAATTATCTCAGAGCTCTATACTTTGACATGTTAGGTTAAGTTTGTCTTCACTTGGTAAAAATTTAAAATTACGAAAACGAACAATTTGTGTTCATTTGTGTTAGACCATACCTATTTTTGCATTTTTCACTCGCCCATTGCACCAAACTAATGGTGTGTGTATATATATATTATCGATCGACATTTCCCTCAATTTAAAAAAAAAAAAAAAAAAAAAAAAAAACTATATCATGGTTGTCTGAATTCATCAGAAAGAAACCGAAATACGAGGTAGAAAAAACTGATCGAAAGGTTAGAATTTATTGGGAGCTGACTTTGCCTAAAATGGCTAATAAATAAAAATAAAAATAAAAATAATTCGCATTTATTAATTATTATCCTCTTTTTCATTATCCAGGCTGGTTTTACAGCTTAAACAGGCACGCACTCTACAGGTTTTCTTTTAACTTGCAAGCAACGTTTCTACGTTTGCCTTGTCACAAAAGCCACTGTAATAATGCATGAGGCGGTGTAAATTAAATGTGGCAACCCAAATCTTGTTTTCAAACCTCAACAATTACATATATAATAGCCATTCATTTTTTTCTGCTTACAATGATCCAATCGGTGTTAGATATGAGAAAAACCTTACGGTCCAGCCTCCGATCGTCCTTCGGGAACCAAGGTAGGTGAATTTGGGTTTTATGAATTCTGGTTACATTCATTCGCCCTTTTCCTCTACTTTTTGCTTCAGAAGAAAAAAACCCTCCTTCGATCCAATCTTATGATGTTCAAATTTGTGATTTTGGTTTCAGGTCCACATAGAAACGAAGATGTGAACAATAGCTTATTGGTCCGGACAAAAGTTAACCATGAGTATAAGGAAGCTTTCAGGACAAATTCTTACACAGAAATCTGCAAGAAAATTCAATGTCAGTTGGAAACGAAAACAAGTCTTGATGAACACTCTTTGTCATCGTCGTCCTCAACCTCAGCACCACCTCCTTCTCCAACAAGGAAGCAGGCGCGTTTATCGGAGTATTTGGTGGGACCGCCCCAAGAAACCCTGATTTCCAAATATGAAGGCTCCAAATACCACAATTTCCTGGGAAATTACTTTGATATGAGCCTCGAAGACGGCAGGATTTGCGAGTTCATCCTCCAGAACCTCTACCAAGTACGCGTTAATTATCACTCAATAAGAAATGTGGTAAAGTTGATTGAGCAAACACCCGATTATACGAATTGGAGCCGCGATCAATACAATTGGCTCTGCACTAATCTTGCTTCGTTTTCATCTCACACAAACCCTTTTTCTGCCATTACTCGAGAGAAATTCTACGAGCTACACGATAGCCACGTGCATTTGTTTCATCAATTAACATCAAAATGCAGAAAAACAAAGAGGAGAACAAAGTTCATCAGATGCATCAAAAGGGCATTGACAATAGTGGGGTGTGGTGCTTTAGCCATTGCTTTGTTAGTCCTCGCATTACATAGCATGGTAGGCGTAATCGCTGCGCCCGGGCTAATTCTATGTACTCTGGTCCTATTCATGACGAAGAAATTGAAACGAGCCAACAAACAAAAATCAAATAAAAAACCGATGGAGGGGATAGGAGCACAGCTAGATGTTGCAGCAAGGGGGGTTTATACACTGATAAATGATTTCGACACAATGAGCAGGCTGGTGGAGAGGCTGCGCGATGAAATGGAGCACCGGAAATTTGTGGCGGAGATCTGTGTTAGGAAAGGGAAGAGCAAGATACTGAAGCAGGTGGCGAAGGAGTTTCAGGTGCATGAATTTTGCTTTGAGGAGCAGCTGGAAGAGCTGGAGAAACAGATATATTTATCTTTTGTCGACATAAACCGATCGAGCAGGCTACTTTTACAAGAAATGGATAAGCGATGATCGATGGATGGTGAATGAAACTACAGAAACATGAAGATATAAAGTGGTTCGTTTTGTAGCTTTGGATACAATTCTAACTGTTGGTTAAATCAGATACTAAAGTGTGCGTTTTCAACCTTCATCATCACTTTTGATCTCCTTTTGGTATAAACCAATAATAGCAGAAACTATTTGTAAGGAATATGATCTACATTGCTACCACGAAGTTGGGTTTTTGATGCTATATGTATTAAAATAAATAATTATTCTTACTGAAATCTTGATTATTATTAGTTTTTGTCGAGCTATGAGCACAAATTTTGCCCATGAGGACAAACCGAGGATGCAAGCCCTATTAAGTTTTTTCCCCCCCTATATATATAATGATGTGTCTACATATATATATATATATATATAAGTGCATAAAAATATATTGGCTGAGGTTAGTAATATAATATAAAATAACACATTAGTTAACATAATTTTCATGTTCTTTTATAATCATTTTCAGTTTTTTTTACAAATAATCTTGAAATTTCAAACCAATTTTCAGAAATTTTCATTGAAAAAAAAGTTCACACTAAAGATTGTGTAATTATTTTTCTCCATTTGACCCGTGGGACATATGATTTCTTCATTAACATGTAATAAGATTGTTTTCCCTTATGCATGATTGGTATGAATTGCTGAAAAATATGTGATAATAGACCTATTGTATGTATACCTTATGTGTGATTGGTATGAATGAAAGAATAATAATGGAGGATCATATTCAATTAAAGAATGAAATGATTGAGAATAGCTAACACTGTGGATTAGGGGTGTTCAAATTTCGGTCAAAACTGAATTAATCGACCGAAATTAATTAATTTTTAAAATTTGGTTTGGTTTTCATAAGGTAAATTTTGGTTTTGGTTTTTTATTTTTAAAATTTCAGTTATTTCGGTCGGTTTTGATTTTGTTGGATAAAATATCTAAAATAACCAAACCGAACAAATTATTGAATACTCTACACGAAAACTCTTACTTTATTTAATATTGTTTGTAAATTTTGACTCAATTTATTTGGCTTTTATTAATTGTTCTTTATTCTTCACACAACATGAAAAATTAAATTATTTATGTTGTTCATCTTCAAAAAAATCAAAATAATTAGGCTTTTCAATTAAAATTAATATATTTCACTTAACCAAAAAATCGATCAAATATTTTAGTTTGGTGAAGATGTGATTTTAAGCAAAATTTCGGTTAGTTTGATTTTTATTTTTAAAAAAATCGATTATTTTGATTTTGATAATTCAGTCGGTTCGGCACACCCCTACTATGGATAGAAGAAGTGACTAATTCCATAAAAAATGAGAAAATAATTCTTTAAGAATGATGATTCCCAATATAAAAAGTACCACTCATGATATTTCTTTAGTTGATCTTTTCACCATAAGATGACACAAAATACTATCCATAGCTAAATTTTAAGCAAAGATGATGGCTACTGCAATATATAAAGTTTAGAAGAATAAACTGGTTAAAATAAAATAATAAATTGAAGAAAAGTAATCGAAACCGAATAATTTTATGAAGTAATAGATAAAAATAGAAGTTTAACACTTTCTGATTCTTCCAAAAAAGCCCGCAAAACATACTACAAAGCAAAACTAACGTAGACCTTCGTGGTGCAGCAATGGAGACAAGTCACAGCTATGTTCTCAGCTTTCTGTACTCTTCAAAGTCGAGCAAAGAAGCTTTCGCCTTGAGCCAATCTGCAGGTCTTGGCATCATAATCCCAATGTACCCCTCTCTATCTGGCTACAATAGTACATAATGCACAGTTTAACTATGTGGATTTGAAATACAAGCTCAAACCTACAGACGAATAACAGATAGATAATTGCCTATTATAAGTGCAACAAATCAACATTCAAGAATGCAGAATATAGAGCTAGCATTTTCCAATAGAAACTCAGGATTATGTTTTGATCACAAACATGAAGGTCGGCTTCTTGGAATTCAAGGTACCTTACCCCTACTCCATACAACCAAAAAACCACGGAAATTACAAGGAATAAAGTGAATAAAGATTGCAATAATCAGGCGAATATAGACGAGCTTGACAGGTGTCTTGCTAATTAGCTACGAGCCCTTTATATATAATTCCTAGGTGAGAGTTTCTTATGCTACAGATGACCTGATAAGAAGTTCTGAAGATAATGGGCTTGTATGTATATTCATTTCCATTTTTCATTTCCAAAATTTTAAAGTTCAGTCCTCATACCAATTGGAAGTAGAGGTTGGAGGAAGGCTCCGAACCCATCAGCTCTCGTAGTAAGAGCTGCTAATATTCATATTCATCATTTATCAATTTAGCCTCTCAGTACAATGCCACCATTCCCTTTCCTTCCTTTCTCTCTTTTGGATTTAAAAAAAAAACATGGATGATTATCTAGCCTGAGCTAACAGTCGCTAAATCCTGAAAACTTATGTCATAACGCCTTCAAATCCATCCAGCATATTAACTGGAAATTCTAGCCCCTATTGTAGCAGAGCCATTCTAAGATAAGACAAAATTACCATATTCATTCTGACAAGGATGCTTTCCCACTTTACGAAGATGGTAGAGAATCCATAATGTAATCTTTTCAGAGTGATGGGAATCAAAATCATCAAACAAGAATCAATTACTAGCATAAGCATGGCTTGAAATAATGAATGAGCACAAAGGAGCATGTAAAGGAGCATTGAAGACGATTTTATTTCACCTACCAGTGTATTAAGCAACTCTGGATGCTTAATTAACCTTTCATTTACCTCCAACAGAGATCCTTTTACACAGCACCTGAAAGAGTAAATAACATCATGAGATGAAGAATGAAGATCCCACATATGTAAAGGCAACATATAAGACAATATCCACCTCACTACGTAAGAAGCATCGCCAGTACAAACTTTACATAATGCGGTATTGGATTCAAACTGCTGTGCATTCTGCAATAGACAATCATCAAAATCAAATCTATTAATATATGATGAGACATCAACTCCATTTGTGAAGTTGACCTTTTGTTTCTCAAAATACAGTCTCACCTATTCTTAATCAGTGAACTATTGATATCATACTTAAGATTCTCAGAATTTTTTATTATGGCTACAGTCGAAGCGCCCCGGCTCCAAAAGTACAGATTTTCTTTTCCACTTTCCAGTTTCTATCATCTATGATTTAACAGGATTGATAATTTCCTAATACATATTATGAGAAAATCATCATTATAGACCCATTACACACATTAACCGTGATAAGAGGTCGGTTCAAGCTTTGCAGCATAAACAAAGAGTCCCAATATTGTACATGAAAAATGTCAATATAGTTCTCAGCAAGAGTCCGCCTTTTCTCAGATAGCAAAACAGAATAATGATTTTACTTATAGAAATACCTAGGAAGAACAAAGTTCTTCGTTGCCTTGACACTTGAGTGCAAACAGTTAAACACAGAATACCAAGGTCTTAACGAAATTTTATTGCTTAACCAAATTAAACGTCTTTCTATATCCACTTCAAAAATTACTTACCTCCAAATTAAGATTAGGGTGTATAATCCATAATTAAATTTTTTTATTTCAAACAATCCAAACAAAACCTTAAGCAATTACTAGTCTCATTCCTCTGATATCCTCCGTTCCAAAAACAGAAAACACAAAAGGATTTGATAAACGCTCACGAAAAAAATTGCAGAATCACAGGAAAAAGTACTAAAAACTACACCTTCTTGCGCTTTCCAGTCACTTTAATTCCACTCCGATCGGACTTCCCTACATTGAAATCGACTGAAACTATTCCCCCTTTGTCCTTAAACGCCACATGATGCGGAGCCAAACCAATTACACAAAGCCTATCAATCATAAAAAGTGAAGTCATCATGAAATAACCAACTATACTGCAAAATCAACACGGGGCTTTCACAAAGAATCAATGACATACCCATTGGCATGACGATGCACATATTGATCCTGTCCAGGCTTCATCAAATCTGAAAATAAATAAAAATTTGACATAAACCGCCATAACTGTTCGCGCTGAATACTTCAAACAATTAAGAAACGATTAATACGAGCTTTCATACTTGTTTTCCCTTTTTTCAACAATATATTAGAAATTTAACCGTACCTGGAGCAAAATAGGTTGTAAAATTGGTATCCACAGCAGAAGGAGGAGTGTCGGGCAATTCATCAGCATTGGGTAACAAAAGCCTTCTTAGTTCTTCTTCCTCTGTATCTTCTTCCTTTTCTTTCAGCTGTGTTTCTTCAATCCTGGAATCTTCGCGCGTGGGCAAAGACGAGGTGCAACACTGAAGAGCTGGGTCGCAGTTTTCGTTCGATGATTCAAGAATTTGTTGGGAGTTGCTATTGGCATCGTTAGAATCCTTCATTGATGTTGAATTTCTCCGTACTCTCCCGGCTACAGTAGCTTTTATTCGAATTGGCTAAAACCGGAGGTTTAAGACCTCTCCGGCAATTGGAGGTACTTTTAAGATTCTCATTACAAATTACCAATTGGGCTGGGCTTTAATTTGTTTTGGACTAAATTATTTAGAATCTTAGATGTAAAATGGTTTTGGGGGAGTGGTGTATTTGGATTACTTCCTTGGAGGTCTTTTTCTTGGGAATTTCAATTTGAGTTTGTACCAAATTTTGATACAGATAAAAATATAGAGACTTCATAATTTTAGATATAAGTGTAGTAATTCAAATAATAGAAAAGTATAAAGAGTTAATATTAATAATAAATATGTGGAGACGCAGTTAGAGATGACAATTTGATCTTGTCCTGTTTTATTTGGGATGATCCAACTTGCAACCCGTAGCGAAACAGGGCAGGTTTGGGAACCGCTTCTACTCTGACCTGACCCGTCTTTATTCTAACATGTTTTACATTATTGCATATTAATATATACATAATATAATATACATATTGTGATTAAAATATACATTAATATAAGATACAATATTATATTATAATTAAAAAATTAATTAATATCAAATCTTTAATAAGTGAATATAAATTTATAAATATGCTTTCAATATCATCTATTTATTTTTATTTAAAATCTTAATTTTCTATTAAATATTTACCGGTATTATAAACATTCAAGTTAGAACGGATTGTCCAGCCCCTCCTGCGCCCCACAATGGATTGGCCTCTGCTCCATCCCGTGTAAAAATGAGGCGGGTCTGGATCTTCAAGTACCCACCCCAACCTGCCCCACAACAATCCCTAAACACAGTTGAAGAATTAATATTGCATTAAAAAAAATATATAGGAAAAAAGAAATACATGTTAGAACTAATGTGCAGATACGTGCTTAAGTTCTGGCTAGAGTGTAGATTGACCCCTAACCTCTTTGTCTTTTGGAGCAAATACTCAATTAATGTTCCAGTTGTGTTGCAAATACACCCCTAATGTTGAAATTATGGTGCAGGCCAGTTATAGGTTGATTACCTGTGAAAAAATAATAATAATAATTTATAAAATAGGGTGATTTTAAAAAATATTAAAATAGGGTAAAATGACATTGAGTGTGACGTTGTTTGAAAAAATATCATCGGACCTGACGTTTTTTATTTATAAAATATATATATATATATATATATATATATATATATATATATATATATATATATGTTACTTGTTATTCTTAGGCATTGATGATGGATGATGGTATGCATGCCAAATATATATATATATATATATATATATATCTTGACGTGTATATATATATATTATTTTATATTATATACTTATGTATATATAAGAGATATATAATTATTTAATAATATGTAATTACTTTCTAAATATATATATATATATATATTGTGCTTCTTATTTATTTATACTATTCAATAAACTAGTAATACACCCGTGAGTTGCATGGTATATTATATAAAAATTAATTAAAAATGTATATATAATTTGGTAATATATTTTAAGTATTTTTTGTATTAAATTTTAAATATAAACAACATATTTATATTAAAAATATTATTATTAGTCTATAACTATATAAATGAATAAGTTTAATAATTTATATTATTTTAATATAATATATTATAACAAAAAACGAATTGAATAATATATATCATTTATAACATCTGCAATTGAGATATAATTCCTTTTAAATACACCCTATAATATAATATAAAATAAGTAAATTATTTATTAAATCTAACAATTTAATATGCATAATTTGCGTAAATTAATATATATATATATATATACACATAAAATTAAATAACCAATTTATTGAAACAATAAAGTGATTATACATTTCGAAAAACTTCATGAAATGCTACATTTTTTTGTTGAACTTTTTCCAATATTATCCTCAGAAGAAATCAGAATCTTCAAACCACTTTTACTTGTAACTCTAGATACGGTCACGTACAACTGTCCATGACTAAAGACAGGTATTTTAAGTAATAATCCAACGTGAGATAAAGATTTGCCTTAACTCTTGTTGATCGACATTGCATATGATTCAATTATTGGATATTATCTTCTTTGAAAACTTAAAAGGCAGTCTTGGATCTGATGGAGTAAGAGATAGTCTTGGAATTAAGACCAGTTGACCAACATTATTTCCTGTTAGAACCTTACCTTCAAGAATATGATCTTCAAGCCTAGTTATCAACAGTCTCATACCGTTATATAGACCCTTTAAATGATCAATATTCCTCAACAACATAACTGGTGTACCAACTTTCATAATGAGTTCATGATTAAGGACACCAGAACATTTCAAAGAATTCAAAAACTCTGGTGTATGTACATCATTAGAATCTGACTTGCATGCATAATCAGAACTCAGGTATGTCTTTGACTCATGCATGTTCATCTTTATCATATGATCATTTATTGATTCAACCACATCCGACGTAGGGACGAGTATTGCCCTGTCCTGTAAAAAAGAAGGATCATCAAGATTACTTTGAAAATTGGGATAAGTGCTATGAACAATTGTTCTGATTGGATCTTCTCCAGGTTTCAGCAAAATATCCTCGGAATATCAATTTCAGCACCATTGTCATGAGGATCACCAATTATACCATCACTTAATGCAGCCATCCATTCTGAAAATTGCTTCAAATCATCACGATCAATGACTGAATTAATGGTTTGTAGTCTCATATTTTTTGTTAGCCTAAGGACGGTGTACTCATCCCAAATATATGAAAAATTAATTGTTGCATGAACAATATCTTGTCTGCTACCTTTTGGAATCACCGAAAGAATCTGTCTGAAATCTCCACCCAAAACCACAATTTTTTCTCCAAAAATTTTATCTGAATATATTGAATTACTCAACTACATTATATCCTTCAACGTTTTATCCAGGCCTTCTATAAAGTTTTTATGAACCATGGGAGCTTCATCCCAAATAATCAACTTGCATCTAACCAATAGCTCAGAAAGTTGGCTGCCCTGTTTTATGTTGCATGTGGAATTATCTTGTATGTTAATGGGAATAGAACAACGTGAGTGAGCTATCCTTCCACCGGACAATAGAAGAGATGCTATTCTGCTGGATGCAACATTCAAAACAATCAATCCCTTATATCTCATTAATGCAGATATAGTCTTCCATAGAAAAGTTTTTCCAGTACCACCATAACCGTACACAAAAAAAAGACCCCACCTTTATTAGTTACACCAGATCGAATAACTTCATCATAAACATATCTTTGCTCCACATTTAACTTCTTTATTAATAAATCATGTCCTCTTTTCATCTCAACTTTATAATATGACAGTTCATTACGTATCAGTCTGTCTTGTGAAGACGTTGATGATTCAAAATTTATAACAAACATACTATCATAATATTGCAATCCCTTTCCAAGAGTCTATTTATAATTTTTTTTTTGATGAGTCTATTTATACTAACAGCTAGTGCATTGATTTTAATGGTAATTAATTGATGATTGATTTAAGATTAACTAATATTTAGAGTATAGAGTTTGAGATTATATATCAACCTATAGTTCTTAAATAAATAATATATATATATAGATATAATTATTTTAAATTATTAAAATTATTTCTATATAATAAATTCTACAAAATTCTAATAAAATATTAATAATAGTATCCAAAATTGGATATTTTTTATTAAAAAAATCAATTTCACATTTGTTCGTATTTAATAAATAGATAATTTTTCCTATACAATTAATTACATTTAATAATAATTTCAATCTGTTAATATTAGAATTTAATAAAAATAAATGGAGTATGGTTCGACGATTCAGTTGCTACAAACATGCAATCATCTCTGTTGTCAACATTAAATGCAGTTGTTACAAACATGCTCGGTCAACATTTCATTAATCATATACCATTTCCTTTTTTATTCATATATTCTTCTTTAGTGGCAATTTATTCACAGATTCTTCAACAGAAAACACTCTTAGGGCAACTGATTGTGTATATAAATTATAGGCATAAATATTTATCTCAAAAAATTAAAAAAACGTTATATTTACGAAAAAATAATAAATGTGGGGTTCTAATTTGTTATTTATATTAAATTAAATTGATGTAATCTTAATTTTTAGCGGATAATATTTGTTAATTTATCCAAAATTTGTGCAATTTAATTTCTAGTGATGTCTTTGTTATATGCAATTATATGTGTCTAAAATAAATAATTAGAAATATGACACAATATAAATAGGAGTTGGTACCAGAAAAATTTCACTGCCTTCGTTATTATTATAATTCTTTTATTACTTATTATTGTTATTATTATTAATAATATTATTATTAACAATTGCTTATAATCAACCAAATCAGATTCCAAAAATAAATTATTAACATAATCAATGTGATTTATTAAAAAACATATCAGCATTAATTTTTTGATGAGGTAAAATTATGCCTAAAATTTAGATTATCATACTAAATAAATTACCATAAATTATGCATGTATAAATGAAATTTAATTAATTTATGACGACCAAAAGATAATGAGAGACATGAGATTTTAGGATACGATTATCAGTTGTTTTGAAGCCTTTAAAAGAGGCGAATCTTCAATCCTCTTCTATGTGATTTAGATATAAGCGCTCAGATGAATAAAATAATTGCGGGATTAATTCAGTATTTATTTATAATTAAAATTAAGATGGCTTAACAATCCAAAATTGCCACCGGGCTTAAATATTTAGTGGGCCCATACATTAAAAAATAGGCATTATAATATGAATTGGTATACTTAATATTGTATTATTGATAGCCATGATTGGTGTAGTGTAGGTCTACATCCTTTACTTTTTATGCTAACCGTCATATCAAAATTCTTGTGTTTATAGATTTAATTTTAAGATTTATTTTTTGGATCACATAATAATAAGCAACGATGATTGAACACAATTAATTATGCTTTAAATTTATGAAAGATATCTCATATTATGTCATAATTAATAATTCCATTGTGGTTAATTTAAGAAAGTCTTTGACCATGTTTAAATTAATAATGATATAATTATGATTTAATAATTATATCATTTTTCAAGGCCCATCTAAAACTGATTTTTCCAACACTTTACACACGTCAGTGATTTTTAATCTTCAAACTTACCTGATTTGAAAATAGTATATTTCAGATACGATTAATTATTAATTTTTTATATTACCATGTAATTATTTTATTTCATTATATTAGAACAATTTATAAATAGCATATTAATATTACTTAGTAAAGTATGATAGTATTTTATAAAATATACATTTATAAAATATGAATATTTCCTACAAAAAGCATTTAAGGAAAGTTTGACCTATTAATTAAGTAAACAATCTTTATGACTGAATGCAAACATTTAGCTCATTGTTTAACTTAAATATAAATTAAATAATATAAATTTGTCCAATTAGATGATGCCATGTGTACTTCCCAATTTAGTAATGATTTTGGGCGGGAAAATGCAATGGTTTCTAATTATGTATTGTTTCTGCTATTATATGTATAGATTATATTTATATTATTAAAGATTAATAAAAATATTTTATTTTTATTTAAATTAATTAAATCATATCATAAAATATTTTTTTAGAATTTTTCTTCTATAAATATATATTTATTTGTATTATATATAATTAATAATATAATTATAAACCAATAAAAATATATATTTTTTAACCTAATTAAATATTACTATAAATAAATTTCAAAAAATTAATGAATATTTATTAATAATTATAAATTTTATATTACGTATTATTTGAATAATTTAAATAAATATATATAAATTTTATTTTTTTAAAATTAAAATAACCCGAGGCATACTAACATTTTAATTGAAATATATGTTTTCTAGATTTTTATCTTATAATGATTTTATTTATATATCTTCATTTAGATCTTTTGTAGATAAAATTTGACCATTTTGTTTATGCAAATTATGTTCTTTTATAATCATTTATTTTTTAACAATTGAATCCGCTATTTTTCAGCTTAATAATCCTTTGATTTAAATTCTACGGTGCTTAAATTTCAATATTACTTTTTTATTAAATAGTTTCATTAAACTAGCCCATTAATGATTTATTCTTTTTTAATTTTTTAATGCAAGGGTGTTTATGGTATACACAGAAATAGAATTAAGTAAGTGTACGAATGATGTGAGGAATGAGTTTCATTTCAACTATTTAACATGGGAATGGTTGATTCTATACAAGTGGGGTTTCATTTCTTGAATATATATATATATATATATATATATATATATATTTAATATTCCGTTAGTATAAAAAATAATATTAATATATACGCAAATATATATTGATATTACATATATCTTAATATATATATATATATATTAAAATATAAAGAATATATATATATATAAATAAAAAATAAAATAAATAAAGAAAGGCCAAGTCCATTGACGTTTTAAAATTTTAATTTTAATATATAATTTATATATTTATATATATATATAAATATTAATTTAAATTATTCAAATAATACGTAATATAAAATTTATAATTATTAATAAATATTCATTAATTTTTTAAATTTATTTATAATATTATTTAATTAGGTTAAATAAAAAAATATAATTTTTATTGGTTTATAATTATATTATTAATTTATATATAATAAAAATAAATATATATTTGTAATATATATTTATACAAGAAAATTTATAAAAAAATATTTTAAGATATGATGTAATTAATTTAAATAAAAATAAAATATTTTTATTGATTTTTAATAATATAAATATAATTTATTGAATAGTATAAATAAATAAGAAGTACAAAAATATAAATATATAGATAAATATTCAGAAAGTTATTACATATTATATAAATAATTATATATCTTTTATATATACATAAATAAAATGATATATATATATAAATACATGCATATATATATATATATATACACACCATCATTCTTCATCAATGTCTGAGAAGAACATGCAACATATATATATTTTGGAAATCAAAACATCAGTGGACCTGATGTTATTTATTTCCAGTTTAAAACGTTAGGCCCGGTGACATTTTTTTCAAACAACGTCACGTCCGGTGACATTTTTCCCTATTTTGGGAACACTTTTTAAAATCACACCATTTTATATTTTTTTACATTATTTAGGTAATTAACCCGTTATTTATACATAATCATTTTTATGGATAATGTTTTTCTAATTCTTCATATTCAATTTTGTATATTACCAAATAAATAATTACTTGTATTTAAAAACTCCTATTTCCATCTTGAATTTTATTTATTTGATTTCAGTTTTGGAAATTATGTTGAGTTAAACTCCAGTGTGAATATTAAAAATTATATATACTTTGATTGAAAAAAACAATTATACATTAGGTGCACCATCCAATTTGATCTGTAGGTTTAACTAAAATGTACTATTTAATTACTTGAAAAATATTACTATTGATGTGTATGCCAAAAAAATTGTAATATTTTTCAAATAAACAACTAATATTTTTTAGTTAAATAATTAATGTTATAGATTGAGTGCACGGTACACCTAGTACACCACAAACTCCCTATACTTTGATAATATGCTAAATATATTGTTATTAAAAAGGAAAATAAATGAGGACAATAAATGAGGAAACAAAAAAAAGTGAGAAAAAAACCCTTGTAACTCATAATACTTTTTAGTAACTCATAATACTTTTAGTATCTTTCAGTTAAACAAGTAATATTGAACATTTTATTTTTAATTTGAATTGAATCTATTTTATTATAGTCTGAAAGAAGAATTTATCACCTATTTTAAGATTTAATTAACATTTTCAATTATTTTATCTAATAACATAATAAATATGACAATACTATTTTTTATGAAGACATTTCAAAATTGATACAAAAATTAATTCCAAAAGTTAATCTATTAAGATGTTATAGTATTACTTGTATAGTTAAAAAAATTTCTATCATAACATTTGACATATAAAATTTTATGGGAGAACAATTTATAGAAATGAATTTTTTCATATAAGTATCAACAAAATATATAAATAAATTCACATGTGCGTTTAAAATTTTAGGAGATACAAATTTAGAGGAAATAACAATTTCTTACACCTACGAGTAAAAAAAAAAAATTCAATACAAAAATATGAAATATGTTACATTTAATTATTCTGACATATGCTAAAATATAAAATAATTATTTATAGTTCACAAGATCATACATTGTTTGTCAAAGCGAAACCAATAGGACAACATGAACGATTAATTAAAATTTGGAACCTTCTGATATAAATTCACTAATTAAGCGCAAAAAAAAAAACAAAAAAAATACCCATGACTTAGTTGCACGGATCTAGGATTCGTTCAACCGATGCATACAATTTTTACCACACCTATAAAATTGTATGCCGTGATCATAAATCATAGTATCTTAGAAATATTTGAATTTAAAGTTAAAAAAATATAAAAAAAATGAAATTTTTTGCTTTGATCTTCATGTTGTGCTTAGCAGTTATACTTGGTCTATTCACTCTATCTCTAGGTAAATTAAACGTTCTATTTACAATGAATATCTATGTCATAAAATGCTATGTTCTTATTATTTTATTGGAAGCAAAAAATGAAATATGAGTTATTTACATTTCTTTTCTAACTTTATATATTATTTAAATATATTTAATAATTTTTTTTTTTTTTTTTTTTTTTTTTTTTTTTTTTGTGAATTTAGTTTTGTTTCAACAAAAAAATTAAATATGATTTAACAAGTCAAATGAATAAATAAAAAATTTTCTTATAGATGTGAATATATAGTCGTTTGAAGATTGTACCTTCACGTTCACTCTTATGAAACATGACTCTTTTTATTAGACGAACTAAGTATTTTATAATTTAATTAAATACATTTATATTATTTGATGGCCTATCATAAGATAAATATGGTAAAATTTACTAATATATCCAAAAATTTCTTGCTTTTAACAATTCTCACACAACGTTTCAATAATTGTTAATTAATTCACAACAAAAACAATATTAATTAAATCAATTGTCCATTTCTCAATCACACAGTAATTTGAACCTATAAAATATCAATCTTTTATATATATACAATTTTATTGTGGGGATTCAAAAGTACTTTTAACCTAATTAGTAATTATAAATTAAGTATGCAAACATATGACAATAACAAAATATAAAATAGTATATCTAAAATTTGATAAATACAAAAGAAGAAAAAAATGTCAAAGGAATAGAAAGACTATCAAATAAATCTTGAAAATTATTGATATAAGCATAAATAAATATTAAATCTTAGAATGAAAATTTTAAATAAAATTTAAATTGTTAGATAGCCTATTATAATAAAAATAAGATAGATAGAAGCAATGTGGATTAAACTATTTAAGACTCTTAAACGTAACTAAATATTTTACATAATTTTTAATATAAATTTATATTTATCATTGATGCAAAAGTCGAGCTAGATGCCCGCCTAGGCGCTAGGCACCGGTGCCCCAACTTGATTTTCATAAAATCAGTTTGCAATTTCATTTATTTTAGTAGAGGCCGCCTAGGCCGTCTAGGCGCCGCCTAGTCGGTAAAATAGTTTTTAAAAAATAAATTAATAATTAATAAAATAATATATTTTGGTGTCTTTACTCTACACTTCAAACTTTAGATGAACTTAACTATGTGTGTAACTTTAATTAAATGTCTATAAACTTTATAGTTGCAACTTGGAAGTTGTAACTCAGAAGTTGTAACTTGTGTTACTTATATTTTGTTGTCATTTGATTTTTTTTGTGAGATTAATAATTATGTCATCCTCATATTTTATATTGAAATTTGATTTGAAAAATAAAATAAAAATTATGTTAAATTATCAATTTATCATATATTAGCTTTATGGGGTTGATAGAAATTTTTTTAAAAAATTAAATAAATGGGTCCGCATAGTCGGCGCCTAGGCGGCCTTGGCGCTAGTCGGTCGGAAAGCGCCCGACTACCGATTCCCATTTTCTGCACCTTTAATATTTACATAATATATATATATATATATTCATTAATCTTATATTGAATAAGATTCAAGTGCTTCTTCAAAATTAAAACTATTATGCACAACCAAATATTTATATGTGAAACCAAAATTTTATGTCATGTAAATATAAATATTTTTTTTTTGTCTAAAGACGATTGTTCAATAGAGTACATTTATTAGTTTAAAAATTAAAGAAATGAAAATATGTATGCTTATGGTAATATGATAAATTCGCAATGGTGTTGTCAATTTATATATTTATGTAGATTTTTTAATCAAAAAATAGTCGTGATAAATATATATATATATACACACACATATAAATAATTGATAATTAAAGTTATATATTTGAAATGATTTTAGTAGTAAAACCATATTTTGATCAATGGTACTTTCAATAAAATCATATAAAAATAACTTAATATTTTATAAGACTATACTATTTGAAGATATTACATAAAATAATTAAGAAGAAAATATCTTTTGGAAATAGGATTAATCAAGGCCTATTATTTGCTTCATTATTATGCTCGTTTCACATAATTTACATATATATATATATATATATATATATGCACACACACGTATATCTGTGTGTTGGTATTTATAATAAACAAGTTATTGAATATGAGACCATAACAATATAAAATACATAGAAATATATCAAATTTCCACCATTAATTCAAATATAGGATAATGCTCACATTTTAAAATTATTTCTAATACAAAAGTTAGGGATGATCATGTAAAGAGCCCCGTTAATCAATTATATATATATATATATATATATGTTCTTATTCTTCTAAATTAACTACTACAAACAATATCGAAAGAGCATTTGCTTTGATTATTTCCAACATCCACACAACGAATTTTGGAGGGCATCTGGCTTGCTCCATAGCGCCCCAAAACTGTTAAGAGACAGTCTTTGTTTCCATTTGCACCACATGCACCGTTTCTTGGAATATCTGGAGCCGGACAAAATTTATTTTGTCCTAATAAAATTCACACACAAAAAAGAACATTAATAAACATATTCAAATAATATACAAAGTTAGAAAAGAAATGTAATAACCTATATTTCATTGTTTGTTTCATAGCATTTTATGACATAGTTATCCATTGTAAGTATAACATTTCTTTTACCTAGAGACGGAGTGAATAAACCAAGTATAACTGCTAAGCACAACATGAAGATCACAGCAAAATTTTTCATTTTTAAAATTTTTTTAACTTCAAATTCAAATATTTCTAAGATACTATGATTTGTTAAAGTTTAATCACACTTTAGAGTTTTATAGGTGTTTTGCTAGCCTTCACATGGTATGCTCGAAAACTTACAATTGATTCACTTTCCAAGACTAGGAAAATAAAATTACTACTTATATGCAATTAACACCCGTTCTACCTATCAATCTATCAAATGTAATATGATTGTAGTTTAGAGTTACCAATTAAATTATAATAAGCTTTTACTTTTTTGGATTGTGTATATATGATTAAGCACATATAGTTTTTATAACCAAAATGCAGATTATCATTTATTTTCTTAATAATCCACTAGTGGATTTAGAGATTTGGTTGGATCACTTGAATGGGCCAACCATTTCTTGGTCAAACTCTATTTATAATAACAAGTAGGTAACTCAAATAGAGATGGAGAAGAGTAAAGTAAGAATTAACCAGCAATTATTAATTAGAGAAAAGAAACATTTGTATATGATTTATAATCTTAATCATTCAGTTTTATTGTGCGTGAGACCTCCATCGAACTAAAAACTACCCAAACAACTTCTGAATAAGATTTTAACATTATTACACATATAGATTTTATAATTTGATTCTTTTAATACATTTTATTTTTGTTGGTTATATATTGGTAATAAAAACCATAAGTCAAATTTCTCCTATATCGACACAAGTTTATTGCAAAACATATGTTTTTGAGCGACCTAAAATCCAGATGTGCATATAAACATAATATGTTATTGCATATGATGTTTCATTTGATTTTTTTTTTAGGTTACAAACATATTATATATGATTGAATAAATCAAATCAACGAATAAAAGAAGTTGTATAAATGTGAAATTATAGTGTTTTGAACGGTATATCTTAATTAAATTAACAAAAAATAAAGAATTGTACTTTTACAAAACAAGATTCTCTATTTTAGATGGATGGAGTATTTTATAAATTCATTAAATAAATTTGTATTATTAGGTGGCCTATAATAAACAAATATGGCAAAATATTGTAAAATATCCCTACATTTCACGATTTTAACAATTTTCACACAATATTTCAATAATTTTTAATTTATTCGCAACCTATAGAAACCATCAATTCTATCATCTGTCCATTTTTTTCATGCATCTCATTGTAATTTGAACCAATTAAAAATATAAAATTTAATCTCAATCTTTTATATATCTACATTAACTTCCATCTATTCAAAATTAATGTATAACTTCATCAAAAATTATTAATCAATTATGCCAAAATAAGACAATCACAAAACAAATTAGTTGCCTAGAGTTTTGAGAAATATAAAACAAGAAGATAAAATATGAGATAAATAGAACAAATGTGAAATAAACTGTGAAAATTATTTATATAAATATAACTAAAAATTAAGTCATAAAATGATGATATTAAATAAAATTTATACTTTGCATGAAAATTATATATAAATTTGGAAATTTGATAAATATTTATATTCGCTATTCTAAAACATTAAAAATTTATATACAATAAATTGAAATATTTTCAAATTATTTTTCACAACTTTTTAGTTAGCTTATATAGTTGAAATTTTTTATCTATCTCCTTTTATATTTTATATTTTTTTATGAAATATTTTTCTAGATTTTAAGTTTGTTTCCATAATTTTAATGCAACATATAATTTTTAGTTAATATAATTATTCTGAATTATGTTTATTTAAATAATTATCAAGATTTATTTCAATATTCATTACGTACGTTAAATGCCTTGTTTCTATTTTTCAAAATGTTGATATAATAATTTATTTTTCTATTATTTAAATATTTTTTCATATTTTCATTATATTTTTTTTATTTAGTTAAACATAAATTTTAAATGAATGGCATAAAATTGTAAAGTTGTTCAAAGTTGAGACAAAATTAAATATTTTTTATAGATTCAAGTAATAGCATTGATGAAAATTTAAATGAAAAAAATGACCAAAGAATAGAATAGATTTTTTTACAAGTTGTTTATTAGTTGACAATCATTGGAACGTTGGGCTAGAATTGTTAAAATTGTGAAATGATGGGATATATTTAAAATTTTTACCTTAAAATAATTAAATATCTAATTAATTAAAATTATAATATTTTATGACACGGCCTTGATGAAATAATTACGAGCTTATGGAATATTTTTTACCTAGTGATTCAATTTAATAAATTTAAAATATTAGATAGCCTCACATCACACAAATAATTTTGACATACATGTAATGTAGATTATTATTTTTAAAATTAAAGAAATGAAAATATGCAACTCTATTTCAAAATGAATTATTTTATATATGAAAATTTCACAGTGGTGGAGTCAATTTATATATTGAAGTAAATTTTATAATTGGCAAAATAATTAAAAAATAGTTGTGCAATATAAAAAAAAATATATATATAAATAGTTGATAATGAAAATTATATATTTGAAATGATTTGGTAGTAAAATTGTGTTGTGATCACAAGTACTTTCAATAAAGTCATATAAAAATAACTTCATATTTTGTAAAACTGTATTATTCGAAGATATTCCATAAAAATGAAATTAAAAAAATATCTTTTTGAAATAAGGTTAAACAAGGTCTATTACTTGCTACATTATTACACTCCATGTGCAGGAAATATACATATATATATATATATATATATGTGTGTGTGTGTGTCTGTCTGTCTGTCTGTCTGTCTGGGTACTGATATTTATGATGAACGAACAATAGAATATGAGACTAGAACAATGTGAAATACATTCATAAATAAATAAGTGAAAAAAATCAAATTTCTATAATTAATATAAATATAAGATATTACTCACATTTTAACATTATTCTTCACAAGAGCACTTAATTTGATTATTTCCAACATTCACACAACGAATTTTAGATGGCATTTGTCTTGCTCCATAGCGCCCCAAAATTATTAAAAGACAATCGTTGTTTCCATTTGTACCACATGCACATTTTCTTGGAATATCTAGAGCCGGACAAAACCTTATTTGTCCAAATAAAGTTTATATATATATATAAACTTTATATTATATATATATATAATAGTAAACTGACTGTCATATTGCTAATTAATAAAATAATTATATAATAGTAAATGTTGTTATACTGCCAACCAATAAAAAATTTATTTTAAATTTTTATTTTATTTGTTAATATTAGTAATGTTACTAATTTTATTAAAACTAATAAAAAAATTATATATCATTATAATTACTTTATATGTTCACATTAATATACGAGATTTTATTCAATTTTTTTATTTCAAAAGAGAATACTATATAATGTTCACATATGATTTTATATATAATATTTATATCCTTATTATAATAATCATGGTACATATATAAATTAATGAACATAATTATATAGATATTTTTAAAAATATTAATTTTATATATTTTTAAAATTTAATAATATTGTATTATAATATTATATTCGTGTATTGCACGAGAAAACTTTAGTACGCTTAAAAAGTAAAACTAATCATACTTTGGAATAAGATATTTTTTGTTCCAGTTTATTTTCATATTAAATATCATTTTATATCTACACTATTCAAAACTTCAAAAATTAATTTGTTATACCATCTTTAATAATCACAAACGCAGTCTATTTGATTCTCAGGTTATCCTTTTTTCTTATTTCTTTCCATTGTAGAATCAATCATTAAAATTCAAGATTGATTTAAGAATACTTCATAATATATTACTAATTATGTCATAAAAATAAAATAAATCATTGTGAATAAATTATCTAGAAAATGATGATTTGGGTCAGTTTCAACTTATATATCTTCAACGATAAGATTATATTTGCACAAAATAACAAATATTACTTCAATACGAACGTTAAGGTTGTGTTTAGGTTGGAGGCCTTTGTAATACAACTGTATGTAGGTTATGAGATCGTGTACAACCAAATACTAAAAAGTGATATTTATTTTGAATTGTGATATGTTAGTTGATTACTATAGATGTCACATTAATATTTTTAGTAGAATT
The DNA here is from genome assembly GCA_028749325.2 of Caryopteris x clandonensis. Classification (NCBI taxonomy): domain Eukaryota; kingdom Viridiplantae; phylum Streptophyta; class Magnoliopsida; order Lamiales; family Lamiaceae; genus Caryopteris; species Caryopteris x clandonensis. Next base: position 1,151,905 of record JAPYKT020000033.1, on the reverse strand, counting down.
TTGTATGTATTATTATATTGTAAGAAGTAAGAATTTGTGAATTAATAATTGGTGATGGATGATTTATATATATATATATATATATTCCTAATATATGCAAAAACACATTAAAATGATAAATAATATATAAAACATGTAAACAACATAAATATATTATTATATTAATATATTCCTAATACACACAAAAATATGAAAATGATAGGTAATATATAAATAATATATATAAATCTTAAATAATATGTAAATAACACATAAAAGATAAAAGTAATATATAATTATGAATGTGTTGTACATAGTTTACATTTTCAGTGTGCACCATCGATGTTTAATCGTGTATTATACATACATATATATATATATATATTCAATATTAATATAATTTATATTTAATAATAAATTCAAATTATAATAATTTTTGAAAAAGTACAGAATTGGAAAAATTAATAAAAATTTCTGAAAAAAAAGAAAAGAAAAGAACATGCGTCTTTTTCCAAGAAATTTTGAGCACATGCCTTAACACAAGAGTTGCTCATATCATCATTATTGATGATTTCTAATTTTTTTTTAACTACAAATACTTTTTTAGGAGTTATAAGTATATTAATCTATCTGTAATCTCAAAAACTACATCGGACACGATTTAAAATATTACTTATTATTTAACATGTATTATTTCTGATTAGTTATCTTAAAAAAATAGTGATACTTTATAGTTAAACAAGTAATATTTTATAGTTAAACAATTAATACTTTAAATTATGTTATACATGTACCTAATGTTCAAGAAACTCACTCGTCTATAATTGGAAAACAAGAGAATTGCGCTGAAAAAAAATAAAAAAACATGACATGACAGCAATCAAGAACAATAATCATAATCAAATTAAAGTTACAAATACATTATTTTCCGATCATCAAAAAATAAAATACAAACATGACACTTTTCCATTCTTTTCTTCTACAACCCTTAACTATATAAAAAACAAATTTTCTTTAGAAAGAAAAAGAAAAAGAAAAGAAAAAAAAACAATTTGGTTGGGCAGAAACAATTACCTAATGATTAATTAACAGCCCTACAATCCAACCTAATCTCAGTTCCAGCACCAGTAATGCTGCTCATCTTAATCATGGACTTGGCAAATGCCTGATAGAACTCCTTCTCAGAGGCTGCAAATTTCGTGACCAATGACTTGGCCCTGGAATTAGTAAGCAAAGCCTGATCGGAGGAGAGAATGCTCTTTCCTTTAAGCAGCAATTTGTAGTATGCATTGTCAAATACAGTTGGCGAAGAGTCTAAGTTGGCTCCTGCATTCTTCACCTTGTTTTGCTTGGGGCAAACCTGCCTTAGTCCGCCTGCAAACGACGGCTTCATTGATGGATCCACGTCGGTTATGTTGTTGAAGTTGTGGATCCTGTTCTGGAAGGACGAACAATGGGAGAAACCAAGTGTGTGTCCTCCTGTACATACAGTGAATTATTTATGCAAGGGAAATTAGTACGACGATGACTTGGGAGCTAGCTATTTGATTAATTTCTGTTGTGATTCGTTACTCCTTTCGATCCAAGAAAAAAAAAAAAAAAAAAAAAAAAAAAAAAGGAAAAAAGCGGTGATTGATGTATTATACTGGATAACATATCATCAAACCTGAGAGTGAAACTAAATCATCCAAAGAAAGGCCTCTCTGGGAGAAGCTTTGCTGCAGTTGAGAAATGTTGAAGGTGGGAAGTGGTAATTGTGTTGTGTCATTAGCCTTTGAACTCCTCCCATCTTTCCTCCCTTTAGGCACATCCCATGTGGGCCCTCCAGACTGAATTAATTAATTTGATCAATTAATTCATAAATTAGAGACTTAACTAAAAGTAATTAAAGAGTGTAGGTAGTACTTACAAGTGCTACAGCATCCCTAGCAGCAACAGCAAGAATGTCAGCACAAGAGACAACAGCAGGACACATTTTCTCCACTTCCTTCTTAGCATTTTCAATCACATAAAACGCATGCAATGAAATGTTTGGAGCTCCATCTTTTTCTGCTTTCTTACTACCCTTGGAATCCAGCAGCACAGAAGCATCACAGCCCTTCAAAATTCAACATAGTCGATATCAATATTTCAAGAAATAATTAATTTTTTTTATAAAAAAAAAAAAAAAATATTTGCATGGTTGCCTTAATAAAGCAGTCATGGAAATGCATCCTAAGTAGAGCTGCTGGAACTGTTTTGTCATTCATAATGGCCTTCCTCACAGCCATGGTGATCGTCGATTCGGCCTCCGGGCATGTTTGTTGGTAGTAGTTTACACTTAATGCATATGAAGAAGGCAAAAGCAAAGAAAACAACATAACAAAGCTAATAGGAGATAACAGTGTCATAGCTGTGTTGTGTACACCTTAGTTAGCTTTCTGTGGCTTCAGTACTACTTATTGAGGTGTCTGAGAGTAATTAGTATTTTTAAGAAGAAGAACCACCCCACCCCTACCCCCACCCCCCATGCAACCCACCCCTTTTTGGTATGTTTGTTAAGCTAGAACCACCTTCACTTGTTTGATTGAGATCTTCTTTAGTGGATAATGTGCATTAGGTCTCTGGAAAAAAAAAATTTATTAAAAAAATTGTATAAGCAATTATTCTAACCACCACAGAGAAAAGCTAAGTGAGACCCTACTCATGGATCATATCTAACAAAGTTACAAGACAAAGAGAATACTAACTATAATTGGTTGAGAGGAGTTGAACAAATTACAGTCAATGCTTTAAAGTTGGCTAAATATAATTAATTTATATAATAAAATGCTAAATTAATGAAAACATACCTTGGATATAAAAGATTGAAGTATGTCAACATCTATTCTGCACTTCGTTTCTATGCTTTAATTTATAAAATTATTCACTTTGTCTAAAAAAAAAGTCATTGTTTCAATAATGTCCAAAATTTTATTCTTGATAAACCATATGAAAGTACAACTTATTATAAGCTTTCAATTATCACTACACGAAATTTTCATATTAGAGATGACAAACTAGTGAAGAAAAATATAAGTCGCTAATTGACAATGAAATAGAAACATAATAATGACAGAAATTGAGAATTCTTTTACATCATATTAGTGTCCGATTGATGATGAATTATCAACCGAATGTAAGGGACGAATTAATCTATCTTCATTTTTATAGGTAATTTGATCTATAATTTCATATAAGAGACGGAAATATGGTCATCATTTAGAGACAAAAAATTATCTCTAAATTTTAGCTACTAATACTTTAGTGACGAAATATTTTGTATTAAATACTTTAGTTTGAAGACGAATATCATATGATCAGAGATTAATTTTTCGTCTTTAATTTGAGATTTTTTTTTTTTATTTTTTTGTATTGCATGGCTATTCATTTATTTGTTAGTTTGACTTTTTGAATCAAGTTTGACCTAAAACCAAACATATTACTGAAACTTAATTAATACAAAATTTTGACTTTTCAAGCACGATTATTTTTTTTGGATAATTGTTCTTGTGGGATGGAGAAAATATTATATTATTTTTTATTTTTTTTAATATTATGTTGAATTTTGGTATTTTATAGAAATGATTTATCTAATTATTATTTTCGTTTGGTATTTAATTAAAATATTTTAATCGTTACTTAATTTTATAAGATGAATGCAAAGATTACTTTAAAAAGTATATTATCCATATGATTATTTCACCAAAGATTTTCTTATATGAATTTATCACATTATGCATATTAAATAAAATTATCATAATATTTTGAAAGTAATTATATATTTTTTTAATAGTTAGTCTCTCTTTTTGTCTTTATTATTTTTTTTTTTCCCAATCTCGTATATAAGTTTATAGATTTTAAGGCTGTATTTTTCCTTATGGATAAGAATCATGTTTGGATTACTAACTCTTAAGAATCATGTTTGGATTACTAACTCTTTTTTCTTCTTCTTCTTCTTCTTCTTCTTCTTCTTCTTCTTCTTCTTCTTCTCCTTCTTCTTCTTCTTCTTCTTCTTCTTCTTCTTCTTCTTCTTCTTCTCCTCCTCCTCCTCGTGTTTTTAAATGCATTTTGCTTTTAATAGTATTTTTCTATTACGCAAACCCAACATTTTATTTTCCTTCATACTTAGAGAAACACAATTATGCTATACATAAGATATAAAAATCATAAAGACAAACATAAATTTTAATATTATTTTACTAATGTTAAAGTTATCTCATCTTATTTATCTTAAAAGTCTTTTTATTTAATAATTTATAAGTTTCTTTTCCCTATTAGTACAAATATTTAGTCATAGATCTGAAAAAAAAAATATCAATATACATTTCATTAAATATATTATGTTTTTTCTGTGTATATATTTATGACATATCTTAGCAAGGATAAGCTGGGAACCATAGTGCCCATTTTCTCATATGCTCGTGAACTTGATATATAGCATAAAACCCCAATATTTGAGTGATTAACATCATATATATGTATATATATATATACATATATATATATTTGTATTATTACTATAATTACTAAAAGAGATCATAGCATCCAAAAGTGGTGAAGATGCAGACTCTTTTTATCCTACACTGCCCCTAAATGAGCCAATCTATATTTACATTAATTCAAGAAAAATATCAACATTTAATTTCATTCCCAATCGATCACTTATCCAACTCCTGTAAAAGTAGCCTCCTCAATCGATTTATGTTGAGAAAAGACAAATATATATGTTTCTCCAGCTCTTCCAGCTCTTTCTGGAAGCAAGACTCCTGCATTTGAAGTACCCTTCCCATTTTCTTCAATATCTCACTCTTCCCTTTCCTAATTATACAAGTCTCTGCTATGGATTTCTCGTGCTCCATCTCATCCTGCACAATCTTCACCAGCCTGCTCATTGTGTCCAAGTCCTTTATTAGTGTGTACACCCCTCTTGTTGTAATGTCGAGTTGTGCGCCTGATCCTTCCGGTTGTTTTCCATTCGAGTCTTTTTTCAATTTCTTCATCGCGAATAGGACTAAACTACATAAAATTAGCCCCGGCGCAGCCACAACCCCTATCATGCTATGCATTGCGAGGACTACCAAAGCAGTGATCAATGCACCACAGCCCACTACAGCCAAAGCCCTTTTGATGCATCTAATGAATTTTGTCCTCCTCTTTGTCTTTCTACATTGTGATGTCAACCGATGAAGCAGTTGTACATGGCTATTGTGCAGCTCGTGAAATTTCTCTGGAGTCATCTCTGAGAAGGGGTTGCTGTGCAAGGAGAATAGGGTGAGATTTTTCAACAGAACGTTGTGTTGATTAGGGTTCCAACTTGTGTGGTCAGGTGAGCGTTCGATCAGCTTCATTACATTCCTTATTGCGTCAGAATCCACGCGTACTTGATAGATGTTTTGAAGAATGAATTCATAGATTTTGCCTGCTTCTTGGCTGATATCCAAGTAATTACCAATGAAGTGATGGTACTTGGAGGTTTCCGACAGGGAAATTAGGGTTTCTTGGCGAGGCTCTACCAAATACTCCAATAAATGGACCGGCTCTGTATGAGGAGGAGGTGGTGGCGACGCCATTATCGGCGAGGAGGAGGATGATGACAAATATTGTCCTTCATCAAGACTTAATCTTGTTTCCAATTGCCCTTGAACTTTGTTGCAAATATCCGTGTAAGACTTTGTTCTAAAGGCTTCATTATACTCTTCGTTAACATTAATCCTAACTATTGAAGTACTAATTTCTTCATTTCCATGTCGACCTGATCAAGCAAATGAACCAAATTTTAAAATCATCAAACAAAATCAAATGTTCCAAATATTAGGGTTTGAAAGACAATCTGCAAGATCACATCCAAAAACCCTAAATCCAAAGAAAAAATAAATTAGTGGCATTAAAATCAATCAAAACCACCTTCACTCTGAGGCATACAAGAAAGATTATAAAAAATAAAAGGAATGAAAAACGTCAGGCTAAAAAACAAAAATTAAACCTCATAAAGCAATTTAAGACAAAACTAAAAGAAGTAAACATACTACATCGATTTGAAACCCACCTTTCTTTCCGAATGACAGTCTGAGCTTCGAGTGTAAGATTTTTCCCATATGTAACATTGAATTAATCATCGTAGAGCGATCGAGGAAGAAGTATTATTTGTCAAAACAACACCCCTATTTATAATATTTCAAGTCTCATAAAAGTCTCATAAAAGTCAAAACAACACCCCTGGCTGCATGTGGCTTTTAGTTCATAATAATTATTATTATTCATTATAAGACACACGCTGTTACGTTGCTTGGACGCGAAGGACTCTGTGTAAAATTCTGTGAAAAGAGAGGTTAATTAGTAGGTTGGGATAAGGGTTCAGGCGATTCGAATAATTGAAGACACCGTTCTTAAATTCTAACCTTATCTACTTATTAAATCAAGCTTCACCTTAACTCTGTTTCTTGATTCAGACAGCCAGGCTGTGAGTTTTTTGAAGATTATGGATAGGATGTAGTCGGATAAAAAACACTTATATGTAATGCCAAGTGATTTATATAGATCATATGAATTCGTCGCGAATTATGGCTTTTACTTATTGTTGTTGTCAAAGTTATCAATTTCGTTGCGTTTCATCTGATACGACCGAAATATCTGGAATAAATTGGCTTCCGTATCGTTCTATCCAACATCCCGGGCTTTCACCCATAATTGACGAAATGACCAAGATATTAATTCGAGTTTTGAAAAATAGAAGAAATTTAAAAGAAAATTACTTTCTTTCTTTAGTTTTTCTTATGAGTATCCAATTCAAGGAATTTATTCTAATTTAAAATTAAAAAAAAGGTTAGAGTATTTTCAGGGATTTTTAGATATATTTTTTTAATTAGATTTGAAGATTTTCTGTTTACGTCAAGTGTTCAATAATAATAATAATAATAATAATAATAATAATAATAATAATAATAATATATTATTATTATTATTATTATTATTATTATTATTATTATTATTATTATTATTATTATTATTATTATATAATCCAAACAGCCTGAAATGAACTACAAAAATGGCCCCATATCTAATGATAAATCCAAAATAATAGTCTAAATGGAATTGACTTCTTTGATTGTTTTTCCTTGTACTGCACGAGTTGTATAGCTCACGTGTTGTAATTTCCACAGGCAATCTACCGCAGGCCTAATCTCTGGCCTTCAACCCCGCCCAAAGCTTATTTAATGTTTTATTTAACAATGCTATTATTTGTTATTAGTATATCCCCTTGCGTTGCGATTCAGAATATAATAATACAATATATTATTATATAAATAGTACTATAATTTTAAAATAAAAATATATTTTTCAAAAAATTAAAATAAAAACATTTTATAATATAAAATATATTAGATATTAAAATATATCATAATTAATACATTTTAAAAATATTTTATATATAGAAATTAATATTTTATTTCTATATATACAATATGGATATTAATTTGAAGACCATGACAAGGATTAATTTCATATATTTTTCATAAAAATAAAGTTGAGATAAAAAAGTTATAAACCTTTTAAAATTTAAGTGAAAAATAAAGAAAAAAAACTAATTGAATGTCAGATTTTCTAAAAATAGAAAGATAATTTGTCGTCTTGTTATTATATATATACTAATATTTCGATCTTACGTTGCACGGTTTATAATATAATAACGTAGTAAGTTATTATAAAAAATATTAATATATAATTTATAAAATACAAAATTATATAACATATATTTTAATAAAAATATTTAAAATAAATATAACTCAAAATATAAAAATATATTATATATTAAAATATACAACAATTAGTGTATAAAAAATTATATTTTATTTTTATATCAAATTGAAGATTATGAAAAAATGATTGAGTTAAATATTTTCATAAAAATTGAAGTTGAGAACAAAAAGTTATAAATCTTTAAAAATTAAATTGAAAAAACAAAAAAAGAAAAGAAAAAAAACCACCAGATGGATATCAAACTTTCTAAAAGTAAAAATATATTTTAGATGCAAAAATATTTCTTTATATTTTTAGCTATGTTCTGTTATTATATATATATATATATATATATACACGCGTCTCATTCTCTTGTGTATATTGTTTTATTAGTTAATACTATTATTGCTCCCTGATTTATAATATATTTAAATATATATATATATTTATAATATACTTCAATGTTAATTATATTGCACGACTTTTTAAAGTTAATTTAAGCGTGTTTCCAATTCAATAAAAAATATTCAACTTATTAAAACTTATTATGGTGGAACAATAAATTATAATATTATATAAATTAACTCATATAATATTTTTATTTAAAAAAACATATTTATACTTCTAGATAAAATTCATATAAAAAATTAATATTATTTATTCAAATTTAATATATTTCTCAAAATAAAAATAAATAATTAAATTCGTAAAAAACTTATTTTATATCCATAATAAATTATATATCATACTTTTAATATAATTTATTTAGACATGTAAATTTGGTGCCAAATTAAAGATTACGAAAACATGATTAATTAAATATATCATACGTAAAAAATAGATTTAAAACAAAAAAGTTATTTGTGTTTTTAAATTTTAGTAAAAAATAAAAAATAGAAGAGAGAAAAATACAAATATCAATAAATAATTGAGATATGTGTTAAGAAAGGAGAAAAAATAAAAACTTATTATTGTAAATAAATGGGTGGTGAGACGTGGCGGTAGACTATCCTTGTTTTATATGAACATGAATAGATATTCTATACATAAATATTAATATCATGTATTCTCTATTTTATATTTTAACCTAGTTAAACAATTCTCTAATTTAGAACAAACGAGTAAAGAAATGACTTAGGAGAATAAGGACTTTTTCTATATTATTATTATTATTATTATTATTATTATTATTATTATTATTATTATTATTATTATTATTATTATTATTATTATTATTATTATTATTATTATTATTATTATTATTATTATTATTATTATTATTATTATTATTATTATTATTATTATTATTATTATTATTATTATTATTATTATTATTATTTTATAATCCAAACAGCCTGAAATGAAATAGCAAAATGGTCCCATATCATCCAAACTACATAAACTATAAAAATTAATAATAAATTCTTAAAAATAAAAATAATTTATGAAAATTATTGATAAATTCTTATACATATTTTGATCGTTTAGGATGTGCTAGAATATTAAATTCTTATACATAAATTACATCATATGTATTAAATTGTAGTACGCACATTTGGTATCGATGTTGTACTTGCTTAATAATCTATTAAGTTCAATTGATTAATAACTAACTAAACACTTATAAAATTATTTCATTAACAATATTTGTTCTATTTATGGACTCTAATTATTCATAAACTTAATTATTTAGTAAATGCACAACATTATACTTTAATTTTTGTATTATCCATATTGTTTGATATATTTTGTTAATTTTTTTGTAGAAATTAAATTCAATTCAATAATTATTTCATTTTTTATAGACGGGGTTTATACATGTTTTTTTGGGTTGATTTGAGATATATTTTGTGTTAATGTGTAATTATTTCATTTAGTCCAAATTTGTTATGTTGAATGGTTGTTACATATTTGCTCATTTTGCAGCAATTTTAATGGATTTGAAGCTTAAAAACTATAAGTGGTCTTTATAGTCACGAAGCCTTAGCACAGTTACAAAATAATAAGTATAACGTTCAATGTAGGCACTCAAATCTATTGATTTTTATTATTTTGAAAAAATAAGCGAAATGACTACAACTTTCATAGAGAACATATCCATCAATGGTGGCTCCAACATAATTCAAATTCCAATCAAAAAGAAAACTACACATTGATTTATCTTGATATATCTTTGATATTTTAATCATTACAAGAGCTACAAGTATCCAATTCAGTTGAAACTAAATGCATTCAACAACCAACAGGTCGGGCTACAATTTTGTGTGAAATAGAGAAAGTCAAGTTTGGACTAAAAAAACTTTAAAAATTACTTTAAAGTTGGTGCTTGATCAGGCCATATTTCTACTCGAACGAGTCAATTCTCACCCGATCGAGTGCCGAACGGAGAATTTCACATATATCTTCATTTTTTCACCATATTTGACAATAAGGACAAGCCCTAGATGGGTTTTGGTCTAAAAATAGATGCAACGTCATCAATCATTCATTATCTCATATTCTACACATCTACATATCTTTGTACATTCGAATACACATCAATTTATCAAGAGATAATAAGGCAAAGGTGGTCCTCCATCCAATCAAGGCACTTCAATGGATCATTCATCAGAATTCCTGCAAAGTTTCAGAGTTTTCTTTATTCTTTTTATTTTGTTTAATGCTAGATATAATTAGAATTAGATTTTCTACGATGCTTAATTTTCCTATGTTTGGTTAAACAATCGTAGTCTTAGGGTGTGTTTGGTACAATTATACAATTATATTATTTTATATTAAGTTCATATTCAAGTTATTCGTCTGAGTTCTTATTTATATATATGATTTGATATTCCTTGCTTAATTATGTGGCCAAAAATTATGCATGTTTGATATATGTTGAGTCAAGATCCGAAAGATGAGACCCCACATAGAGATGATATATATGACACAGATATTTATATGATTGTCTATTTGTAATATTTATGAAGAATTATGAGTCGTATTGTTCTTTTGAGAGTTGATTATTTATGTGAAATAGAGATACTTGCATAGATAATTAATCTACAAATTGCATGCACTTCGAGAGAAGTCGTAATTTAATATAGTGATTATCTTATAAGAATAAAGAATGAATGAACTTGGATTGAATTGATTTAGCAATATAATTGTCAATCGTTGAAAGCATGATCCTAGAACTCGTTTCTTCTTTTTTATTCCTCCACATCTTTGCCTACCTATTTTTTTATTAATGGATTCGTATGATATTTCTTTTTATGTTTCTTGGTAATTAGATAAACACTCTTTTTAGTTGATCATCTAGATAAAGTAAAAGGTAAGTTGTAATACTTGATAGTCTTTACGATCCTTGTAGACATATACGACCTTACTCACTACTATTCTAAAAAGTACCCTATACACTTGCAAGATAATGTGTAGATTTAGGCGAACAATTTTATTATTGACATTATATTTGTTTTTGCATCGCACATGTGGAATATTAGTTATAATAAAATCAAATTATTTAACAATTTGATAATAATATACTTACATATCAAGATTATTTCTTAGAATTTTCACAGTAACAAAAAAAACAAAACAAATCATATATAGATTTAGTGGGAAAACATAGAGCACAACAAAAAAAATTGTTATTTGAGGTTATCATGACACAAAATATAAAACGCATTCAATCTTATGACGAAAAATATAAAGCATTGCAATCTTGTGATGGAAGTTGTAACGTATTGTTGATCTTGTGATGCAAAATATAATGTGCCGTTAATCTAGTGACATAAGATTTAAAGTGTTAGCAATCTTACAACGCTTTCTCATGATTGTTGTTATTTTAATAATGCTTACAAAAAAAGCGTAAGTAAATTCTGCAAATCCTATGACCCTTATAATAAACGTTATTAATTGTATACATTTGATAACATTTTTACAAAAGCTTCACTAAATAGCACATATTCCAACCCTTTTCTGCGAGCGTCTCCATTCTTTAACACTTTTTAAAGAGTATCATTAAATGCTCCTTTATATCAACACATTTAAAAAGGGTTATTAAATTAGCGTCAAAATACATATTAATTGTTTTACTGTTTTTTGCTTAAAATATTTTCTTATTGAAAAGTCTGTTTGTTTTCTAGTGTGATGTTTCTCAACTTCTGTATACAAAAAAATATTAAATAGAGCAATAAATGACACAAAACTTATCGAGATTTTAAGATGGGGTAATCTTTCTACTTCACACTTCCCTATTTCAAAGGATATCCACTTAGTAACCTCTACTTTACTACAAAGTGATGTCTATCATTTTTTTTAAGGATCCCAAGGTCAACTACATTTTCTTTAAGGTTGTTTCTCCGTGATCTTCAATTAAATTTCTTCAAAACTCCAAATTACCTGTAACGTCCCACTATTTTCTACCTAATATTTTAAGAATTTTTATTTTGCAAAATTTCTTATTTAAAAGAAAAAGTTACTATTTATGTTTCATTTATTAAGTTGTAGGTCTTTATGGCCATAATATGTTTTAAGATAACTCAATTGAATTAATTGAGTTCATGAATGAATTCGAGAGAATCAAGTCTTTGATTAATCTTAAATTATAAGATTAATTGATGTTACTAAGTCCAATAAGGTATTAAGATATCTATAAACTCAAATGTCTCATATTATTTACCCCATGTCAAGCATCATCTCATTCATTTATTTATTTATTTAAGTCAAAGTATAATTCAACAAATTTACTTTTGAGTTATATCACAAACCAAATGTATTTTATGTTATGATTAAGCTCAAGTCTCGGTTTTGGTAAAGCCCATGTTCTTCATTTCTATTTTTTGTATTTTAAAGCTCAATTGCATTTTGGGCCCAAGTATAATCTATGTTCATAAAATTGGGCCTAAATCTTGAGTTCAAAGATTATTTTCTAGCCTCATTATTTTAAGTGTTTGAGTGGAAATGTATTTGTAATAGATAAGATTAAATATTTATTTTTCTAATCCAATTAGAGTGTAATCCCAACGAAGAATATACGAGCAATGCCTAAAAATGCATAACTTCATAACTAATTAATTCATAAGATATTTTGTTTTCTTATTCTCCACTAGATAAGTTCCTTCACCATGTTTAGGGCTTGTGAGTCCAGCCGTCACCATCATCTCAACATATTTTTCCCTTCTTTTCAATCTCCTGTGTTCTTACTTTGAAATTTTAAAAGTATTTTTCTAAATGTTTAAAATGTCATTCATTCTCATGATTTCAAGAAACGGTTAATACTTCAATCCAATAGAATATCTATTTTACTTCACTCCAAATCCAGAGTTATGAAATCTTACGTCTCTAATTTCAAAATTCAAAATATATATTTATAGGTCTCCAAATTTCTTGAATTTTGAATATTTTATTCCCTACATGATTTTTATCTTTTATAAAAGTTTCAAACCTTTGTAATTTATATTTTATGAGTTATCATATTTTTTCTATGGTGGTACAGAATTTACAACTTCAATTATTTTGATGTCAAAAGTTCAAAACCTATAGCAATTCTTTTTAGAAATCTGTCAAAGTTTTATATGATACTTCTGTATAAGTCTCGATCTACATTTCAAAATTTGGAATTTTTATCCATATACTTTATGAGATATAAAATATTAATTGATTGTTGTGCAGTGGATAAATGTGTTGACGAATTTTCTTTTTTCTTGGAAATTCATCCTCAAAGGTTTCAAAAATCCTAATCAGGTTTTATTCTTTCAAAATATTAGTTTAGTAGCCCAAAAATAATTTCTATTTCTAAATTCCTATTTATTAAAGATTAAGGTGCACCAATTCCATTGTTGGTGAAAAGAAAGAAAAAGTTGCGCGAAGGTTAAGGACAATAGGAAACTTGCATATGCATATCATGTCAACTATTTTTTAGGTGAGTTTTCTTTAAGGTTGTCATTATTGTTGGGTATCGTTGTCGAGACCATTGTCTAACTCAGTTTGTGGTTCTCGTTGTTATTGATCAGTGATACGATGTGGTCCAATCCTAACCACACTCAAAACCCGGTAACTCACTGTCACTCTCTTATACACACAAGTGTATCCCAACTGGTCAAACATAAAGTAAGATAAAAGAAGCATCGAGAAGACAATATAATACTGTCTTGTTTTTTGTATATGGAGACAAGTAAATTATCATCACATATATATGGGTATATGAGTTCACCGAGGGTTGCCATAGGCTAAGGTTAGGTTAGGAAAATCTATTATTGGTCCACACTAAGTGGGCCATCAGAATAACAATTATTAAATATGTTGTTTGTATAAGTATGGTCTGTTTGATATATGAATTGATACGCTTGATACAAAATCATTAATTTGATCCAAACTGATATGGGACATTAATTTGATCCACCTATGTTGTGATGGCCATTTATTATTACACAATGTTACATTTGATATGCTTTGATACGCTCATGTTGCTTTTCATTCTATGTTTTTACTCCATATTTAGTTTTGACAAACTTAAACCTCACGAGGTGGATGTAACTCATGCCCTTTACATTACAATATTTCAGGCTAAACGGGGTGAGTTGAGGAGTTGAGGTGGAGCAAATAGCATATGATATATTTGAGATTGTGATTTCTTATTTATTCATGTTAACTAATTTAGTTTGATATTATTTCATGAATTACATGTTTATTGCTAGTAGTTGTTCTCTGAGTACAATTTATCTTATTTAATACAAGTTGTTATTGAAGTAATTGAATATGTTATATTTCCATTGCATATGATAATTAGAGTTTCCAATATTATAATTATTTATTACCCTTTTGGGTTGTTTATGATGGTTACTATAATTTAGTAAAATGTTTAAATAAGTGCTAGAGTAAATATGTCACCTAAAATTCAAATAATTGTTTGATTTATGAAGTCAAGTGTTTTATTTGAATTATGGTATTTACTTCAGTGCTTATGATTCTTATATTCTCTTATAATAGTTTGTTTTGATAATAGCATGTCTTGATGAAATTCTTGGCTTATTGACTTATATATGTTTAGTAATATATATTCCATGTGGAGAAATTGTTTACTAAACTTATAAACATAATTAGTTAGAACAATATTATGTTCTCGCTACTATATTTGACATGTTATGTATCATTATAGTTTTCTTAAAATCATATTTAATTGTTGAAACACTATAGTGCTTATGAATATACCCTTTTTAATAGCTTATTACAATAATTGAATAATTCATAGTCTATAGGTTCTTTTATTATTACATCTTGCTTTTTGGTATTGTTAAATTATGTTATATGAAGTATATGTCGGCATTTTTATGTTTGAAAAATATGAAACAATTATTTTTGGATTTTCCATTATTTCCTTTTAAATTATGGTATCTTAGTTTGCATTTATTTCTATGAATTAAATATGATTCACTAGCTTAAGTAGGTTTGAATATATGCAAATATATATAGTTTCCGTCGCTTAAGAATTTAATTATGAAATTAATCAGAAGTCATGTTAATCCACTACTTATGATTATGGATATTTGTTATGAAAATATATATATTAGTACTTGTTTAGGTTGTATTTTCCTTCATGAAATTATTTTTGGGATTAATGACATTCGTTATCATGATGAAATAAACATATTTGTTAGATTATTGAACATGATAAGTTGATTATTTATTGCCATGTTTTGTTATTTACTTGCAACCGATTTTGAAATATTACTTTTATATGTAAAATTAAATGATATTATATAAGTTTGGAGTTATGAAATAAAGTTTATTACTATTCAATTTACATGTTGAATTTATTTGTATGTCTATATGGTTTCCTTTTTAACGTCTTTGTTTTAGGATGTTATGTCTTAATTCTACGTGGATTCTATATCGAGCTGTTATATGTGGAATATTATAGTGTGGTTGCTGATGTATGGTACTATGCAATGGATGTGCTGCATACAATCAAATCCAAGGAGTTCACGTTTTCAGTGCTCAGCTAGATGGTTAGGAAAAACGGTGTCGTTTAGGGGCAATGGAGTTGACGTGTGTTTTCTTTTATGTCTATAAATACATTGTATCTCAAATCAATATACGAGAACAAAATTTAAGAGTTTACCTCCTTTATTTTCATATTAATGAAGCTTACATTTGATACTCTGTTTTTCTACATGGTATCAGAGCCTAGTACATTTTCTTCTTCATCATGACTGGAAGGCAAGATAATGAATGGAACCAGAATTGGCCGATGCTTAACACAACCACTGGAGCAATTGTTGCCAAAGAAGATAATACTATGATTCTACACGGATCAGATCATCCAGGAGCCATGCTGGTAACAAATCAGCTAACAGGTAATAATTATCTTACCTGGAAGAGATCGATGCTGAGCGCGTTAAATGCTAAATGCAAGACTGGTTTTGTAAATGGGAAAATAGCAATGCCTAATGTTGATTCTGAAGGTTTTGAATCATTGAAGCGTGTGGATTCTATGGTAATTAGTTGGATTCTTAACTCCATTTCTAAAGAAATAGTTGATGCTTTTATTTTTGCCAAAACTGCAAAAGATCTCTGGAGAGTCCTGGAGGAACGTTTTGGGGAATCAAATGGTCCTCTAAGATTTCATTTATTAAAAGAGATGGCTAATATTTCCCAAGGAAATGCTTCAGTAGTTGTTTATTTTATGAAACTCTCAAAATTATGGGATGAATATGCATGTGTGGGCCCATTTCCTAGTTGTTCTTGTGCTGCTGGTAAAGAATTGGCAGAAATAGATGCAGAAAACAAGTTAATGCAATTTTTGATGGGTCTTAATGATAGTTACAAGCAAGCTAGGAGTCATATTCTTATGATAGAGCCACTGCCTTCAGTCAATAAAACATATTCCATGGTTTTGAGAATGGAGAAACAAAGGCAAACACAGATTAATTTTCCAGAAAGTTTTGAAACAGCAGCACTGGTTACTATAGGGAATCATATGAGTGGGGGAAGAGGTATTGGAGGCAGAGGCGGATTCGAGAATACAAACTGGGGTGCAGGAAGAGGAAGAGGAAATATCAAGAAACAACTTACAAAAGAGGAGAAGACGAAACTAATTTGTGAGCACTGTCATGGGAATTGGCATGAAATGCAGGATTGTTTTAAATTACATGGTTATCTAGAATGGTACACTAAGTTCAAGCAACAAAAAGGCAGGCAAATGGCAAATATGGTGGAAACAGGACTAGGGCAGTTTAGCAAACAAGGTGATGATCAAGGAGAAATAACTTGGGGACATGGCTCATTTCTTTCAACAATTTCAGGAAATGGCAAAATATTTCAGCTCACCAAATCACAAAGGTCAGCATAATACAGATGCATACATGAGTTTTGCACAGGTTGCAGGTAAAGGAGGTATGGAATCAAAAACTTGTTGTGCTTTATCTAGCTTTGATTGTAATTTTCAAGGTTCATGGATTTTAGACAGTGGGGCTAGTAGGCACATGTGCATTAATCAAAATATCATGATCAACATTCATCCACTATCTAATCCTATCAATGTTCATCTACCGGATGGAACAACTAAACCTGTTACACTCACATGAGATGTTGTTCTATCAAATCTTATCACTCTCACAGATGTCCTCTACCTGCCCTCTTTCAAATATAATCTGATTTCTATAGCTCAGCTAACAGCTACTTTTGATCTCATTTGTATCTTCCATCCTTCCTCTTGCATTATACAGGACTAGAAGACTAAACAAGTAATAGCTCAAGGCAAAGCAGTGGGAAGACTTTATGCTCTTGAAGCCAACTTTCATCAAAATTCCCCTTCTGCTGCTCTCTCCTGTCATGATTCTCTTTAGTTGTGGCATAACAGATTAGGACATACTTCATATCCTATTCTGGAGCATCTTGATTGTGTCTATCCCCTATGTAATCCCATGGAAAAACAGACATTAGCAGCTAGTGAAATTTGTTCCAAATCTAAATATCATAGACTTCCTTTTCCTAATAGTGAATCTTTTGTTTCTGGTATTTTTTTATTTAATTCACATGGATGTATGGGGACCGTATGTATGGAATTCTGATAATACAGTATCATTTTTTCTTACATTGGTTGATGACTTTGGTAGAGCTACATGGGTTTATCTTTTGAGTCATAAAAGCCAAGTTCCTAATGTCGTTAAAGCCTTGTGTTCCATGGTCAACACACAATTCCGGGTATTAAAACCTTCAGAAGTGATAATGGAACATAATTCATAAATGAAAATCTTCAGTCATTTTTCCAAACAAAAGGGATTTTACACCAAAAAACTTGTGTTTACACCCCCCAACAAAATGGGATAGTTGAGAGAAAGCACAGACATCTCCTAGAAATAGCCCAAGCTCTCATGTTCCAATCTAAACTCCCAACAACATACTGGTCATATTCCATTCTAACTGCTGCCTTCATTATCAATAGACTTCCTATTGCTGGTTTGAAATGGCAAACTCCATATGAATTGCTTTATGGACACAAGCCAAACTATTCCAGATTAAAGTCCTTTGGATGTTTAGCATACTCTCATAATCCTCTTTCACACAAGGACAAGTTCTCTCCCAGATCACATAAGTGTGTACTTCTCGGATATGAGCAAGGGAAGAAAGGATACAAATTACTCAATCTCGATACACTTCCGATTTTTGTCTCTAGGGATGTTACTTTCTTTGAGTCAAACTTTCCTTATCACGATATACCACAACCTCACACTGACTCTTCCTTACCACTTCTACCTACATCATTTCCAGATTCCCCTTCTATCTCCATAACTCCTACATCTTGTGATCATCCAATTCAATCCAATCTTGACACTCCATCCACTATGGACCCTAAGCCTTATGTTACTAAATTAGGCCGTGTGATAAAGACACCTGCATGGCATTCTGATTATTATGTCAATCTTGGGTCAATGGATTCTTCTGCTGTTCTACCTTCCTCCTCATCTTCTTCCATTTTTTCATTTCCCACCACTTTATCATGTATGTTTGATGATGCACATGTTTCTTTTCTAGCCAAATTATCTAATATACAGGAACCAAGGAATTACAATGAGGCTTCTCAGAATCCGGCATGGGTGGAGGCGATGAATAAGGAGTTGGAAGCATTAGAAAATAATCATACTTGGCAGCTCACTCCATTACCATCGGGAAAGAAGGCTATTGGTTTTAAATGGGTGTATAAAGTAAAAATGAAATCGGATGGAACTATATTGAGAGGTATAAAGCCATATTAGTGGCTAAGGGGTATAATCAAATATATGGAGTGGATTACATTGACAGCTTTTCACCTGTGGCCAAGATGGTAACAGTAAGGTTGTTCATTGTTTTTGCTACTCAGAAGCATCGGGAGTTACACCAATTGGACATTAATAATGCATTTTTACATGGGCATATTGATGTGGATTTATATATGACACCACCAGAGGGGTATCATAAAGCACAAAAGGGGCATGTATGTCATTTGCAAAGAAGTCTTTATGGGCTTAAACAAGCCTCTAGACAATGGAATTATGAATTTTGTCAAAAATTGCTTGACTTTGGATTTGTACAATCAGCCAATGATCATTGTCTATTCACGAAAACTGAAGGAAAGAATTTTCTGGGAGAATTATTGTATGTTGATGATGTTTTGGTTACAGGGAAACAAGTCACTGATATTTTGGCCCTGAAGCAATATTTGGATGGTCTCTTTACCATCAAAAACTTGGGATAGGCAAAATACATTTTGGGTTTGGAGATTGCTAAATCATCCACTGGTACATATCTCAGCCAGAGAAAATACATCATCAACATTATAACAGATTTGTGAATGCAAGACTGCAAAACTGCTGCTACTCTAGTTCCGGGCATTAAACTTTCTAGTTAGCATGGTACACCTTTATCTCAGCCTGATACTTATAGAAGGCTAATTGGGAGACTCCTTTATTTAAATCTTACTCGACCAGATGTCACCTTCTCTGTCCAACAACTGAGCCAATTTTTCAATAATCCTTGTGATTCACATTTGAATGCTGCTCTTCATCTAGTCAGGTATCTAAAGGGATCATCATCCCTTGGTCTTTTTTACCCGTCTACTCCTTCTTCTAACCTTGTTGCATACTGTGATGCTGACTGGGGTTGTTGTGTGGATACTCAAAAATCTATTACTGGTTTTTTTATTTTTTTTGGGGGTGCTTTGATCTCTTGGAAGGCCAAGAAACAAGCAACAGTTTCAAAGAGTTCTGCGGAGGCAGAATATCATGCATTGAGCACTATGGTTTCAGAATTACAGTGGATTAATTATGTAGCTCATGATTTGCATCTATCTCTTGACACACCAATTCCCATGTGGTGTGATAATCAGGCCGTTTTTCATGAGCAGACTAAACATTTGGATATAGACTGTCACCTGGTAAGGAATCAATATAAAGCTAGATTTGTTTATCCTCTGAAGATATCCTCCAGAATGCAACTTGCTGATATTCTTACGAAATCTCTTGGACCTGGAATTTTTCATTCCTTTATTTCCAAGTTAGGCATGTTTGATCCTTCACATTGCCTAACTTGAGGGGGGCTATTGGAATATTATAGTGTGGTTGCTGATGTATGGTACTATGCAATGGATGTGCTGCATACAATCAAATCCAAGGAGTTCACGTTTTCAGCGCTCAACTAGGTGGTTAGGAAAAACAGTGTCGTTTAGGGGCAATGCAGTTGACGTGTGTTTTCTTTTATGTCTATAAATACATTGTATCTCAAATCAACATGCGAGAACGAAATTTAAGAGTTTACCTCCTTTATTTTCATATTAGTGAAGCTTACATTTGATACTCTGTTTTTCTACATTTAGTTTACCATGTTAAGTCATTTGTTGCTTAATAGTGATCTTGTTATATTTAATTTTAGATACTTCTTAGTTAGAAGCATGCTCAAGTTTTAGTTTAATTACAACCGTTTATGCTACTATTTATAAAAATAATGTCTATAAATTTGATTAATTCAGGAATTAATTTAATATCGATATTGGAGCGAACAACTCCTTAAAATATATTATTCTTAAGAACCTCGACCAATCATGTTTTTGTCTTGAATCCACGAACCCATGAGTATTCTTTACCATATCAATTTAGTTTCTCCTTTTTCTCCCACTTGTCGTTCCATGGAAAAAAAGAAAATAGTTTGATCATGTTCCTCATCAATTCACCTTCGATCTCTGGTACCACATTTACCTTGGTTACATAACCCATCCACCATTCTTTTCTTCCTACTTCTCATGTTATTCATAATTTCAACATATGCCACATCCCCTTGCTATTGGTCTACATCATTATTTGGTGTAACCTTGCTATTAGACCATCAATGCCTAAGAAATATGTTGATTTACATTACAGTTTTGGATTCCTACTTTCAAAATTGTTCATATTGGGCAAGACCCTCAATTATTACCGTCGGAAGCCTATATTGCAAGTACTTATATTTCGATATGCCTCACATATATATATATATATATATTATTAATATATACATTTTTTTTATTTAAAAATGTAAAATAATGATATGTAGCTATATTAATTGTCCCTTAACAAACATGGCCAATTGAGGCTATTTGAGAATAGTAGATTAAACATAGTGTGATTTATAGTAGCTATTAGAATTGTACCAACCACTAATATAAATACATACATAAAATAAATAAACCAGAAAGACCATAAGTCCCAAAAATATTGTTAAAAATTCAAACACCCCCAATTTATCATTATCATAATTACAAGCTGTGTACGCAAACAAACTGGAAACAGACATTCTGAAGTAGCACTTCTTATTATGATATATGTATCTTTCAATGGTATAATTGAAAATCCAAAAGAAAAAGAAAAAAAGAAAAAATCTTACTAACGGGCTTAGATTCTGGGCTCGGGTTCATGGGCCCTCCCCATCTCAAAGTCATAATTCCTGAAATATTTTCTGGCGGGCTGCTTTCAGTAAAATAGTAAGCACGCCGCGGCCTGTCAACGGTGAAAGCCCATAACCAGCCAGAATCGGAAGGCCCATATGGCCTTAGAATTGGACTTTGCTCTTGTACGTCTGCCCAAAGGCCCAATTAGATGGGGCAACATCCATAAAAGTTTTGGTTATGCCATCAGTGGTTGTGATCATGAAAGATAGAGATTGGCCATTCAGAAAACCGTTGGATTGCCAATTAGCTCCCCAATTCCTCGACATGGACATCCACCCTGTTTTAGAGCCCTTGATTTGAACTGATTTTACAGATCCTGCATTTCCCACATTGGTGATCAACACTAGCTCAAAGTAGTCTCTCCCATTGATGGTGAATCTAACCCCACCGTGCTTCTTGCAAGGAACCCTGCACCGATTATTTATTGTCAGATTTATGTATTCAGCTTTTGTACACTGTGTGTTATGTACTTATAACAGTGTTTTAAAAACTGTTAGGCGCAAGATGAGCAACATAATATGCGGCAAAGCTCAGGAATATAACATATTTAAGCAAAATGGTATGGTAGGTTGAGATCTAACGTTCTAGATGGGGTCTTTTATAACACTGTTATATAGTAAATATAAAAATTAACAAAAGCTATAGTTGCTTTCTAGTAGTGATAGAAAAGGGACCTTTGGTAAATGACAGGGACAATGCCGCCGCTATAGATGCCGATCTTTTCCCAAGCGGGTTGAGACATGTCGAAATGCTGGCGAGGTGGGTTGCACCACCCTCCGTTGTTGCTGGGGAGAGCGTAGTTTGGAGGGCAGAAATCAGAGGCGGTGACAGTCACAGACACGCCCTTTTTGCACCATTTAGGCTCAGCTTTGGAATCACAAATAATCTTGTAGCATTGCCCACATGACCCCCCATTATTGAACAAAGCTGTGCTCAATGCTGCTATCCTAGTCCCATATCCAGTTGTGTACAAGTTTCCATACCCACAAGCACCCCCTGTTCCAAGAAAATCAAATCTTGATAAATTTTCAAATGGGGGGGGGGGGGGGGAGAGAGAGAGAGAGAGAGAGAGAGAGGAAACATACCCATTGTCCCGGAAGCATCACTGCCTCCATAGAAGGTTGCATGAGCCTTTTGCCATCCAGAAGCTGTGAGGGCATCGCCATTGATGATCAAACCAAACAATCCAACTGCAAGTAGGAGCAATGGTACGCCGTTTTTCTCCATCTTTTCTTGGTTGAGATCGCCAACTGCAGGAAGAGAGAGAACCGAGAAGAAATAATGTAGATGATAATGTGTGATTTTGATTGCCAAGAAAGAGAAGATTAAGTGGGAGATATATAGGTGCAAGAACTGTAGCTAAACAACAAGCTCACATGTGACGGACCAGCAAGCAGATAATAAAAATAAAAAAATAAAAAAATTCAGTATTGATCAGAACTAAATTATGTGTAAGAAATCAGAATCTGCATTCAATTATTCCCACGTTCTCTTACAAGTGATCAGAAGGCCACATGGATCCCCCAACAGAGGAGCCGTGAATGGATCGAATTTCCTCACCAGAATTATTCATTTCTCACATACTTTAAAGGCAATGCTTGTTGCCATATGAAGAAAAACATATTTTATTAAATGATTTTATGGCAAAAAACTATTCACCCTCATGTGCCTGCATTTGACCATATACGGTACACCCCCATTACTCTCATGTGTCACGCACATGCCTTTGACATTACATGGACATGGTCACCCCCTCTGCCTAATCTAATTATGAGGGCCAACCCCCTTACGTATTTTCAATTAATGCTATTCCCTCTTTTATTCATTTATTCACCTCTTACCATTTCCATTCTCTGGTAGACACACTAATTTCATCATATCATATATTCAGGACTGCCTACTATCTAGATCCCTCGTTGAGATATCAAGGGCCTAACGGTTGGTCTATAAAAATATTAACCATGTTCGTTTTTATTTGAGGAAATATGGCAACTTCTGCATCATTTACTTAAACACTTAGAATTTTGTGCAATTCTTACATAATTTTCAAATCGCATCGGCTTTCGCAAAACTTACCAATTATAGACATTGTTAAATTATACTTCATTGAACCGTTAACTATTGCATTAATGACATAAAGAACCGAAATAATGTCCTGTATTCTTTTTCCGTGTAAAACTTTCGCGCATAATCTCTAAATTGTGTGGGGTTTTGCAAAAATTATCCAATATGGATGCCACTACTCAAAAGATATTATACCTTATGGAGCCACTAATTATTGTACCAATCATAAAAATCAAACCAGACGAATGTCCATTGGGCTGCTAATTGTTGATCCTGATCCGTTCCATCATTCATAGATTTAATACACTAGAACTCCTTGGTCATATCAAGTAGGCTCAATTGCATTTCCAGACTCTTAAAGCTCTGTTCGTCTAAAATGTTGGGGTTGACATCTTGTCCATCACACTAGAACAATAATAATAATTAATACATTATTATTAAATGCATTATCAAATTACAATAAAGAAGTCAATACTGAATAAAATGAGGAGGTTTGTTTAAATATTCACCTCCTCTCCAAATTAAGACCCTGGCGGATGAATCGGTTGCTTACAAGAATTTTACATATATATATTGATTGAAAATCTGGTTAATGTTATGATTAGATCCATAATTGGTTGATTGACCAAAAGGGTTGAAAATTGGCAGAAAATCATATAATTTTCCAAGTTGTCCATTATTTCTTGGAAAAAGAATTGTACGAAATGAAACGTACAGTATGTACCCAAAGGTATGAGATAGGCCATGTGCTTATACCAGTAATTAAGCAAAGACCATGAGAGGGGATGTATTATTATATGATCAAGAATTTGTTAACAACAATTGGGCCTATAAATCAACAATAGGCACTAACTAATCTGTGATAGAAAATTGGATTTCAATGATTGGGAAATCATGGCTGAACAGACTATCAAGTTATCTGTTCATAATTCATAGAGCTGTATCACTGCCTGCTGGTTGAAATATATATATACACACACAAATACACACATACATACATATATATATATATATACATGCATAGAATATAAGGAAGAATTTATAGCTGTTCAAAGAATAATTTAGCATATTAATTTGACAGCAAAATATTGAAATATATAGTGTACAGCTATAACATGATAATTCTCTCAGTCTTAGAACGCCTCAGCTGACTATATATTCCCTCCGAGTTTTGATTCTATAATATATTAATTAATGATATAAAAATTAAATTATTTAATATTTTTTTATAAAAATTATTATTTAATATCGATTTGTAATTCAAATTCAATTCAGATAATCCAATTCAAAATAAATATTAAACTTTAACTCAAATAATTAACAAAGTATAATTATATTATTTACATTTAATATTTTTATTTTAATATATGCGATATGTGTGAAATTAATTAATGTAAAAAGAAAATTAAGCCATGTATGTAATTATTGTAGGCTTCTATTAGTAGAATTGCTTGAGCAAAACTTATAACCGGCCTATGTTTGCAAGGGGGAAAATGAGGTGGTTGATTGACATTATATTTTTTATGGGTCAGAGTCGAGCCTAATAATTTATTAATTTAAGTCGAACTTTAAAATGAGCACGTATTTTTTCTCATTCAAATTTATGTTTTGTCCCTCTGTGTGTGTTTTCACATGTGTTCGGTACGAAAAGCTGTTGTTATTTATTAAAACTCAAAGAGGGTAGAAAAAGATAATAAAAAGAAGAAATGAAAGAACAAATTAAAAATGCATGTTCTTACTTCCAAAAGATACACAAGTAATTTTAGTATCGACACCAATAAATGTTGGGCCGGCCCACGCATTTATGGGCTAAGGAAAAATTATTCTTTTAGCCCATAATTACAAGAACTAAGAATCACTAACTAGTTTTCTTGTTCAAGTTTTGACATAAAATAATTTTTAATTGATAAAATCATAAAATAAATAATACATTTAACGTCGTAAAAGTGGAAAACTAATTAATCCATTGGTCTGCAGAAGCAATGATTAAAGGCTTTATTTGATACAAATCAAGTCACCATTTATCATTGCTATATTAATTCACTGTTTATGCTCATTTCATTAATTAACACGTCTATTAGAATGCTCATTAAAAATAAATAATTCAATTCATAAAAATATATATTACATATTTTAAGTATAACAACTACAAGAAAAAAATTACTTAAAAATGGACAAATTCGTCACTAATCAGATGATATCCATATTTCAAGTAAATATATAGTAATGGATTTGAAATGAAATATTTGGTCATTAAAATGTTGGTTCCTATAAGTTACAACATATTTTTTTTTTTTTTTTTTAAATTTAGTGATCGAATTTTTATCTCTAACATGAAACTAAAGATCAAGATATCTACATCAATAAATACATATTATATACATCTCTAAGAAAGATCAAGATATGTACATCAATAAAAACATATTATATACATCTCTAATATTTGGTTGCTAATTCATTATCAATCCAACATCAATAATGTAAAAAGTTGCTATTTTTGTCACTATTTAGTTAGTGATTGATATTATCCGGCATTAATTACATATTTAATATAAAAAAATTGTAACAAATATTTTATTTTAAAATTAATATTAAATTAAAGATTATGCATGGTACAAAACTCCAATATGAATACTAAGAAAGTATTGCGTAGTGGAAGTTCATAGTTATGGGTGTCGTAGCGTAATCAATCAGAATTGTAAGCGGAGGCATAGTTCTCAGTAATTAATTCCATCAAACTCAACCATTTATATATAACACCCTTTAAATAATAGGATATGAAAGGAATTTTAAATATATTAAATGCATTTTGTTAATATGTGTAAAGTATGAAACAAAATTGTCTTGGATTAAACAAAGTATGATGTATTCTGTACAAACAAATAATAAATAGTGTACAAAGAAGCATGGAAAAATAATAAATACAAAGGTTATAATACATTTATTCTAATAATATCAAAAAGAATTATAAATTGAGATTAAAACTCGCTTTTTATTTTATAGAAAACTTCCTCTAAAATAATAATCAACACATCTATTTATACTAATAAAACAAATCTAAAATCCTAATAACAATATAATTATACCAAATAAATAAAAGGTAACAAATAAAAAAAATCATAATAAATAAAATACTATAAATTGAATAGGTATTCTAAAATCTAAGAGCACAGACAAACTGGAACATCTTTAAATTTATGTATCCAAAAAACAGTAACAACATCCAAAAATTTGTCCATCAAATAAATATGTAGAACAAAAGGAACAATAGTGTAATGAATCAATCATATAATAAATATAAGAAATTTCAATAATGGATGAGAAAAGGGTGTACGTATGATAATCTTTTTTTCCTCATTTAACATGTGATACTTAATTTGGGATGAGTCTGTTTATGGTGGCTATGATGGTCCACAATTTTTACAAGATGTGCTATTATGATAGTCCACCAATTTTTTACGATATGATAATTTTATGGTGGTTATGATGGACCATCAACTTTTGATAAAAAAAAATGACGAATATTTTTTTAGAATGTGGTGATAGTAGTTATGATAGTGTGCTACTTCTCGATCTGAATTAGAATTTTGTTATGATGTGTTTGCCTTCAAAATTTTGGCAATGGAATCCATGATTTTGATTGCTCCCTATGTTCTTCTTATTCATTTGATTGCTTCCTTTGTTCTACTTATTCATTTGGCCCCAAACCTGATAGAAATATCTTGATTGAATTTTTGCTATTGTTATGTTAAAAGTAACCCACGGATCGGAGAGACCTGCCTCTCCAAACACTATTTTTTTGCCATAGATACTACCTCACTTGGATTTTAATCTTCGTAGTGAACACTTTGCATGTAGAGTCCTTCCTTCTCTTCAACTCTCGAGAGCTAGAAATATCAAGGGAATGACAACTTTGCCGCTTCACTTCTCACTTTTCTTCCCAACAAATGTACTCTACCGTGAAACATGAGGCCTGGTCAATTACAGGTCAACTTGGGTCTGACCAGTATAGCTTCACCTTTTTCCTCTTGCTTATTTGCTAGCTTTGACAACCTATCGCTTCGCCCTTTACGGCCAATCATTTGAAGAACACCTCTTTTAAGGGCAACTATTCTTGCCTTAAGAGACATGGGTTAGATTCCCACCTCCTACAAATTTTACTTTCCTTGCTAGGGTTGCTGGTGGGCCAGCAAAGGGGCTGCTACCTAGAATTTTTTTTTTTTTTTTTAAATTTGTGATTTTGTCCCTTTTTTTTTTTTAATTGTGTTTTGCATAAAAATTTACTATTTTCAAAGCAACAACTACAAATTAGAATCGAAATAAAATCAAAGTAAAAAATTTGAAATTTTTCATAATAATTTTTCGATATCATATGAAGTTGTTCAAGAAAAAAATCTCTACCAATAAAAGACACTATTCAACAGTTTTATTATACGAACTTGTATAATATTTTTACCGCCAAAACTGTGAGGCGAGTTGTATTTAAGTAATTATTTTCACTTGTTTGTCTTTTATTTTTTAAAATGATATATTTAATATCTAGAGTATTGCAAATGTTTTATTTTTTTTTTTTAAGTTTGTACATTAAAAAATATAATTTAAAGTCGGCTTTAAAAATTCGACTCAAGCCCACGTATAACTAAGTCCGGCCCTACTTGCCCCCTTCCATCTTACAAGCCCAAGCATAACTAGGTCTGGCCCTACTTGCCCCCTTCCATCATACCATGGCCACTGGCACCAAGTTAGCCTGGGTATTATAGTTTTTTTTTTTTTTTTTTTTTTTTAAATGAAGTTGTGAATTTGTTTAAGTTTTGTTATTTAAATTTAGTTTTGCTAGAAACATATATTGCATAAATTTCCACATTTATTTAAACTTTTCTTGTATTACTATCTTTTTTTATTTATTTTTAACTTCTTAGAAAGGGCGGCAATCTCTAACACAACATGGTAGCACAACACGTTTTTATCTTAATACAGAAATAAAATGACAAAATAAGGCTTGAAACAATAAGAAATATTCAATAATATAACTTCATAATACAATTTTTAAATTAAGTACAAATTATTCCTATTTTTATATTTATACTAAAATAAAATAAATGACACAAAAATAGAATCCGAGTCCTCAGGAGACTAAATATAATTGTCCATGCAATTATTAATTATTTTAAATATAAGCTAATTAATAATAATTAGTAAAAATATTTAATGTTGTTTTGTCCGTCTACTTAATATAATTATATTACCATTAATATAAATATTAACTTACTATTATATTATAATAAATATAACAAACCATAGAACACACGACACACAGAAATACTAGTTATATGCAAAAAAAAAAAATAATAAAATAATAATAATAATAATAATAATAATAATAATAATAATAATAATAATAATATATCCAGTTATGAATTAATATCCACACAAAAGAATTATCCTAATTTATTCTGAATCAACCATTTAAAATTTCTCAAGTTCATCAGACATGACAATTCCAGATTTTGGCTCCATTATAGGAACTTCAATAGTTTTTATATACGAACAAGAAGGAAAGCTACATTCCCAAAAGCAAAGCATCTGCACATTATTACAAGGAATGTTTTAGTTCGTGCCAGTATGTGCCCTGTTTGCTCACTAAAGGATCTATTATTTTTCTCCATACTATATAGCTGAGAGCTGATCCTGCATCAGGCAATGGAAACCCATTGACGAAGAAGTACGGTGTCCCATAAACTCCTCTTAAGCACCCATACTGCAAACACAAGATATAATTGTTACCAAATTAGTTTGAGCTCTAACTTGCGTTTCTTGTTTTTGTCTCGTCTTTTAGTTAATCAGTGCGCACACCACATACAAAGTGATTGCCATCATCGATCAACTCAAACATGTTCAACACCACTATAACAGAGAGTGAGGCTATTTTGGAAAGAACATCCAGCATTTAACCAAAGCATGAGATGTCTTAAAAGGTAAGCAACTGAAAAGAACTATGTTGTCAATATTATGAAGCTTGTACATTATGATGTTCTATATAATTTAGTAGTGCACATCTAAAGTAACTTGTCAGTCTTACCTTGAAAGAAACTCTTGTTGCATGATCTGTTTTGGTGTCATTGAAGCCCGATGTAATTGCAGCGTGGTAGGAGGTTCCAAGTGCCTTGGCCGTGAAGCTCGCTATTTGGTCTACAACGCGTGCTTTCGACTTGTTAACTGTTGCTTTGTTATAAAATTGTTCCTGGCCAAGAATCCAACAATCTTAGCATTTTTTATATAATGTGTACTGGCCAAATAAAAAAAAAAAAAAAAAAAAAAAAGAGGAACAATTAAATCATATATAATCTAGCAACCTCCACTTAACAGGGGTAAATCAGAATATAACACCGTATCTTAATGAAACTGTGAGATAGATCAAAAACTAATATACAACATAAAAGTATCAAGATTATTGAAGCCATTAGAATCAGACTTTAAAGAGTAAAAAAGATAGCAAAGCTGATACGAAGTAAAACACATGAAAAACAAACATCCAAATTTGCTTCATATTCAAAGAAACTGAGTGAATCCACCTGATGGTGGAAAAACGCCTCCAATACGTTGTACGTGGCAGAACTGTTAAGCTTATTAGTTATATGCAGCGCCCGGGAAGTGGCAAATGCATAGTCATGGTAACTGCATAAGAAACCAAGTTAAAAATCAATTAAGCATCTCTTATATTTTTGCTGCAAATTAATCATTAAACGTTTACACCCTCCTAATAATCCACATCAAAAGCTTCTGGGAACCAATTTTAATTGAAGCTGGAGATATACTATTTTCTTTATCTTCACATAAACTTTGAATTTTTTTTTTTTTTTCTTTTGAGTGGGAGAATGGGGGATCAAAACTCTGACCTAGGTGATGCCACTAGACTATTAAAACATGAATAAATGTCAAACTTATACACAAATGGTAAGTAGGGGAGGGAAGGATTCGAACCCTAACCTCCTCTTTGATAGGAAAAACGTGAATTTAGTCTGAAACAAGTTAATGAATCTACCTACAACAAGCATGACTCTTTTTCCAAAAGTTTATGGTAGTGAAATCTCTTATTCGAAAGCCAATTAGTAATAATTGACGAGATGCCCAAAGAAATCACAACAAGTGCCCGGATTCATCATTCAGTTCACACCAGGATAATAATTATCCTTCTAATCCATAAAAAAGACATAAAACAGACAAAACATAACCCAAAATATCAAAAAGCCAAACAAAACCCCTCATCTTAATACAAGTAAAAATGAACATAAAATATATATTATATACAGTGATTGAGAGACATACGGCAGAGGAAAGGGGTGCACAACAAGCCTAACGCGAGAGCCGTACTTCTGAAGAGCTTCCTTGAGAGGCGGCCATGAATCCCGGCTGTCCGGGCAAACCGGGTCAAAAAAAGCCTCAATCAATATGGCCTCCGCCTCAGCCGGCTTTTCGCCGTACCAGAACCCATCCTGAACCGCCGGTAACGAAGACTGGCAGAAAATCGGTGAAAACAAACACAGTAAAATACAAAACCCAACAAGGCTCCACTTATTCATCGTAAAATCCATCTCTGACAGCTGTTTCCAATTTTTAACTTAATTTCCCATTTTCTTGATGAAAACGGAACTGTGCTATATATATAGTGAAGAGGTGCAGCAGGCGGTATGAACAGGACACCTGGCAGCATATAAATAGTTCTAGTTATCCAATAATTACTCCCACGTAATCCTATCATTCCTTTTTTGATTTGAAGTAAGGAGAAGAGGATTTTGATGTACTAGAAAAGTCAGTCACTGTATAATTCTAAAATTTCGTCCAGGTGCAGCGAAACCAAAAATCGTTTTGGTGAAAAGGTTCTTGGCTATTACATAATCCTTGCCTTTCAAAACGTATGTACTTTATTCTTCATTTTATTACTATTATAAAGTTTGTACAGTATATTAAAAAAATTAAGATTAGCAAAATAAAAAGTGATAATATTTCGGTTTGAGTAATTCTTTTTTAATGGATTCCTAAAATTATTTTTTTCAGAATATTGAAATATTTGCAATACTTTAAATATTTATATTATCATAAAATATAAAAAGACAAATAAATTTAACACAGCTTAACTCAGAATTTTAGGACAAAATTATTAATCATATCCATAGGATCAAGAGTTAAAGAATAAAGAAAATAAAAATATACATAATGAATATGTTGTGTTGGTCTTACAATTTTAAACTACCCTTCTATAGTTCCATTAATAGCAACTAAAATTCTAAAATAATTTTCTCAAATGACAATCAATTAAAATACCTAAAAAGATAAATATAAAGTCACACTGACAAAGACTACCTCTAAGAGGACCTCCATAAAAATAAAGTTATCAAATAAGACTACCTCTAAGAGGACCTCCATACAAATAAAGTTATCAAATATATGGTCTACCATACATAACTAAAATAATAACAAATTTGACTGTTCAATTTAATATCTAGAGCAACCTTAAAATGGGCTATCCAACCTACTCTAAATTTTGAAACACAAGCAAAACAAAATTTATAATCTCAAAACACATTCAAAGTTACTTATGGCCAATTCTCGCTCAGCATGGGAATCTCTTCACTCGATATTTACAAGTCGATCCAGATCCTGCGTCATGACGCTTAATGCCAAACTAGGCAGCGATCAGAGGAAGGATGCATCCATTACTGATTTTATGCATTCTCTAAAGGCCATGCCAACGATTTGGCCTTGATCGATGAAACTAGTCCGACGATGATTTTACTATATTTGTGATAAATTGCCTTGGTCCGAAATATAGGGATATCATTGCTTCGATTCGAGCCCAGCCTCGAAG
The DNA here is from genome assembly GCA_028749325.2 of Caryopteris x clandonensis. Taxonomy (NCBI): domain Eukaryota; kingdom Viridiplantae; phylum Streptophyta; class Magnoliopsida; order Lamiales; family Lamiaceae; genus Caryopteris; species Caryopteris x clandonensis. Next base: position 1,119,296 of record JAPYKT020000033.1, on the reverse strand, counting down.
AAAGACGGATTTCTCATCTAAGCCAAGCTTCTCCCCTCGGAGGGAAGCTAGGCAGAAAAAGCGAGACCGTAACATCGATCAGAGGACGACAGCCTTAGTGACTTTGGCTTCCATTCTAGAGCAGGACACCCCGCTTCATCCTGAAGGAGATTGGGAGGGACGTCTTTCACCGATCTTGAATCCAACCTGCTCACTCAATCCTTATTTCCGCTGTTTGATGCTCAAAACAACATATTCCCCTTTCTGCCCCACTCTATATCATTTTCGAATCTTCTTGACATGTTGTGTGCACAGGAATGCTTCATTGATCATCTCGAGTAGGCTGATGTAGGCCTCGTCATTTCTGCCAATAACGCGCAACACCGTGGCTCCTCCTACTCCTGACCAATATCTTCTGGTCCTGCCCGCTTCAATGGTAGTAACAACAAGGGCAAACCACAAGTTTCTGGTGGTTTTGGCAGGTACAAAGGAAACCAGAATAAACATAATTCTCATAAAGTTGTTACTTACCAAATTTGGCAGTATACAGGTCATAGTGTCGTATCATGTCGTCGTCTTTCCCCCATGGTTAATGATGTCCTTTATCCGAGCCAATTTCCCAACAATGCCTGGATGTTAGAATCGGGAGCATCTCATAATCTAAATTCGGACCTGTGTAATTTATCTCTTCACTCCGAATATGATGGTACTGAGGAGGTCCACCTCACTGATGGCTCCTCCATGCCAATTCCCATACTAGTACATCCCTTATTAACTTTCCTAATTGCACTTTTTAGTTGGATATTATGTTGTGTGTACCACGGGCTAAACAAAATTTACTATTCATACAACAAAAAACTCGGTCGAATAATGTTTCTGTGGAATTCTTTCTATACTCTTTTGTTGTGAAGGATTGAGTTTCGGGGGCACCTCTGTGGAAATTGCAATAACGGGGTTTATCATTTGCAACCTCTTGCTTATTATTTGAAGTCTACAGATTACGTACTGATGTAGGGACATGGCATGCTCGGTTGGGTCATCCATCATGAAGAATAAGTGATTTTATGATTTCACAAAATAAACCACCGTTGTTTAGTAAATCTGGCATGTCAGAATTTATTTTTGAATTGTGTTTTTGCTGTAAAACTCATAAATTGCCATTTGGGGACACTTCATTAGTTGCTTTGCAACATTTACATTTTATGTATGCTGATGTTTGGGGGCCCACTGTTAAGTCGGTTGATGGGTTTAAATATTTTCTGTTAATGTTGATTCTTCTACTAAATATATGTGGATATTTCCTTTGGTATGCAAGTCCCAGGTCAAATTGGTGTTTGAGCGTTTTAGACCACTTGTTGAACATCAATTCGGGGTGCCTATTAAGAACTTATATAGTGATAATGGAGGTGAGTTCGTGTTTTTTGATCTTATCTTTCCATGGACGGGATTAATTAGTTGACCACTGCTCCATATACTCCCAAGCAAAATGGTGTGGTTGAATGTCAGCACCGCCATGTGGTTGAAATAGGCAATTTACCTGCTGAATTTTGATCTTATGCCTTTTAGACTGCGATTTATCTTATTAATCGGCTCTCCACTCTAATCTTAAAACACATGTCCCTTTTTAAATCTGTATTCCAACAAACAGATTATCAAAAGCTTCGTACTTTTGGCTGCGTTTGTTACCCATGGCTCCACCCATATGCCTCACATAACCTGGAACCTTTTTCACACCTGTGTATGTTTATTGGGTACTCATCTTCACAACGCGCTTACCGATGCCTAGATATATCCACTGGTCGTATATATATTTCTCGTCATGTTTGTTTTACTAAATGTTCTTTTACACGCTTACGTCGACTCGACTCTCCAAATTCACCAGCTCCTACCTTAGAGCTCGACATCTTGGACTTGGTGGCCCAAGCACCACCTGCTCCACCTGTCAATTTGTCTCTTGTACGTGATCCGCATTCTCCTCTTAATTCGCCGAGTTCTTCGGTTGCTTTCCCAACACCACCTACACCTCCTACTTGTACACATGGTATGGTTACGCGGAGTCAAAAGTAATATTTTCAAACCCAAGGTGTTCGTTCAACCAAACATCCCCTTGCTACGAAGGTGGTATCTACCTGTGTCACTCAGGCTCTTCGGGATCCTCGTTGGCGGGTGGCTATGTCCGATGAATATACAAGCCTTGTCTACATGGGATCTTATCTCCCCTCCTGCTGGGTCAAATGTCATTGCGTGCAAATGGGTATTTGTGATTAAGTATGGCTCTATTGATTGTTTCAAGGCTTGACTAATGGCAAAGGGATTATATGAACGTCCTGGTGTCGACTATCAGAAAACATTCAATCCTATGGTTAAACCTGTTACTATACGGACTGTTCTTACATTGGTTCGGTATCACCGGTGGGATCTTTGCTAACTTGACATCAGCAATGCATTCTTACATTCCATATGCCCACTCCTATCTATATGGTTCAACCTCCAGGGTTTATTGATAAATCTCACCCCAATCATGTATGTTGTCTCCGGAAGTCATTATATGGTCTCCGACAGACCCTTCATGCCCGGTACAGACACTGAGTGTTGCTCTTATCTGCTTTGGTTTCAAACAGTCTTTAGCTGATACTTCTCTATTTTTTTTATCATCGTGCTAATGAGTGTTTGACTCTTATCTTCGATCCAAATTTGTTGTGAAAGATCTTCGTACCCGTGCCTATTTTCTTGGGGTCAAGATAGTTCGTTGTCATGATGAGTTATTTCTCTTCCAACATAAATACATGGTGGATCTACTTCGTCGACTTCAGATGGATGAATTCAAACCAGTTACCACTCCAATGTCCACTAGTCCTGCACTCTCAGTTTCGGGGCTGTCCTTTTAAATATCAAAGTACACTTGGGGGTCTCCAATATGTCACCCTCACTCGTCCTGATATTATTTTCATTGTGAATCACTTAGCTCAATTTATGTCTTCTCCCACGTATGATGATTGGCTTACCGCTTAGCTCAGTCTATGTCTTCTCCCACGTATGATGATTAGCTTGCGGTTAAATGCCTCTTTCGTTACTTACGGCCATCGTCCGTACGTCTCACGGTGTATTCAGATTTTGATTTTGGTGGGGCTCTTACAGATGGTAAATCCACATCCGCTTACATAATTTTTCTTGGGCAAAACCAGATCTCTCAGTGGTCTTGCAAAGAAAAAGGTGTTGCTCATTCCTCTACTGTAATCGAATATCGAGCTTACATTGCTTCTAAGATTTGTTGGATTTCACACATGTTCAAGGAGCCCAGCCTCTCTTTACATTCGCCGCCAGGCCATCTTATGTGACAACTTGGGAGCTATTCGTCTTGCACTTCACCCAATCATACACTCTCAGATGAAACAAATAGCATTGGATTTGCATTTTCAATGTCGCTCATGTCAATACCCTTGACCAACTTGTGAATGTTCTCACCAAGTCTCTTGCTCGCACCTAATTTCAATTACTTCGATCCAAAATTTATGTGGCTGATGGCACATCAATTTTGCAGGGGCGTATTAAGTAGAATTATATCATGTAAATATTTTAGAAGATTCTAGACTAGGATTAGTCTTACTTACCATAATTGTATATACGAGTATATATATGGGGGTCTACACTTTCAATGAATGTAAGATTCATTCTTCTATAACATATACATCAATTATAATAATAGATCCCATTTTTCAGGCTTTACTGCTTGATGAATTTTTTTACACTACTAAAACTATCTGTTAGTTCTTTGTATGAGAAAATGCTTCGACTAAGAGTTATGTCCCTTTTTTTTTCTTTTCTATGTAAGGAATGTTTAACACACTTTCTACTTAGCCATGGACAAAATTAAAAGAATCAATCAAAGTGAATAGTTTTTTTATTTTATTTTAGGATTGTTTAGACGACTACCTGATCAAAATTTTCTTTTTAGTACTAGAAACAAGACTCTATATTCAGGACTAAGATAATAAATAATAAAGTACATGAGTTTCATATGAAAACCAAAAATAACTTCAGATATGAGCAAGAAACTCAATTTACATTAACCTCAATCTAATAGAATCACACAAGAATTTCTGCAAAACGATGTACACATGGAATTAAAGCAGTAACGTCGGGTTTTTGAATTTGGAGTTTAAAGATGACGAATAGAGTCCCTAACTTGGCCAATTAAAGTTGCTCAGAAATACACAACGACTCCCTAGCAACTTATGGAACTGAAGTAACCGCATAAACGGAGTAACATGAAAGCTCGTAACTGCTGCAAATTCAACTGCTTCTCCAACGATACAGCCGACGGGGCTGAAACTCGCTGCCCCCAACTCCGGCCATCTTTCCTCTTCACCAAAACCTTCATCCGTCGATCCTCAGTTACCGGCGCTCCTATTTCTCCGTCGCTGAACGACAATATTTGATAGACTGATTTAGAATTGATGGAAAGCTTAGATTGGAGTTCTTAGTCATTCAGATGAAAGTTCACAATGTAAAGTAGGTCCAAGAATATGGCGATAGCGGCATTGAGTGAAAAGAGTTCCCGATATTAGGGGACCGGAGTGTTGGGAATAAATCTATCTAAGGATAGAAGTTTTGGTGTCAAATACTTTGCAGCAGTTGCAAAAGCCCAATTTGATAATAGGCCAAGTTTGAAACTTTTTGACAGATCCCTGTCAGAGAGGTTTGGAGCAGTTGGAAGCCATCTTGGGTGTCCGATGGCACGATTTTGGCAAAAAAAAAAGGACCAGCTGCTAGAACAATGCAAATATGGACTCATTCGTAAGTTTTCAGATGGTCTCCTAGAAATAGGTAAGATTCGTTCTGCTTTGCTTAAATTTGGCTTTCATGGTTCAGTTTTTGTGAGTCAATTAGATAGAAATCATGTTTTGATTAAGGTTTTTTATGAAGAGGATTTCCTTAGGTTGTGATGAAACAATTGGTTTATATTGAAAAATACCCTATGAGAATTTTTAAATGGACCGATTTCTTTCATTATAATAAGGAATCCTCTCTATATTCGGTTTGGATTACTCTGCCTGATCTGCATATACATTTGTTTGACCCAAAGGCTTTGTTTCGAATTGCAACATTGGTTGGTAATCCCTTAAAGTTAGAAGAACATATTTCTAAAAGGTCTAGGTTAAGTAGGGCACATATTTGAGTTGAATTGAATTTGATTTTGCCTAGAATTCGAGAAATTTATATTGATTATGGTGGAAGCATATTTGTCCAAAAGGTGTCATACGAGGATTCACCTAACTACTGTTGTAAATGTTGCCAGTTAGGCCATGAGGAATCAATGTGCTTCAACGAGGAATACAAGGCTTGAATTCTAAAGAAAAAGAGTTGATTAAAATTAGAAATAGGGCTACTCAGGCTGTTGGATAAAAAACCAATAATGTCGAAGTCCATGTTTGTGATGGTATAACAAATATTATACATGAGTATATTAATGCAATGCATGTTGTGAGCAATATAGCTACTAATGTAGATGTAAACACTAATAGACATATTAGTGATAATGTTCCTAGTAATAAAGGTGATAAAATTGTTTGTGGAACGATGGGTAAGGATGGAAATGAGTCTACTGCAAAGTTTAGGATTAATGTTTTGTGTACATATTCTCGAGAGAATAGTTTTGAGATGCTGCAGAAGCATCAATTCGATGACATTAATGCTGATTTAGATTATTGTGTTTTAATTCTTATGATGAGTATGTTAATGATAATTCTCTTTTGCTTGAGGAAAACAAACGGGAAGCACGCTCGTTGGATGACTTTGAGCGAAGAAGCAAATTGGCTAAGAAAAGGGCAAGGAAGAAAAATAAAGGTGTGGTGCAACAACTAGAGATGTCTACTCGCATAGGTACTGTTTTTGTTAAAGGGGGCACTAAGAATGTTGTTCCATGATTATACTTACATGGAATGCTAGGGGTATAGGCAATAAATATGCTTACTTGAAAGATTTAATAAAGAAACATAAACCTAATATTTGTGCTATTCTTGAAATGAAAAAAGCTGATATAGATTAATTTTTTGTGAGAACTTTAGGTTATGATAATGTGGTAGCGAATTTAAATGCAAAAATTTAGTTTATGTGGAGTGATAACATGTGCTTAGATGTTTTGTATAGCTCGGATCAGTTGATTGATGTGCATGTGAATGATAGAGTTGGTGGTTGTGCATTTTATTGTTCCTTTGTTAATGCTGCCTATTCTAGAATTAAGAGGCAAGTGTTGTGGTAGGATTTAGGTGTTTGTAATCATACTAGTTCTCTTTGGATTGTTAGTGGGGATTTTAATACCATTCTGCGTACTTCTGAAAAAAAGGGTGGGGGTAATCTTAAACTTCATGCTATGGATGATTTTGCTAAAATGATTATTAATTATGGATTAGAAGATGCTGGTTTTATTGGTTCTAGTTTTACTTGGTCTGCTAATCACGTGTTTGAAAGATTGGATTGGGCTCTTATTTCTGTTTCTTGGTTTGATGCTTTCAATTCTTTTGAGTTAAGTATCTCACTAGGGGTGTTTCAGATCATTGTCCACTGCTTATTTTGTTTCAAAATGTTAATGTTGTGGTAAAACCTTCATTTCGTTTTTGCACTCTTGGTTTTTGCATCACACATGTATGGATTTTACAAGGGAGAATTGGGGTTTTCCTACGGGGGTGAGAGGGATGTTGAACCTACAACAAAAATTGTTTTGTTTGAAAACTTGTTTGAAAGAATGGAATAAAACTGTTTTTGGGAATATTTTTTATAGAATCTACTTAGCTGAACAAAGACTAAGGGATCAGGAGGCTAGTTAATTTATTGACTCTTCAGATTATAATCTTGTGTGTCTAAAATGAAAACAAGCTGAATATAGACTTGCTGTGTTGATGGAAGAATGTTTTTGGAAACAAAAATCAGCGTGCAAATGGCTGAAGGAAGGGGAGAAAAACACAGCTTATTTTCATTCTTTAGTAAGGAAAAAATGCTTTAAAATCATATTGAGGAGATCATGGTTGATAATGTTTTGATTTCCAACAGTAAGGACATTCAATCTACAGCATGTGATTTTTATATAAAAAAAATGTTTACATCTGATAAGTGTGAACTGGAAAACTCAATCTTTAACTACATTGAATCTGCATTATCTATTGATGAGGCTACCAGCTTATGTGTGGCTCATTCTTTGGAGGAAATTAAATATGTGATTTTTGATATGGATAAAGATAGCATGGTTTGTTCGGACGGCTTTTCTGTTATCTTCTTTCAATTATGTAGGGATGTAGTGAATTTTGACGTTCTTGATGCATGTTCTGATCTTGCTTGGTAATAAGATGCCCAGAAGTTTTCCTATAACTCAATCTCTCTGATTCCTAAAATAGATTTTCCTAAAACTTGGGCTGATTTTAGGCCTATAAGTCTTTGTAATGTTGTTAGTAAAATGCTTACTAAAGTTGTTAATAATAGGCCGCCTCCTTTCCTTCCTAAATTGGTCCGTCCCAATCAAAGTGGATTTGTTCCTACTAGAAATATTTCTGATATTATTATTTTGGCTTAGGAACTTGTTCATGAGTTGAATGAGAAGTCTAAAGAAGGTAAAAGATTCTTAAACTTGATTTGCAGAAAGCTTATGATCGTGTAGAATGGAAAGTTCTTTATAAAATTTTGCATTTGCTTGGTTTTCCTGAATTGTTCATTAAATATATCTCCAACAGCATTGAGCACAATTGGTTTTCCATCATCATTAATGGGAATTTATGTGGTTTCTTTTCTTTTACTCGAGGCAATAGACAAGGGGATCCTCTATCTCCTAGTCTATTTGGTATTTTTTCTAATATTCTAACTGTGGGTTTATCAAACCTGTTTTCATCTGATCCCAAAATCAGATTTCACAAAAAAGAATGATCATTCCTTCCCTTTCCTTTGCTGATGTTATTGTTATCTTCTCATCCACTAACCTAAACTCTTTCAAAAAGCTATTGGAATTCCTTGATAATTTTAAAAAGTCCACAGGCCAGATAATCAATAAGTCCAAGAGTTCTGTTATTTTTGGTAAATCCACTTCTTTGTATAGAAAAAACAGAATCTTAGAGCTCTCTAATTTTGTGGAAGAAAATTTGCCATTTATGTATTTGGGAATACCGTTGTTCAAAGGGAGGGTTAAGAATGTTTATTGTCAAGGTATTTTTGAAAAAATTATGGATAGGCTAAGTGGGTGGGAGAAACAATTTTTGAATATGAGTAGTAGGATGGTGTTGCTGAAAAGTAATTTAAATTCTATGTCGTTGTACTTGTTGAGCATTCAGGGGCCTACAGAATCTGTCATTAGGAGATTTCATGGCTTATTCAATAGATTTCTATGGGATTCTAACAGGGAGGTTAGGAAAATTCATTGGTATAAATGGGATAATGTATGTTTACCAAAAGAGGAGGAGGGGGGTTGGGGTTTAGAGGGTTGGATGATGTCTCTAGGGCTTTTGAGGTCCAAGCGTAGTGGAAATTCAGAACCTTGAATAATAGTTGGTGTTAAGTATTTTAAGGAGAAATATTGTAAAAAAAATCATCCCTCAGTGGTGGAATTGAAGGTAAACACTCACAATTTTGGAGAAGAATGTTAAAAGGGGCAGGAATTGGTTGAACAAAGTTTATATTGGAGGTTGGGGAATGGAAAACTATCCTTTTGGTTTGATAACTGGAGTGAATTTGGGCATTTATGTCAATATGCACTCTTTTAATTGTGATCAAACTGTGGGTGAATTTTGATGTCATGATGCATGGAATTTATCTTCAGTTTTACTTCCTCCCCATTTAGTTAATGGCATCCTTAAACTTTTTATTTGTTCTGACTCGTTGGACATACCTGTTTGGAAATTGAACACTAATGGCATGTTTTCGTTTTCTTCTGCATGGAACGCACTGAGATATCGTAAGCCAGTAATGGCTTGAAAATCTATGATGTGGCCTAAATCCCTCCTTGAAAATCAGGCCACTTTTTTTTGGAGATTGCATAACAATTTTCTTCCTCTTGATTGCAATCTCATCCGTAAGGGATTTGAAGTAGTGTCCATCTGTCCACTTTGTTTCAATAATTTTGAAAATAGAGACCATGTCTTTATTCATTGCCGAGTGTCCAAACAGGTTTAGGATTATTTCTCTTCTATTTTTTAGTTTAAAATACCGGCTAGTTGTTCGTTGACTCAACTGTTTTCTTTGTTATTTATTAAGGTTAGAAGCAATAACCACATTCGCACTCTTTTGCCTCTTCTTATTCATTGGTTCTTGTGGAGGGCAAGAAATGATAGCAAGTTTGATAATGTTAGAAGTACTTCATGCAAAATCCAGTCTCTCGTATTGTTTGTATATTTCTTTTGTTAAGTAATAAAATTGTTGGTTAAAAAAAAAACTCAATTTACATGAAGCCAAACAGATATATCTTAATTTTGAGTAGGTTAAGCACTAAAAATCTAAATCACCAAACAACCCCGCATAAAAGTGAATGTGGAATCAATTTTACTAAAAACAAAAATTAAAGGAATCAACAAATTAAATATTGTGAAGGTAACTTTGAGGATTGAGATGAACAACTTGACATGTGCTAACGTTGAACCAATTTGGCAATGAATACTTGAGAAATGAAAACAACTGAGGTAGAGTTTTTTTTTCTTTATTTTTTCGGATTTCAACGACCTCAACCTTTGCGAATCTCCATGATTCTATTAATTTTGTGTAGAAAGTATTAAAAAAATATTATTTTTTCTATATATATACATATATATTTATATCTATATAAAAATAGAACAATTGTAAAAAAAAAAATAACAAAACAAAACAAAAAAAAAGCTGCTATTTTCCAGCTAAAAAAAAAAACTGAGAACAAAAATGTGAAATGCATGTGTGAGCGCTACTGGCGCGTGCACTGCACATACTTCTAGCACAAATAACACAAAGGCCAGAATTTCAGCCGACCATCTCTAATCAATCAATAACTACTTTATGTTTTTCATTTTTTCTTTTCCACCAAAAATTTGAATCCTTATAACTTTGTCTCTCAACTCTATTTTTAAAAATATATCAAAGTATTTTTTTTATAATTTTTATTTTGACATTCATTTTATATAAATAAAAATAAAATATTAAATGCTAAATATGTAATCCTATTTTTAATTCAATTGTGTTCTATTTTTATATCTAGAATATTTTGTAAAATAAACATGTTGGAGTTTTAAAAAAAAAAACGTTTTTGAAGAAAATAAGATTATTTAGTTTACATTTTTTTGTTTGTATCCTAATAATATTTGTGTTGTTTAAATTATTTTATAGTAAGAGAAATTGGTAAAAATGACACACTTTTATTGGGTTTCATCTTTTAAAAAATTGCGTTGAGTACAAAAAATTGACATAATTATTTATTTGTAAAGATGAATTTATTATTAATCAAAATATTATAATAATTATATTATTTATATGCACGATATCAATAAAATATAATTTGGTTGCTTTGCTTGGAAAAAATGGTATAAGTAAATTTACCACACTAATTTAATAATTAAGTTAAAAACTATATGCAATATCCAATAATTCAACTTAATAGCATAAAATTTAAATTTAAGTTAAAAGTATTCATCTTTTTATATTTATACTAAAATAAAATAGATAATACAAAAATTGTGATAGCATAATTCAAACACAACATGATTAAATGATTTACCAACCCTATTCTTAGTGGACCAAATATGATTGTGACGGTCTAATAGTTTTAATATATGAGACTTAATTAATAAAATATTTAAATATTTAAGATTGTTTTGTCCATATACACAAATATATAATTAAATTATTATAAATATAAATTTATTATTAAATAATTATAAATATTTCAAATCATACGATATACAAGACTATAACATCCATTCGAGAAATAAAAAAGAGAAATCAAGATGTTTCCCTATTGACCCGACTAATAGGAAATACAATCACAGGAAGACTTACCGACAAAGGAAAGGACAATGCTAGTTATTATATTGAACAAATCTTGGGTTAAGGTTATATAGATACAACTATCTATACATATTAATTTGAGCAAATAAATATGATACATATCATAAATTAGAATTTAATGGTTTTATTGAGCAATAAAACGGAAGAATTTAGACAAGTCATTCATCAAATGACATGAGATTATACAATTAAATAAAAATAATAATTATGGTATCTTAATTGCAAATAAAAACCATCCATAATTAATGTAAAATTATGAGAAAGTAATGATGGGTTTTGGAATTTATGTGGTATGAAAATATTTGACAAAATGAATTAGTTTGCCAAGTTATTATTTCTTTAATATTTTGATTATTATTATTAAGTTTATTAATTACTATTTTTACTTACAATTGAATAAATAATAGTTATGTATTGTTAATTATTATAAATTAAAACCATCTATAATTAATGTAAAATTATGAGAACATAATGATGGTTTTATTGAATGTATGTTTTGTGTGAAAATATTTCACAAATTGCATTAGTTTTCAAAGTGATTATTTCTTTAATATTTACTACTACTACTACTACTACTACTACTACTACTACTAGTATTATTATTATTATTATTATTATCATTATTATTATTATTATTGTTATTAAGTTTATTAACTTTCTTTTTTTAATCATCACAACATCACCATTTTACTTATTGTCAAACATATAACATTTTAATGTATTTTCAGCTTTTTTGATATTATAATTATTTAATGTTTCTTTTAAATGATAAGATATTCATTCAGCCATGTGTAAAGGAGAGTCTGTATGCATAATCCCTAGAATATATGATAGTGGATCATATCTATGGGATAGGATATATTATCCTAAGTATACTTTATCTCAAAATGTTGTCTATTTCTATTAATTATGAGGCCTAATTGATTGTTCTCTCTTGCATATAACAATTCATGTACATTAAATATTGAAACTGTTCTCCATATACTACAAACTAAGGCAGTAAAGAGAGAAAAGAATAAGAAGTATATCCATCTCAAATTTCCGTCTCTTTCTTTTAATTGTAAAACCTGAATCTTGCTCAATTTGAATTGGTTAAGGTTTTTTCTATTGGATTAGATGGGTTTTGTTTTTTTCGAATTAGACTCTTCTTCATTTCATTACAGGATAGAATGCAGTTTTATATATATATATATATATATATATATATATATATACTGATAAGTTATAAATAAATACTTTAATTATACCCTTAGGTATAATTAATTTGTCAATATAGTTTGAGGGAGAAGCTAGAATTGATACTTTTCGGGAATATCTTAGCAGATGAATTAGTAGTTGTTGTTCTTGTTTCTTTAGTACCTCCAGTGGTTCTTATCCCCTGTTATGTTCCTTGGATTATTTACAAGTGGTATTCAAGCTCTTATTTTTGCAACTTTAGCCACGACATATATAGGTGAATCCATAGAGGACCATAATTGAAATAATTTTTTTATGGCTTAGCACAAAGCAATGCATGTGCAGCTCAAAGATATTTTATTAAGGAATAGAAATATACAAGACTCTATATAGGATAGAAAGCAATAGAAAGAAAAAAATAAAAAATTACGGTAGTCTAGAGTTGTAAAACAAAAGGAGAGAGATCTAAAAGTAATATCCTACCTTTCCTCGACAAATATTCACTTTCTATTATATTGGGCAGCCAATTTTCTTATTCACTCAACTATCTAGTACGACTGAGAAACGAGATGCAAAATCATTTTAGTTGAATGCTAAACAGTGAATTGGAATTATTAACAATTTTAACACTTTTTTTATAGAATTTGGACAAAAATGTTTCATTGTTATCAATTAGATAAGGTGTTTATTTGCTACATTTAAAAAAATAAAGTGTTCAATTGTTTCAAACACTAGTTTAGGAGTTTATTTGTACTTAAGCACATAATTGAGGTGTCTATGTGTACCTTATATGTATGTGTGTGTGTGTGTGTATATATATATATAAGTCCCATATATTTGAGATGAAATTGCATTTTATTTTTGTGCCTTTATTACATGACCAAAATATATATTGAATTGATTGGCATTATTTGTCGAATGTAATTTCACTGACACAAATTTCTCTCTCTCTCTAAATTATAGTTCTAATTGAATTTTTTCCTAATTTTAGGATCATGATTCGAGCAATATCAAAGAAATATGCAGAAACTTTCTTGGTTATAGAAAAAATTATGCATCAAGCAATTTTTGTTGTTTCTCTATAACTTGTTACTTGAAACAAGACAACAAAGGAGTTGTAGAAATAGGGAACAAAGAAGGTACAATATTATAGTTCAAATTCCTAAGAATGTACTAAAGAGTTTATTAATATGTGTTATGAGAATGTGCTAAAATGGTATAATAAAATTAATGGATTCACAATTTTTTAGGAATATTTTAGTATTATTAATTTTATTATGCTTAACAAATATGAACTTATTCACTACCAAATTTACTAGTATACTATTCAATTATACATTTTGGCACATGAATTACGAATGGACAATTTTTCAACTGAAATTATGTCACAAGTTTGTATGAATTCCTAAATATTTTGTAATTGGATCAATATGAAAAAATTATAGAATCTGAAAAAAAAATATCAGCAAAATAATTCTTAAATATTTTAGAATTGGATCAATTTTTAAAAAAATATAGAATCTGAAAGAAAATTATCAGCAAAATAATGGAATAAAAATTTGGGAAATGTATGTTATTAAAAAAAAAAAAGATTAACATAAAATTGTAAATAACATAAAATTATTGAGGATATTAAAGTCATTATGCACATTATTCTAGTTTTAATATGTTATAGCAAACATTATATTATATATGAATAAGAAATACTATGTATTGTAATAATGCATTACAAACATGCATGAGATATATAAATAATACTGCATTATATATCCTAATATTACTTATCATTTATCCTATCAAATAAAACAAACAAGCTATTTTATAACTATTTATGTTAAAAGATTATATTATTTAACTGTAAATATATTATTGTTCAATCATAAAGGCAAACAATATTGGTTCTTTATTCGCAAGTATCATATCATACCATGAGATGTTTCATGTTCTAAGGAATAAAAATTTATATGAATGAACATTTTTTTATACATATTTACAAAACAGAGAAAAAATTCACAAATTTATGAATATATATCACTAAGAAAAAGATAGTAAAAAGAAATAATCAATTGAGATTTCATACAAATCTTGAATTTATTTATCTCTTAATATATTGAATACGACAGTATTAAGTTTTTTATGAAGATATATCGATATTGATTATAAATTACTTTCACAAAATTTATTAAGATTTGATGTATATAATTTTTCCATCAATATTATTGTTTATTATAAAATAGTTGCTAAAAATTAAATAAATGATACTTTGGTGTAGTGGTAAGAAATGCTCTGTCAAAGAGCCATGATATTGTGGGAGTGACTGTTATATGTATTTTGGGATAGTTTTATGTTCCTTTTTTTTTTGTGTCTTTTTCTGCTAATTCAATATATACATATATATATATATATATATATATATTAATTTAGTTGGTAAAATTGATTTCAGGGTTGTGTTCGGCCTGCTGGCCCACAAAGTTGCAGCTTGGAAATATTTCCATAGGTATACTTGAAGATATCTTTACTTCACAAAATAAAAATAAGTTACAATTAAAAGTTTACTAAAGTAAGTTATACACTTTTTTTTGTGATTGACTTGCACAAAAATTGATGAATTTTGAAAAGCTTCAAAAAATAATATGTTATTTTATATGATTTGAATAGGACATTTTTCTAATGTATAATTTGATTTCTAATCCAAGTATTGGAAGAAGAAGGAGAAGAAACAAAAAAAAAACTAAACTCCTATAATCTTACACACACACTAAAGAAAAATAATAAAAAATGGATGCTCTGAATTTAGATGGATTTGATGAACCAAGCTTTTTCATTTTCAGCGCAAATGAGTTTACATCTCTGAATTGGGTCCGTTGGGTATTTAATAATGTTGAAAGGACAATTTTGTGAAACTAAAATTATTAAGTAGGGCTGAATTTCTGTTCAAAACCCATTGGACTCCTCTCACCTCACTTTATGGGCCTGTCAAACTGACTAGTATTTCAATGTGGCCCATTTTATAGATATTCAATCTCACCACATTTAAGTTCCAACTCCAACTCCAACGCTTATTTCTTTATTATTCTACTTTTTATTCTTATTTATCATGTTTACTTTGTATTAAAAAAATAAAAATTATTATTAATTGGGCAAGAAGGAGACAACGGCTCTGCCCTGCCCAAATTTCTTTTTATTTTTCTCCTCCAATTTTTTTGAATTAGGTCATTTCCCAATCTGACATTTCATCCCATCTACTTCTCATACACATAAAACAAAAAACATATAAAGCAAAAAAATGAATCAGCAAAATCTTCATCATAAATAACATAATAACAATCGTACATAACCTTACGTTCCAAAAACTTACATTCCAATTTAAAACTCCAGAAAGTTCATTTCAGAAACTTTAGAAAAAAAATATAAATAATGTTGTAGGTGGGAGAGAGTGAGAGAGAGGACGATTTTGATATATATAGTATGTATATATATATAGTATATGAAGCAATCAGTGAAATGCAAATCTGAGTAGACAATTATCAGTTCTTGGTTGGAATGCAAATCTTAAAGAAAGTAGACAATCATCATTTTTAATGGAATTTTCGATTGCTTTTGTTATAACAGTCAATAAAATGCAAATCTCAAAATACAGGCAATCATCAGTTATTGTACAAAATTTTCTATTGCAACCATTATTGTTTTAATATATATATATATATATATATATATATGTGTGTGTGTGTGTGTGTGTGTGTGTGTCACTGTGTGTGTGTTTAGTGTGAAAATAAAACTAAAAAAATTTCACTTACTCTTTTATATATATGTAATAAAAAAATTATAGCTAAATATTATCTCTTTTTTTCCAGATATTTTAACTATTTTTACGAGTTCAATATTTAGATATTACATATTAGCTATAATAAATAAATAAATAATAATAAAAACCTAGTATCATATATATTCATATTATATATAAAAAAATCGTACAAAAAGGTAATATATATTTTTCATAATATAAAAAAAAAAGATTAGTATCATATAAGTATTTGTCCCGCTTTTGGTTATCTACCTGCTTTGCAATTTCAATTGAATTTGTAATGATGAATACATTTAATAACATATCAAATCCCTTTCTATGTTCTACATATCATCACTTTATATG
The DNA here is from genome assembly GCA_028749325.2 of Caryopteris x clandonensis. Classification (NCBI taxonomy): domain Eukaryota; kingdom Viridiplantae; phylum Streptophyta; class Magnoliopsida; order Lamiales; family Lamiaceae; genus Caryopteris; species Caryopteris x clandonensis. The sequence continues at coordinate 1,102,984 of JAPYKT020000033.1, read as the reverse complement.
TTAAAATCGACAGATTCATAAATAAATAAATATATTTAATTTATATTATTTTATTGGCAAAATAATAGTAATAGCAGTTTGTGTCTGATTTGTCCCTCACACCATGTTTTACAAGATTATCTTAATATTAACATTGTGAAGATATTAGAGAAATTATTCATTTTCTATTTTACAATGTGATATGTTCATGTAATGTTACTGTCTAATATTGACATTTCGTATTTGATTATGGTTCACATTTTTTCAAACTTAATAATTATCAATTTATAATTAAATTTGTCATAGTCAGATTATTAAGTTAATTATTAATTATTATTTAATTTATGAAGGATTTTATTATTATTATTATTATTATTATTATTATTATTATTATTATTATTATTATTATTATTATTATTTAGGATATTAGTTATTTGAATCATATTATTTGCAATTTCTTTCCTCCTTCCATTCAACCTTTCTTTCCTCTCTAGAAACCCCAATCTCTGTTACGTCCTTTAGATCTTCATGGGTAGGGAGAGAAAGACAGAGAGAAGAAAAGCCCTTAAGATTTTCATGTGTAGGGAGAGATATAGAGAGAAACGAGACATATGGGAGTAGGGATGTAAACGTGTTGGGTAGGGTATGGGTATGTATTTTTCATATCCTACTTTATTAGATTCGGATAGACTTTTTGATATTACCCATCAGGTAAATGGGTAACTCATCGAATAATCGGGTTATCTAAATATATTTAATTTTTTTAATAATATATAATATGCAATATACAATATAAAAATTTATACAATAAAATCATATATAATATATATAACATGTAAATATTATATTTTTGGCTTTATAATAGTTTTTATATAATATTGTACTTTTTTCTTTGTAATAATTTTTTATATTATATAATAAATTATATATGCAATATATTAGATATAATTTTAATTATATAATATATAACTTATATAATAATATTTTTTTTTTAATTAATAGACAGATAGGGTAATCGGGTAATAGCCTATACCCATACCCTATTCTATTCGATAAAAAAAAATAAAAAAATTGAATAGTGCCAAAGGATCTAAGGTAATTTTAATTTTTCTCTATTTACAATTATATATAATATATAATGTTTGTAAATTATGTATTTCATATTTATTTTTTGATGACAGGTGGATTCTACTAGTGATGAAATAAACTCTCTGGATAAAGTTGGTATTTCAAAGGTCGATGTTATTGATTTGAGTGACGAATCAACTATAAAAAGAGCTTTATTGGATGATTTTTCGTCAAGTTCTTCTTCCAAAAAGATCAAGCACGTACAAGTGAAGATTGAGAGAGACTAGATATATTTAATTAACAATTATCGATATTTTTGTTGTTATATTAAAGTATTTTGAATTATGTTATTTGTTATTCGATGAAGAATCAATTATTTATGTTTGGTGTCATTTGTTATGATATATTTTTTTAAATTTTTGTTTCATTTACTATTTTTACATAATAGTTAAATATATACACACACATTCCGTAAGACAAAGTACATTATATAAAGTTAATTAAAAAAAATTTTTGTTGCATGTAATTAATTAATATTTTTTGGACAACCAAATCATTATAATACAATTACTTTCCATTATTTAACACTAAAATGGTATTTATATTTTTCAATTTAATAACCCATGATATATTAATTTTTTAGTTAATAATTATTATTTAAAAAAATAGGTATTAAAATAATTTTTTTTAATTATATATATAAAATAATTATATTATTTAAACTTTTTGATTATTTTTAGACTCAAGCAGCCTAACCATTGTCTTGCTTTAATAAACAAACACTTTTCTGTTAATGTTATGTTCGATTTTTTATTTTTTAAATATATAATAAAGTAAGATATATTAATTATATATATATTACATTATTAATTATAGACATTAATTAAAATATGTGCAAAAATTTAGGAGTCAGTCGTTAGACGTGCCTTAAGTTAATTAGCAAATATTTAGTTATTAAGTTTATGTTTGATTTATTATCTATATGTAATATATATATTAAAAGATATTAATTAAGTAATATTCATACATAAATAAAATGCACGAATAATAGAATTTGATGGAACAATTTATAGGATTAATAATTAAGGATTGAGAGAAAAAATTTCAATTATTAGGCTTTACTGATTTGGGAAAAAAATTCTTTCATTTTCATGTTTGAAAGGTAAGACCACATCTCCATAATATAATATTTAATTAAATAATTTATGATTACATGAAATTTATTTATTTGACGTTTCCATATATTGTAATTTATTTTTATAGAATCCTTTGTATAATTACATAAATTATCTATAATTGAGAGATATACTTTAATAATAATATTTAATTATATATAAGAGTGGACAACATAGAAAATAAGAATTTAGTAAAGAATCATTATAATTTATATTTATTTTCGTAAAAAATTTATAATATAGCGCACAAAGTTTTATAGATAATATTTTTGGAAAGTAAGACCAATTCTACATAATTAATTCTTTCCATAAATAATTTATGATTTCATACAATTTTTATATTTTAACAAATTACACAAATTTAGACTTTATGTTATATGTGAACTTATGAAAAATTAATTACAATAATTTTAATATTTACATAAATATTATATATAACGTAATTTGAACTAGGTTTTACCTATAATTGTAGGGATGAATTAAATAGTTGGCTTAAATTTAAAATTATATATATATATATTAAAATTGTTACAGATGCTAATAAGATTTTAATACTAATTCTATAAAAAATTGTTAAAAAGAATTTTTTTTATATTATGATAAATTTAAAATTAAAACTATTGTATCCATACTAATAAATTAATATCATTCAATATCTTTATAATATTCCACATAATTCAAATTTCAATCACAATCATTTCTTTATATAAGTACTTTATTTTAGGAGCGGATGGAACAATTAATAGGATCACTATTAAGGATTGAATTAATAATCCCAATTATTAGGCTTAACTTATTAAACTTTTTTTTTTTTTTCCTATTTTCATGTTTTGTAATGTTAGACCAAATTTTTATAATTTAATCTTTTATTAGATGAGTTGATTACACACACTTTCTATATTTTGATACATTGAATTTAAATTTGGATTTATAATTCATATATTTACAATTAACCCTTCCTATATTTATTTTTACATTTATTTATTAAATATTTTTGCAATAATTTTTAAACATTTAATTTATTAATTAAAAAATTATATATAATTAATATGCACGGTATATTTGTACCAATATTTCATAACTTTTGACCAATACATAATTAGTTCATATATTAACTTACATACATATATGTAATAGTTAATTTAATTTCATAAATTAATTTGATTGGGTGATTCCTACAATAAATTAATGTATATACCCCTAGACATAATTATTACTAATTTCAACATTAATGAAATTATGATATCATAATTACATTTATTAATTAAATAGTTTCTGCATCAATTTTTGAGCATTTCACTTATATTAATTAAAAAAGTTATATATAATTAATTGACTGAGGATTATTTGTGCGAATAAATAATGTTGACCAGTACATACAACGTTAATAAATACATAAAAAATTTAATTAATGATTGTTTAATTTAATCATTTATTTAAATTTATCATTAAGTCTTTAGACGTGTCTTAATTTAATTAGAAAATATTTATTTATTAAGTTTATGTTTGATTTATTATCTATATATAATATATATACTAAAAGATATTAATTAAGTAATATTCATGCATAAAATAAAATGCACGGTTAATAGAATTTGATGGAACAATTTATAGGATTATTAATTAAGGATTGAGAGTAAAGATTCCAATTATTAGGCTTTACTGATTTGGGAAAAAAATTCTTCCATTTTCATGTTTGAAAGGTAAGACCACATCTCCATAATTTAATATTTAATTAAATGATTTATGATTACATGAAATTTATTTATTTGACGTTTCTATATATTGTAATTTACTTGTATAGAATCCTTTATATAATTACATAAATTATCTATAATTGAGAGATATACTTTAATAATAATATTTAATTATATATAAGAGTGGACATCATAGAAAATAAGAATTTAATAAAGAATCATTATAATTTATATTTATTTTCGTAAAAATTTTATAATATAGCGCACAAAGTTTTATAGATAATATTTTTTTAATATAGTGACATCTTTTTTATTTTATTAATATTTTAATAATATGCTGAACTAAAATTAAAAAATGTTAAATATTGTATTAATTTGAATGTTACATAATTTTGAATATATCAATCTAATTATAAAAGTGTGAATTCCTTTTAACCAATATCATAAATAACATAATTGGGATATTTTTATAATCAATTAATATATAGTTTTCGAAGATATACTTATTACTAAGTTTAACATCAGTAATTATTTGTAAAAGAGTTATACTACCACCATCTTGCACTGGAGGTGCCCGATACATGGTACAAAACTATCAAGATGCAATGGCTATTTGTAAGTGGACCGGTTATCCTGATTTATTTATCACATTCACATGTAATCCCAAATGGCCTGAGATTGATCGTTTTTTAAGTAAAAGAGGTCTTAAACTTAAGGATCGACCCGACATCATTTCACGCATGTTCAAAGTTAAATTGGATGGCATGATTGATGATCTCCGTAAAAATAAGATTTTTGGTAATGTGAGGGCAGGTAAAATTAATCACTATCAAACTACATATCAAATTATGCCAAGCATTGTGATTTATTCTTATAAAGTTTTATTTATTTATTCTTTTTTTTTTTTTTGTGGCTTGATAAGGAGCGTAGAGATCCTTCCGGTAGTGATATTGTACGTGACTTCATGATGTATGGTCCTTGTGGGGCAACAAGAAAAAAGTCACCTTGCATGTCAGATGAAGGAACTTGCACTAAACATTTTCCAAAAACATTTATAGAAGAAACTACCATTGATGAAGATGAGTATCCTGTTTACAGACGCAAAAATCTCGGCAGGACAGTTTTAAAAAAATGGTATCGAGCTTGATAATGGATATGTTGTTCCACATAACCACTATCTTTTATTGAAGTATGGTGCTCACATAAATGTGGAATGGAGCAATCAATCAAGGTCCATTAAATATTTGTTTAAATATGTCAACAAGGGGCATGATCGTGTAACTACATCATTTTATCAAAGTTCTGAACAAGATGCTGTAACACAGCCGATAGATGAGGACAAATTGTACTATGATTGCAGATATGTTTCGCCGTGTGAGGCTGCATGGAGAATATTTGGATTTTCCATTCAATTCCGAATTCCATCTGTTGAACGTCTAAGTTTCCACCTTCCAAATGAACAAAACATCATATTTTCTGATTCTGACTCATTAGTATCGATTATCAACAAACCATCAGTCAGACAAAGTATGTTTTTAGCTTGGATGGAAAAAAATATGGAGGATTCGGAGGCGTGGAATCTAACTCATGCTGAATTTCCTCAAAAGTATGTTTGGAAAGCAGATAAAAGAGTTTGGGTTCGTAGGAGAAAAGGGTTTTCAATTGGTCGGATTTGTTATATTCCTCCTGGATCAGGTGAAGCTTATTACTTGAGATTACTCCTTAATGTGGTTAAAGGAGCCAAATGTTATGATGACTTTAAGAAATATGAAAATATTACATATCATACATTTCGTGATGCTTGCTTTGCAAGAGGTTTACTGGATGATTATAAAGAATACATTGATGGGATTATTGAAGCAAGTGATTGGGCATCTGCATATTCATTAAGAAATTTGTTTGTGACATTGTTGTTTTCTGGAAGCATAAGTCGTCCTGAAATGGTGTGGGATAAATGTTGGCCATATTTGACTGATGATATTCAATACATTCAACGTCGAGTAATGAATATTCCAGGTTAGTTAATTATTCAAATACTTTGTGTTCTTTTTAATTATTAATTATTCATTATTTCATATCTTTATTTGAATAAAAAATTCGTTCTTATTTTTAATAATTTATTTTCAGAATTGATTATGACTGATGAAGAAATAAAAAATTTTGCTCTTATTGAGATTGACAAGATGTTGCGCACTCTTGGGAAAGGATTACAAGATTACAAAGGCATGCCAATATCTGATTTTCAATCTTCTGCAACTACTCAAAATAAGATGATTTTTACGGAATTGAATTAAACAAGACAGCCAGCTATCAGAACTTATGATTAAATGCAAGTTGATAATTTGGGATGAAGCTCCAATGGTACATCGAAACTGCATTGAAGCCCTGGACAAAACTTTGCAAGACATAATGCAGTTGAGTTCTTCGTCACGTTGTAAATTGCCATTTGGTGGAAAAACGGTTATTCTAGGCAGAGATTTCAGACAAATTCTTCCAGTTGTTCCTAAAGGTAGTAGACAAGACATTGTTCATGCGACAATTAACTCATCGTACCTTTAGGATGAATGTACAGTCTTGAGACTAACAAAAAATATGAAGCTTGAAAACATGAGTTTGATTCAAAATTCTAATGAATTGAGAGATTTCTCAGAATGGTTGGCTGTTTAAGGAGATGGGAGAATTGGTAAAATTAATGACAACGGTGGTGCTGAAATTGAGATACCAGAAGGCATTTTATTGACTTCTGGAGACGATCCAATTGAAACAATTGTATAGAGCATTTATTCAGACTTTCAGAATATTTTGCATGACCCACTGTACCTACAAAGCAGAGCAATACTGCACCTACATTAGATATTGTTGATTCCATTAATGAGCACATGATCAATATGAATGCTAACGAGTCTAAGACATATTTGAGTGCGGATACCGCATGCAAATCAAATGCAAATATTGATATGTTGGTAGATGTGCATACACTTGAGTTTTTAAATACATTGAAGTGTTCTGGCGTCCCAAATTATGAACTTATTCTAAAGGTCGGTACACCAGCTATGTTGTTGAGGAACATAGACCATTCAAAAAGCTTATGTAACGGAACAAGATTGGTAATAACAAGACTTGGTGAACATGTTCTTGAAGGCAAAGTAATTACAGGAAGTAATGCCGGTGAGCTGGTTTTAATTCTCAGATTGACATTGACTCCTTCGGATCCAAGATTGCCTTTTAAATTTCAAAGAAGTCAATATCCAATAATTGTCTCATATGCAATGTTAATAAATAAAAGTCAGGGACAATCTTTATCTCATGTTGGATTATTCTTGAAGAAACCTGTATTTACTCATGGACAACTTTATGTTGTTGTGTCAAGAGTTACAAATCGAAAATAGCTGAAAATATTAGTATGTTCGGATGAAAAGATTGTTAGAAATACCACTAAGAATGTTGTATTCCAAGAAGTATTCCGTAATGTTTAATTTTTTTGTTTAATTTGTTATGTTTGTTATTAATCTGTTGTTGTATGAACAAAACAAATTTATTTTTTATTTCTTCAATATTAAAAGGATGAGTTGTTGTGAAAATAATTAAAATAAAAATATTTATATATAATTAGCTGAGAATTCAGATTTCAATAAGAATAGTTATATAGGCAAAAAATATTGTTAATAAAAATTATTTTATTGTTCGAAATTAATTTTTTAATATATAGTGTATTATTTTTATATAAAATATTAAATTATAATATGATAATTATATAAGCAAATATATATTTTTTTAAATCTATAATATGTTATTTAAAATTTATAACAATAAATAACCGCAACCCACGAGTTAATCACTAATAATAATAATAATATAAAATAGACGCCAAATATGTAGAATTGTAAAAAGCGGCTAATCATTTCTTAGGTTATCAATTGCCTGCCTTACACAAACTAAGGTCCAAATTGAATAGAACTTTATCACCATTAAACTTGGATTCAAGCTACTTCTCAATTATGTGGGGCCATCGAGTTTCTTGAATAATGGAGTTATGTTCCCCTCATCATTAACTACCACTAAACTAAAACAATTCTAGTTTACTTTATGCGTTTAATGAAACACTTCTTAATTTTTTCATTTATTTTTCTTAATGTCTACAAAAAACAATTAATAGTTATGTTTAGGTAGAAAGTTTTTTTCTTTTTCTTTTTTACCATTATTGATGAATTTTTATTTATTTATTTTATTTTTATTGGTAGAGTTTAGAAGCCCATGGACTCTCTTGGGCCGATAAACACATGTAGTATAAATAAGTATTTCTAGGGCTGTTAACACTTGTGGAAACATAATTAATTACATAATATTGAGGTTTTGTGTTACATTATCTACCTATATTACTAATAACACCATTAAATATGTTAAATAACATTAAAAAAACACCTTTTATCATCCAATAAAAATATAATAAATTTACACATCATCGTTGATTTCCATCATTATTTATATTAAAAAAACAATGAAATTTACTTATAGAAACACTGATTCATATAATCACTAAGATCATATAATTTTGGCATGTATATTTTTATTTTACATGATTCGTAATTAATTAATATATATTACATGATAAGTTTATCATGAAATTTATTAAGGCCTAATTAACAATTCAAATTAATGTCAATGTCAAAAACAATTATGCAGTTATCATATTCAGAAAAACAAAAATATTATAATTATTTAGGGTGGACTATTCATATTCAAATATGTTTTTGTGTTTATTGATCCTCATATTTATTTGGTTTATTTTCATAAAATGAGTGGATCCCATGTTTGTTATGCTCGCGACATTATTTTGTGCGCATATTTAGATTTGATATGTTTTTCAAGAAAATAATAATTTAAGGTAAAAAGTAATATTTTTTAAGATTGTTCAAAAATATTACTTCTTACGATAAAAGTATCATATTAAATAATCAAGTAGTAATATCGTTTAGAAAATAAGTAATATATATATATATACATATAATGAACTGACTGTTTCTATATTTGTTATTATCATTTTCCCGCTCATTTTTCTTTCCACAAATGAAAAGACGGATTTTTAGAAAATGTTGTTATATTGCTAACGAATAAGCATTTATTTTAGTTTTTTATATTTTTATTTGTTAATATTGGTAATGTTACTAGTTTTTATCAAAACTAATAAAAAAATTCATATATCTTCATAATTACTTGATTTTAACAAATCAATTACGAATTTGTGCCAGCTTCAATGCTATATTTAATAATAAAAAATGTTCACATTAATATATCAGGTTTTATTCAATTTTCTTGATTTTAAAAGAAAATACTATATATTTGGTAATTTGATAATTGTGTTTTATAAATAAAATTAATCAATGTTCACATATGATTTTATATATAATATTTATATCCTTATTATATTCATGGTACATATATAAATTATTGAATATAATTATATATTTCTTAAAAATATTAATTTTATGTATTCCTAAAATTTAATAATATTATACTATAATAATATGTCCGTGCACGGGAGAACATATTAGTATAGTTTCAGTTCAAAGTAATATTTTTTGAGCTTAAATATAAATATTTACTTGTACATTAGAAAGCTGGATATAATAATAATAAATGATAATAACAACAACAACAACAACAACAACAACAACAACAACATTAATAATAATAATAATATTATATTATTATTATTGCTTATTTTTGTAGATAATCTTCAAAATAACTAGAATATAATTAATGGGCCCTATGTTTTATGTCTCAATTTGATATTATCTTTGATCATTTCTACAAAAAAATTAGTAGTAAAAGTTTGAGTTGGGGGTGGAAGGTAGGATGAGTGTTGGACCTAAATGTGTAAATAGATATAATTGACGCATTATAAGTAGGTGTTGAGTGATGTTTGGTTTGGTATTTCATGCTACACCCATCAATTATTCAAGTCAAACACGTCTAACTCGGTGGAATACGCATCTCTCCCAGATATTGATTAGTGGAAGGGTAAATTTATTGAAAATGAAAAATGTATGACTTTTACAATTTTTTTTAATTTTATTGTTTTCTTTAAAATATTGTGATTAGATGCATAAACTTCTTCATTTTAATAATTTAATACATAATTATTATTTTATGGTATAATTTATATGATGTGCACAAACTCCGAACTCATTATCAAAGATGGATCGAGACTCGAGAGGGTGGCTGGCACCTCACCTCAGCTTTTACAAATTTATATTTTAGTATATATATTTAATTTGAAACATACTTAAATTTATTTATTTTTATTCAATTGCTCTCTAAAATCTTGATCGTTTCACTTTAAAGTAAATTATTAAAATTTTGTGCGGTTTCTTTTCTTCTTGTAAAAGGTTCAAATGTATTTGCTAAGTCAAAATATTTACTTAATAATTTTTTCAAAAAAAAAAGTGAACATGAATTTATTTCTTAGAATTTCATTTCAAAAAGAATATGAAATAAATAATTTAACTTAACAATATACATTTAAGCTTATAAAAGAAAAAAATTAAAACCTTAATAATTCACCTATAAATCGAAACTATCAAGATTTTAGGAGCCAACTGAATAAAGAATTTAAGTATTTTAAATTAAATATATATATACTAAAATATAAATTTTGAAGTGTTGAGGGACCCATTCATATTATCAAAAAATTATAATCACGAATCGAACTGCAAAAATTAAGAAATGTGTGCATTAAATTACAACGTTAAAAAATATGTAAAAATTACAATGGGGAGTTTTTTGTTTTTTTTTTTTCCATAAAAAACACTATATTTTCTTATATTCGTTGTCAACAAAATAAAAAAATAGTTTACATATTTTTAATTATTGATTTATTCAAAATTATATTACTAATATATTTTATTTTAATTTTTAAATATATTACAAATTGTATATCTCATAGGACAATACTAGTGTGAATAATACAACAATGATTTAATTTTAGTGAAATAAATAATATTAGTATGTTTCAAGTTATACCAACAAATGATTTACTGGGAAGAGTATTGTTGTTTAGTCGAAGAGGTATTATTAAACTTATGTTAAAATGTATTGTTATTTAAGTGTAAATGTAACATTCTTTATTTTTAAAGGTACTAATGTTTAAACATATATGTATTCCTCTATAACTGTAGATGCATTACTCTTTGTGTTAAAAATTACTATTATTTAATCGTAAATATAATGCAGTTTGTGTTAAAATATATTACTCTTTTTATTAAAATATTATTGCTTAATTGTAAAAATATTACTTTTTCTGTTGAAATATATTACTATTTAACCGAAACATTTATTATTATTTGTGTTGAAATATATTATTGTTTAACTATAAATGTATTAATTGTGTTGAAATATATGAATGGAATAATAGTAAAGATATTGCTACTTCAACTATAATGATATTATTGTTTAATCGTAATGATATTACTTTTGTATTGAAAATTATTACATATTAACTGTAAATGTCTTTTGTGTTGAAAATTATTATTTATTGGCTATAAATGTATTGTTCTTTGTGTTAAAAAATATTTTATTTTATTTTGAAGTATATTAATATTTTAATAAAATAAAAATACTACTGCTTTAATCGAAAAGGTACTAATACTTAACCGTCAAGGTATTACATGTTTACTTAATATGTAATAATTTTTTTGTTTATTAGAAAATTATCTTATCTAATCATGTGATGTTTAAAGTTATGAGGGAGAAAATTTTAAATAAATAAACAGATTTTATATCTATTATATAAATAAATTAATTCACAAATTTATAAATATATTATTTTTTAAACAAATAAATAAATAAAATAATCAAGAGACTAATTAGGTAGAATTTGATGCATAATTTAGATTAGTTAATTTATTAATATAATAAATATGTTAATAGGAGTTTTTTTATGAGGACATATTAAAATACCAGACAATTAATTCCACGCAATATCCATTAAAAGCTGATGCATATCCATAATTTAGATTATTTTATTTGCATCTTATTTAATTAATATTTAATATTTTATTTTATCAGTACAAATCAGATCATGAGCATACACAAAGTAAAACACGAAAATTAAATTAAAAATAGGGTTCCATGTATCCACGTAATTGAAGATTATTAATCATAAATTATGTTCGAAAAAGAGAGTAAGAATTTGAATTGGTATCATAATACTACTATATTCTAATTCTCAATTATGAGGATTGAAGACTATAGAGTGTGGAGTGTAAGTATAACATCCACAACATTTAGCTGTCGCTACCAGACACTAAACATGTGTAAACAAATTAAGAAATCTTAAAATTACAAAGCATTACATGTTTGATTTGTACACCGTTAAACAGATTTAATCTTAAAATTACAAAGGATTACATGTTTGATTTGTCCACCGTTAAAGAGATTTAATGTTTGCTAGTGGAAATGTAGTCATCATTTTCGAAGCAACAAATGCCAAATTAGATATGTTTTTGAAACTATAATAATGAAACATACATTGATTTTACATGATGAAACAACCAAATAAATCACCATGTAAAGGATACTATAATAATTTTACATTGATAATGTTTTTTATTAGTCTTAATTATGTTCTAACATATGTAATCCTCTAATTTCTTTACATGTCTTTATTAGTCTTAATTATGTTCCAATATGTGTAATCCTCTAACTTCTTTACATATGTATAACTATTGATGATTTAAACCTTTTTTTATTTATTTAGTTGAGCTTTTATTTTATTGTCATGTCAAATTTATTATTTTTATTTAATACATTTATGTTATTGTGTATTTTGAGCAATACGTTTAAGTACAATTTTACACAAAAAATTAGATATAAAAATACAAATATATAAGATAATTTTATTTTTATGGGGATATATACAGATATCACTGGTAATATTACTTTAAATTGAAAATCATTAATTTTAATTGTAGTTTTTTGTGTTTAAAAATTTGTGATAAATTTAGGAAAAATTGAATAGGCCGCTTATACCATACTCATGAAGAAAAATTATTCAATTGTGATTAATGATTAAAATTTTGCGCTGTCAATCTAGTTATTACCTACATGGGATATTCACCAAACACTTGGTGTGAGATCAAAGATCAAATTTTTAAAAAAAAAATTATACATTTATAGATTAAATGTATGTCCGAGTTCATGAGGCCTTCAAAACTTCTATAATTGAAATTTTCATTTTATTAGAATTCTTAAAAAATAATAAAATCTTATTATTCAAATAGAAATATCTTAATTATTAAAAAAATTATACATTGACTTAGAATACGTTGAGAAGTGAAAACAAAGTTAATTTTGAGAAAAGTCAGGAAAGTGAACTTTATATTGAACTTTTTCATATTATTGTTGAAATATTTTGGGCATAAATCATATGAAATACATAGTGGAAGTAAACAATTAAAAATATTTTATGATCTATGTTTATACTTGCACAACCCCATATACATAATTAAAAATGAGTTTAGCAATTATACGAAGCAATTTGACCGGATCGCACATTGATCAAAGACAACAACACCTCCTCTCTAAATTTATTCATGCCCAGTCTTGAAATGTAAATATACGGTGTAGGTTGATTCTCGTAACATGTATAAAACAAGATGTTTAATCTAAAACTAAAATATAATTGAAAATCTCAAGACATGAGAGGAGAGAGAAGAGAGAGCATGAAAAGCAAAAGACAGCGTCTTCTCTTGTGTTTCTTTCGTGCATTTTTTCCCATTCTCACTTGGTAATTAATTAATATTGATCCCCTAAAATCTCCTCATAGGTTTAAGATTTCTGCTTCTTATATGTTGGACATATCTTCAAAACTAGACCTTTAGTGATCTTCTTGGGCTTAATTAATTTCTATAATTAATTCTTTAGCCCAAAACACTACTTCACAATTAATTATTTATTTCTTTGATTATTTGGACCTAATTAATTATTTGTCTAACAAATAAAATTAGCTCAATAATTAATTCTCTTTCATAATTAATTAATTATTTGGGCTCAAATAATTAATTTGTACAACAAATATTATTTAATTCAATAATTAATTCATACAAGATTTATTAATTATTTATCTCCGTTCCAACGCACTAGAAATTGATTTTGCGTGTGACTCGTTAGGTTCATCACTTCACCTAGTCCAACAGCAAGCAATTCAATTGCATAATTAATTCAATTAATCAATCACATTTGGAATCCCAATCCTTAGATACTCTAAGACATTCTTTTGGATATGTCTAGCAAACACTATTAAAAGGACTTATAAGTAAAAAGATGAATTTAACGTGCAAACCTTTTAGCTATAGTTACCGTGCAGATGTGTTTCCTTCGCTTAGTTCTCTAATTAATGTCTAGGGCAGGATCATTTAATATGAACACATTATTGACATTAATAACTATAATAATCATTATAAACTATGTCAATTTGTTGGTCCAAATGGAGATTTCATCTCTTATGTTTTGACCGGGTGTCTTGCACGTGGTCTTCATTAGATACGACGAGCTTAAGAAACTAAGAGAAACATTCCCAACTAGACCAGCGAATTATGTCTTGCTAATACACTGATCTTAAATATAGTTTCACCATAACCAATGGGCCCCCGGCCCCTGCTCGGCCTCTAAAAAAAAAGCTTTAAAGAACCCAATATATGTCTTCTCTTATGCAGGAGCACATGCATATGTACAATCTAAGAACTAATTAAAGTACCTACATAAATTAAAACCTTGATTTTTTCGTTGCTACTACGGCTACCAAATGGTTCAAGTTTTGATACGAGATCATTCAATATGATCATTTGGGACAAACATCACATCCACTAGACTATGTGGTATCTCAACACCGATATCCATGGAATGGGATATCCACTCTCAGCGTGACGTACCGTTCAGTGCAAGTCTATCTGAAACCTATGATACCCCTTCTCGTAGATTCGATAACTTGAAACATTAATGATTTCAACCACCAAAATTATTCTATGACTACTAATCCGTGCATGACCAAGTCTCATAATTACCAAGATCATGAATTTTAATATCATATAAAATATAAATACAAATAAATATGATATAGAAAAAATATTTTAAACTTTTATTTATATTTATAAAAAAATATACTTAGAATATGTTTTTAATGACAACCTAGTTGAATGTCATGACACATATTCCTACAACAATGTACTAAGAACCCGTGCAGTATGCACAGACAAAAAAAATAACTTTTTTAAATCGTTATCTTTCCTTACTTTTTGTTTTTCTTCCCTTTGAATACAAGCATCTATCGGGTGTTACTGAAGCTAAATTATATTATTAAACTTTAATTGAAAATCAGTTCACTTTGATACTCGAATTTCATATTGATTACATGATTTCTTAGGGAATTATAAACTTAATCTAGACCATCAAATTAACTTTCATAACAAATTAAAATTTATTGAAATTGGAGTCAGCCCTAGGATTCACTATGTTACGTGCCCCCACAACAGAACCCGGCAAATTATTTGGGAATAAATTGGATTTAATACTTTATATAAATCGAAAATGTTGTTTTTATTTTTCTATTTATCTAATGTATTCTACCTTTATCAATCAAAATAATTTTATTTGATTATTTTGATTATATGTTATTTATTTTTAAGATTATTTTATTATTCTAGCTCCCAAAGACTTAGTCTGAGCCTAAGGCAACTGGATAGTTTCGAACATAAATAGTAAATCTTAATAATTATTGTAGCCTATTATTAAAATATTTGAGACTGTATTATTAATTTGATCACTCTAAATTTTTTATTAGTCTTAATTATGTTCTAACATATGTAATCCTCTAACTTCTTTACATGTCTTTATCAGTCTTAATTATGTTCCAATATGTGTAATCCTCTAACTTCTTTACATATGTATAACTATTGATGATTTAAACATTTTTTTTATTTAGTTGAGCTTTTATTTTATTGTCATGTCAAATTTATTATTTTTATTTAATACATTTTTTTTATTGTGTATTTTGAGCAATACGTTTAAGTACAATTTTACACAAAAAAATAGATATAAAAATACAAATATATAAGATAATTTTATTTTTATGGGGATATATACATATATCACTGATGAAATTACTTTAAATTGAAAATCATGAATTTTAATTATAGTTTTTTGTGTTTAAAAATTCGTGATAAATTCAGAAAAAATTGAATAGGCCACTTATACCATACTCATTAAGAAAAATTATTCAATTGTGATTAATGACTAAAATTTTGCGCTGTCAATCTAGTTATTACCTAGGGATATTCATCAAACACTTGGTGTGAGATCAAAGATTTTTTTTTTTTTTAATTATAAATTTATAAATTAAATATACGATGAATATTCCATGTAGGTTATGGCGACATGTGTAGGGCAGAACTTTGCCTAATTATAATACATAAATTAAAAATGCATATTGTTTACATATTTGCTTGGTTCATTTATATATAATAAAAGTATTGCTATTAAAGAGCGCACATCCCATTTATTATGTATTTGACTTTGGTAATAAAAATTCAAACTTGAATTTTACCAAACATTCTATTCAAGATTCTATGGTCCAGATTGGCCACATAAAGAATCACATCAAAATCTTCACCTTTAAAGAAATTCTCAATTAAAAAAAATGTTGAAAGAGTGAAAAGAGTATTGCTATTAAAGAGCGCACATCCCATTTATTATGTATTTGACTTCGGTAATAAAAATGCAAACATGAATTTTACCAAACATTCTATTCAAGATTCTATGGTCCAGATTGGCCACATAAAGAATCACATCAAAATCTTCACCTTTAAAAAAATTCTCAATTAAAAAAAAATGTTGAAAAAGTGAAAAGGCTCGTTACTTGATGACCAAGACAAACAAAACACGAATTCTCCACAAATTGTAGAAAGTACAAGATCCCTCTGGAATTACCCAAACAGCCCTCCAAGATTATTACAAGTATCAAGTGGACAGTGTATTACAGCACACAGAGTTCAATCACTAAAATCCTGCCCTAAAAAGAGTTGTGAAAGTTGGCATATATATGTTGCCACATAATAACTTATGTGCCCAACAACTAAGCATTGCCATTTTATGAAGTCACGCCACATCTTCTATTTTACAACATATTTATTTTTATTTTATTAATATTTTATCTATAAAATCATATTATTATTTACATAAGGTGTATATATATATAATGATAAAACAAACTATATTTCAAGTATAATATTTGTAAAAGAATTGTAATTTAAAAAATGTATATATAAATTTGTAACAGGAATTGATTTTTTTATGCGGCACCGATATTTAAATAAAAAAACCAAAATTCAAATTCAAAACATCGACATGAATCCAAATAAAGTATAATTTAAATTTCTTTACTCTGTCAAATATGCATTATTATTATATTATGTTCAATGATAATTTATATAAAAACGAAATAAATTATTTAAGCCATTTTTCCTTTCTAGAATTATGAATGTGTATATTCGAATCAATTCAAATATAATTAAATGCTATTACTTAATTGTTTTTAATAAGTCTTTAAATTAAAAGAATTCATAAAAAATATAGATAAAAACGTTCTTTACATTTATCAAATAAAATTAAAGATTCTAATTTTCGATTGCATTTCACATTTTAAACACATTTTACTACCAAATACGTATCCTACTGCAGCCAATTAATTCTTGAGAAATACATTTTTTTTCCCTTAAAAAATACAGTGTGTGAAGAGGTTACAATGTCGCAGGTTCAATGGTCTGAACAAGTTTCGTTGTTTAAACGTTGCGTGCCCATAAAATCTGTCGTAACAGTGCCTGATTTTGTCCTTTAATGTACAGCTAATTTTATTTTCTTGATATTCAGAAAATACGTCACCGTTCTGAAACTACAAAACCAATTTCTGTTTGTCTTTATTAACATAATTGGGGCCTCCCCATTATTATATGCATCAAATCACAATGCCAAAACACCTGAATTTAATACCTTATTTACTCCCCACAACGCAGCCAAACAGCCCCTTAAACACCCCCTCCTCCAAACCTAGTATATAAACCCCCCTCCATTTTCCTCGTCTTTCCACCTCAGTCATGGTGTATAGGACGCTCCACCCCGCTTAGAATTTTACTTCTCCAATCTCTCTCTGCGATTCCCGTCACATACATAAACATATACATATACATAGAGAGAGAGAGAGAGGGTGAGAGAGAAATAGGGGGGGAAATGCTGCTATCAGTGTTTCTTGCTCTGTTTCTCCCATGTGCTGGAATGAGCGCGGTTTTTCTGGTGTACATATGTTTGTTATGCTACTCTGCGCGTACAACCAATGAACCGGAGCAGTTCCACGGGCCGGTCAAGCCCGCCCAGAACAAGGGCCTTTCCGCCTCCGATCTCGAGAAACTGCCGAAAGTCACCGGCAAAGATTTGGTGCTGGGCACGGATTGCGCGGTCTGTTTGGAAGAAATTGAGGGCGAGCAACCGACTAGGATGATTCCCGGTTGCAATCACGGCTTCCACTTGGAATGCGGCGATGCCTGGCTCTCCAAGAACCCCATTTGCCCTGTTTGTCGGGCCAAGATTGGGCCCGAGTTGCTCAATCCTTCCCAAATCAGTCCATGCTGAACTGAAATTGGAAACCTTGGTGGGTTTCCATTTTCGTATCCATTTTTTAATTTCTTTCATTTTTTTATTTCTTTTGGTGGTCAAGGCATGGCTTGATTAATCCTGGGAGAAATCGTTTATTAGTAAATACTGGTATGATTTTGTTAGGACTCTTTGTAGGAGAAGAGAATCAAATTCATCTTGTAGTTTCCTTCACAAAAAAGCACAAAATTTATATTAACTTTTGTAGATTTACATGTTCTGTAATTCCATTCATCTTTTTTCTTCTTTCACTCCACAAATAATCAAAGCCCAGACACTTTTTTTATTCTAAATTTTCGAATTTTCCGTTGTCGCGTGAATTCTTGTGGGGTGAGGAATATCAGGAAGAACTATTCTCAGATACTGTGAAAAAACATATAAATAAATAAATAATTGGAAACGATGAAAATGTGTGAAACGAATAAAAAAGTTGGAACTGTAAAATTGATAAAATAGCTGGCAAATTGGGTGCCTTAATGGCCTCTTTAATCAGCATTGCGTGAAGCAATGTAATTTTAATTGCGTCACTACACTGGAGTAGAACACGAGATTTTTCTAGAATATTATATAAATATTATTTAAATGATTTTCACACACTACATTTATTCGATGAATTAATAATAAATACGTGTATTGAAAATATTTATTGCATAAGCTTTTTTTATGGAAAAAAAGTTAAAGAGAATATATTTATGCATATTCAAATAATTAAAAAAGCATTTAATGTTTCACACTTGGTGAATGGCATTAATAATTGGAGTATTAACCAACAATTTGTTTCGGAAATCATGTATAAATATATTTGATTAATTAATATTAACCAATTAATTAATAGCTATTGCTTCAGACTAAAGAGTGATATTTCTGATTCATCTCTTAATTTTGTTTGCTTTTCGTTTATACAAATCTCCCATTTAATTATATACATTTTGTTCAATTTTCTAGTTTTCGAAAATCAATAAAAATATTAAAATATTTGTTGCCTCTACCCGTCCAAAAAACGAAGAACAGTTTAAAAATACTTTTTGTCTAAAAAATAATCATATTTTCAAAATTAATGTCTCGTTCTATTAGGCGAGTAATAAATAAATCATATTTTTTATTTGACAAACATATTATATATAATCGAATAAGTCCAATCAAGTAAATAAAATAAATTGTATGTATGTGAATTTATAAATTTTATTAAATTGTACACTCATTAAATTGATAAAAATAATTTTGAAAATATAACTCTGAGAATAAATTTTTAGACAAATAGGGTATTAATATTATGAAAAATCACGAGGAATATACATTTACATAATAAGAACAAATATATATTTGGGCAAGGTGTGGCGTCCCGTTTCATATAAATATAATATAGTAAAAAATAAAATTGTTAAATTTAGTATATCAGTAACAATACCGAAAATGTGCGACATGGTTTATGTAATTGAAGTCTTGTGATCACAAAATTGGTCATAAATGTTGTTACGGTGCTACAATTGGGTTCACTAAAAATGTAAATATGAAGAGACTCACGTCACGGGTGAAACAACTATGCCCTATATTAGATTGCTCCAATTTTAGCATTATAAATTAAATTGCAGCGTTTGGCAAAATTATTTACGTACAATTAAGGGAAAACACAAAATAATAAGAAAACGAGTTGGAGACGTGACTAAAATTCAAATGTAGATTACTCAATTCTTCATTCTTATTTCTAGTTCGATGTACGTAAAAGAAATAAATTTGAATAATTTTTTTATGATATTGTACTGAGTGAATAATTTTTATTTAAATCAAAATTAAAAATTAGTATAAGAACATCTCATCGAATGTATTTTTTGTGAGACGAAGTTCAAATTTATTTATCATTTATTTTTTAGGGAACTTTTGTTAGTTTTTTCAAATATTTAGAGTTTTGTTTTTTTGTCATTTTTATCTCCTGGTATTAGGGTTTTTATCTCTATTATTCTTTAGTTTATTTTCTTTTTGAAGTTGTGAGTTCTTTTTTTCAATTTTTTTATTTTTTGATAAAAAAAATAAAAAAAGTTAAAAGATTTGATTTAAATGTAAGATCTCTATGACTGGTATTAGGGTTTTTATCTCTATTATTCTTTAGTTTATTTTCTTTTTTAAGTTGTGAGTTTTATTTTTTCCAGTTTTTTTATTATTTGATATAAATGATTAAAATATTTTATTTTATTTAAGACATATATGAGATCGATGGTCTCACAATTAAAGCAATAACCATTCATTCGAGACACCTAATGAGAAAGAGATAAAGAGAAAAAATTATGATAAAAGATAAAAAGTCAACTCCAACATACAAAATAAAACTTGAAAAAAAAAAAAGAAAAAAAAGAGACAACTATTAATATAATAAAATAAAATTAGATGAAGAATAAAGAATTATAATATTTTGATACATATTAAAGTGTGAGGGATGTTAAAAGGGTCATGGTCCGACAGGCCGGCCCGTTTAGCCCGAAAAATTTTAGGGTTAGGGCTTGATTTTTGATAAGTAGGGAATTGTGCATAATTTTAATTGATAAAATTGTATTTTTAATACAATTAATTCTTGTGCACTTTCTATTTTATACTTATTTAATATTTCAACAAGAATTACTTCATTTTTGTTTTTGTGGATATTTGCAGCATTTTTGGATAATTTTATACAATAAGCCACATAAGTACTTGGCTATCTTTAGCTCATCCAAGGAATGAAGATTACAAAAGAAGTTTACGGGCTAAGATAGTTTTGAACTTAATTAATTAATTAAAGCCCATAAAGGGAATTAGGGCAAAATGACAAGGATAAAAGGGAGATTGAAGGCAAGCAGCAGATTCATTATAGAATTGAGGGTGTGAAAAAAGAAACAAAGGGAGAGGCGCCAGGAGACAAGGAGAGAGAAGGAGAGAGAGCAAGGGGACAGATTCACGGAGGAACTCATCTTTTGTGGATTTGAGTTTATTCCTCCCTTCTTATCTTTGTTTTAATGTTTTTCATTTGGATGATTTTAATTTATAAACACGTGATGTATAACTAAATTTTATATTCCGGTTTATGAAATGTTTGAACCTTATTTCAATATTATGTGATTTATATTTTCGTGACACTATATTGATTTAATATGTGCGAATTCATTATGTTGATGGGCTGAATTGATTTATAAATATATATTGTTAATTGTGACTGATCACCCCAATTGATTGTTTATATATTTAGGGTTAGGGTTTAAATTGCAATCCGTAATTGTTGTGATCTTGAACCCATCTGTAGCAACTGATAATTTATATTATTAGAATCAACATAATTCAGGATTAATTGAATCGAACGTGTGAATTCAATAACATGCCTACCATATTATCCTAATTGATAATGCACTTAACGAATTAAATCCAAAGAGCGTATTTTAGACTGTTCGATTAAATAGGTTAATTAGAGAGCTTATTCTAATTAATTACACTTAAGGGATAAAGCGAATCAACAGAGCTTATTGTTGGTTTATGGGTAGAAATTCCACAATGAAATTAATAATGTGTTGCATAATCATATGATTTGGAATAAGGGGAAAACTGAACCATGAACCGAAATTGATTCCTATTACTGTGTGTCTTCTGTTTATTTGCTTGATTTTTATTTATTAGAGTAGATTTTATTTTATTAGTTTAGTAGACAAAATTCATCAACATCCCCTCTTTTTTATTTGCATTCGTAAATTAGCATAAAAAGATATACAAATAATTCAACTGTTCTTTGTGGGATCGACCCTTACTTCCAACTACTACAAAATGGTAGAGTAAAGCGAGGTAAAATAATATAATTAATTTTGACGTGCCCCGACAGCACGGTCAATTTTATTAGCCCGAGCCCGATTAGCCCAAAGCCCTATAGGGCTAGCCCGCTTAGGGTTAGGGCTAGCCAGATAGCTGGAACTATTCTTCTTATTCGTCTATTTCTTAATATCGAATTAATAATATACACCATTTTTAATTATTTTTTCATATACCATATTTAATTTTTAGTAGAAGATATTAAAATTTATATTTAATTACTAGAAGATTCTAAATACTATCATTTAAATTTAGAACTTAAATATAACATGATTTCAAATTTTATGACAGTGAATGCTCTTAAATCTATAATTGAGAGCATGAAATAGTGTATATAACTTAAATGTTTGAATTTTTAAATTTTGTATAGTGATATAAAAGTTCTAAAATATATAATCTTTTAATGTTATCTAAAATTGTATTTTAAATAGAGTATAATATGCATTTAATTAAAATTTTAAATCTAAAATATATAATTTGACTATTTTGATCATAGTCCGATAGTGGCCCGATTAGCCCGAAAATTGGTAGAATTAGAGTTAAATTCACCATAATCAATCCTGTTTAAATTGACTCAATTAAATTAAGATCCAATTAACCCAAAACTTATTATAACTAATCCAAAATTAATAGAATTAACCCGTTTAACATCTTTAACTGAAGATATATAAGAAGTCAAAATTATAGGTGTTTAAGTGAGTGGAGTAGAGGGCGCTGAAGAGAGAATATTCCAGAGAGTTTGTGAACAGTAAAATTTATGGAAACTTGTCAATGTGAAAGGGAGGTTGGTTGAGTGAGGGATGGACGGTGGGCGGGAATCCAAAGAGCAGCAGCAGCTGTATCAGTATGAATGCACATATATACATACATATATATATATATGTGTGTGTGCGGGCGCACAGTAACAGTAGTAATTAAAGGCAGAAACATCCATCGTTCATTAGACAACTGTTCGGTGAGGAATTTCTTTAGCTTCCATATGTGTTCTTGGAAGTATTTATTTCAAGCTGGCCTCCACAATTTCCTTTCTCTTTCTTTCCTTTTTGTGCTCTTCACTCTCTCTCTCTCTCTCTCTCTCTCTCCAACTTTTAATAATTTTTCATGAACGAGGAAAGGGTACTTAAACACTAATTAATTCATTCACAGCATCAGAATATTTCAGTTTCAGTTCATTATTTAAATCACATACTTACCTTAGTGAAAAGTGATTATATTATATGACAAAAAAGTAAGTGTACATGCCCCTCTATTTTCTTTCTTAAATGATGTTCCTTTTTAACTTTTGTTTTTTAAATTATCATCAAACGAAAATGATTCTGTAAATTGAAGTTTTTTTTTTTTTTTTTTATTTGTCCTTTTACCTAGTAGGTCTTGTCAATGATTAGGTGTCGTTTAAATAAGTTTGACAATTGAAACCATAAATAAATTAGAATTTTTTTTAAAAATTAAAATATACAAATACTTAATGTTTAGCTCCTAAATTATTACACTACGTATCTACACGCTCTTTTGCTCATATTTTTGTTAGTAAATTGTAAAATTAGTTCTATGATTATAGAACGTTTGTAATTTTAATTTTATTTAAATTAAATTTATAATTATGTTTCATAATAATTTTAAATTCTTAAATTTAGTCTTAATTTTAATGGAAATTGAATATTTTTCGAAATTTGACATATGAATCTCATGTGACTTTTTTCGGTGAAATTTTTCTTATGTGTCTTTAATTTCCACACAACCTAAAAAAAAATATCCACATAAACAAAAAGAATTTAAAATATTTTTTTAAAAAATAGCTCATTTTCATATGATTACTTACATGTTGTTCATTTAAAAATATAATTATATAATTTTTTTTATGTTGCCTTGTGTATGTGTGTGTGAGTGTTTTTTTTCTTTCTCTTGCAAATTGTGTGAAAATTTAAAAGCCACATAAAATTTTTTTTTGAAAAAATGCATGTAAAACGAATATGTCAAATTCCGACAAAATTCTTAATTTCTACCAAAATTTCTAATTTTCTTTTTCAAAATTAAGACTAAATTCACAAAATTAAAAGTGTTATGAGATATAATTACAAATTTACATGTAAACATAATTAAAATTACAAACATCAATTATAGAACTAATTTTACAATTTACTCTATTTCTTAGTTTCTTCCACAGCCGCATTGAAATTCTGGTTCATTTTAATAATTTAGTATTCATTACTTCAAGAATATAATTACAGCGTATCAGAATGCTCTTTTTGTCTATATTCATACCACTTTTCAATAACAGATTACAAATTTATTAGTTACAAGGCATCTAGATTTTGTATGTCTATTTTCACGTAGCTTCTCCAATAATCACATTATATAATTGGGCTTTAATCAAATAAAATTTAATATTAAAAGTCCAAAATTTGAGGTCTGGAGTATAATAAAATATTAAGATCGGATATATGTACTGAATAAAAAAATTAATTAAGGTTAATATTCATCTACTTACATTTCAAAAGGACTAAAAAAAAAAAAAAATAGGCAAGTCAGTCGAGGGTTTGTCGGTTGAGCCTTCATCGTCATCTCAATCTCCTTTCTCCTTCTTCTCACTCATGGGTATTCTTTTGTTAAAAATTGAAAAGTTCTATTTCTACATCTCCAAATTTTATGCAATTTTAGGTATCGTTCCTTCTTTTATATATATATATATATATGTGTGTGTGTGTGTGTGTGTGTGTGTGTGTGTATAATTTTTTATTTGCAAGATTTGCAGTAAAGCCGCACAAGGTATACAGGTAACATCGTACATAGATATGACTAAGATTTGCGGGTATGATCTGTACAAGATTCTGATCAAAAGATCACTTCATATAGCTCCCAAACTCATGATTCTCGAGCGGGACATTACGCGTCGCAGATAAGATTGATGTGTTCATATGTATACTATAATAAGTAAATAGTATATATATCACAGAATTTCTATAATTTCTGGACGTATGTGAATTGCTTCAATTTACGATGTGCTTATATCTGATGTGAATTGTTATATTTTTATGTGTGTATACTTATATGGATAAAAGAGTTAACTCACATAGTGTTTTCCAACATTTACTCCCTCACTTTTTTAGGTAAAGAGATTAGGAAGGATAAGTGTGGTCGTGATTTCGATTCTATATGTGTAGGCTTCTCTAGTTAATCAAGTGTTTTAAAAAATTTACTATTTTATCAAAAGATTATGTTGTGTAAATGAAAATTTTGTATGACCTACATCATTTCCATCAATATGATTTAACAATTGAACTCATTGCTTTAAAAGCAATATCTTTTGGAACATTGAAAGATATTTTAAATTAAGTATTAACTAGTAAGTTTCAAATGTGAATTTGAGACGTTACACATGTAAACATTATTTTGTCCATATTTATGGAGGTTCTCAAAAAGATCACATTGAAATTTAGGATAATCATTACAATTTGACGTCCGCTATTTAAGAAGTTTAAACTCTCGAACAATTACAAAGTATACGCATGAATCTGAACAAAAGAACGTCCATACAGTATAAGGGTTGATGGACTTAGTGTATATATTGGGTGTTGGATTGGATTAACTATCGGCTCGATTCAATTTTGGGCCAGGCCGTGATAAGGAGAAAAATGTGCATGATTTTATGTGATAATAATGTATTTTTACATTTAATTTATTTGCACTAATTGATTTTTCTACTCATCTTTTTTTTTTTTTTTTTTTAGCTCCAAATACATTGAATTTTAGTTTTTTTATTGAATTCAATGTATAATTACCGTAGTATACACTTATTGTCTTCTTTTTATGGTTATACAGGTGATAAACCCATATAACATTATAAGGGGTTTCATTTGGTTTGCTCTAATATGAAGAATACATAAATGACTCACGGTCAAATAATATTGAGAGTTTTCTTTTATTTCCTTAAAGGACTTGGTGAATGATTGATTATATTGTTTGTCAAGGTGTATCACCATATGGACAGAGATGGAGAGTTTGTTTTTACAAAAAAATTTAATTTTTGAGTAGCCAATGTACCAAAGAAGAATTGTGCTATCAGCACAAGGAAAGAAGACAACATACACCCTTTGGAGGAAAGAATATATTTTAACAACTTATTTGACGAACAAAGATGAGAATGTTGTTCTAAAGCTTATTCGGAAATATTATGTTAAACTTATTCGGACATCTTGTTCAAATATTATGTTAAACAAATGAAGTAGTGTTCAGTGAAATATTACTTTACTTATTTGACTAGATGTTCAAGATGAATTTTGAATAGATTTAATATAAAAATATTTTAATTATTTTAATAATATAATTTTATTCAAAAAAATTTAAGATATATTTAGAAGATTCCACAGTGCGGATACCCACGTCCTTTTATATTCATCTCCTGGATTGGGGGACCACCCTGAAATATAGCGGGCCCACTAGAAACGGACCTAGGGTCGGAAAAGGATACACTGGCCCCCAAAATTTGAAAAACACAAGGGGTGTAAGAGTACTACATTCAGGTTACTAATTTTAGATGGGCCTCCTTTCTCTGGGCTGGTCCATTTGTTGGCCCCAAAACTCTCTTATCCTAAGATTTCCCAACTGAAACTTTAATACTACTTTTCTCTGTTTTGGTGGGCGTAGAGTTCTTTTTGTATATAATAAAATTCCCATTGATGAGTTTAAATAAAAATGAGAATTAAAGAAACCAATTTTGATAATATTTGGGCTAAAATTCTCCATATTTATACTTTATAATTTACTATTTCAACTGCCTACACATTCTTTAAACTTCAACCAGTCATTTTTTATTTACCAACACATTTATATATTTTCTTCCAAACTTACCCCTCTCTTACTTTTTCTGATAAACCATTAGAAATACAATTAATGTACATATCTTTTCAGACCTTACAAAAGAGTAATGTGATTATTTATAAATGTAATTATGCATATAAAATAAAATCAAACAGAATAGGCCTCAATTACCTCTCTAACTCATATATTTGTAGATTAAAATAATAACTGTTGTCAAAACTTAATCTATTAAAATAACATTAGCTTTATATTGGAAATGTCATAGGCTACAACATTGAAACAAATACTTTATTATTAAATTTGAGATTTGATAGTTAGCTAAATTTCATATTATATATATCTTTTGATAACATTATTTTTCTTGTGATGATGTAATTATTTTGAATGAAAAAGTTGTATATATCACATATTTGTGTTGTGGAGTTCCATCAGAGGAGCAGATGGACCCAGCATTGAAGAAACGAGCAAAAATGGGCCAAAAACATGAGAAAAGGAGCTAAAAGTCCAGTGCCAGAGACCAAACACATGGCCCATGTCTGGAGATTCGCAACACTATTAGGCACACGAGTCGTGCTCTTCTGGCGGCCCAATATACTTTCATTCTCCAAATATCATTATGTTTCTTATTTCAACTGGATTCGTTCTGGTGTGGGATATATCATCATAAATATTATATCAATAATAAATGGAGATCAAGAAAAAGAAGATTCCATGAGAAAGAATCAAGACCAAATTGGTTCTATCTTTTAAAAAATATGACCGTAGTTTGTTTGATTTTGAATATCTATGTCTAGCTAGTTTATTTTGATGTTGGGGGGCTTGAAATTAGATTGCTATGCATCACATGATAGTTATTATTATTATTATTATTATTATTATTATTATTATTATTATTATTATTATTATTATTATTATTATTATTATTATTATTATTATTATTATTATTATTATTATACATTCTAAAGAGGGACGTGTATGTAGACATGGGCACGGTTTTTCGATTTTGATTTTGGTTTCGCAACCTGCGGTTTTTGGAACCGTGGAGAGCGGAATCGAAACCGAACTGCCATATATACGGTTTCGGTTCCGGTTCCACCATTTTTTTTTATTTAACAACTTTCAAAAATAATTCTTGATCTTTTGAATTTGATTATCACAAGAGATTGAATTGAATATATAGTTAACTTAACTAAAACAATTACATTTTACAAAAAAAAAATTACAACAATCAAAATTTAGCTTTACAACTTATAATAATATTACAAAAAAAAAAAAGTTACAACAAAAAATTCACTTACCTAAAAACATTTACATCTTTTAACAAAATATTACAACTTTACAAGTTTTCAATTACAACTTATTAAAAAAATAAATAGAAGAGACAAAAAAAAAAAGAAAAAAATACTTGAGCTTAACTATAAATTAAAAATTAAAATTTAATTTCTAATTTACTATTAAGTTGTCTACGTATCCTCATAGTTGAGGAATCAAAGTCGACGTAGTTCTCTTAACTTCTTGCAATATTAGTTCCCTGATGCTTGAGAAATGGCGTGACTCAAACACTCCCGGATGTGGTCGAATACTCGTTTCCATCTTCATCCTCATCCTCTTCATCAAAATTTACTTCTTGTTTTCTTACTTCGACGTTTGACCAATCATTAAGTAAAGCTTGATTTTCTAGATTTTCCACCTTTAAATTGGATCTTCAAAGATTCAAAATGTATCCGCCAGTGCTAAATGATTGTTCAACCGAGACAGTGGATGCCGGACACGCAAATATTTCCTTTGCCATTAGTGATAAAATAGGAAAGTTTTTTGCTCTTCGGGACCGCCATCTCAAAAGCTCGTTAGGTGTATCAAATCCAAGTTCTTCAAAAGTAGTAGATAGATAACTATCTAATTCTTGATAAAGACTATTACTTCTAGGTTTTTTTAATTTTCTAATATCATAAAACCTATAATATTGATTAAGGTCTTCAAAGTTTGGATCTTGATGATGTTCGGGTTGATCCGAAACCGAACTACCTCCACCAATATCTTAATTTCCGTGACCGCTTTCACTATTTAAATTATCACCATAATAAATTTTATATTCTTTAAAACAATTATAAAGTAATTGTTTTGTGTTACTTACAATTATATGCGGATTAGAAGTGTTATCATCCTTAATCGAAAATAATGCATAATAATACATTTTTAGTAATTCTTCTAAACCATCTTCTCTAATTCTAGGATCTAAAAATTTTGCAACTAAAAATAAATCGGGAATTTCTTGATGATACTTTAACCATTTACTTCTCATGCTTGCAATGCAATTTTGTAAAGTGCCATGCAAATAATATGATTGTAAAATAAGTGCAATTTTAACATGATCTATAACTAAAGGAGAAGTGGGATAATAACATCCGAATAATTATTCCGTTGCATCTTTAAAAACTTTCAAAAGAGACATTAATTCAACACATGTATCCCATGAACTTGGAAATAAAGAAATGCCTAATTGTTCTTGTGAAAAAAATGTACACAATTCATTTCTAACCTCATAAGAAGAATTCAACATTTTATATGTTAAATTCCAACGATTAGGCACATCTTTAGTGATTTTTTTGGGTGCACTCATACCATATGCTTTACAAAATCTTCTTCATTTTTTGCATAAAGTTGCATGTGTAGCTAAATGTCCAATTGCTAATCTAATAGGACCTATATGTGCTTTAAAATGTTCAATGTCATTTTGTACACATAAATTTAAAACATGACACATGCATCTAATGTGAAAAAATCTACCCTTAAATGATGGTTGACAAATTTGAATTAATAATGGCAAACTAGCAGTATTAACACTAGCATTGTCAAATGAAATTGAAAAAAATTTATAACTAAATTATATTCTTGCAAAATAGTATGAATTTTATGAGAAATATTTGCGACCGTGTGTGTTTGATCAAATTTTTTATATGCAAGTAATCTTTTTTGCACTGTCCATGAATTATCTATCCAATGACAAGTAAGTCCTAAAAGACTATGTTCTCTCCAATGATCCGCCCAAATATCCGCACAAATTGAAACTTTTTGTTGTAAAGAATTAAACATATTAATTAAAGACAACTTAAATTCACCTACAATATTTTCAATATCACGAACTAATGCTCTACGTGAAACACCAGACGCTTGAGGGTTTAGTGATAGTGACACATAATTTGTATATAAATCATTTTCAGCAAAATTAAAAGCTAAAGACATGCCACAAACCATTTTTGATAAATATTTTCTCATTGTTGGTTCGGAATATTTAAATAAAGAAGCCGTACCTTGTGATTCATCGGCGAATCCTCCACGAGGTATTTGTGTTTGACACCGATCGTTTCCGACTTTGTCCGGATGGTGACGTTGCAAATATTTTTTGAGCGTGCCATAACCTCCTTCTTTTTGTAAAACATATTACACCCTGCAATAGTTGCAAATTGCTTTATTATTTTGCATATCTCTTTTGAAGTGAACGACAAAGATATCCGATCTTAGTGCCTTATCTCGTCCACTTTGAGTTTGTCGCGTACTTTGACTTTGACTTTCTTGAGTTGGAAAACGTTCTTCTTCGGTAGATTTGTTTTGTGCACCTAAATTGATAATCATAATAAATTATTAATCATAGATAGTTGAGAGAGATATTTAAAATAAAAAAATATAAAATAATATTTAAGAGAGATATCTTATAAAATAAACACAAACCTAATTGAGCTTGAAAATCTTCTTGCCACTTGATCGAAATTTCAATATCTTCACCATCAAAATTAAGATACCTTGGAACCAAAGGAGATGGTGGTGGTAATCCGGTTCTTGCACTTGTACTCGTCGGCATAGGTGATTTTTCTTTAGCTTATCGAGATGAAGAAGATGATCCTCTACCTCCACGTCCTCTTTTTCTTGAGCTCGACATTTTGAGAGAGATTGAGAAAGATAACAAAATAAAGATAATTGAGAGAGCTTGAGGGAGATTGAGAAAAATGACAAGATAATCGTGAGAGATTGAGAAATATAACAAAATAATCAGGAGAGATTGAGGAAGATCACAAGATAATTGAGAGAGGTTGGGTGAGATTGAGAAAGATGTCTGGAGAGATTTAGTGAGATTGAGAGAGATGACAAGATAATTGAGAGAGATTGAGGGAGATTGAGAGAGATTAGATATTGTGAAATAAAATGAAAAGAGAGGGGGTATTTATAGGGAAAAAAATCAAAAGAGCCGTTGGAATCGCCGGTTTTCGATTTCGGTTTGGAACCGGAGGTTCCCAACGGTTTTTCCATCTCAGCCGTTGAAGATCAACGGCTATTTAATCTCAGCCGTTGATCTCCGACGGCTATAATTTTCAAATTCAATCTGGAACCGAACTGTAACCGGCGGTTTCGATTATGAAAAACTGTGAACTGGAACTGAACCGTTACTTCGACGGTTTCGGTTCCGGTTTGGAACCGTGCCCATGTCTACGTGTATGTGCTCACCCATCAACCATCTCGGTTCTTTCAGATGCAGATTGCACAAGGTAGGACTCAACAATAATAGAGTTTCAAACATACTCACAAAATAGCGTCATGTGGGAACTCCAGCCAAACTGAATATGCGGCGCTTCGCCATGAACAATTCTCTGGTTTGGATTGGTATGGTTGAGGAGGATTCGGTGAAGAGGGCTCTTGCAGCTCTGAAAAGTCCATCATCACATAAATAGTGCCATCGTGGTGAGTTCCGGCCGTGTCCTGGTAGGTTGTCCTCCGTGACAAAAGCTTATTAGTTTTGGCAGCTACCTTGTGACGATGACAGAGCAATGCGATGACGATGATGCCAGCAAATAAGTTCTTGAATGGAATCGATTTTTTTGCGCTCCAATGACATGAAACCTAATGCGATCGAGAAGTATTTGACACACATTTTTCAGATAATTACACTCTTAAAAACACACGTAAAAGTAACGTGTTGCAATGTTCCCTGGAAAAATACCTTAAAAATATAAGGTTACTGATTAAAGTCGTAAAGAATGAGAACCAATCAATTTTTTTCACTACAAGAAAAATGTTAATAGACAACGCTATAATGACAACAATTTTTAGTAATTTGTGTTGTCGTTTAATGTTTTACAACACTTTTTCATAAAAGCGTTATCTTTTTGCTTAAGTATATGCACAACGACAACGGTTTATCCCTTAAAGACAACACTTTTATTTTTCTGTTGTCTTTATGCATTTTGTCGCACAATGACAACACTTTTGTTACAATAGTTATGTTTCATGTGTTGTCTATCAGCATGAGAAGAGCTAAAAGACAACACTTTTGGACAACACTTTTTGATAGTGTTGTCTTTCACTTTTTATGTAATGAAAAGACAACGATTTTTACAACACTTTTTAAAATGTTGTTGTTTTTTAATAATTTTTTATTTTATTAATTTATATAATTTATTAAATATTATACATTTAGTAATATTTTAATTTAATTAATTTTAGTATTTTATGAACTTCAATTAAAACAAACTTACTTGATTAAGGAATTTCCAAATTATAATAAAATTTGTAAAAAAACATATCTAGAAAAAAAATCATAGCAAGCTCCTAAATTTTTGTTTAAAAAATTTCTCAATATTATTTCAATTTTCCACAAATTGAGACGTCTGAAAATGGATAAATTTTCTACATTTTAGAATGGAAAAAAGATGAAAATTTGCCTTGCCTTCTAAGTCATCATATTGAACATGGTTCAACATAATATTTATATATATAAGTATTTTATCTTAATTTTATCCATTTAGCCACTTCTCTTCTTCCCCAAAGCTGATTCAAAAAAACAAAAATTCTTCTCCCCAAAAATCTTCAAACTCAAAAATGATTTCATCATCTTCAAACCCAAAAATCATTTTCTCCATCCGTTCACTGCATTCTCCATTCGTTCACTACATTAGAAAAGTAAGAGGGAAAAAGAGGAAATTAAAAGTCGCAAACTGCACTCAGACAAACGAACATTTCAATCGTAACTCATGTCCGGTAGTCTTCTTCTATCTCTATTATTTGGGGCTAGGTTTTATTTGTGCCATTTCAATTGGTAAATAATAATCAGAATTTATTGCTTTCTTTTTGCTTGCAGAAAAAGACACTCCACTGGCTTGGCAAGATGCCGTATGAATTGAACGAACAGGACAGTGAGTTTTTTGTTTTTTTTGGTGGTTTATTGTCATCTTTTCGTAGTGAAATTGTTGGAGGAGTTATATGGTACAAGTAACCATTTCTCCAGTAGTTTTTGGTGTTAGAACGTAAAATTTGATTTGGTTCAATTTTTGATATTCAACCAAATGGATCACTGAAGTGAAGCACTGATTTTCGGAGTTATATTTTCTGTGATAGTCTGTTGAATTTAAGGAGGCTCCAGATTAGGAAGAACCAAATAAATTAATAAATACAAAGAAGCTAGGATAGGATAGCATTGATGCTTCTGTTTTAGGGTGGGGATGGTTCAATTGGAATTGTGTTGATGCCACTTTTACTTTGAAACATGAATAATCTCCTAGAACTAGAATGTGTCCATCTGGCAATTAGTGATCAAAGACTCAACTTGAACATGCCTGAAAATGTGAAACAGAATCATAGAAGAATTATTTCCATGTGTATTTTTTCATTATTTTCAGCAAATTGCGGACATCTCGGTTACAATGAGACTTGATACAGACTTTATGAAAGTAAAAATGGGTTAACTTCTGTCTTAAACTCTTTGAACTGAAGGAGGAAGTAGGAACTACAATAAAAAATCATTTTCAGAAGTAAAGAGTCTCTGATTGGAAGGGGTTTAAACAACCAAATATGCTTAAATAATAAAAACTTACACTTTGCTTGAATGTTTGCTACTAAATCTGATAGGTTGATACTGCTTTGAGATAAATATTAATAATTAGTTGCTGCTGTAGTTGGAAATTTGGAATATTGAAATATGTTAAATTTTGCTTGTTTGACTCGAGAATATATAGTATATTATTACTTACAAATCCGCCTTGAGCTACTCTGCAAATAATTTGTTTTTTGTGTATTTTTTTTCATTCTCTGTGGTAGTTGGGGTTAAGGTCTTCTCCCAATTCAAACTGATTTATGTGGGTGATATAATTAGTCCAAAAATATTAAGGAAAAAAGATTTGTGTGTATGTCCTATGTGCACGTAACATGTTAATTGTTGGGTAATGTTGCTGTCACCCTAAAAAGAAGAAACAATGAACTAACATCACAGAGAAAGAGTGGATTGCACATTTTCTTAACCGGTTGATTTTTTTTAGTTTCCCTCTTAAAATTAATTATATTTGTGTAATAGCAAGTTGAATTTCAAAATAGTGGGTCAACACCACAGGAATTTGCCAAAATATGTAAAAATGAAATTCCACCATACTGTTTAGCACAATCTGATGCCAACCTTCTTTTAAATATCAAAATGGATCACACTGAAAGAGATAAAACATATTAACGAGGTTAAAAAAGAAAATGCATTAAAAATTACAGTTGTAAACCTCCCAAATTATATGCTCCTTTGTTTCCCTTGCATATGCATTCACTTCACTATAATTCCTGTACGAAGCTCAATATTATAGATTAAAATTACAAAGCAAAGAAAAGAAGCATCTGCAGGTTTTAATTGAAGGGATGCTGATGAATAAGGAGTCTGTAGACACATCTCAAATCATGATATGAGCGTGTGCAGGTTTTAATTTATTTATTAAGTTTTTTTTTTTTTTTTTTTTTTGGTAAAGTCACTCTATCACGATGGCATAAAAAATTTTAACCTCAAGTATTAAATAGAAAAGCTCTAGGAGTCAGGTAGTTTTTTTATATTAATCCTTATATTTTTTATAAATGTTTGATTAGATTGATCGCTTATTTGAACATAAATAATATAGTAAGTCAATAATTGAATAATGAGTTGTTATTAGACTATGAATACATTACATAAAATTTCAATAGAATCAAAAGATTTGAGATTAATTATGAAGACAGCATAAACCGTAGAAGTCTGTGGGAGTTATACATTTAAAATTGAATTAAGATATAAAGTTTTGCATGTAATCTCCAGTTCAATTGCTTTAAGAGAAGGGTTGAGCTAAATTGGTGTGTGTCTATATAGAATTAAAACAAGACGAATCAGTCAAATCAAAATCATCTTCGAAATGCAATTAAAATTGAAATCACGAATCCTTACTTTTTATTGGAAAATCTCAAAATTGATTTATTTTAGTTTTTCTGTGTTTTATAAAATCATTCTTTTTAAGATAGAAAAAATCGAACGCACCTTTTCATTTATTTAAATATTTATTTTTTTATGAATCTATAATGTATTGAACTACAATGACGATAAGATATGAAGTTCAATTAGCTTTATTTATGCTATTATATAAGTTTATAGATAAGCTTGTTTAGATTTTATTTTATAGCTATGTCACTTTCGAGAAATTTATTAAAATATTTGAATTTGAAATTGGCATCTTAGTCTTAGGTTGCAGAGTTCTGGTGTAGGTGTTAAAGACTTTGACTCACCATCCAAGTACACCTACCTCTGCCTCCCTTTATTGCTCCTAACTTTAATCACTGTTTTTTTTCGTGTAATATACGTTTTGTAACATATTTTTCAAAACAAAGTGAAAATATTTATAATATAAGTCAACGTAAATTAGTATTTAAAATATTTTCTTTATTAATAAAAATATGTAAAAACATATAATTTGTACAAAATAATTACTTAATTTCAAAATTAAAGGCTTGTTTCTATAATAAATTGATTAATTGTATTAAAATTAAACTTTTAATATTTTAAAAAAAATATATTATCCAATATAAATATTTAAATCTAATCAAAATAACCAACAAAAAATAATAGTATTTTTTAATATAATATTATTATTTAATATATGCAACCTATAGGTATAAAATTAAAATCGTGATAATAAAATTAATTTAATATTGATGAGGTAAATGAATTGACATATTATCGAAAATTCTAATCATGTGCATAAACTGTCGCAGGATAAGAAGGACTTGATAGACAAATTAGGATAAATCAAATAACCAACAACATAGGAGATATTCAAGGAATTGAAGATCACTAGTGGCATACGAAAGATCAGAAGATAGGAGATAAAGAAGAAAAAGAGATCGTGAAGATACGGAAGAAAACGTCTAATTGAAGATTGCAGAATATTAGGAAAATAGTTGACAGGATATCACAGCATGAAGATTGTTAGAAATTGGATTTGAAAGTTAACCTCTATATGAACTGAATGCCAAGGGGAAGAATCATCTCTATTATATTTTGATTAAGAAGTTTATTCAGAGAGAGTAGGTCATGCTTGAGAGAACTGTTTTTATTCAGGAGGATATCAAAGTTCAGTATCTGCCAACTAATAAACAATAAGGCAACATTGTTCCACTCAAAAGAGTGAGAACCATTAGACTCAGGAGAGTTCAATTTTCTATGTATAAGAATCTATAACAAAATTCATTGAACTAGATGATCAAGTAAATTGTTAGAAGATATATGTTAGATTAGGCAAGTGTTTAAAGGAAATATAAATACGCATAAGGCCAATCTCTAAGTTTGTAGGAACAAACCATTCTTCTATCAATACATTTGAGTAATTGTTGAAATTCTTGTCTAGGTTCCACACTTTCAATTATAGTTCGAATATCTATTGAACTAGCTAGACGCGCACGAATTTTGATCTAACAAATATATTGTACATAATAAATAGATTGAAATTAAAATTATAGCTACACGCACATGAATTTTGATCTAACAAATATATTGTACATAATAAATAGATTGAAATTAAAATTGTATTAGTATATTAAAAAATTGAAAAATATGAATCAATTCAAAATCAAAAATAAAAAAGAAAATTTGTTACTAATATATTATTTTCTGAAAAAAATTACTTTTAAGAACTAAAAGTAAATATATTTTTCAACTTTTATATTACTCTATTACTCTGTTAGTATATATATGCTTTCTTTTAAGCATATAACTCTATGTTTGTATTTTTGCACTAGAATTGGAGTTTTTCTTTTAATTAACTAAATTTATATATTTATATATTTTTGTATTTGTCTTTTAACGAAAAAAAGAAAAAAACTACAGCACCAACATTGTCATTGGGAGGGAACACCTGAACAACAACCGCCTCAAAATAAGGGAAACTTTTAATTTACCTCGGTGTGAATGAATAATGCACTATGGAGTGCCTCTTGTGATCGAATATACAATACATTTAATTTACATAATTACTTATTTTATAAAAAAATATTATTTTTTTATTTAAAAATAATAATTATTTTTTATGATAAAAAATCAGTATTGATATTTTTCAAGTAAATAAATAAATAATATGTTTCAGTTAAATCAATAATATTTTAGATCATATTACATGATGTATCGAATGAACAAATTTTTTATATTTACTCTATTTTTAGTATATAAATATAAAGTATAATAAAATTAATTTTAATTTTATATTCATACATCAAATTTATGAATCCATCAAATACATAATGAGTTATTTATATGAAAATATTGAGTAGAATAAATTATCCAATAATAACAAGTTTGGTTTGGTGAGGCACCCGTCCGCCACACCGTCGTTGTTTTTATTTATTTATCTATTTTACTCTTTCAAAAAAAGCACCAATGTATAGATTTAGGCTATGTTTACTTTGAAAAGTGAGTATTAGGATATACATGATAAAGGTGTATTTAAAAGGAGGAATTGTGAAAATTTGCTACTTTATCCAATGTTTATATTTTGTGATAGAGACGATGAATTATTCTTATCAGTTATTTACTTTATAGAATTAATGTGGTATGATAATAAATTACTTAAATACCATTGCAGTTAAATAATAAATAATAGACTTCCCATTCTTTCTTTTTTTTTTTCCTTCAATCGGACGGCAGCGTATTGAACTTGAAATACTTCATTTCTTCGAGTTGCAATCATTGGGATGGGGTGATGTCATTCAAAATCGAAATCTTTTTGTGGGAAGACTCGATTTTACCGACTTTATGGTCTTCTAAGAAAGGTGTTGTTCCTACCTTTTTTCAATTTTGAGTATTTACTTGTGTGATATTTGTGTGTATTATGTGGTTTTATTTGAGGACTCGTCTTCTTCAAGGGTATCACACATCATTTTTTCAGTAAATAATAAATAAAAAAATTAAAAGAAGAGATGAAAACCATAAAATTACACCCGAACCGAGAATCAGATCAGGTCTCACACTATCGATGAACGTTGGAGGCCGGAATGTTTTGTCGGAGTTCTTGTAGCGCTTCTTCTGGGTACAAGGGTTTGAAACTTCAATTTTATTTTCACGTCTGTTTGCATAAAAAATAAAAAGAACAAAAAAAAGAAAGAAAATCTAAATGTAAGAAATGGGTGTATTTTGATAATTTCTAATTCAAAAATAAGGTGAAAAAAGTAATTGTAACACCTTAGCCACAATGTGATTGTTTACCAGACCAGTCGTCAGCAGATGGCTTATCAATCTATTTTCACCTGAAATACGTGCTTATTTTAGAGCCCGAGATAAAAACTACTTTTTCGACATCTAAAGTAAACTTGTAATAAGGTTGAATACTATGTTCTTATCCAATCTTATCACACATAATAAATGCAGCCTTAATTTTTTATTTAATTGAACAAATATTGTAACAAAGCAAGAAAGTGTAGGTGCTTCAATTTTTTATTTTTTTTATCCCTTAACTTCCGTACTTTTATATAAATTTAAATTTGTATATATATTGAAATATTGTGGTCAGGCATATTTTTCACTAAGATTCAAACCAAATATTAGATAAAATAACAATAAAAAACTGTTAATTGTATGAAATAAAAGCAGAGGAACAAAAATATACATTTTTTTTTCTTTAAAACCCAATAATCTGTTCTGGTAATAATCTGTTGCTAGGTACCATTCTCTTGGGGGAGAAAAATTAAAATAATCATTTACATAATGTTTCTAGTACACTTACTAATTTAGTCATTTTTTTATAGTTAGGTCGTTTGCCATAAAAATATATTTTATGAACATTTTGATTTATTACGAAAATAATGTTTCAGGTTAATATGATTTGTAACAAAAATAATACCATCAAACCAATTTGAATTGACACAAAAAATATATTTTGGGATCAGTTTATTACAAATTTAACGAATGTGTATTCAAACCAATTTAATTTATTATAAAATAAATTTAATGCAAAGTATTATGATGGGTCTATTTCCATGACAAAGCACATAAACATCAAAGCATAACTAAAATTATGACAAAATTACACATTGATAAAATTATACTAAAAACTACATAAATTACTATTTTCATACCCTTATGACATCTATGGGTAGTAGACCATTCCCTCGTACAATAGAAACAAGTATTTAAGCTAATAGAATCTAATGCTCTTTTCTGGTGCCATTTTATCCTTCCTAGGTCTATACACTGATCTCTTTAAGTGTGATTATCATCGTCTTCAAATTCTTTAAATATATTTTATTTATAATAATTATATTATTTTAATTAAATAATCTATATTTATATAAAAGAAAGGCAGTTCCATCAAAACTATTTTTTTATTAATAAATTTTGAATAAAATTAAAAAAAAATTGACTGTTATTGAATGTGGGGATGTGAGATTGTGCTAAAATGGTTGGCCAATCACCATTTTTATTATTTTATTTTATTTTTTATCTCAAATTTTAAATTCTTATAACTTTTACGTTTCATAAAAAATATATCAAATAACTTATTTTTTCAAGATTTTTAATTTGATATCCATATTACATATATAAAAATATTTTTTTTAAAATATAAAATATTTTTTAGATTAATTGTAATATATTTTGATATTTAAAATATTTTTAAATAAATAAAATTATGAGATTTTTTATACAAAATATAATTATATTAAAAAAAATATATTTTGTATATTATGAATTTTATTTTAAAAATATATATTATTATTTTATAAAATTATTTATTTATTATATAAAAGTAATAAAATCTCACACAGTGTGATAATACGACACAAAACAAAATGCAAAATTTAATAATTAAATTACTATTAATTATAATGTACTAACTATTATATTATTACAAATATTACAGATTGTGCATCTTATGAAAGAAATATTAGTAAAAAACAAAATAGATAAAAAAGAAGAGAAGAGAATAAGCTCCTTTAAATATTTTATTTACTAAATATATTTTATTTATGATAATTATATTTTTAATTAAAAATAAAAAATAAAACAGAAAAAAGAAGAAGAGAAGAGAAGAGAATAAGCTTGTCGTATATGAAATCTTATTTATTTCTTTAATTTATGTGTGTTTTTTATGAAAGTATGTATTGGGGAATGATTTAATTTAGAACATTCGAATTTTGTTTGATTTTTTTATATATTTTGTTTTGAATCCATCGCCCACCTGTTTGTATGTATTTGAACTTGATCTGTCAAACACATTTGTTTGTGCTCGACATAATTCGTCTAACACAATTGTTCATGTTCGAAACTCATTTGTAGAACGAGGACG
This sequence comes from Caryopteris x clandonensis, assembly GCA_028749325.2. Lineage (NCBI taxonomy): Eukaryota > Viridiplantae > Streptophyta > Magnoliopsida > Lamiales > Lamiaceae > Caryopteris > Caryopteris x clandonensis. The sequence goes on along the minus strand of JAPYKT020000033.1, from coordinate 1,062,127 downwards.
GGCATATTAGCCTAAAATTCGTTTAAAATATTTTACTGAACAACTAAAGTAATGTTCAGCCATATTTATCAAAAAATAATTTACTTATTCAGTTGAATATTTTGAACGAGCATTAGCATATTGGACAATCAAATTGAAACAAAAATATTTTAATTATTTTAGTAATATTGAATTATATATAAATATTTTAAAAATATATTTAAAAAATTTGAGGTGCACTTTAATCTTTTATTATTCTGCAGTAGCTCAGATCCAAACCAAATTGCCACCCAACTATCAATATTACCATTATTTAAATTTTAACCTTTAAGTTTGCCAAAAAAGAAAAAATGTAAAAAGTGGAGGGTAGAAGAAGGGGGCAGGTGTCCGATTGAGTTGTCGTGTGTCCCCACGCAAACCAGATATTCTGCTTCTCTGATTAAGACGTTGGACCTTTTTTCCAATTTAAAACACAAAAGGCATTAAATACATGAATAAAACCTCTTCTGAAGCTTTCCTTTTCAGTTACCTGTCACATCATACATCTCATACGTGGCGCAATGCTTCTTCATATATCCCCTTTTCTCTCTGTCTTCTGTCGGAAACCCAACACCATGTTTGGATCAATATATTTCCTTTTCTTTCATTTTCTCATTCTCTTTTCCAAACTGGGAGGGACCACTTTTCCTAAGACAACTTTTTAAGTCTTACTTTACCCTCCATATTTCTACTTTTTATTTTTTAAATTAATTTTAGTTTTTACTGTGTTTTTTTAAATCTCTTCGACTTTAATATTCATATTTTTACCTTCTGGGCCTCGTTCATTTTTTAAGTCAGAATTTAATTGAATTGGAAGAAAGTGGGATTAAAGTTGGAATAGGAATAATTTCAAAATTTATATCCTCCGTTTACTTTGGATAACATTAGGATAGAGAAAGATAAATTAATATTATCCACCGTTTACTTTGTTGGATTAGTTTGAATAAGGCAAAAATTACAAATTTGCCTTTAATATATGATATCATCTTCAAAACCCTTCTCCTCCAAACCTGCGCCCTACCATTTCACTTTCACCTTCCAGCCGCTGCTCCCCACCATTTTCACTTTCACGTCCCAGCCGCTGCTCCCCATTTTTCACAACGGTCCCGCAAATGTAAATTCTTATTTCCATTTTCTCTTTAAAGCCATTACTCTCATTTCTATGTGGCTGGTTTGTGGGGATTGGTGGGTGGAGGGCCAAGATGAAAGGACAGACGTAAGGAGATTAATTCAGGACTTATCCGCTTCTAATAATATACACCTTCCACTCTAGTTTTCCTTTTGCTTGTTGAGCCTTTAATTGTCTTTAATCACTAGCATCCATTCTATGCCATACACAAATTATAATATATTCAAAAATTAAAATAAAACATATTTATAATATAATTTTAAGTAAATCAATATTTAATATTAAATATTTCTATTTAAAATTTTTATAATATTATTAATTTTATATATAAACATAAAATTATAAATTTCCATTTTTTAATTAATATAGCTTTTGTCTATACTTCTTCTTGATATGGTAATTGATAATTTATGACCTTATACTGCATAACCTACTTGTTTATTGTGGTTTTGTGGTTGAGTCATTGACGAATGCCCTATATACTGTATTATATTTTCTATAAATAAATTAAGTTGTATGATGAATATATATGGTGCATAATTTTATTACCAAGAGACTCAATACAATTTCTTAAAATTTAATTACGATATATGTTACTTAAAATTAATATCTTATAATAACAAACACAAGTTCTTAAAATTAAATTACGATATATGTTACTTGAAATTAATATCTTATAATAACAATATTTTAAAATTATCTTAGACAACTCTCAAAACACTAGGTCAGTTTTACGTTACGCTATCTTTCACGTCTTTGGTGATTTTAGGTGCTAGGTGGAGTTGTACGATAGCTCTTTGATGGTGCTAGATAGCTATAGGCATCAATTTTTTAAAATTTTCACATTATTTTTATTGTAGTACAGTATAGTATATAAATAATTACTAATTTGAAAGACAATAATTAAAAAATTATATGAAGTCCTCAATCTAATAAATTGTAAATTGTAAATAATATATTATCATCTAGTGATTACAATGTTCCACAAAAATATAATATATTAAAGCTTCATAACTTCAAAAAAATAATGTATCACTAATTTTCCAATTGAAAAAATGAAATAAAGTGGTATTATAAGTTATATCTTAAATATTGTGAAAATATTGTTTTAAAAGATGAAAAATATATAATATAATAAAAATTAAAATACAATTTGCTTTACTCTGTATATACCACCTAGACGACAAATAGGAACCATCAAGATGTTAGACAATAGGCGCCTGATGAATTTCAGTGATAATATGCTGAACTATTTTATTTAATTTCATTATTTATTTATTTGTAAGTTAAAACTCTTAGAAAAGAAAAATTGGTTTAATAATAATGACTTGTATTTTTGTGATACTTACGAAGTGGTGATAAGGACATCAAACTTTAAGACAACTATTTGAAAGTATCTTACTCCATAAATAGGGTGAATATTAAAGTTACAATTTAATACTTTCAAACTCTTTTTTATGTACACTGAATTTTGCTTAAGAGAAATATGGCTGCTCTTCCAGAGTAGGACAAAAATCTAGATCCCAGTTTATATTTTAATATGTGATGTTAGGTGATTTGACACATATACTTTAAGGTGTGTTTGAAATGAGTTGGACATGGTTGGTTATGGGTTGTGCCAAAATTCAATTTATATTTGTTGAAGATGTTGTGGGTTGTGGTTGTTCCATCCCCAACTCTATCCACTCTACACCTTTTTTTTCTATCCCTTCTCTTATAATTTCCAAGAAAACTATTCAATACATATTTTTTCACCCAAAATTTTCAAATACTTATAACTTTTTTATTCAAATCTATTTTTATAAAAATTATATCATATTAATTCTCTTCTTAAGATCTTTATTTTGACATCCATCTAGCATATATATATATATATATAATAATCCATCATCAATTATTAAATTCACAATTTTTTATATCTTATGCTATAAAATGCAAACAAAACTCTATTAAACATATTGATTTGACATATTAATAGCAACCTACCTTATTACAATTCAAAACAAACACTATCTTTTACTATGCATTTGATTGTGACACAACCTTACAACCCACAACTTGTTGTGCTATGGATGCCTCCAGCCTAATCCAAACATTCCCTAAATTTTGTATCCATGAATCTATTCTTTAACAATGTGCTTATAGTTTATTGAGTCTGTTGTGACATTGTTCAAATTTTCTAATTGAATATTTGTAATTAATAGTTTTGAATACAATATTCATGTAGATGTACAAACATATAGTACCTGTAATACGGGCTTCCAAAATCCAATTACTAAAAGGTTTAATGGTATTAGGTAGGTTGCGTTTGTTATGGGATGGCTTAAGATTTGGAATTTATAAGATTATCAGCAATGCCAATGGAATGGCGAAAAATGTAAAATTCGGGCGAAACAAGCAAAGACAAACAATTTATTTTTCTTAAAGCCAACAACAGCCAAACAGCTCCTTATACTTATAATGTGGTCAACCGGGAGCAAATACTTTTAATCCAGCAGCATTATCTGTAAGTTACATACGCAACTCAGTGTCAGTGGAAAGGTGTGCCGCTACGTGTTGCTTCTCTAGTATTGCCGCATTTCGATGGAGATGCTACAGAATTAATTATTTGGTTTAATATAAGCCACTAGATAGTATTGCAATTTTGCAGTGGCATCACTGTACTTTGGCCGGAGGAGAGAGAGAGAGAGGGATACGATGCAAGAATTGAAATTTTTTGAAGAAGAGAAGGGCCATCACAAGGCAAATGGGGTTGATGATGGATATGATAAGGTGAAGCACAAGTATGGTGAACCTGAAATGATTTCTTCTACCGGATTGTTCTCTCTTATGGCCTCCAAAGATCGTGATTTTCTGCTCTCTCGCACTCGAACTCAGGTAATATTTTCTGTCTTCATGTATTTGTATCTATGCTTGTGTGTAAATCTAGGTGAATAGATCAAACTTTTCTGGGTAAGTTTACCGTAATGTGGTAAGGAAAGGAGTTCCAAAAATAATTAAAAGAAAATAAAATAGTGCTTTCTGGTTATTTTGTCATTGTTAATTCTTCTGCTTGCTTCAGTCTCTAATAATTGTTATATCTTATTCATATATTTTTGTTGCGCTGCCTATACATCCTTGCTTAGGGAGGGGGGGGGGGGGGGGTGGGGGGTTCAAAAAGTTAATCTGAAAACATATTTGAGCTAATTCGATTAGAGCGTAGAAATCTCATTTAAACTTGGCTTAATTCGTTTTTATAAGAGATTAATTAATGTGATGCGATCGGTGCCTTTAGGTATACAGATGAATTATGTAATCACTTCTGTCGATCATTTTGAGGATTTGAATGCAATCTGCAGTATCCAGTTCTAATTTGTTTCTCGTAATATTTTTCATCTTTTACTACTTAATGACCTGATTATATGCTGGATATGTATTCAAGTTTGGTGGAAGACAAGGTGAAAATTCAATGACGATGAAACCCCTGAATTCGAAATTTGTAGAGTTCAAACAAAGTCGAGAGCTTTCTGGCCATTTATTCTTTCATTTCCAGAATTTGTTTAACGCTTATATCGGATGCTGTTGTTTTTTGTGTGGGCTCATAATTCAGATGATGAATGCTATGACTATCAGCTTGCCGCCTATGTGCTCGATCGGGTGCTGTGTGGAGTATGTGTTGATCGATACAGTTGATCCTGCATGACATTCATGTTACGTTCAACTTTAAAAGTTCAAATTTGCTTTTTCAAAATTGTATTTAGCAAAAGAGTTAAACTAATACTCAGGATATTCGTCTTAATTTATCAAATCTCCATGGTTGTAGATTTATCATTTTGTTCTTGAAGCAGGTAAAAATCTCTAATCTGGAAGGTAAAATTATCGGCATTTATTTTTCTGCCAACTGGAATGCACTCTGTCGTAAGTTCACCAAAGTCCTAGCTGATGCTTATGAGCAACTTAAGAATTGTGATCCTGGGTTTGAGATAGTTTTTGTGTCATCTGATGAAGACTTGGCTGCTTTTGATGCCTACCATTCATCAATGCCATGGCCTGCTATTCCATTTCCCGACTTGGAAACAAAGAGATCCTTGAATCGGAAGTTTGATATTGAAGATATACCTTGCTTGATTATATTACAGCCAAATTGCAATATAGATGAGATGATAAGAGATGGGGTTGATCTCATATATAGGTATGGAGTACAAGCCTATCCGTTTACGAAAGAGAGAGTGGAGGAGTTGAAGCAGAACGAGAAGGACAAGCATGAGAAGCAGAATCTAAACGAACTACTCATTAATCATGAAAGGGACTTTCTTTTGACTAATGACTTATCGAATCAGGTAAATCCATACAACTTGAATTCGTGAAAGATATTCATCAGTCAATTTTCTTGAATGATGTGTGATGGTTAGGGTTAGCTCTCTGAGCAGATGAGATCCTCTATGCTTGTGTCCCATTATTAAAACTATGACACCCAGTAACAACTGATACTTTGCTTCGGCTTAAAACTACATAGTTCTAATAGTGTAGGCTGAAGAAAAAAAAATGAGGCAGTGGATCTCATCTGAAGTATTGGTATCAATTAAATATGTTTGATGTAGATAGTAAGGAGAAATTCATGGAGATAAAGATTGTCCAAAAAAATATGTGTCATTTAGATATTAGGATATCTTTTGTGGATCCTCTATTCCATTTCGTGTTTCATCTTTTATTCCATTATTTTTAATATATGTCATATGTTAGTTAGTGATGTCATTACATAATATGACGTGTGCTGAGTATTTTAAAATTCAAGATGGAATACAAAATGAAATAGAATAATACCAAATGGTGCCTTTGTCACGCCCCTGCCTGTATGACAAATTAATATTGTTTCCCAACTCTGATTCAGGTACCCATCACTTCACTAATCGGAAAGACAGTTGGACTCTATTTCTCGGCTCAGTGGTGCTCCCCTGGAGTAAAGTTCACACCCAAATTAGTCTCCATCTACCAAAAGATTAACCAGGAGATGACCATTAACAATCACGACTTTGAAATAGTATTTGTGTCAAGCGACCACGACCAAACAGCTTTTAATTCGTATTTCCAGACCATGCCATGGATGGCGATACCTTATGGTGATCCAAACATAAAATACCTCACGAAATACTTCGATGTGCAAGGAATTCCCAGCTTGGTTATTTTAGGACCCAATGGGAGAACTGTGACCGAGCAAGGAAGGAACCTTGTGAACCTGTACAGAGAACACGCATATCCGTTTACAGACACCCAAATACAATCGTTGCAGAGGCAAGTCGATGAAGAGGCCAAGAATCTTGCGGAATCCAAGTACCATTCGGGGCACCATCACGAGCTAATGCTGGTGTCAGAAGGCAATGGAGGGGGGCCGTTCATATGCTGCGACTGTGATGAGCAAGGGTCCGGGTGGGCTTACCAGTGCATCGAGTGTGGCTATGAGGTGCACCCCAGGTGTGTGAGGTCAGTAGAGCATGACTCAGTGACTCGGAGCTAGTCAAATTGTTGTCATTTCAAATGGTGCCCACATTTAGGAGTTTGCTGATTCTCTTTGTTGGTGCCTTAAGTGGAGATTTCTCTTTGTATAGTAGGGTAGGTCAATATGTTTTCGTGATGGTGTTGATCTTAAGTTCATTTGAGATGAGAGCACAAACTGAATTTTCATCTTGTTTGTGAAACCATTAATGTATTACATGGAAAAGGTAATGTTTTCCATAATGAAAGCTTTCTCAATTTGAATCTGGTGTTGTGGGACCGAACGCAGCACATCATGCTTTGGCTACGGCCGAAACGACGACGTTTGGGCTTTCTTCTTTTTTTCTCTTTTATTTTGTGAAATTTATTTTATAAAAATTACAATGACTGAAAAAGGGGGAAAATAGAAATTACGAATTTAATTTATTTTGTTGCTTGCTCGTGAACTTTTTTATGAAGGAATTAATGGGACATGGGCTAAAATCCATAAAGCCCATTCTAGTGGCCCATAGAATTAGTACACGTGGCAGATTCTGTTTGTGGCTTTCTCGTAAATGGAACTAATGTTTAAAGCCCATCGATATAGATGAGCATATAGGGTGGGCATTTGGTAAAATCAAAACCAATCCTTCCGAAATTTTTGTTTAAAATATTCATATCAAAGATCGAACCCAAAAATAATATTTTGGTTCCATAATTTCCAAAAAGTTTGGTATTTATTTTGGAATTTTTTTTCGATTTTAAAAAATGATCATAATTTATAACACTTCATTATCCTAAATACAAATCTGCAAATGGAGTTGTTACAAATAACATGAAGATCATAAAAGAAAAAAAAAAAAAAATCAACACCAATTTTCTGTAAACCAAACCAACTAATATGCTCTAGCTTCCTGAAAGAAAACAAAATATATTAATATTTAAAATATATATAAATTATATGTTTATACGTAAATTCAGTAAATACCAAAATATTGAATGGTTTTTTTGGAACCGTATCGAATATTGATTTTCTTCAAAACTAAAAATTGAATATTGAACCGCATTAATTTGGTTTGGTTCGGTACGCATTGAATTTTTGGTAATAATTTGGTTGGGTCGGTAAAACTATATTATGCGCACTCCTACACATATATCATAAATAGGGATGATAATTTATAACACAATTTAACAATCGACATAAATTAAACATGAATATAACAGATATGATTGAATCTTAGCGGATTCAAGTTAAAACATGTTGAACCCAAACAACACAAAAAAGAAAACAAATTAGGTCAGGTCAGGTCAACCAAGTTTTTTATTTTTTATTTTTTTAATATTGTGTATATATAAGGAAAACTCTATCTCTCACTATTTTGATTATTGGTTTGTTAATTTAAGCTATTATTTTATGAACTTATAAACTTGCATATTAACATAAATTTTAATTAATTTTTTTTTATAAGTTTTCATATAATTTTATGATAATTTTTTATTATTTATTTCTAATTGGGTCGTTCGGTTCAATTCGTGAAATAAATGAGTGATGTTTGTGATACAGTTTTTTTTGACACAAAAAGCTAAAATAATTGTATCCTAACCCAACCCAAGAATAAGTAACCCAATATGTTTGATAGTCCAAAATTCATAGGTTTATCAATTAATTTTAACGGAAAATGTAAAAAAAGTCTGAAGTTTGTTCTTTATGTGTAAAAATATCTGTAAATTATTTTTGATGTAAAAAACACAAGTGTTAAGTTTCATTATAATTTTGGACTTCGACGAAATCTAACTCTGTTAATTAATTTTTTTTTTCCAAAATAAAAGGCTCATTTTAATAATTGCGTGGTGCCCCCAAAATGTTGAGCCAACCATGACCACAAATGTAAGACGATGGTCTCCATATAGTTGGTGATAATTTATTTCCTCTCAATAAACAAAAGTAAAATCATAGTTGTCTAAAGCAATATTTTCAGATCACATCGACCGATTTAATCGGTTAAATTGAGAATCAGTCGGAGCACCTCTATGAACCGTTTTGAAGTTGAACCGATTAAAACTGATTAAAATCGATTAAATTAAACATAACATTTGAATATTACTTATTTTTGTGTTTAGTACGTAAATTTGAAATTTATGAATTATGAGTTTATGGATATATTAAGTTATGAATACGGAGTAATGACTATCATTTATTAAGTTATATACCAAAGAAATTATTTTTTGTATAATTAATATACCATATATGTGGAACATGAAAAAATAACTAAACTAGGCTATCATATATTGTTTTCCGCTTGGACCACCAGTCCGATCGATTTTATCGGTTTTTGATGGCTCGATCGATTTAATTTTCTATCCAGTTATAAAAATAAAGTAATGTATAAATAAGAAACAAGAATTGCGTCCAAGTTTGAAAGAATGACAAGAAAATAAACTTTGAAGCAACAAACTATATTACAAAATCTGTTTCCTTCTGTATAATCTTTGGGGAGGGTATCCCACGCAAGTAAGTGAAGAGGGAAAGAGTAGCCCACTCAAACACACAAACTACAAAGCAAAGAACCTCAAAAAGTAGAAACCCCACCCCCTACCCCCCTCACCCTCACCCCCACCCCAATTTCTATGCTATAACATCGTCTGCAAAAGCTTTCCTTGGCCCAACATCTCTCTCTCTCTCTCTCTCTCTCTCTCTCTCTCATCATAAGAAAGCAGGACAAGAGAAACACAACGCACCAATAAACAAGCTTTCCAAATGGGATTCTGTTTCTCGAAACTCAAGAAATCCAGGGAAATACCAATATCATCATCCTCAGTTTCAGACAACTCTCCGCTTCATACCCACTACCCCTCCCACGACGCACCGCGGCCTCCGCCGCCTCCACCACCACTCACCGCCGCACCACCGCCTCCCGCCCCCACTATCGGCCTAATCCTCGGCAAACCTTACGTCGACGTAACCTCACTATACGACCTCCACAAAGAACTCGGGCGAGGCCAGTTTGGTGTCACCTACCTCTGCACAGAAAAAGCCACCGGCCTGAAATACGCCTGCAAATCCATTGCAAGAAGAAAACTCGTCACCGAAAAGGACATACAAGATGTTAGAAGAGAGATCATGATTCTGCAACACCTGACAGGGCAGCCTAATATTGTTGAGTTTAAAGGTGCCTATGAGGACAAGAGACACCTGCATTTGGTGATGGAACAGTGCTCCGGCGGCGAACTTTTCGACAGGATTACCCAGAAAGGGAGTTATTCTGAGAAGGAGGCTGCAAGAATTGGGAGACAGATTGTTAATGTAGTACATGTTTGTCATTTCATGGGAGTTATGCATAGAGATTTGAAGCCTGAGAACTTTTTGATGGTGAGTAGGGATGATGATTCTCCATTGAAGGCTACTGATTTTGGCCTCTCTGTGTTCATCGAGCAAGGTTAGTTGGTATATGCACGTTTCTGAATATATTTATCAGCTTTAATTAGTTCTTTACTTATAATTATTATTATTTTGACACAACTAGATTCTTGTTCTATTCTTTAGTTGATGATCCTGTCTGATTGTTTCTAATTAGTTCAGATACATTGAATGGTTGCTTCGCTGTAAAGCATAATTGGTTGCTGCAAACTTTGATTATTTAATTGCAATAGTTTTAAGTCCTCGGCACACTTTTGTGTTGTGCAAGTTTGGAATTTAGTCATTATAATATGTGAAAATAACTTCAAATCTTTAACAATGGATGTCCTCTCTTTGTATTTTTTTTGAGACGAGATCTTTTATATTTTAAATTGTATTTTATTTTATATTTATATTTTATAAATAAACATTGTAAATAATATAAAAGTATTAAAACCACTTCAAATATAATATTAATGGATCGAACAGAAAGATTATGTTTTTATAAGTGGTATACCTTCTTTTTTTTTTCCTATGAATTAAAACAATATTTAAGATGAAGTAGCCTAGATGATAGTTTTATACAATAGTCTATGTTGATAATCATGTAATCGCAGACAACTGTTCGTCGTATGATGAATACTTTGTCAAACTTGCTATAGAAAAATTCCACCAACTCTTGTTTGACAAATTGGGTGGATATTTTTGTATAATGTTTACACAAAGTAGGAAAAATGGAGCATTTGCATGGAGCATTTGGGTGGAGCATTTAGGGTGGTGTAACAACACAAATATGAGCGACAAATTCGGGTTGACTGGGACAACTTTTGCAGGATAAAATGTGGACACCACCTTAGGTCAAGAAGACCAGGTCAACTAGAAAATGATACGTCAACCTCGTCAACCATGCATGTTTTTCTTTTCTGCTCCAGTGGGGGTGGGGGCCACCTGTCTAGTCAATGTTGGATCATATCATAATATACCAGATGCCAATTATTTATACATATAATATAAAAAATTAGAATGGTTAAATTTGTCATAGTGCAATATCGTCCGTCTTATCTGTATGATCATAGGAAACAAATTGATATAATGGAACTCTTTTCACATTTTTGTGCTACGCTGATCTGTGACTTTCATGGTAGATTTAATTTAAATAAAAATATATGATGTAATAATAAGTTGAACTCGATTTGTAAGGTCATGTAATCTTGTATTACATTATTATGTTATATTTCATTTTTTAAAATAATTATTGTACATTATGTGTATAAATGATTTCGATAATTAATATATATTATGTGTAAAATAATGAAATATATGATGAAACATAAAGCTAACAAAAAGTCTGAATCCTGGCGAAGTTGCAAAAGACTATTTTGACATGTTTGCTACTTCATTTATACACAAACAAAAATTCCAGGAAAAGTTTATAAAGATCTTGTTGGGAGTGCCTACTATGTTGCGCCAGAAGTATTACGAAGAAATTACGGCAAGGAAATAGATGTGTGGAGTGCTGGAGTCATATTGTACATACTTTTAAGTGGATTTCCTCCCTTCTGGGGTGGTAAGTTAAACTACATGCTCCCTCTGCCCCAAAAAAAGAGTCCCGTTTGTATAATATGATTATACTATATTTCGATAATTGCATGTGGCATGAACTAAAATTTAATGACTGGAAGAGAAATTCAACGATGCATGAATTATTATGTATTTCAGAGACAGAAAAGGGCATATTCGAAGAAGTATTGAAAGGGCATGTAGATCTTGAACTGCCGCCCTGGCCTACAATATCAGCTGGTGCGAAAGATCTTATCAAGAAAATGCTGACAATGGATCCAAAGAATAGAATTACTGCAGCCGAAGCCCTTGGTTAGCAGATCAAATTTTCTTGTTGAAATAATTTCTTCTTTTCACTCGGAAAAATAGTAATACATATGGATTCTATATGACAAATTAACTAGAGCATCCATGGCTGAAGAAAGACGGTGAAGCATCTGATAAACCCATTCATAGTGCTGTTCTTATGAGGATGAAGCAATTCCGGGCGATGAACAAGTTCCAGAAGCTTGCTCTCAAGGTATAGCCACTATCCCTTAATCTCTCTCTCTCTCTCTCTCTCTCTCTCTCTCTCGCTGTGTTAGGTATGATATAAGAAATTGGATTGGTTGAAGGTTATTGCAGAAAACCTGTCGGAAGAAGAAATCAAGGGATTGAGAGAAATGTTCAATAATATAGACACTGATGGAAGTGGCAGCATCACATATGAAGAGCTCCGGACAGGGTTGTCCAAACTAGGATCAAAGCTTAGTGAAGCAGAAATTCAGCAACTCATGGAAGCTGTAAGAATTTCTTAACTGTCTTATCTTTACACTATCTTTTTAGGTGGGGGATTTTATAATTATCCAAATAGGATTAAAAAAACTAGTGTTATTAAATATATGTCTCATCGATTCATGGGTTGGAGTGTCTCTTAGTCCTCAATGAAAAGTAGTGAAGTAAAAAGAATATAATTTGAATTTGGATCCCCCAACAACAACAATTCTTACTGAATCAACCTCAACATAAACTACTCAAACTTCTCCTTAAGAAGACCCCACAACACTTGTTGCGCACCAAAGGGTATCCATATCCATATTTTCCTTCACAAAATCATGCATAATTAGTCTAGAATGACCTCTTTTTCCCCCCTCTGGGTAGGCCGATGTGGACAAGAATGGGACCATAGACTACATTGAGTTTATTACAGCAACCATGCATCGTCATAGACTGGAGAAAGAAGAGAATTTGCACAAGGCTTTTCAGTATTTTGACAAGGACAATAGCGGGTTTGTATATTAATTTCTTCACTTTACACGCTTTCAATCACATTTGATTATCATACATAGGCCACTAATGTTCCATGGTTCTAATTAATACAATGCAACATTCACATTTTCATTTGTCAGATATATTACAAGAGATGAGCTGAGACAAGCTATGACACAGTACGGGATGGGGGACGAAGCTACCATTGATGAAGTTCTTGACGATGTTGACACTGATAAAGTAATCGATCGACTTCTTACCCTTTTTTCCTTTTATTTTCGTATTGGAAGCCAATCGTACTAATTACTCTCTCGGTTTCACAAAAATATGACTATTTGTTTGAGATGAACTGTATTTTCATGTTCGAAGATTGTAATACTTTGAATTTTTTGTGGACAGGATGGGAAGATCAATTACGACGAATTCGTGGCTATGATGCGAAGAGGAACTGTGGATTATCATGAACAACTGAGGACAGAATAATTAAGGTTGTGGCAATGCTCATTTGCTGGCTTTATTGTCAAATTTTCAGATTGTTTGGTTTTGAATGTCTGTTTATTCGAGCCCTCTTTCTATGTTTGCTTCTCCTCCAATATATATTGTGATCAAGTACCTTTTCTTGTTTTTTTACACATCCATCCAAATGGACCAATCCATCTGGTTAGTAATTTCATAATAAAATGTGAACTTTTTTCAATGTCTAATGAACATAATATTTTCTCAATAAAAACAGTATATTTAATAATAATTAACTAATATTTTTAACAATAAATAATATGACTTTTCTACCGTACAAATATTTCTTTCACCATAAAAATATTATATTTTAATTAAAATTGCTTATTCCACAACATAGGGTTAAGCTCGATTGATAAAGCTTAAACAATAACCGTTGATTCGTCTTTTAGATCTACTCCTATAAGCAACACAAGAGTAAGCGTGTGAAGATGTGGACACGGTTTCGATTCAAAATTGGTTTGAATAGAAACCAAAATCGAAATCTAACGTATTCATTTTGGTTCCACGTTAGTTAGTTCCGTGGAATCAACGATACCAAAAATGATTTTGGTTTAAAATTGCCGATTTTTTTCAAACCGACGATTTCAAGTGTAAAATTAAAAAAAAAAAAAAAAAGAGTTATCTTTTAAAAGTTAAAGCCTTATTTTATTATTTAAAGTGAACATAATTTGTTTTCATAGACACATTATATACAATTAATAAAGAAGTTGTATAAATATAAATTTATATTTTTATTAGTTTGTACCATCATGATAAAAAGTTAAAAATTCGGTATTGTTAGACAAACACAGTATTAGTTAATGATACTCTAAACTGAATTGTTAAATCTTCTCTTTTGATTTTAATTGAAATTAGTTGTCCGCTGGTGTAATGTACGAGATATAATATATTTTATTATAAAAATATACATAATTTATTATATTATATCAATTATATTTATATATATAATTATATTTTAATTTGAAATATAGTTTATATATTAAATTAAATTTTTAAATTTAGCTTTATTAAATAATAAATTGCACGATATTTTGAAGTAAATTTTTTATTGTCTCCGAACTAAATATATATATTTTAATTTACTAAAAACTTTTGGGGTTAAACAATTTTGTTAATATTATATTAATTAATGGTATAACTTATTTATTTTTAAAAAAAATTATGCATATTTTTGTAGATTAATTTCAAATTATTTTTATAAAAAAATTATGATATTTTTGTAAATTAAATTCATATAAAAATTAATATATTATTTATTTAAATTAAATTTTAAAATTTTAGTAAAAAAATACAAAAAAATTAAAAACATGAGTTGATTAATTGTGAGACACATGTCAAAATAAAAGAGAATTTTTTTTGCTTTTATATAAAGTATAAATGTCGTAGGGTTGTAAAACATGGATTAGTTATTCTACTTCCAATTTATAGCAAGACTATTATATTCCCGTCTTGCCTATCACAATGAGATAAACTATATTGGATTTGATTAAATGACTATTATATTCCTGTCTTGCCTATCACAATGATATATACTATATTGGATTTGATTAAATATATTGCGGACCTAAATTTTCTTAATACACTTTATTTAATAAATATAATTTATTTATGATAATTATATTTTTTTAATTTAATAAATAAAAATAAAATATAAAAAAGAAGCAGAAGAAAAATAAAGCAAACTAGAATTGTATGCTATGTTATTTCATTTAGAATACGTCTTGTAAGTGCACGAGGTAAATTATAGTAAAATATGTTGAGAACATGTATCGTATCCACAGAGACTGTATATAATAAATTCAACTAAGTATTTGTTTATGATACCATCCTTTATCTAAAGAATCAAATATTTGGGATTGATTTGGGAAAACAAAATAAAAGAAATAAAGAAGTAGAAATAAATATCAAGTCAAATTCAAACAACTAAAGAAATTCAGTTATTGTATGGATTATAGGGACATGCATTCATATGGGTTATAGTTCCTTTAATGTATCAAATCATATTTAATTCCTATATTTGTAGAAGAATCATTAATATATCTAGATCATCTCTTCCGAGTTATATCTAAATGTAGATTAGATAACATTGATCATCTCCCGATCTCACAGAGTCATCTAACTCCCAATCGTGCCGAGGACCTATTCTCATTACAATATTTACGAATCTCCCGATCTAGCGAGTCTTATGATATGCATTCCTAATCCGTTAATCAATTACTCACTGCCGGGCGGTAATAGGTTACCTACACATATGAAATTAGTCTCCACATAATTTCATATGATATTCAAATTAAGGAAGTATAAACAAATATATGAAATAAAATAATATTATAAAAGAAAAACATATAAATCCATAGTCATGTACTCCCTAAAATCACTAAATGTTTAGCAACATATATTTAATAGATAATCCATAAGAAACATATTGACAATCATAGCTAACATAAAAAGAACAAAAGAAAAGAAAACTATATGAAACCAAACGATCTTCGTTTCTCTCTCTCTCTGATGACTTGGTTGGTTGATCCTTATTTGTATCCTATTTCTAACCCCTAAAATCTGATGTATATTGTGTAGTATGATCCCCTTTTATAGACAGTTACTAGGGTTTTGATAGCCGCCGTATCTCTGTTTTGGAATGAGAAGATATGCCTAAATCAAACCAAATCGCGATGGAAGATATCGTATCTCAGGATGAAGCAAAGTCTGTGCAAGAGCAAGCACGGGCTATGCCTCACGAGGCTCAAATATGGGTCCTTTTGATCTATAGCACGGGCTGTGCAAGGGCTTGCATGGGCCGTGCTCTTTGTCATGCCACCGGTGTTCGTCCTCGGTTTGTGTGCATGGTTTTTATGACTTGAGACGTGGTCTATATACCCTTAATTGCATTTTTTTTGTCAAAGCTTGAACAAACACATAAAGTAACAATATATAACAAAATCATAATAAACTCGTCACTTAGGTACGTGCAATTGCCTAAAAACTACCCACACCCGAATTGCATGTAAATCCTATGCTTGTCAACCCCCCATACTTATACATTTGTTCGTCCTCGAACAATGATACCGAATCTTCATTTCTGAATGAAGGGGTGTTTTGACAGTATACGATGCTTCAAACACCTAAATCATTATAATTATTTTAAAATCAACCACATTGCAAATAAACAACTTCATGTCATGCAATTAGTACTTATTTAACATTTTGAATCATTGACCTCACTAGGTTCGTGTATCTCTCACAGTCAAGTGTATAGGGAATATAAAAATATCACTTAGAGTTAAATTAAATGTAGAATTAACCATATGCTTGCGTATGCTTTCATCTCGCCTTTACATGCAATAAGTGGATTAATGATCAGAAAGAACTTTACATTCGGTTGTAATGTAGGGTTTTGGTCAAGGTAAGAAATGTATGGCTAAGTGACTTAATCAACATTGGACTCGTCGAATTTGTTGATTTTTATGATGTTTCACATTCAACTCATGGCCAACGAGCACAACTAGATTCTTGTCTAGCTTTATTACTCCTTCATCAATCTTCTTTTCAATATTCAATCAACTCCGAATTTTACTCAATAGTTTTATTAGCTATGGGGAGTCACCTTCAATTTTCAACAACTTTTGTTGTTTTATTTGATGATAAATTTTTTTAGGAAGTGACTCGTCTCCCAATTCATAACTATTTTTTACAATCTTTCAATTTATTCCTCCATATTCTCTATGGCCTTCTAATATACGATATTCTTTTTAATTCGAGAAGTCCACTCTACTTGTATTACTTTCATGTATGAGCAGTGCAACTTGGCTATTAAAGGAAGGTTCAAGGCTCAATAGTTTACTAGGATAATTTTGTGTAATGGTTAAAATTGAAAGGATAACAAAGCTACCAAGGATGGCCTAAAATCACTTTCAAAATCCACATTATTCTGTAAATTTGAGCAAATCATAAGCAAGTTCTAGACATTCTAACATTTATTCAACTAAACACGCTAGAAGGAATCAATAGACTCAAAGTCTCACATGCTAATCACAATTCAAGATATTCAAGTCATTCATTGCATCCACAAGTATCATATTTCCACAACATGCTCAATTCATCAATAATCATTAGCAAATAAAACATTATCATCACTAGCATTAGTCAATACCACAATCATCATAAAATAAAGAAACAAATCGTTGTTAGGCTTTATATTACATATTTTACACTATGAATTTTGAAAAGAAAATAAAAATGATAAGGAAAGAAAAGGAAAGAAAGAAAGAAAAGAAAAGCACCATACTAGGGTCAATTACACGATTTATGGGGGCACGCCCATCCACCCCCCAAGCTTATTCTTTAAAAAGACTAAGTTTGGTAAAATGGACATGATGCCCATAAATTATGGATTTGCCCTCACCGAGGCGGTGGTGGTGGTGGGTCATGAGCTCCTAAAGTTGCATCATCTTCTTCCTATGTATGCAATATAGATAACATATGTGACAATGAATGTGACATATATTGTACATAATTTTACTCCCAAACTACAACTTCCAAAGTAGATTTATGCCTACCCTTAACATGATATGTGATATATAGTATGCTTTTATTGTTTTGCTCATGTCAAATTCGATCTTGCATCCTATATCAAATATGATAGACATAATATATATCTACCTCAAAATTAATGTCATTCTTATCAAAGCATATTGGATTCCCTTATTAATCAAAATTCATCAACATATCTCAAGGGTCCTTTTTTACCATATATATTTCATCCCAATAGTTATGTATACAATATATTTGATAATATGCTCACATGAAATTGCTGTTTTTGATGACAAGTGATAAAATCAAGCAACCCATGACTCAAACATGATATAAGTGAACATCTATTTAAGTGTAATATAATCCAACCATAGTAGGTTCATACATTTCATAAAATCAAACACATTACATGAACATTCATCAATCAAACCACAATTTCCACCCTAAACTAGCATGTACACCAAGTGCTCGACAAAATATTTCAACGAAATCATCACACCAATGGTAAAATCGACGTGAAATTAAGCTTACCCATCTACCATAGACTCATATAGTTCAAGCCCAATGAAGTTTATAGAGAAATGATGTACCATTCTTCTTGAGTTAGGGTTTGAGCAAAAAATGAAAATTTGGGGTTGAATCCTTCATTATCTTGACAAATCTTATAATCGTGTATCGGTGGTCTAGTAGGGTCCATGCTAGGTGGTACGGTTTCTTGGGGTCTCCTGGACCAACGCACGGGCCATGTAAGGGCACACACGGCCGTGCTTTGAGGCTCAATTTCTTTTTTACATATATTACAATTTACATTTACCAAACATGAGATTCATAGTAAAATGTCCGTCTACCCACCAAACTAAGTTTGAAAAAGATAGACAGGAAAATTATGAATCACTAACCTCTATTGACTCAATGAGGAGATGGGTCTGGTGGGATTTTGATACCCCCAATTTTCCATCGTGTTCAGCGTGATTGCTATGTTGGCATCAATTCTCTCGATAGTTGAGCTCATGTGGATGAACTCGTTTCTCAATTTGTGCAAACACAACTCATCATGATTAAAATTTGCTTCATTTTTAAACAATGGACACATAAGTTGCGTAATTCTAAAAAAATTAGCCATGAAATTCTTATGAAGTTTGGCATGGAGACTCCTTAATGCCTTCTTTTTTGCACGAGGATGCTATCCTTCAGTTTCAGCTTTCTTGGCATGATCGACTTCTAAACTTGCACCAAGGTGATTTTTTTTATTTCCTCTTTGATACTTTCATCGCGAGGTGCCTTCGTCTTTGGTTGTATAGAATCCTGCACAATTTTGAAATTGCCAATTAATTCCACACTATCAAAATTAATAGACTTGCAAGGAAGGATAGTGTGACTTATGCAAGATTTCAGAGACTCTGCCAGCAAACTTTCGAACTTATTTTGATTGATGGTGTTCGGGCTACATCCACAGCCTTGCAATCATCAAAATCTTCTTGAAACTTCTTTGCATCATACAATGAATACACCACTTGCTCATTGTTACTTTTAGAGTCAGATTTTTTTTTCTCATGTCAATGAGGGCTCCCACGGTGGCTAAGAATGGTCTACCCAAAATCAATGGCATCTCGTAGTCTTCTCCTTATCCAACACAACAAAGTCCAAGTGAAATATGAACTTGTCCACTTTCACGAGCATATTTTCTATGATTCTTTTTGGATACTTTATAGACCTATCAGCAAGTTGTAATGTAATGGAGGGTGATTCACCGTTCCTAAGCCCAACTTCTTGAATATGGATAACGACATTAAATTTATGCTAGTTTCCAAATCACACAACACTTGATTGAAGTGAGTGTTGCCAATTTCACACGGTACCGTATAGCTTCTCAGATCCTTCAATTTTTGTGGAAGCTTTCTTTAGAAAATTGCACTACACTCCTCTATTAGATTGACCGTCTCATTATGTTCAATTCTCCATTTCTTTGCTAGACTTTCCTTCAAAAATTTAGCATAGTTAGGCATTTAGTCAATAGCTTTAGCAAATGGAATATTAATTGATAATTTCTTAAAATTTTCTGAGAAATTAGTAAATTGTGTCTTCTTCGCTTGCTTCCTTAGCTTTTGTGGAAATGACAATGGTAGAACGTATACAAGGGTGACACATATTTGACTTTCTTTGCTTTTTCCCCCGGATCCTCTCTCTCATTTGTCTTTTTTTCTTTGTAAGGAAATTCATCACTTATATGTATGGCATGAGATTGCTCTTTTGGGTTGATTTCAGTGGTACTTGGAAATTGTCTCTTTTGTTGTATGTTTCCCACTATTTTAGCCATTTGCCCAACTTGCATCTCCAAAGATTTAATTTGAGCTCCAAATTCGGTCGTGAATTTGTTCACCGTGATAGCTAAATTGTCAACCTTTGATGCCTCTGTATCTATCCTTCGCTTTGTGGTCTGTATAAAGGATGCCATTATATTCTTCAAATCTGGTTTTTTTCCATCATTTATGACGCCATTCGTAACAAAGAAATCGGGTGGTGGCTGCAAAAAATTGTTTGGATTAGAATAATTGAGTCTACCTCTTTGTCTAAACTCATTTTCTCTATAATTATCATTGTAGCCTCATCTTTGCATATAATTCACATCCGTGTGTGTTGGGCTATAATTGATAGTTTTTGAATAGTTTTACATGGTGACATGACATTCTTAGTCAACAATTTGATGGCTTGGGCCTTGGTAGCCATTTGTGTAGACAACTCTTTTATTCCATCTATCGGGATAGAAATTTCAGCCACATTTCTTACTGAATTCCTTTGTGATGGTCATTGTGCACTATTTGAGGCCATTTTCTCTAACAAATCTACAACCTTATCAACAGTTAATGATAATAGAGCTCCCCATGTGGCTGCATTAATTTGATTTCGAGTTAACACTAATAAACCGTTTTATAAATGACATACCTACTGATCGGTTGCAAATCTATGTTGGGGGCACTTTCGTTATAGATCTTGGTACCAATCCTATGCTTCACATAAAGGCTCTTGATCGAATTATCTAAATGCAGTGATCTCGTTCTTTAATCTCAATGTCATACCAAGTGGATAATATTTGTTGAGAAATTTCTTGCATAAATTTGACCATGTTTAGACTCATTCCTCATCCAGTGATTGGTGCCACTGCTTTACTTTATCCCTTAAAGAGAACAAGAACAATCAAAGGCTTATCACATCAGTTCCACACCGTTCATCTTGATGGTGTCACTAATCTTCAAAGATTGTGCTAGATGTGTGTTGGGATCTTTTAGTGCACCACCACCAAATCGATTCTACTGTACTGTAGATATTAAGGAAGTTTGTCAAAATTATTTGCACCTATGGTTTGTAGTCATCCTTCTCCATAATTTGGAGTAATTAGAGGTTCTAAGGACTTTCAAATTGGTAGGGCTGGAGGTTGTTGTTGTTTTGTTGTTGTTGTTGTTGTTGTTGTTGTTCTTGTCTTATCAACGCTCGAAACTTCTCAATCTCTCTACGCATTACTTCTATTTCATCCATCTTGTTTACTTGCGTTCTTGAAGTGCTTCTGTGTCAGGTAGTTGCTGTGATCTCTAGATCAATAGGTATCAAATGACTTGAACATTTGGATCGAGTGTTCATAAACTACTTGCAAACATGACACGAATCAAATAAAGAAATAAAAATTATATACTAAACTATAATATATACTTTAAATTAAAGTCTAATAACTAAAACAAATATCAGTTGTAAACTACGCTAGTCACTCACAACGGTGCCATAAACTTGTTCGCTATTTTATTTCACTTAAAATACTACTCGTAAGTGCACAAGGTAAATTATAATAAATATGGTGAGAATATGTATCATGTCCTTAGAGATTGTATATAGTAAATTCAAATAAGTATTCGTTTATGATACTATCTTTTATCTAAAGAATCAAATATTTGGGATTGGTTTGGTAAACCAAAATAAAAGAAATAAAAATAGATATCAAGTCATATTCAAAGAACTAAAGAAATTCGGGGATTGTATGGATTCTAGGGACATGCATTAATATGATTTATATGAGTTTCTTTAATTTATCAAACCATATTTAATTCCTATATTTGTAGGAGAATCACTAATATATCTAGATACTCTCTTACGAGTTAAATCTAAATGTAGATTAGATAACACTGATCATCTCCCAATCTCACAGTGTCATCTAACTCCCAATCGTGCTAGGATCTATTCTCATCACAATACTTATCAATCTCTCGATATAGCAAGTTTTATGTTATGCAAGCCTAATCCGTTAATCAATTACTCCTTCCTAGGCAGTAATGGATTAACTACACATATGGAATTAGTCTCTACATAATTTCATATGATATTCAAATCAAGGAAGCATAAACAAATATAGAAAATGAAATAATAAGAAAAACATATGAATCAATAATCATGCAATTCTTAGAATCACTAGATGTTTAGCCACACATATTTAATACATAATCAATGAGAAACATATTGACAATCATGGCTAACATAAAAAGAACAAAAGAAAATAAAACTATTTGAAGCCAAACGATCTTCGTCTCTCTCTCTCTCTCTCATAACTTGGTTGATTGATCTTTGTTCGTATCCTAGTTCTAACCCCTAAAATCTTATGTATATTGTGTTGTATGATCCCCTTTTATAGACAATTACTAGAATTTTGACAACCGCCATATCTCTATTTCGGAATGAGGAGATATGCTCGAATTATACCAAATCGCGATGGAAGATATCGTATCTCAGGATGAAGTAGGTCCGTGCAAGGCAAGCATGGTCCATGCTTGGGACCACGCATGATCCGTGCAAGAGCAAGCACGGACCGTGCCTCATGAGGCTCAAATATGGGATCTTCTGATGTATATCACAGGTCGTGCTTTTTGTCGTGCCTCCGGGATCCGTCCTCAGTTTGCATGCACAGTTTGTGTGACTTGAGACTTGGTCTGTATACCTTTAATTGTCTGTTTTTCTGTAAAAAAACTTGAACAATCACGTGACGTAACAAAATATAACAAAATCATAATAAACTTGCCACTTAAGTATGTGCAATTGCCTAAAA
Organism: Caryopteris x clandonensis; assembly: GCA_028749325.2. NCBI lineage: Eukaryota > Viridiplantae > Streptophyta > Magnoliopsida > Lamiales > Lamiaceae > Caryopteris > Caryopteris x clandonensis. Next base: position 1,039,189 of record JAPYKT020000033.1, on the reverse strand, counting down.
ACTATACATAATAAACCCAAATTCTACATAAATTCTATGTTTATCAAGAATATTCGTTTTTGTTTATTTTCGGGGTTTTATTTTGAATTCATCTTGCGCCTTGTCATATGTGTTTGAACCTAATCTGTCGAACATATTTACTTGTGTTCGACAAATTGGTCAAATAAATATCTTTATGGTCGTCACTTATTTATCGAACAAGGACAAACATGTTGACCTAAGACTCGTTTGAAACATTCTATCTAATAGAAAGTAGTATTCAACAATATATGTCCATTCTTTTTTATTACAAGTTATTAAAAATGATAAAAGTAAGACTTATTAAGTGTAGCCTAGATGAACTTTAAACAGAGTTGGAGGAGTTAGGGTACAAACAACATTTCCCACCCCGACTCGGGGTTTCTTCTTCTTGTTTACAGGCCCATAAGAATTCGATCAATCGACTTTAAGTGTTTTCGCAACGTCAATCACAAATCGATATTTGACGTCGCCTTTAGCAAGCCGCTCCATCGCCTTATTCACATAATCCATCGGAACAATCTCCACCTTCGGCACTATATTATGCTTCGCCGCAAAATCAATCATCTCCTGTGTCTCTTTCAGCCCCCCGATCGCGCTCCCCGCCACCATCTTCCGCCCTACAACCAGTGGTAACACCGGCACTTCAATCTTATCCGGCAAGCCAACCACCACCATCTTCCCGTGTGGCTTCATCAGGCTCATCAACGGCTCCACTGCGTGAGCTGCAGAAACAGTGTCGATTATTCCATCCAAGGTGCCAGCCGCCGCTTTCATTTCCTCGGCTTCCCGGCTCACCAGGAAGAAGTCGGCGCCTGTGGTTTCGAAGGCGTCCTTCTTTTTACTGGCGGAAGTGCTGATTACCGTTACCTTGGCTCCGAAAGCCTTGAGAAACTTGGCTGCCACGTGGCCCAGGCCGCCCAGCCCAACTATGCCTACGTGGAGACCCGGCTTATCGAGTCCGTAGTACTTTAGGGCGCTGTACGTTGTGGTCCCGGCGCAGAGTAGAGGAGCGCCGCTGTCCATAGGTAGATTTTCTGGCCAGTTGATGATGAAGTGCTCGTCCGCCACCATGATGTTGGAGTAACCGCCGTAAGTAATGGTGCCGTCGGTGTCGACGCTGTTGTATGTGTAGATCTGTTGAAGGAAATGATTATTTTCAACATAATCCGTTAGCTACTATATTCTTTGTCCAGTCATGTGTATGAAAATTAAATTAGGAAAATTTTCTTACCATATATATCACTTATATATTGGTAATATCATTTAATAAATATGACAATTCTTGGTAATATTGAAATATTCATAAAACATTATTAGATAATTGTCTTTGTATGTGTGTGTGTGTCTGTTTTTTTTTTTTTCCTCTGTAGAAATTGATAATGTTACGTACCGGTTGAGGGCAATAATTCTCGAGATCATTAGCACACTGATCGCATTTCCTGCACGAGCCGACCAAGCATCCGACGCCCACTTTGTCTCCCACCTTAACCTTCTTAACCTTTGACCCAACTTCTGTCACCACTCCGACAATTTCATGGCCGGGCACAAGCGGGTATGTGGAGATGCCCCAATCATCTTTGACTGCGTGAAGATCCGAATGGCATATTCCACAGTACAACACCTTGAATTGGACGTCGTGATCACGGGTCACCCGTCTGGAGAATTCGAACGGAGAAATAACTCCTGATGGATCCCGGGCAGCCCACCCGAGTGCCTTAACTGGAGGCTTCTTCTTTTCTGCAGCTTCACTAATCTGATTCTGGTTGTTGCTCTCCCGTGATATGAGTGAAGATATCAGACAGTATGTGTTGATGGTGATGGCGAAGAGGAGTTCCGACAGTCCTGTGTATAATTTTTTAGCACAAGGGAGAATGAAATCAGAGATTATCGCCATTGTCGACAAAGCAAGAAAATGTGATTAATGAAGAGATCAAACAAGAGGCAAGAGTAAGTTGATGATATCCAAATGACATAACACACACACACACACACACATGTATATATATTAATTTGTTAACTGGTTACTTAGTTTCTAGGATAATTTGAGAATCAGTTCATTACTTTGTGATTGTTGCTTGTTCCAGCTACAAAGAATGAGTTGAGGTGAGGAGAAATGAGAAGACCCTGTCTTGTAAGGAAATGAATATATCAAATGAGAAGATGATGTAGCAAAGCAATTAATCGAGGAAGAGTAGAAGCCTTCATATAGTAAGGAATTAGTATGCTATTTTGGAGGGGAAGCAAGGAATTATTCTGTTATACACGAAGGAAGTCATACTTAACGAACAGTTAATGGTACTCTTCTATAAAGCAATAACTCAATATTTAGAAATAATAACATTTATCGGTGTAATTACAAAACTCATCTTGTAATTTATAGACGGTTCTAAATTCAGTTCTTTATCTATTTTATTTTACAATTCGTTTTTATATTTTTAATGGCTCGAATTATGTCCTTTCTACACATGACCTTGTCGAATTGGAAATTTTTATTTTTTTGGTGTAGTAAATAACATGGATGTGTCGCTGCCTTGGTAAAACACATGACATCAAACACATATCAAATCTACATTGAGGAACGCTGAACACATATTCAATATAAAAAAAAAAAATTTAAAATGGTCATATGTGTTTCATGTGTAATTATGCAACGAAAATGTTGAATCCATCTTAAACATAATTAAATATCAATAATTGCAAAGATAAATGATGAAAAAATAAAAGTAAAATTATGAAAGATTAATTATGGAACCGTCCAAAAGTTACAGGCGGAGTCTTGTAGTTTTCCCAACATTTATCATCACTTGGAAATAGTATGATAAAAAAAAGTTAATTTTTTCAAAATTATATTTTAGCAATAAATAGAATGACTGTTGCCCTACTAAAGTATACATATAAATATAAAAAATATAAGGAAAATAACAATTTGGCCGCAGAGTTATTAGCAAATTTGAATTACGTATAAATTGTTATTAGCTGGTAATCCAACTAAGTAAAAGTTGAAGATTGCCAGCTTCGACACCCCCATACAAAAATTTCTAGCAGAAACGACACACATGATTTGCAGGTGTATTTTAGGAGAGCATTTTAATTTAAAACAATTCAAAATATTACACAATAAATAATTAAAACTAAAAAAATACCAGAGAATTACTAATAAATTAAGAAAATCAAAGTAGCATTTCAAAAATTAAAGTAAATTTTTAGATATAATGCATTTTTAAAATCAAAGGCGATTTATGAAAATTACATATAAAATTGAGAATATTAACAAAAATTAAAATGATAGAAATAAATTGTAATATAAAAAAAATCTAAAAATATAGAATAGATTCTGAAAATTCTAGGTAATTTCCAAAACTTACAGATAAATTCTGAAAATTAATAATAAATTCTTAAAAAACAAGAAAATTACAAATAAATTCTAATACTAAAATTAAATTCAGGAAAAATATAAATATTTTCTGTGCATAAAAATTATTAAAATATTAATAGATTCTTAAAATTATATTAATTATGAAAATTTAAAATTAATTCTGAAAACTGCAAAATAATTTCTGAAAATTTAAGATAAATTATGGAAATTACAAAAATATTGAAATAAAAACAGCAATGAAGGAAATTACCAAAAAAGAAAAAAAAATGAAACTTAAAACAGAAAATAATATAGATATGGAAATTTATAATTTATTTTGTAATTTTCATAATATTTTTTTATTATTAGAAATTATTTTTAGTTTTCTTAAATTTTTTGTTAATTTTATCAATTATTTATAATTTTCAAAATTTAGCTTTTAATTAAAAAAATATATGTTACTTTAATAATTTATTATAAACTTTGTGAATATATTTCAAATTTCGGAATATAATTTTTTTTACAAAATATATTTTGAGTTTCTGAAATATATTTTAATTTTTATTAATTTATTTGTAATTCTCAAGAAATTAATTTTATTTCATTTAATTTATTTAATCTACGGATATATATATATTTTTTTTAAATTTATCTATAATTTTAAGAACTATTTTCTATTTTAGAATTTCCTGAATATGGCCCTCTTAATATGAATGTACGTCTCACTCGTGTGGTTTCTGTCATAAATTTTGTCCGTAAAGGTTGGAGTTGGCAAATTACAGTTTTCAAATGGTTTGTCTTCCTCTTAATAATAATTTATACTTTATATGTCTTAGTCCAAATTTAGTAATGATATATTTGCAATTTTTATACTTTATATATGTTGGTCCAAATTTATTAATGATATATTTGCAATGGTATTGACATGGCGAATGGAAGACATCCCGATTTTAATCTTGTGTTTGTTTTAAAATTTACTTGATTTTAATCTTGTTGGATTATGTGAATTATATATCCTATAACATATCCTCACCTAAAAATACTTACACCCCACTATCTTACAAATTCTAATACCTATGTTATGATTAGTTAGTCATTTAATAAATATTACAAAATTATTTTGTAACACATATTTGTCACTTTTTTAGCATATTGATACATACTTTCAAAAATATATCCAATTAATTTCTAAAGAAACACAATTATACTATTCTTTTGAATTTACATAAACAAAATTTTTCACAAAATGATTTATCACGAACTCCTCCAACCTATTGCAAACATATCTTAATAGTTTGACGGTCAAATTATCATCTCCCCAAAATGACAATACCAATCGTTTAATGTAAATAACAAACTATAAAGTATATGCAAATATTAGATGACCATAAGCCATTGTCTTGATGGCAAGGAGAAGCTTAACACGTTGAGGTATTAAGTTCAAGATCTATCTACGAGTGGGTAGGGATATCAAACTGAGTGAGACGATGTTATGATAGTTTGAGTTTGATTCATTTATTATCGAGTCGAGTTCAAGTTTAATTGATCAAATTTCATGGCTCGTGAACTTGGTTGTGCCTAAAGGAATTTACTAAATATATTTTCCCCTTGTTCCCTTTCATTTTAAATAATGCGTGAAAGTAGGAAGTGTTGTGCTCTAATTCTTTTAACAATATATTTATAAGAGGGATTTTGTTTCTGGAAAGCGTCTTTCATAGAAGAATTTAAAACAAACTCATCTTGGATCTATTTAAGAAACATGAGATATTGTTCAGAAGGATATGCCTTCTCTTGGGCATATGAAGATTTTTAGATTCCGTAAACCTATCAAACATATTTTCAAAAACATTATTGTTCTTGTTTTAAGGGAGTCTAAAGAGCTTTCGATCAAGGTTACTCAGACACTTGGAACTGATACTATAAGACTAGTTTTCCTCGACAACTTTCAGAATTGAATGAGGTTGGTCCAAGATTAATCAAACCCACGATTGAAAGTATTAGCAGCCCACTTCATGAAATCTTTTATTTGAAAAAGAAAATATATTTTTGCACATAAAAAAAAAATAAAATAAAAAAAAAAAAATATATATATATATATATTTCTTTCCTTATCTAAGACATATTCTGCAGAGTTCCTCATTGCAATTAGGTAGAATCCTATTAAAACTGCATGCCTAGCTGCTGTAGGCAGAACAAAAAACTCCATCGCTGATTTTCATGCACTTGGAACTAAGTGTGTTTTATAAATAGTATGGTGTCTGATTAATAAACTTGTGTACAGTTGTTTCAGAATTAAATAAAGTGTTTTTGGAATTAATTACTCTAGAAAAATTAATTCTACTTATTTTAATTTTTTTAATCTACTGATTATTTTTTATTTCTATAAAACTATCTATAAGTTTAAGAACTATTTTCTATTTTATAACTTCCTAAAAATAACCCTCTTAATATGAATGTATAACCCACTTGCGTGATTTTGGCCTGAAATTTTGCCAGCTTCGGAGTTGGCAAATTATATTTTTCAATTTGATCAATGAAATAAACGAAATGTCGTGCACGATAAATAGAGAACACTCAACGTAACAATCTGTATACAAGTTGTAATAATAAAAGTTAATCCACGATAATTTTCCGTCAGGGCGAAAAGAATCCACTAATATAAAAGTGAATTTCAAAATGAATCAAGAGAAATAACTAATCTAATGTATGGACTCTTAACCTTTCATATTTTGAAGGAGAAAATTAAAGAAAAGTAAACAGAAATTGGGAAAACAAGGTTACTAAAAATCAATTCACAAAACACTCTAAAAACATATAGACACCCTATCAAGATAATCTGTTAGTAAAAGTGATTCTAACTTTCTTAGCAACAATTTTGATCTCTGGAGTGCATATCTTCTGACTAGGGTTGCAAGACTTGGAGCCCACCTTTTCACTACTCAAGATCCACTTCTACACTCTTAAATTTGGTTAATCATGCTCTGTTATCTCTTACGCATTACTTGGTTCACCTTTCCAACTAACCACTTACGTATTTTTAGGCCTGAAAGTTTGATCAATCCAAAATTAATCTTGCATACATCTTCCAATTAATAACAATTTACATTTTATGTCTTGGTCCAAATTTGCTACATTTCTATGGCATTAACATGCGTGGATGGGGATATGTCAATCCTAATCTTGTATTTGTTTTAGAATTTACTTTTGAGTTGTGCGACTTAGCTACTAGTTTCTCTCTCTCCATCTCTCTTACCCTATCTTACAAATTCTAAGATTATTTTATGATTATTTACTCATTTAATCATTATAAATTATATTAACACTTATTTATGATTTTTGTAATCACGATTTGATTCATACTTTACGAATTATACCCTATTAAATCTTTAAACAAACACAAAATTTACATTATTCTTTTGAACTCGCAAAATCAAGAATTTTTACAAAAAGACTTGTAACGCACCGTCCAACCCAATACGAACATACCTTAATAGTTTGACGGTCAAAATATCAAAACCATAGTACCAATAATATAATGCAAATTACAAATTAACTATAAAACAACAATTTCTATTGCAAGTTACTAAAAACGACAAAAGTAAAACTTATTAAGTGTGGTCTAGATGAACTTTGAACAGAGTTGGAGGAGTTAGGGTAAAAATAAAGAAGGCTCCATTGCATTATGAATAACATTTCCCACCCCTGCTCAAGGTGGCATCCTCGTCTTATTTATGTACATTATCAACAATTCTGAGACAAGTATAGATACATTTTTTATGAATATCTTCTTGTTTACATGCCCATAATAATTCGATCAATTGGTTTTCAGTGTTTTCCCAACGTCAATCACAAATCGATACTTGACGTCGCCCTTAGCAAGCCTCTCCATCGCCTTATTCACATAATCCATCGGAACAATCTCCACCTTCGGCACTATATTATGCTTCGCCGCAAAATCAATCATCTCCTGCGTCTCTTTCAGCCCACCGATCGCGCTCCCCGCCAACGTCTTCCGCCCCACAACCAGCGGGAACACCGGCACTTCAATCTTATCCGGCAAGCCAACCACCACCATCTTCCCGTGCGGCTTCATCAGGCTCATCAAGGGCTCCACTGCGTGAGCTGCAGAAACAGTGTCGATTATTCCGTCTAAGGTGCCAGCCGCTGCTTTCATTTCCTCGGCTTCCCGGCTCACCAGGAAGAAGTCGGCGCCTGTGGTTTTGAGGGCGTCCTTCTTTTTACTTGCGGAAGTGCTGATTACCGTGACCTTGGCGCCGAAAGCCTTGAGAAACTTGGCTGCCACGTGGCCCAGGCCGCCGAGCCCAACTATGCCCACGTGGAGGCCCGGTTTATCGAGCCCGTAGTACTTTAGGGCGCTGTACGTTGTGGTCCCGGCGCAGAGTAGAGGAGCGCCGCTGTCCATAGGTAGATTTTTCGGCCAGCGGATGATGAAGTGCTCGTCCGCCACCATGATGTTGGAATAACCGCCGTACGTGATGGTGCCGTCGGTGTCGACGCTGTTGTATGTGTAGATCTGTTGAATGAGATGATTATCTTCAACATATACTATATTCTTTGTCTGGTCATGTGTGGAAATTAAATTCGAAAATTTTCTTTTAAAAACGTCTGTATGCCAATTATGCGTTGGTAATATCATTTAATAAAAATGACAATTCTTCGTAATATTGCAATTATGCATAAAACATTATTAGATAATTGTCTTTGTGTGTGTGTGTGTGTGTGTTTTCTTTTTTTATGGAGAAATTGTTAATGTTACGTACCGGTTGAGGGCAATAATTCTCGAGATCATTCACACACTGATCGCATTTCCTGCAGGAGCCGACCAAGCATCCGACGCCGACTTTGTCTCCCACCTTAACCTTCTTAACCTTTGATCCAACCTCTGTCACCACTCCGACAATTTCATGGCCGGGCACAAGCGGGTACGTAGAGATGCCCCAATCATCTTTGACTGCGTGAAGATCCGAATGGCATATCCCACAGTACAACACCTTCAACTGGACGTCGCGGTGGCGGGTCGCCCGTCTGGAGAAATCGAATGGAGACAGAACTCCAGACGGATCCCGCGCCGCCCACCCAAGTGCCTTCACCGGAGGCTTCTTCATTTCTTCAACTTGAGAAATCTGGTTCTGGTTGTTGTTCTCCCGTGATATGAGTTTTGACGCTCCTGTGCATACTTTTTTCACACAAGGGATAATGAAATCCGAGATTATCGTCATTAATGTGGACGAGGCAACAACGACGAAGATCGAACAGGTTTTGAGAGCTCAATGTATGAAAGAGAGTATGTGTGTAAAAGATATGTTATAATCTCTATCAATTTAATTAATGAAGAGATCAAACAAGAGACGAGAGCAAGTTGATGACACAGAATGACAGAACATATATATAGATTTTTTTTTTTTTTTTATTACAATATTTTATGGTTACTTAATTTTTAGGATAATGTGAGAATTAATAGATTTAGTTTCTGATTCTTGCTTGTTACATCTACAAAGAATGAATTGAGGTCGCGAGTTTAATTTGTTTAATTAATGATTCTTACTTGATCCTGTCTGTCTGGTAAGAAAATGATTATATATATATATATATATATATATATATATATATAAAATAGTCCAAATATAATTTTTAGCCCAATTTTGATTTATAAAAAAATAAATATTTTTAGAAAATGATGTTTTACTTTTTATTAGTTGAATTTTATTTTTTTTCAATTTTTTTAATTTTGTTTTTTATTTATTAAAATACAAACAACTTTTTATTTTCTACTCAAATTTATACATTTATTGTTTCATCTTAATATTTTTTAATGGTTGAAAAAATAATTTATGTTGAATTTGAGTATTTATTTTACGGAAGTAACAATTAATAAAATTTTCCATCGTTAGTGAGGTGATGATTAAATACTTTATTAAATAGATTACATGATACAATTAGAAAACTAATAATAACCATATTTTGGTCGAATATACAAAATATATACCCTATAATTACAAGATGGTGTATCTATATCCCTAACACCCCTCGCAAGCGAAGCGCGGGATTGGATTCTACGCAGAGCTTGGAACGAAGAAACTCGAAGGCTAGGCGAGGTAGACTTTTGGTTAAGATATCCGCAAGTTGCAGATGTGAAGGGATGAATTTCATGTATAACTTGCCTGAGGTGACCAACTTCCTAACGAAACGAACATCAAGATTGATGTGCTTTGCCCGCTTATGCGCCACAAGATTTTGACTAAGAAAAATAGCCCTCTTATTATCATAAAGCAAAACAGAAGGTGACGAAAGAGGAACATGCAGCAAATTAATGACCTATATGACCTCAGCATCAGCATTAGCCATAGCACGATATTCCGACTTACAACTTGATCGAGCTACAGTTGGTTGCTTTTTAGCACTCCAAGAAACTAGATTTCCTTCTAGAAAAATAGAATAACCATAGGTGGAACGTCGCGCCTCCACGTAGTGCGCCCCATCGGCGTCGGAATAGGTAATAACAGTGGTGTAAGGACAAGTAGCAAATGTTAGACCAAAATGAAGTGTGCCCTTGATGTACGAAGAATGTGTTTAACTACCAGAAAATGATCCACAGTTGGTGCATAAAGAAATTGGCTTGCAACATTGATTGCATAGGAGAGATCGGACGCAAATTGTAAAATACTAAAGAACACCCACGAGACACCGATATAAGGTTGGATTAGAATAAGGATCCCCAGTCGAGACCAAAGATTCACCAGCTGGCAAAGGAGTTGTTGTAGGTTTCGAATCCAATACAGATGCCCGACTAAGGATATCACGAGCACACTTTGTCTGGCCTGGAAAAATTTCAGAGTCTGTGTGAGTGATCTCAATACCTAAAAGCCTTAATAACGAATTTCAGAATGCACCCCATTAATGAATCACAAAATAAAAGTTTGATCATTATTGGTGACTATTATATTGTCAACATAGAGGAGGAGATAAATAGTAAATGAGCCACAATGATAGATGAATAAAGAAGAGTTAACATGACGTGCACAAAAACCCATGGTAGGAAGAAATGAGCTAAAACACTGAAACCACGTCAAATGAGCTTGTCTTAAACCACATAAAGCCATTTTGAGGCGACATACATGATTTGTAAAAGAGGAATCTAGGAAACCCGAAGGTTGGGCCATGAAAACTAGTTTAGAAAGTATGTCATTAAGAAAAGCTTTTTAACATCAAATTGATACAATGGCCATCTGCTATGAACATCTAATACCAAAACAGTACGAACAGTGGCATATTTCACCACAAGACTAAATGTATGTGAAATATCAATACGAGGAACCTAAGTAAAACCTTGAACAACTAGTCTATCCTTGAAATGCTCAATGGAGCCATCTGCATGATACTTGATCCGAAAAATCCATTTCAAACCAACAATATTTGTGTCTGGCGGACAAGGAACAAAATCCCAAGTGGCATTTTGATGTAAAGTCGTGATCTCATCTTGCATGGCAGCAACCCATTCGGAGTGCTTTGAAGCAGATTTAAACCCCTTAAATTCAGAGGAAAGCAAACCATTGATAGCCAAGTCTACATGATACTTAGGTTTAGCTATACCTATAATACTTTAAAACTAATATTAAAATATAAATAGATTAATTGTACTAAAATTTAAAATTCTAATAAGTTTTTTAAGAAATTAATAGTTAATATTTTATATATTGGCAGGGCGGCAATTTTTTAAGACTAATTTCTTATTATAATAGTACAGATTCAAAGAAAAGTAAATCAAACAGTTGTTAAATATTATTTGTTTAACATAATGTATTACTTATTTAGCAATAAATTAATACTTGATTAACTAAAAAAAATTACTCATCTCGAGTGAGAATCCATGATAATTAGACGTGAACTATACATGTGATGTACACAAGTTGTGTGTCGTTGAACATAGTCATTCATTAATTTTAAGTATATTTTGAATGAATTGAATTACACGAATCCTAGAATCCGTACAACCAATGTGCAAAAGGCCAATTCTAAATATGTTATACAATCATCATTTTTATTTACTTCAATTATACGCTCTTATGCATAACTATGTTATATATCTATATATTAATATTATTATATTAGTATGTGCATCATAATATCTATATATATATATATATATTCATTCAACTTCATATTTGTGTTTGAAATGATGGCATCAAACACATCTTAAATATTGCATATTCTATTTATGTGTAAACCATCTTCTTTTAGAGAAAGTATGTTAATCAAATATTTGAGATTTTATCCACTAAACAAAATATGTTTAATTTAAGATACTTCAAATAAATGTGTTGTGACAGAATAAGATTATAGAGCATAAACAAGAAACAGGAAACGTAAAGAAGACACAAGATTTACGTGGTTCACCAATAAATTGGCTACGTCCACGGGCAGAGAGGAGAACGGATTTTATTATGCGGTATGTGTTACAGCGAGACCCCCGTGACAGCTCTGCGAAGTGTGTGATTCAAGACATATCAACAAATCTCCACCTTGACTTGAATCTTCCTTGCAGATGCATCATTACAATGCTAGATGAACAGACTCCTCCTTTCTGCCTCAGATTTGCCCTCCTTGGGCATCTAACAGCTTGTGACGTTTAGCAAGTCCAAACAATGTCGAAACTTGCTATGCGGGACCGGCTTGGTGAACATGTCAGTAGGATTATCAGCAGTACCTACTTTCATCACCTTGATTCTCTGCTCATTCCTCAGAAAATGATACCTCACATCAATATGCTTGGTCCTCTCATGATGGACCTGATGCTTGGTCAAACAGATTGCACTCAAATTGTCACAGAATACAATAACTTGATCATGATGTAGACCAAGATCACCTGCAAGCCCTTTCAACCAAACTCCCTCTTTAGCAACTTCTGTCAGTGCCATATACTCTGCTTCAGTTGTAGACAAAGTAACTGTAGCCTGCAGAGTTGCCTTCCAACTAACAACAGAACCACCAAGAGTGAAAACATAACCAGTCATAGATCTTCTACTATCAACATCTCCAGCATAGTCAGAATCAGAATAACCAGTCACAGAAACGTAAGCATCACCTCCATAAATGAGACCAACATCAGACGTACCTCTGAGATAACGGAAAATCCTCTTCACAGCTTGCCAATGCTCCTTTCCAGGTTGTCCCATGAACCTGCTGACAACACTAACAGCATGTGCAAGATCTGGTCTAGTGCAGACCATAGCATACATCAAACTCCCTACTGCATTAGAGTATGGGACTCGAGACATGTACACCTGCTCAGCTACAGATTTCGGTGCATAATCAGTGGATAAATGAATATTTGTAGCACTTGGAGTATCAATAGGCTTGGCGGTAGACATGCCAAATCTAGACAAGATCTTCTGAATGTAACTCTTCTGTGACAATAAAAGCTTCTTCTTCTCTCTTTCCCTATATATCTCCATACCCAGAATTTTCTTGGCAGCACCCAAATCCTTCATATCGAACTCAGCACTGAGCAGATCCTTCAACTTCTGAATATCAGACTTGGACTTCGCAGCTATGAGCATATCATCCACATACAGGACGAGGTAGATCATGGAACCATCATCAGCTTTGTTGTGATACACACAACAATCATACGGACTCCTGTTGTATCCCAACTGGATCATGTAACTGTCAAACCTCTTATACCACTGCCTTGGAGACTGCTTTAGCCCATATAAAAACCTCATCAACTTGCAAACATAATCTTCCTTCCCCAGAACCTGGAACCCCTCTGGCTGAGTCATGTAAATATCGTCTTCGAGCTTTCCATGTAGAAAAGCTGTCTTCACATCTAGTTGCTCAAGTTCTAAATCTTGATGTGCAACCATTGCTAGTAACACTCTGATGGAAGTGTGTCTTACCACTGGTGAGAATATCTCATTATAGTCAACCCCCTCCTTCTGTGTGAACTCTCTTGCAACTAGCCGGGCTTTATATCTCACACCCTCACCAGGTGTGGTTTCTTCTTTCTTCTTGAATATCCATTTGCAAGTAACAATCTTTCTCTCCTTAGGCCGTTTGACCAGCTCCCAAGTCTCATTCTTGGCAAGTGATTCCATCTCTTCTCTCATTGCAGCGAGCCATTGGGCCGACTCACTACCTGAAACAGCCTCTCTGTATGTGAATGGTTCACCTGCAGATGGTTCTTCCTCTTCCACCTCGTCAGCAACTTGTAATGCGTAAGTCACCATATCCTCAAAACCATACCGCACAGGAGGCTTCACACCTGTTCTCCTAGCTCTATCAACCGCTATGCTTGTCTGGCAAGCTTCTGGATGAACATCTGAATTTGCACTTTCAGCTGTAGTATGTTGATCTTCTCCACCTTGGAGTTATGATTTACACTCATCGAGAGTGACTTGCAGCTCCACCTGTTTATCAACACTACTACAATTTTCTGTACCAATAGACTTCACAGTGGGGTTAAGCATAGAATTCTCATCAAAAATCACATTCCTACTGAATATAACACTATTCTCTGAAGGTGACCAGATTCTATATCCCTTAACTCCATCCCCGAAACCAACAAATATACCCTTCTTAGCTCTTGGCTCTAATTTACCCTCACTAACATGATAGTAAACATTACAACCAAAAACCTTTAACTGTGAATAATCTGCAAGTTTATTAGACCATACCTCATAAGGTGTCTTGCAATCAATGCCAGTGTGAGGACCACGGTTGATCAGATAGCACGCCGTGTTTACTGCTTATGCCCAGAACTTTCTAGCCAAACCAGCATTCGAGAGCATGCATCTCGCTCTCTCCAGCAATGTCTGATTCATGCGCTCTGCCACACCATTCTGCTGCGGTGTATGTCGAATAGTGTGGTGTCGAGCAATCCCTGCATCCTTGCAGAACTCGTTGAACTCAGACGAACAGAACTCCAGGCCATTATCAGTTCGCAGTCGCTTGATCTTCTTCCCAGTCTGATTTTCTACCAACGCTTTCCACTGCTTGAATTTCTTGAAAGCTTCACTTTTGTGTTTCATCATAATTACCCAAGTCATCCTAGAGTAGTCATCAATCATAGACACAAAATATATGTGGCCTCCAATAGACTCAACAAGTGACGGACCCCAACAATCCATATGAATGTAGTCAAGAGTCCCCTTGGTCTGATGGACTGCCTTCTTTGGAAACTTGCTGCGATGAAGCTTTCCAAAAACACAATGTTCGCAGAATTCAAGACTCTGCACTTTATGCCCAGAAAGAAGATCCCACTTTGACAAAATCTGCATCCCTCTTTCTCCCATATGACCGAGCCTCATATGCCACAGCCTGGTCATATCCATGGTCTGAACCTCAGATGATGCAACATCAGCAGAACCTGTCACAGTGGAACATCGCAGATAATATAAGGTACCACGTTTCAAGCCTGTCAGAATTATCTTTGAACCTTGACAGACATACATAACTCCACCTTCACCTTTGAAACTGAAACCCTTGCTGTCAAGGAGACTCAATGATATCAGGTTTTTCGTCATCTGTGGAACATGCCTGACTTCATTCAAGGTGCAGAATACCCCATCATGTGTCCGTATCCTGACTGAGCCAATCCCAACCACCTTGCAGGCAGCACTGTTAGCCATGGTAACATTTCCTCCATCTATCTGCTCATAGGTCGAGAAGAAATCCCTGTTAGGACAAATATGATATGATGCCCCAGAATCAAGAACCCACACATCATTACGATGTGACTGTCCGGCTGCAACCAAGGCCAGATCATCTTCAGAATTTGTATCAATTTCTGCAACAGCTGCAGAACCGCCGACACCCTCTTTCTTCTCCTGTTTCCTCTTCTTCCTAGGACAATCATTCTTCCAGTGCCCTGGTTCTTTACAGTAATTGCAGATGTCATCGGGTTTAGGACCTTTTGAACCTTTCTGATTTAGCTTCCCACTTTTCTTCCCAGATTTCTTTTGTCCCTTACCCGTGACAAACAGCCCCGATGCCTGATTTTCTGTGGCCGAGCCAGTTGCCTGTTGACGGTCTTCTCTGCTGTGGAGGGCAGATCGAACATCTTCCAGAGACAGAGTATCTTTCCCAGTAATAAACGATTCAACAAAATTCTCATACGATTCAGGCAAAGATACTAACAGAATTAAAGCAGCGTCCTCATCTTCTACTTTAACATCAATATTACGCAAATCTAGTATAATTTTGTTTAATTTATCTAGATGATCCCGAAGGGGTGTACCTTCCTGCATGCATAAACGGAACAGACGTTGTTTCAGAAGCAATTTGTTGGTTAGAGACTTCGTCATGTAGAGACTCTCTAATTTCTTCCAGAGACCATCGGCAGTTTCCTGATCCGCAACCTCGATGATAACATCGTCAGACAGACATAGCATGATAGTCGAGTGGGCCTTTTCTTCTAGGGTATTCCACTCTTCTTCATCTGCATCCTCAGATTTAGGTTTTCCTGATAGCGGCGCCCACAAACCCTGCTACTTCAGCAGAGATCGCATCTTGATCTGCCATAAGCCAAAACTATTTCTCCCGGTGAATTTGTCAACCTTTATGTTGAAAGCAGACATTCTTAATCGGCTCTAAAAAACCCTAACAGTGCGAAAAATACCCTGATCGAAACGACCAGGCTCTGATACCAGTTTGTTGTGACAGAATAGGATTATAGAGCATAAACAAGAAACAAGAAACGTAAAGAAGACACAAGATTTACGTGGTTCACCAATAAATTAGCTCTGCGAAGTGTGTGATTCAAGACATATCAACAAAATGAATAAAATTTCTACTGATTTATGAATGAGTTCTTTATTTAAATAATTAACAAAAAAAATTGTTCTTAGATTAGTTACACAATTTATGCAGAAAACATTCGAGAAATAGATTACAATTGAAACAAAAAAATTAAAAAAAAAAAAATATATATATATAATATACAATTACAAATCGTTATGGAAGATATCGTATCTCAGTATGAAGCAGGTCCGTGCAAAGCAAGCATGGTCCATGCTTGGGGCCACGCACGATCCGTGCAAGAGCAAGCACGGACCGTGCCATATGAGGCTCAAATATGGGATCTTCTGATCTATACCACAGGTCGTGCTTTTTGTCGTGCCTCTGGGATCCGTCCTCAGTTTGCGTGCACGATTTGTGTGACTTATGACTTGGTCTGTATACCTTTAATTGTCTGTTTTTTCTGTAAAAAAAAAACTTGAGCAATCACGTGACGTAACAAAATATAACAAAATCATAATAAACTTGTCACTTAGGTATGTGCAATTGCCTAAAAACTATACATAATAACTCTGAATTCTTCGTAAATTCTATATTTATCAAGAATATTCGTTTTTTGTTTATTTTTGGGGTTTTATTTTGAATTCATCTTGCGCCTTGTCGTATGTATTTGAACCTAATCTGTCGAACATATTTACTTGTGTTCAACAAATTGGTCAAATACATATCTTTATGGTTGTAACTTATTTATCGAACAAGGACAAATATATTGACCTAAAACTCGTTTGAAACGTTCTATTTGATAGAAAGTAGTATTCAACAATATATGTCCATTCTTTTTTTATTACAAGTTATTAAAAATGATAAAAGTAAAACTTATTAAGAGTAGCCTAGATGAACTTTGAACAGAGTTGGAGGAGTTAGGGTACAAACAACATTTCCCACCCCAACTCGGGGTTTCTTCTTCTTTTTACAGGCCCATAAGAATTCGATCAATCGACTTTAAGTGTTTTCGCAACGTCAATCACAAATCGATACTTGACGTCGCCTTTAGCAAGCCGCTCCATCGCCTTATTCACATAATCCATCGGAACAATCTCCACCTTTGGCACTATATTATGCTTCGCCGCAAAATCAATCATCTCCTGTGTCTCTTTCAGCCCCCCGATTGCGCTCCCCGCCACCATCTTCCGCCCTACAACCAGTGGGAACACCGACACTTCAATCTTATCCGGCAAGCCAACCACCACCATCTTCCCCGTGTGGCTTCACCAGGCTCATCAATGGCTCCACTGCGTGAGCTGCAGAAACAGTGTCGATTATTCCATCCAAGGTGCCAGCTGCCGCTTTCATTTCCTCGGCTTCCCGGCTCACCAGGAAGAAGTCAGCGCCTGTGGTTTCGAGGGCGTCCTTCTTTTTACTGGCGGAAGTGCTGATTACCGTTACCTTGGCTCCGAAAGCCTTGAGAAACTTGGCTGCCACGTGCCCCAGGCCGCCCAGCCCAACTATGCCCATGTGGAGACCCGGCTTATCGAGTTCGTAGTACTTTAGGGCGCTGTATGATGTGGTCCCGGCGCAGAGGAGAGGAGCGCCGCTGTCCATAGGTAGATTTTCTGGCCAGTTGATGATGAAGTGCTCGTCCGCCGCCATGATGTTGGAGTAACCGCCGTAAGTAATGGTGCCGTCGGTGTCGACGCTGTTGTATGTGTAGATCTGTTGAAGGAAATGATTATTTTCAACATAATCCGTTAGCTACTATATTCTTTGTCCAGTCATGTGTATGAAAATTAAATTAGGAAAAATTTCTTACCATATATATCACTTATATATTGGTAATATCATTTAATAAATATGACAATTCTTGGTAATATTGAAATATTCATAAAACATTATTAGATAATTGTCTTTGTATGTGTGTGTGTTTGTTTTTTCCTCTGTAGAAATTGATAATGTTACGTGCCGGTTGAGGGCAATAATTCTCGAGATCATTAGCACACTGATCGCATTTCCTGCACGAGCCGACCAAGCATCCGACGCCCACTTTGTCTCCCACCTTAACCTTCTTAACCTTTGACCCAACTTCTGTCACCACTCCGACAATTTCATGGCCGGGCACAAGCGGGTATGTAGAGATGCCCCAATCATCTTTGACTGCGTGAAGATCCGAATGGCATATCCCACAGTACAACACCTTGAATTGGACGTCGTGATCGCGGGTCACCCGTCTGGAGAATTCGAACGGAGAAAGATTTCCTGATGGATCCCGGGCAGCCCACCCGAGTGCCTTAACAGGAGGCTTCTTCTTTTCTGCAGCTTGACTAATCTGATTCTGGTTGTTGCTCTCCCGTGATATGAGTGAAGATATCAGACAGTATGTGTTGATGGTGATGGCGAAGAGGAGTTTCGATAATTTTTTAGCAGAAGGGAGAATGAAATCAGAGATTATCGCCATTGTCGACTAAGCAAGAAAATGTGATTAATGAAGAGATCAAACAAGAGGCAAGAGTAAAAGTTATTAGCAAATTTGAATTAAGTATAAATTGTTATTAGCTGGTAATCCAACTAAGTAAAAGTTGAAGATTGCCAGCTTCGACACCCCCATAGAAAAACTTCTAGAAGAAACGACACACATGATTTGCAGGTGTATTTTAGGAGAGCATTTTAATTAAAAACAATTCAAAAAATTACACAATAAATAATTAAAATTAAAAACAAATACCAGAGAATTACTAATAAATTAAGAAAATCAAAGTAGCATTTCAAAAATTAAAGTAAATTATGAAAATTTAAATATAATGCATTTTTTAAATCAAAGGCGATTTTTGAAAATTACATATAAAATTAAGAATATTAAAAAAAATTAAAATGATAGAAATAAATTGTAATATAAAAAAAATCTAAAAATATGTAATAGATTCTGAAAATTCTAGGTAATTTCCAAAACTTACATATAAATTCTGAAAATTAATAATAAATTCATAAAATTTAAAATAAATTCTAAAAAAAAAAAAGAAAATTACAAATAAATTCTAATATTAAAATTAAATTCAGGAAAAATATAAATATTTTCTGTGCATAAAAATGATTAAAATATTAATAGATTCTTAAAATTATATTAATTATGAAAATTGAAAATTAATTCTGAAAACTGCAAAATAATTTCTGAAAATTTAAGATAAATTATGGAAATTACAAAAATATTGAAATAAAATAAAACAATTAAGGAAATTACCAAAATGAAAAACAAAAGAAATGAAACTTAAAACAGAAAATAATATAGATATGGAAATTTATACTTTATTTTGTAATTTTCATAATTTATTTTTTATTATTAGAAATTATTTTTAGTTTTCTTAAATTTTTTGTTAATTTTATCAATTAATTATTATTTTCAAAATTTAGCTTTTAATTAAAAAAATATATGTTACTTTAATAATTTATTATAAACTTTGTGAATATATTTCAAATTTCGGAATATAATTTTTTTTACAAAATATATTTTGAGTTTCTGAAATATATTTTAATTTTTATTAATTTATTTGTAATTCTCAAGAAATTAATTTTATTTTTTTTAATTTTTTTAATCTACGGATATATTTTTTTTTAAATTTATCTATAATTTTAATAACTATTTTCTATTTTAGAATTTCCTAAATATGGCCCTCTTAATATGAATGTGCGTCTCACTCGTGTGGTTTCTGTCATAAATTTTGTCCGCAAAGGTTGGAGTTGGCAAATTACAGTTTTCAAATGGTTTGGCTTCCTCTTAATAATAATTTATACTTTATATGTCTTAGTCCAAATTTAGTAATGATATATTTGCAATTTTTATACTTTATAAGTGTTAGTCCAAATTTATTAATGATATATTTGCAATGGTATTGACATGGCGAACGGAAGACGTGCCGATTTTAATCTTGTGTTTGTTTTAAAATTTACTTGATTTTAATCTTGTTGGATTATGTGAATTATATATCCTATAACATATCCTCACCTAAAAATACTTACACCCCACTATCTTACAAATTCTAATACCTATTTTATGATTAGTTAGTCATTTAATAAATATTACAAAATTATTTTGTAACACATATTTGTCACTTTTTTAGCATATTGATACATACTTTCAAAAATATATCCAATTAATTTCTAAAGAAACACAATTATACTATTCTTTTGAATTTACATAAACAAATTTTTTCACAAAATGATTTATCACGAACTCCTCCAACCCATTGCAAGTATATCTTAATAGTTTGACGGTCAAATTATCATCTCCCCAAAATGACAATACGAATCGTTTAATGTAAATAACAAACTATAAAGTAAATGCAAATATTAGATGACCATAAGCCATTGTCTTGATGGCAAGGAGAAGCTTAACACGTTGAGGTATTAAGTTCAAGATCTATCTACGAGTGGGTAGGGATATCAAACTGAGTGAGACGATTATAATAGTTTGAGCTTGATTCATTTATTATCGAGTCGAGTTCAAGTTTAATTGATCAAATTTTATGGCTCGTGAACTTGGTTGTGCCTAAAGGAATTTACTAAATATATTTTCCCCTTGTTCCCTTTCATTTTAAATAATGCGTGAAAGTAGGAAGTGTTGTGCTCTTATTCTTTTAGCAATTTATATGAGGGATTTTGTTTCTGGAAAGCCTCTTTCATAGAAGAATTTAAAACAAACTCATCTTGCATCTATTTAAGAAGCATGAGATATTGTTCAGAAGGATATGCCTTCTCTTGGGCATATGAAGATTTTTAGATTCCGTAACCCTATCAAACATATTTTCAAAAACATTATTGTTCTTGTTTTAAGGGAGTCTAAAGAGCTTTCGAACAAGGTTACTCAGATACTTGGAACTGATACTATAAGACTAGTTTTCCTCGACAACTTTCAGAATTGAATGAAGGTTGGTCCAAGATTAATCAAACCCACGATTGAAAGTATTAGCAGCCCACTTCATGAAATCTTTTATTTGAAAAAGAAAATATATTTTTGCACATAAAAAATATATATATATATATATATATATTTTTATTTATATACATTTCTTTCCTTATCTAAGACATATTCTGCAGAGTTCCTCATTGCAATTAGGTAGAATCCTATTGCATGCCTAGCTGCTGTAGGCAGAACAAAAACTCCATCGCTGATTTTCATGCACTTGGAACTAAGTGTGTTTTATAAATAGTATGGTGTCTGATTAATAAACTTGTGTGCAGTTGTTTCAGAATTAAATAAAGTTTTTTTGGAATTAATTACTCTAGAAAAATTAATTCTACTTATTTTAATTTTTTTAATCTACTGATTATTTTTTATTTCTATAAAACTATCTATAAGTTTATGAACTATTTTCTATTTTATAACTTCCTAAAAATAACCCTCTTAATATGAATGTATAACCCACTTGCGTGATTTTGGCCCGAAATTTTGCCAGCTTCGGAGTTGGCAAACTATATTTTTCAATTTGATCAATGAAATAAACGAAATGTCGTGCACGATAAATAGAGAACACTCAACGTAACAATCTGTATACAAGTTGTAATAATAAAAGTTAATCCACGATAATTTTCCGTCAGGGCGAAAAGAATCCACTAATATAAAAGTGAATTCCAAAATGAATCAAGAGAAATAACTAATCTAATGTATGGACTCTTAACCTTTCATATTTTGAAGGAGAAAATTAAAGAAAAGTAAACAGAAATTGGGAAAACAAGGTTACTAAAAATCAATTCACAAAACACTCTAAAAACATATAGACACCCTATCAAGATAATCTGTTAGTAAAAGTGATTCTAACTTTCTTAGCAACAATTCATTCACATTCAAATTTTGATCTCTCAAGTTCTCACCAACAATTCAATCAGATTAAAATTTTGATCTCTCGAGTGCATACCTTCTGACTGGGGTTGCAAGACTTGGAGCCCATCTTTTCACACTCAAGATCCACTTCTACACTCTTAAATTTGGTTAATCATGCTCTGTTATCTCTTACCCATTACTTGGTTCACCTTTCCAACTAACCACTTACGTATTTTTAGGCCTGAAAGTTTGATCAATCCAAAATTAATCTTGCATACATCTTCCAATTAATAACAATTTACATTTTATGTCTTGGTCCAAATTTGCTACATTTCTATGGCATTGACATGCGTGGATGGGGATATGTCAATCGTAATCTTGTATTTGTTATAGAATTTACTTTTGAGTTGTGCGACTTAGCTACTAGTTTCTCTCTCTCCCTCTCTTACCCTATCTTACAAATTCTAAGATTATTTTATGATTATTTACTCATTTAATCATTATAAATTATATTAACACTTATTTATGATTTTTGTAATCACGATTTGATTCATACTTTACGAATTATACCCTATTAAATCTTTAAACAAACACAAAATTTACATTATTCTTTTGAACTCGCAAAATCAAGAATTTTTACAAAAAGACTTGTAACGCACCGTCCAACCCAATACGAACATACCTTAATAGTTTGACGGTCAAAATATCAAAACCATAGTACCAATAATATAATGCAAATTACAAATTAACTATAAAACAACAATTTCTATTGCAAGTTACTAAAAACGACAAAAGTAAAACTTATTAAGTGTGGTCTAGATGAACTTTGAACAGAGTTGGAGGAGTTAGGGTAAAAATAAAGAAGGCTCCATTGCATTATAAATAACATTTCCCACCCCTACTCAAGGTGGCATCCTCGTCTTATTTATGTACATTATCAACAATTCTGAGACAAGTATAGATACATTTTTTATGAATATCTTCTTGTTTACATGCCCATAATAATTCGATCAATCGGCTTTCAGTGTTTTCCCAACGTCAATCACAAATCGATACTTGACGTCGCCCTTAGCAAGCCTCTCCATCGCCTTATTCACATAATCCATCGGAACAATCTCCACCTTCGGCACTATATTATGCTTCGCCGCAAAATCAATCATCTCCTGCGTCTCTTTCAGCCCACCGATCGCGCTCCCCGCCAACGTCTTCCGCCCCACAACCAGCGGGAACACCGGCACTTCAATCTTATCCGGCAAGCCAACCACCACCATCTTCCCGTGCGGCTTCATCAGGCTCATCAAGGGCTCCACTGCGTGAGCTGCAGAAACAGTGTCGATTATTCCGTCTAAGGTGCCAGCCGCTGCTTTCATTTCCTCGGCTTCCCGGCTCACCAGGAAGAAGTCGGCGCCTGTGGTTTTGAGGGCGTCCTTCTTTTTACTTGCGGAAGTGCTGATTACCGTGACCTTGGCGCCGAAAGCCTTGAGAAACTTGGCTGCCACGTGGCCCAGGCCGCCGAGCCCAACTATGCCCACGTGGAGGCCCGGTTTATCGAGCCCGTAGTACTTTAGGGCGCTGTACGTTGTGGTCCCGGCGCAGAGTAGAGGAGCGCCGCTGTCCATAGGTAGATTTTTCGGCCAGCGGATGATGAAGTGCTCGTCCGCCACCATGATGTTGGAATAACCGCCGTACGTGATGGTGCCGTCGGTGTCGACGCTGTTGTATGTGTAGATCTGTTGAATGAGATGATTATCTTCAACATATACTATATTCTTTGTCTGGTCATGTGTGGAAATTAAATTCGAAAATTTTCTTTTAAAAACGTCTGTATGCCAATTATGCGTTGGTAATATCATTTAATAAAAATGACAATTCTTCGTAATATTGAAATTATGCATAAAACATTATTAGATAATTGTCTTTGTGTGTGTGTGTGTGTGTGTTTTCTTTTTTTATGGAGAAATTGTTAATGTTACGTACCGGTTGAGGGCAATAATTCTCGAGATCATTCACACACTGATCGCATTTCCTGCACGAGCCGACCAAGCATCCGACGCCGACTTTGTCTCCCACCTTAACCTTCTTAACCTTTGATCCAACCTCTGTCACCACTCCGACAATTTCATGGCCGGGCACAAGCGGGTACGTAGAGATGCCCCAATCATCTTTGACTGCGTGAAGATCCGAATGGCATATCCCACAGTACAACACCTTCAACTGGACGTCGCGGTGGCGGGTCGCCCGTCTGGAGAAATCGAATGGAGACAGAACTCCAGACGGATCCCGCGCCGCCCACCCAAGTGCCTTCACCGGAGGCTTCTTCATTTCTTCAACTTGAGAAATCTGGTTCTGGTTGTTGTTCTCCCGTGATATGAGTTTTGACGCTCCTGTGCATACTTTTTTCACACAAGGGATAATGAAATCCGAGATTATCGTCATTAATGTGGACGAGGCAACAACGACGAAGATCGAACAGGTTTTGAGAGCTCAATGTATGAAAGAGAGTATGTGTGTAAAAGATATGTTATAATCTCTATCAATTTAATTAATGAAGAGATCAAACAAGAGACGAGAGCAAGTTGATGACACAGAATGACAGAACATATATATAGATTTTTTTTTTTTTTTTATTACAATATTTTATGGTTACTTAATTTTTAGGATAATGTGAGAATTAATAGATTTAGTTTCTGATTCTTGCTTGTTACATCTACAAAGAATGAATTGAGGTCGCGAGTTTAATTTGTTTAATTAATGATTCTTACTTGATCCTGTCTGTCTGGTAAGAAAATGATTATATATATATATAATATAAAATAGTCTAAATATAATTTTTAGCCCAATTTTGATTTATAAAAAAATAAATATTTTTAGAAAATGATGTTTTACTTTTTTATTAGTTGAATTTTATTTTTTTCCAATTTTTTTAATTTTGTTTTTTATTTATTAAAATACAAACAACTTTTTATTTTCTACTCAAATTTATACATTTATTGTTTCATCTTAATATTTTTTAATGGTTGAAAAAATAATTTATATTGAATTTGAGTATTTATTTTACGGAAGTAACAATTAATACAATTTTCCACCATTAATGAGGTGATGATTAAAGACTTTATTAAATAGATTACATGATACAATTAGAAAACTAATAATAACCATATTTTGGTAGAATATACAAAAATATATACCCTATAATTACAAGATGGTGTATCTATATCCCTAACACCCCTCGCAAGCGAAGCGCGGGATTGGATCCTACGCAGAACTTGGAACGAAGAAACTCGAAGGCCAGGCGAGGTAGACTTTTGGTTAAGATATCCGCAAGTTGCAGATGTGAAGGGATGAATTTCATGTATAACTTGCCTGAGGTGACCAACTTCCTAACAAAACGAACATCAAGATTGATGTGCTTGGCCCGCTTATGCGCCACAAGATTTTGACTAAGGAAAATAGCACTCTTATTATCACAAAGCAAAACAGGAGGTGACGAAAGAGGAACATGCAGCAAATTAATGACCTATATGACCTCAGCAGCAGCATTAGCCATAGCACGATATTCCGCCTTACAACTGGATCGAGCAACAGTTGGTTGCTTTTTAGCACTCCAAGAAACCATATTTCCCTCTAGAAAAATAGAATAACCATAGGTGGAACGTCGCGTCTCCACGTAGTGCGCCCCATCGGCGTCGGAATAGGTAATAACAGGGGTGTAAGGACAAGCAGCAAATGTTAGACCAAAATGAAGCGTGCCCTTGATGTACGAAGAATGCGTTTAACTGCCAGAAAATGATCCACAGTTGGTGCATGAAGAAACTGGCTTGCAACATTGATTGCATAGGAGAGATCGGATGCAAATTGTAAGATATTGAAGAGCACCCACGAGAGACCAATATAAGGTTGGATTAGAATAAGGATCCCCAGTCGAGACCAAAGATTCACCAGCTGGCAAAGGAGTTGTTGTAGGTTTCGAATCCAATAAAGATGCCCGACTAAGTATATCACGAGCATACTTTGTCTGGCCTAGAAAAATTCCAGAGTCTGTGTGAGTGATCTCAATACCTAAAAAATAATTTAGATGCCCTAAAGCCTTAATAGTGAATGCACCCCATTAATGACGCGCAGAAGAAAAGCTTGATCATTATTGGTGACTATTATATTGTCAACATAGAGGAGGAGATAAATAGTAAATGAGCCCCAATGATAGATGAATAAAGAAGAGTTAGCACGACGTGCACAAAACCCAAGATAGGAAGAAATGAGCTAAAACACTGAAACCACGTCAAATGAGCTTGTCTTAAACCACATAAAGCCTTTTTGAGGCGACATACATGATCTGGAAAAGAGGGATCTACGAAACCCGGAGGTTGGGCCATGAAAACTAGTTTAGAAAGTATGTCATTAAGAAAAGCATTTTTAACATCCAATTGATGCAATGACCATCTACTATGAACAGCTAATACCAAAACAGTACGAACAGTGGCATATTTCACAACAAGACTAAATGTATGTGAAATATCAATACGGGGAACCTAAGTAAAACCTTGAACAACTAGTCTATCCTTGTAACGCTCAATGGAGCCATCCGCATGATACTTGATCCGGAAAACCCATTTCAAACCAACAACATTTGTGTCTGGCGGACGAGGAACCAAATCCCAAATGGCATTTTGATGTAAAGTCGTGATCTCATCTTGCATGGCAGCAACCATTCGGGGTGCTTTGAAGCAGATTTAAACCCCTTAAATTCAGAGGAAAGCAAACCATTGATAGCCAAGTCTACATGATACTTAGGTTTAACTATACCTATAATACTTTAGAACTAATATTAAAATATAAATAGATTAATTGTATTAAAAATTAAAATTCTAATAAGTTTTTTAAGAAATTAATAGTTAATATTTTATATATTGGCAGGGCGGCAATTTTTTAAGACTAATTTCTTATTATATTAGTACAGATTCAAAGAAATGTAAATCAAACAATTGTTAAATATTATTTGTTTAACATAATGTATTACTTATTTAGCAATAAATTAATACTTGATTAACTAAAAAGTATTACTCATCTCAAGTGAGAATCCATGATCATTAGACGTGAACTATACATGTGATGTACACAAGTTGTGCGTCGTTGAACATAGTCATTCATTAATTTTAAGTAAATTTTGAATGAATTGAATTATACGAATCCTAGAATCCGTACAACCAATGTGCAAAAGGCCAATTCTAAATATGCTATACAATCATCATTTTTATTTACTTCAATTATACGCTCTTATGCATAACTATGTTATATATCTATATATTAATATTATTATATTAGTATGTGCATCATAATATATATATATATATATATTTTTCATTCAACTTCATATTTGTGTTTGAAATGATGGCATCAAACACATCTTAAATATTGCATATTCTATTTATGTGTGAACCATCATCTTTTAGAGAAAGTATGTTAATCAAATATTTGAGATTTTATCCACTAAACAAAATATGTTTAATTTAATGCTTCAAATAAATGAATAAACTTTCTACTGATTTATGAACGAGTTCTTTATTTAAATAGTTAACAATAAAAATTCTTTTTAAATTAGTTACACAATTTATACAGAAAACATTCGAGAAATAAATTACAATTGAAACAAAAAAAATTAAAAAAAATATATTCCGATCTGATCACATATGTTACAGTTTTAAAAATTGGGACCAAAAATATGTTCATCCCCAGGAGAAATCGGTCCCTCCCTTTGGCCCGTCAATCGAAAGAATGTCTTAATTAACGTCGGGATTGCAACCACGTTTTTATTCCCCATTTGTTGTATCTGTTTGGACACATAAGAATTGTCAAAATAAAAGGGAATGGAATGTGGTAGGTCCCGCCTTACTACTTGCATTCCTACTTCCCAGCCTCTTGTCTTGTTTTCTTCTCCTCACCTTACCTTATCTTGTTCTACACACTTTCTCTCACTCCTCTCATTACTTTGTATGTATCGGGTTAACCATTTATAATATTATTTTTAAATTAAAATATATAATTTATTTATTTAAAAAATATTATTATAATTTATTATTATAAATAATAGTAACAATTTTTATATTAAATAAATAATATATTTTTATTAAACAAGCATAATAAGTTGATTGCATTTCCACAAATAAACTTCATCATTTCATATCTAATACAATAATCATATATTTTATTCAAAAATTAATGGAAACAAACAAATTCTTCATTCAGCTTTCAGCGTTTTCTCCACATCAATTACAAATCGGTACTTGACATCGGACTTAACAAGCCGCTCCATTGCAGTGTTCACATAGTCCATCGGAATCATCTCCACATCCGGCAATATATTATGTTTCGCCGCAAAATCAATCATCTCCTGCGTCTCCTTTATCCCCCCAATCACGCTCCCCGCCACCGTCTTCCGCCCCACAATCACAGGGAACACCGGCAGCTCCAGCGGCTTATCTGGCGCCCCCACCAAGATCAGCTTCGAGTGCGGCTTCAACAACGCCAACAACGGCTGTAATGGATGCTGTGCAGAAACAGTGTCTATTATACCGTCCAAAGTGCCAGCCGCCGCTTGCATTTCCCCCTCCTCACGGCTCACCAGAAACGCGTCCGCGCCGAGTTTCTCGATGGCTTCCTTCTTTTTACTCGCCGATGTGCTGATCACTGTAACTTTCGATCCAAAAGCTTTAGCGAATTTAACTGCAACGTGGCCCAGCCCGCCGAGCCCGACAACGCCGATGCGGAGGCCCGGCTTGTCGAGCCCGAAGTATTTCAACGGACTGTACGTGGTGATTCCGGCGCAGAGTAAAGGAGCTCCCTTGTCGAGAGGGAAGTTTTCCGGCCATCGAATAATGAAATCCTCGTCCGCCACCATAATGTCGGAGTAACCACCGTAAGTGACGGATCCGTCGGGTAAAACGGTGTTGTACGTATACACCGGTTTAGGGCAGTAATTCTCTAGATCGCTAGAGCACTGATCGCACTTCCGGCACGATCCGACCAAACAACCTACGCCGACTTTATCCCCAACCTTAAATTTCTGAACCTTGGACCCGACTTCTGTTACGACGCCGACGACCTCGTGGCCGGGTACTTGGGGATAATTGGCGAAACCCCACTCGTTCTTGATGCTGTGAAGATCGGAATGGCAGATCCCGCAGTACAGCACCTTGAACTGGACGTCACGGTCGCTGGTGGCGCGTCTGGTGAACTTGAAAGGAGAGAGGATGCCAGAAGGGTCTCTGGCAGCCCACCCGATTGCCTTCACTGCTTCTGCCATCTTAAGAAAGGGTTGATCTCTCTTGTTCTCTCTGAAACAACGAAATAGAGTATTGGGATGTTGTGGAGTGCTCTGTGAAGGAGGCTGCTCTGCTCTATATATAGATCTGGACGAACATTAGCAGCAAAGAACTGGGGTCCTAAAATATCGGCCTATGATGACGCCATCACTGAGGTGGGACGTTTGAATACGTCAAGGCTGACACTCCGACATATATGTTGATTTCATACTTGTCAAAAGTAACAACTATTTATTTTGTATGTATTCATACTTTTTAATTGTCACAGACTACTCTTTAAACGGATCACATCAATTTAGTCATGTTGGTGCCGATTTAATTGGTCAGATTGATTAAATTATTGATCTAATTGAAAAATAAAAATAGTTTATTTGTATTTATTTTGTTGGTGTTATCAGATATATTATATATGAACATTTATAAATAATATTTTTTATAAATACACAACTTTAAATTAATATTAATACTTAATAAAATAGTTTTTTTTTTTTTTTTAAGTTTTAAATTTTTGTTAAATATAGAAAAATCAGTTGGCCGGTTGGAATGATTCAACCTTGAAAACGATTTTATTAATAGTTCGAACCGGTTCAGTCATCGATTATCGATTTAACCGACCGGTCCAATCCGATTATGAAAACATTGTCACAACTATAAACTTGCAGGCATTGGTTCTAAAATAAATAGCCGTATACCGATGTAGTATGTTTTATTATATTAATAGTATATGATAAAATTATATTATTTATTATAATAAAATTTATATATTTATTATTTATATCAATAATATTTATACAAATATTATATAATTTGATATTTCTAATTATGTTATATCGTATTGTTATTCTCATCAATGTTATTTTTATTAAATAATAAATATTCATGAATTTTTTAAGTGAATTTTAAAGTATCCCAACTGAATAAAAAAAATTCAACTTACTATTATATAAATCAATTGTATAACCTTTTTATAAAAATGTATTTATATTTTAGATCACATTCATATAAAAAATTCATATATTATTTATTCAAAACCAACACATATATCAAACTAAAAATAAATAATTCTATTATTAAAAATACAAAATTATATCAATAAAAATTAAACACTATATTTTAAATATAATTATTTATTTAAAATATGCAATATTTGTATCAAATTAAAGATGACAAAAAGAGAATTAATTTGGTATATAATACATTAAAAATAAAATTAAAATAAAAGGTTATTTGAGTTTTTCAATAAAAATAGAATAATAAAAGAAAGAGGAAGAATATTTAAATAAGTTCAAATGCAAACGATTATTAATTTATAAAATCATGGTTTATAACTAACAAAAAAAAAAACCTCAAAAGTATGGAAAAATACATATTATTATTTTAGTCTTCTTATGGACTTAGTGTGTATATATATTATATATTCTCTCTCAAAAAAACAAATAAAAAATTATAACGAAGTGAATTTTAATATAATATTTTTAATTTATGAAAATATTTATTATTATTATGCTATAAAAATATTTAAAATATATATAATTTTTTTATTTGTTTTAAATTCATATAAGAATTTAACCCATTTTTTATTCAAATTTAACACATATTTCAAATAAAATTAAATAATTTAACTCATAAAAAGTTTATTTCATATTTTAAATATAATATTTTATTTTAATTTATACAATATTGATATCAAATTAAAGATCATAAAAAGATAATTAATTTGATATATCACATGTCAAAAGCGAATTTGTAAGAAAAAAGTTATTTAAATTTTAAAATTTGTATTAAAAAAAAACCGTTTGTTTTACATTAAACTACTTTTTTCTCTCCAAACTATGTAAAATATTTAGATATAGATATAAAGGTGTAAATAATATCTTATATTTTTTAATTTGTAAATTCACACACACACACACACACACATATATATATATATATTAATAAACATATATAGATATATAATATATATATATATATCTATATATACATATATTTTATTTATTTATTAATATAAAAAATCACAACACACAAACATATATATATATATATATTCAAAGTATTTAGATTTTATATGCATATATACAATATCGTATATACTTATATATAAGTATTTCTAATATATATTAATATATATTCATAATATATATATATATTTAAATATATATATATTTCTATTTTTTATCATATATAAATTCACAGACACACACATATACATATATATATGTATATCAAATATTTATAGATATTATACACACATACGTATAATATACTATATAATTATGTATAATATTTCTTAAATATAAATTACTATGTATTCATATATATATATATATATATATATATATATCGCAAAAATTCATGTAAAACAGTTGTACATGTAACACAATTTAAGGTATTACTTGTTTTAACTATAAAATATTACTTGTTTAACTATGAAGTATCACTATTTTTTAAGTGTATTACTGCTGATTAGTTACCTTAAAAAATAGTGATACTTTATAATTAAACAAATAATACTTTATAGTTACTCAAGTAATACCTTAAATCGTATCACACGAGCAACCGTTTCACATGAGACTCACTATATATATATATATATGTATATATATATCCAGATATATATACACATAAATATTATACATTTGTATATATATTATTGATACAAATAATTATTTAGTATGTATAAATAATGTATATATATATATTTAAATGTGTCTAAATATATACAAATAAATATATTATATATATATATATATATATAAATTATTTATATATAAGTCAATTTATAGTGATATATATATATAATGATTTTTATTTTGTGTTTTCATTCTTAGAAATTTAATTAAATTAAATATCATTAATAAAAATGATAGTCATTGGTTATCGCTAACCAATCACCCAATTAAAATAAATATATTCATTTCCATAGCTTACTACTTTCATTTCTATTCTTATTCCCCTCACAAACCAAGCAGCCCCTAGAGTCAAATTGCTGGACTTAAAAATCTATTTTTTTATTTCATATATATATATATATATATATATATATATATTGTACTTTCTCAATATCTAGTACAAAAACTTAATTATGACGGACTAATGCAATTATTACAAAAATATCATTTTTAATATCTTTTTTTTTCAATATAATAATATATAAATCGTTAATAATGTAACATATCTCATATTTGGCATAATTCGAAATTTATAATTTCAAAATCATAATCCCCTTCTCCCATGTGAAAAATTTCAAAATCATAATCCCCTTCTCCCATGTTTCACAGGATGCCGCCTTTGCATATTTCGAGCTCTTGGAATAATCTTATCATCTGTGATTAGCCCTACACTTTGGGCTGTTCAATAGGCTGCTCCACACCCTTCGTCAACGGATACCCAACTTCGTAGGAAGGCCACCAGCGCCCGTAGCTTGCCTGCACTCTTTCGAAGTTCAAATATTTTGGAGTAGGGCTTATTGTACCATGTATAGTTTCATTCCTACTTGAGATTTTGTCGCGTTCTTCAGTTTTTTTTTTTTTTTTGGTAAAAAATGAGGAATTAGATAAATAAAAAAGAATGTGATATACAAAGTACTCAGGCATACCTGAGGGTGTACAAACCAAGGCAATCATGCCTGGCCGGGGTGGGAATCAACATAGCTCTCTAGAACTATGTGAGAAAGAATGTGCCTCATAATATAAAGGCCAACAAAAAAACCTAAACAGTGAAAAAAATTCGGGGAAAACCCCAATTGAAAACGGGGCGGGCCTCATTAAAAACCTCGCGACCATACGAGGAAAAGAGTACCCTAGTACAATAGAAAGTGATAAGGAAAAAATAAGACAACCCACACACGCAACCCAAGTGCACTCCTCGGTGGAACCGAGTAGTCCCCACGCATGCACCCATCTCATTTTATTCCATAACCCAAAAAACAAGACCACATGACGTGATCGCAAGTCCACAAAATACATATGCCCCAAACAATCAAGGGACCGCTCACTATAAAAAATCTATCAATCATGGACATAGTCCTCTAAATGCCCTATAACTCGCTCAACTAGATACAGATTAAACAAGCAGGTATATACCTCTCGTTGAATAGTTCGAACAAGCTTGTCCAGATCAAACGGTATGTCTTCAAACACAAGTTGGTTTCGAGCATACCATATATGGTCCACCGTCGCTGCCGAGGAAAGGCATCTTGCCTTGTGGCATACCGCCGACCCCCGTTTGCTCCGGCCAATGTATCGCAGGACACTCCCTATAGAAGTCAGCACCCTATTAATGTGTAGCCATCCTTTCACCTTGTTCCAAACAGCCCGTGCTGCACCACACCTGAAAAATAAATGGCTGTTAGATTCATCCATCATATTACATAACGGACATACCTGAGAAATATTCAAGAAGTGCAGTCTGTACGAGGTCTTCAATCTGCCCTTCATTGCCAACCAAAGCGTCATAGTGAACTTCGGGGGAACAAATGGTCTCCATATGGCCCGATGCCAAAATAACGTGCTACCCTTCTCTCGGAAGAAGTCATAAGCAGCAGCCAATCCTTTTTGCTCAAACCACTGTGTCATAGTAGTGGTCGCTAATGCAACATCTCCGGCACACTTTGTTACGATCATATCCCAGATGTGAAGTATATTCTTGAGAAATGGCTAGTCCCTCATAGACTGCTGCACTTCCCAGATACTCGCTCCCTTCAGATACACGTCATGGACCCACTTTATCCAAAGAGAGTCCTGCTTACTATGAATATTCCACAATGTTGTGGCGAGGAGGGCTTTATTCCATGTGCTCAAATCCCGCTGCCCTAACCCTCCTTCAGCTTTGGGCTTGCATACTTCCCTCCATGCCACAGGGGATACTTTAGCACCCCACAAAAATCTTTTGACCAGGGTATTTATCCGGTCAATGATGTTTGCCGGAAGTGGCAAAACCTGGATCAAAAAGCACTCCACTCCCTGAAGGACTGACCTAACCAACTCAAGTCTACCTGCAAGAGAAAGGTTTAAATTAGTCCAATGGTGAATAAATCCCGAAATAGATTATATCAACGGTGAGTAGTCGTTCGTATGTAGTTTCTTCGCGGCTAGTGGGATCCCCAAATACTTCACCGGGAGTTCCCCCAATGGGAACTCAAACATGTCCAGGATGCATTGCTTCTCGTATGGTCCTACTCCTGCCATAAACAACTAGGACTTGCTCTTATTGATCGTAAGTCCCGAAGTCCCAGAGAATCCCATGAGAGCATCATGTAACACTCTCATGGATGCCACATCCCCCCTGCCAAATAAAAGTAAATCATCAGCAAAAGCTAAATGAGTAAGACTATTATAATCACATTTAGGATGGAATTGAAAGTCAAACTCCCTGGTGCGTTGTGCGAGTAATCGCGAGAGATACTCCATACAAAGAAGGAATAAAATGAGAGACATCGGGTCTTCTTGTCGTAAGCCTCTCTTTCCTTCAATGTATCCGTGACAACCCCCCATTAATAGCCAAAGAGAATGTGGGAGAGGTCACACAAGTCATCACCCACTGTATAAAACAAGGATGGAACTGCAGTCCTGTGAGTACTCCATGGAGGAATTTCCAAGAGATGGAGTCGTAAACCTTATGCAGATCAATTTTCACCATGCATCTGGGCGAACTCTACTTCCTACCATAGCCCCTCAAAAGCTCTTGCGCAAGAAAAATATTATCAATGAGGTTACGTCCCTTAGAAAAAGCTGATTGTGCTTGATTCACAATCTTCGTCACAAACGACTGCATGCATTTGGTGAGTATCTTCGTGATGGTTTTATAAACCACGTTTGTGCATGCAATGGGCCTGAAATCAACAACTGTCGGGTTATGCTTCTTCTTTGGAATAAGCACGATATTTGTGTGATTTAGCTCACGAAGGAGAATGTCATAACGGAAGAACTACTGCACCGCTCGAATAACATCCGTTCCTACAGTATCCCAATTCTCCTTAAAGAAAGCAGATGGGAAACCATCAGGTCCTGGAGCTTTGTCACTGGCAATCTTTGGTTTGCAATCGGGGGTCTCCCCGTAAACAACTTATCATTAGCCATCCTGCCTCGGCCCAATCGATCATAAACCGAGGTTCTCATACCACCTGTCACGGGGCGCTTGTAGTGAGTAATAGTAATTAGCACATCGTGCGTCTAGCAGTCGACACCTTCGACTATTTTTGCCTTCCCAACACGAACTTGCTCTAGAGCTTGTGGTGTTGCAATGCAATCACACCCGAATGTGCTTTAATGGCACAGTGAAATAAAATAACCAATTGCAAGAAGTTTGCTTTGTATATAAATGTAGGCAATGATTACAATTGATAGCAATGGTTGATAGGAAGGCTCTCAATCAATGCCCAGCTCTCTTCGAATATCTTATCCCCTATAATAGCAAAAAATAAAAAAGGCTAGTTATAGCACTAGACATTAAAAAGTTGTAATGCCAATTGTCTGCTGCTGCTACGTTGCGGATGTATTGCTGTGGTTACTTTGCTGTTGGGCATTTCTGCTGTGTTGTGTACTTGTGCTGCTCAGATGTGTTGCAGGCAGCCATTCATAACTGGAAGGAGTCTGCTGCTGTTCGCTGGTGGTCCTGTATATATTGTGCTGCTAGTATTTGTTTGTTCATGCGGATGGCTTGATGCTGCACTAGTTGATGGCTGCTGAAACTTGCCCTGCCCTGCTGCTGATAGCTGCTCCTTACTGATGGCTGCTGTCCTGCTGCTATTTCTCTGGTTGCTGATATTTACTTCTTGATACTGAGACCTGATGTACCTGCTGCTGCACGTCCACCATGTGGGTCTATTTATTCCATTTGTTGCTGCCGTATACCGTTGCTGCTCCTTGACAACAATTGCTGCTGTCGCCTGCTGAAGGAGAGTGCTGTTGCAGACTTGTTGCTGCAGCTTTATTGCAGGGGCTGCAATTGCTGTTGTTTCTTGATGAGCTGCACTTATTCTTTCCCTGCAACCCTGCTGAATTCTACTTTTGCTGCTACTACCTGAGTACTACCTGTGGCCTTCTTTTGGGCCTGATTGTTGCTGCTGTATTTTGGTGGTGTCCTGCTTGCTGTTTGTTGCTGATATACCTGCGGAATTCACTGCTGAGTATGTTACTATTGGTGCCGAATTACTGCTGATACTGTAGCTGTGGCACGTTAATGTTGCTGCTGCTGTCCTGTGCTAATGCTATTGCTGCCGGTCCAATTTTTAATCCTGCTGTTTTCTCCTGTTGGCTCATTTGTTGTTGCTTAGTGGGCTGTCGGCTTCTATGATGGTTTGAGATGGATGCTTGCTGATGTTGGATTCCACTTTGGAATGCTGATACCAGTTTTTTTGAAGACACGCTTGAGGCCTGGAAATTCCTACTCGGAGGCTGTTTTGCTTCTGCATTAGAGCTTTCTAGTTTGTTAGGTTGGCCTTTGTGTTGGTGGATTTTATGCCACATATTTACAGTTTTTTAGGGTGCCTGTTCCCGTCCCCGTGCTGGGCTTCGGGACTAGTTTTTATTTCTTCGGGTATGCCCGAGTACTGGTGTACTTCAAACTTTTTTTTATTTTATTTAATTTCTGTGGTTTCAACCAAAAAAAAAAAGCTGAAGAACGTTACAAATTCCAAGTGGGGATGATATATACATGATACAAAAAGCGCTACATTTAAAGATTTGGATTTCGAAAGAGTATGGACAAGTTGCGTGCGCTGGCAGTCTTCCTGCAAAATCGGACATCCGTTGGCAAAGAGGATAGAGCAGCCAGTTGAACGACCCGAAATGTTTGAATAATCACGAATGATAAGATTAAAAAATATTTGATTAATTATGAATGATAAAATTATCCCGAGTTCTCGGGATATATATGAGTGGCATTTTGTTATACCACGGAATCCCAAAAGCAATATATCCTTTTATGATAAGAAGAGATGTGAATGAAGTAGCTTTATAGTGGGGAAAGATGGCATGAGCGAAAGTGGCCTTTTAATGATATTGGATCAGCCCACCAAACACGTCCGTCTTTGATGCTCCAAAGATCGAATTGAGTCCACACGTGGGTCATAAAATATCCTTTGCAAAAGTCCGACCACTAAATGTTTTTTGGAGCATATCGTTAATCTCCACGTTCCAATTTCTTCTCTCTTTTTCAATTTGACGTGTTCATTTAAAATATATGTATGTATAAAATAAAATATTTTTATATATTAGAATAATTTAAATTAATAAATATACTTGCTCATTATCAATAATCACTTTTAATCAAAACAAGCATATATCTTTTGTTAAATATATGAGTTAAATTACAAAAAAAAAAGAAAAAAAGAAGACACATGTGTGGATTATAAAACTGAAAAATATAACTTATATATAGTAAGGATAAATCATATAATTGTAGGAGAGGATTGACAAAATAAAAAAAAATATTTTAATATGAATAATCTACCATAAATATAACATGTTTGTTTTGTATATTTAAATTAGTATGTTCTTCTGTTCAATGCACGGACATATTGCTATAGTATAATATTTTAAAATTTAAAAAATACATAAAATTAATATTTTTAAGAAATATATATAATTATGTTCAATAATTTATATATGTACCATGATCATAATAAGAATATAGATATTATATATAAAATTATATGTGCACATTAATTAATTTTATTTATTAAATACTATCATGAAATTATGAAATATATAGTATTTTCTTTTGAAATTAAGAAAATTGAATAAAATCTTGTGTATCAATGTGAACACTTTTTATTATTAAATATAACATCGAATCTTCTATATATTTATAATTGATTTGTTAAAATCAAGTAATAACGAAGATATATGAACTTTTTGTATTACTTTTGATAAAATTAGTAACATTACCAATATTAACAAATGAAAATATTAAAAAAAATTAAAATGAATGCTGATTGGTTATCAATACAACAACATTTCTTAAAATTCATTTTTTCATTTGTGAAAAGAAAAATGGGCGGGATAAATAATAATAACAAATATAGAAACAATTAGTTTATTATTATAATATATATATATATATATATATATATATATATTATAATTATTACAGCAACAACAACAATAATAACAATAATGTAAAATTGTCACATATTCACCTAAAACAAAATAAGAGACTTCTATTTTTGCAAATCATTCTATTGGTAATTTATTTGAGTGGTGGAAAATGTGTCTATATTTATTATCTAAAATTGTATTTTTATATACAAATTATAGACATCCACATTTTATTTTTTCACTAAATTGTTATTTTGTCTGCAAATATTCTTTGTGCGATTTTGTGAGAATTTTTGCATATTTTATCTAGATTAACGAAAATTGATGATTAATTAATGTACTAATAATTAAATTAAGAAAGTTGAGCAAAACAATCAATAAATATCAATTAACAAGCAAAAGAGACGCAAGACCGAAAAACTAATCTTAAGGTCATGCTATAGACATTGATAAACTGAACTACTATTCACTCTATCACCAAATTGATTAAATCCAAATTTATTCTTCTTTTTCTTTCTTAAATTCAACTTAAATATAAATTCAATATACTATATATAAATATCGACATGTGTGTGGTCGATTTTGGAACATACATATATATACACATGTTCGAATATATATATATTAAATATATGCATGCATGTGGACAAATATATTCACACCACCAGATATTTTTGTATTTTACTTGATAGTAATGTCGTGGATGCAAAGATTTTGTCTAGATTGAATGTTGGGATGAAATTTAGTATGACACTTACTCCTCTAGTACTCGATTGTTAGTCAATTTTCAGAGAAAGCGATTTTCAATTAAAATGTACTTTGCTATGAAAATAAATAAGAGTCAATGACATATGTCGGCTTATATCTACCAAAATCAATATTCAGTCACAATAAGTTTTACGTTAAAATTGTTCGGGTAGAAAATAATAAATGTTTGAAGACTTTGTGCGTAGACAAGAATGGTCAATTTTGGAACAAGACAGTGAATGTTATTTGCAAAAAAAGTGTTGAAAATTTATAAATTTTATTGAAAAAGTTTGCATAAGGATTCTCAAAGAATATTTGTCTGTAATTTTTTTTATTTACTTTTAATTTTAAAATTATACTATATTTTTGTTTATACATTTCAACATTTATTTAATACTTATTTTATAATAAATAATATTATAATTGATTTTTGTGTAAATAATAATTACTAATATGAATTCCAATAATTGATCTAAAATTTAAAAATTAAAAATATATTTGTAGAATCGTGAATTTCACCGATTTTGCACTAGTTAGTGATTGCAAGTGTGGCAAATTAATACTTTGGGATTCCTGTTCAAGATGAACAACTGAGTTCCTTTTTTTTTTTTTTTTAATTTCCTTTTCGTCCAATTGCTAACATTGATATAGCATTTGAAAATGCATAATACTTGGGATGTTTTGTTTAATATATATATATATATATACACACACACACACATATACTTATACAGATTCACTTTTATCATTTAATAGAGTGGAAAAGATAATATAATATAATAATATAATTTTAAAGAACACTAATTCATTTATAGTTAAACAATAGTACTCATTTAAAGTACTACTTTCTGCGTAAGATAAATAGATTAACTTATGTAATAATACATTTTCATATAACGAGTACTGCATTTACATTTAAACACCAATATCTTTAAAAACAAAGTGTAATACATTGGTTAAATAGTACTAACTTTCAACACAAATAGTAATGTATTTACAGTTAAGCGTTTTTCATCATAAAAAATATATATATATTTCTATGATTAAGTAGTAATATATTTCAATAACAAGAGTAATACATTTACAGTTAAGTAGTTTATATTTTGATTAGATATCATACATTTCAACATAAGAAATAATACATTTAACACAAACACAGTAATACATGTAATAGATGCTTAAGAGATATACTCTTTTTAGTGTTTTTATAAATATAATTTCTCATTTTTTCTTAATTTTCATATTTCACAAGAATATTATATTGTATTTTTTAAAATATAATTTGCATGTTTGTTAAATTACCATATGTTTAAGTTGTTTTTTCTTTCTTCTGCATTTTCAGGTTTGCTTTTTAATTTCTTCAATTTTATTAATTTTAAGATTTTATTATTTTTAAAGGATGTGTAGAAAATTTCCGCTCTCAACTGTTCAAAAATATCAGAAGTATTTTATTATTTTATTGATAAAAAAATATAAAAATATATATTTTTGTATGAAAAAAAGTATTATCTTCGTCGAAAATAGTAGTCTTGTTTTTATAATAAATAAATAAATTTAATAAATTAAATTATTTCAATTTAAAAAAAAAAAAAACTAGTTAATATATATTTGCAGCCAAAATTCAATATTAATAATCTGACACAGAAAAAATATTCAACCAAAAAATAATTATTTTTTTATGAATCTAATATCTCATTTTAATTAATTATACGTAAAAATGAATTAGAAATAAAAAATTGTTTATATTTAATAAATTAGAAAATATTTTTGTAAAATGAGGAAAAATAACCTATAAAAAATGAACACATTATTTTTTAAAAATATTTGGGGGAGGGGGAATATTATATAACTTTTTGTGTCACATATGTCAGTTTTCTATGTATAAAAAAATCTCAATTTAATGTTCCATATAAGCAAGCTGTCAACCATGTCGGTGATTTTCGATGATAAATTATGGCTCCCACGACAATCAGACAAAACTTGATAACAAAAATAAAAGTTGGAGGACCATAATAAAAATAAGGACACATATTTGGGTTAGGCCAATGATATATGATCAAAATGAACTTTTATCCAATTTTACTATTAGTGATCCTTGTTAAAATGATTGTACGACAATAATACTATATAAATTAC
Organism: Caryopteris x clandonensis; assembly: GCA_028749325.2. Classification (NCBI taxonomy): domain Eukaryota; kingdom Viridiplantae; phylum Streptophyta; class Magnoliopsida; order Lamiales; family Lamiaceae; genus Caryopteris; species Caryopteris x clandonensis. The sequence continues at coordinate 998,005 of JAPYKT020000033.1, read as the reverse complement.
ATATTCACTCATATGATTCATAGTGCGTGATGCATGGGATATAAATTATATTTATAAAATTGTATAATTTAAGTTTTAGGTATAATATTTTATTTTTATATATGCATATTGATGTTAAATTAAAAATTACAAAAGAATAATTAATTTGAAAATTATGTATTAAAAATAAATTGAAAGAAAAAATATTTGATAATTAAAAATTTCAGTATGAAATCAAGAAGAAAAAAATTTGATGCCGCCATCATATTTTTTTTAAAACAATTAATAAAAATATTAAGTGGAGACACAGCTAATTGTGTGCTATATATACATTTTTTCCGCACAACACAAGAAGCTCTGCTTACATCTGAAGTCGTATGTTCGGTCTTTTCGGGTATTTGTGTGTTACCTAATATGTTTTCTTTTTAATAGATCTTTTGTTGTTATCTCATGCTGAGTCATTTGATTTTTTATTTAATGACGTTTGTGAGTTTCTTCACGACCTTACATTTTTATTTGCAAGGGGTTTTGTTATGGACTTGTTCCATTAACAATTTTAATTTATACTAATATAATAATAGATACACATATTAATAGTAAAATCTCGTTAATTTGTTTTTAATTTTAGATTTGTTCATAATTTAAAAAGAAAAGAAAACATTACATATGCTAGCTTGTGAGTGATTCATATTTTATGTTTTATAATATTTATAACACAATTTAAATTTTTGTTTCTTATAAATTTTGATGTATAACAGTCATCTTTCATTATTTTTAATTTAACACATAATGCATATTTTAATATAATACATTTAATTATAAAAATATATTTATTTTTGATGATTATATTAGTTAAAAATTTATACATTCATTGTGGGTCGGATTATTTGTATTAGACTTAACCTGAGTATAAAATAATTAAATACTTTATATGAGATAAAATTTATTAAGTAATTTATAAATCTTACTATAAAATAGTGTAATTTAATTTTAATTTTAATATTTTAATAAATTGATATATTATAATTCATATATTGCAATAGAAAAATTCTAATTATAAATTAAAATGCAATATTTTATGGGACACTATAACGATTGAATTTTGTTTTAAACAAAAAAAAAAAAGTGTTTCAGCAAAAAAATGAACGAGAAATACGTAGACCAAAATATTTCAATTAATTAAAAAGAAAAAGAAGAAGAAAAAAGAGAAGCGCGATGGTTGCAAAGTAGCCAAATTTTTAGGAGTAATTTCTTTAGTGTGAGTGAGTTAGTTTCTTTTCTAATTTTTTTATATTATTAATATTAAAATATCTAACAAAAATTATGAGATTAACACATGCACAATTCCTAAAAAACAATGATCCTTCTTTTATATTAATAAAGAAGGATGTTAATATATAAAATAATTTTATGGATTTAATATAAAATTAAAATTTTAAATAAAATAAGTAATAAATTTATATCTGAAACATATTTATAAACTTATTTTTAGAGACAGACTGAGTGATGGTTGGAGGGGTCTCATCTTAAAAAAAATTGTACTTTAATATACATACTTAATATATTAATAATATACCCTTATAAAAAGTCATATTTCTTTTTTTTTTACTCAAGTCCCCCCTAACCCCAGTCAAATGTTAATAGTCATTATTGATTGGCAAATTATTAAAGCTTTAGTATTTTTGCCTCTTATAAACAGCTAATTGTGTTTTATTAAGTTAAATTCTCTACTTAATATTTTAAATTAAATATAAATTTATCGTCTCCATTTTGTTTAGCCATGATCTTTTTATTATAAAAAATATTTTTAAAATCATCCTTATTCAACTTAGTTGGGCTAAGTTGGTATTAAAGGGCCGTAGCATGCATTGTTTGGGCTTTAAGCAACAATCTTAAGTTTGTTTCATTCAAAATAACCTCTAATCACCTTCACCTTCAAAAATCACCAAAAAAACCTTGAAATTCACTAAATTAGACCACCAAGAATTGGGGTGGATTCATATATTTGGATTAGCAAACACACAATTCTTTATTTAATTTATAATTACATTAATATTTTGTATTAGAAAAGAAACTGGAAACATCCATTCACTTTATTAAACAAAATACAAAATCTCACCAACAAGACGAATACACGTAACAAACCCACTCTATATATCCTCAATTAATAATAATAATTATTATTATTATTATCATCGTCAATACCCCTCCACTAATCTCAAAGCTCGGAACAGTATAACGTAATCTCCATACATAAAGCTAATTTCAACATTCGGCTTTCAGTGTGTTCCCCACATCAATCACAAACCGGTACTTTACATCGGCTTTAGCAAGCCTCTCCATCGCCGTGTTCACATATTCCATCGGAATCATCTCCACATCCGGCAATACATTATGCTTCGCTGCAAAATCAATCATCTCCTGCGTCTCCTTGATCCCCCCAATCACGCTCCCCGCCACCGTCTTCCGCCCCACTATCAGCGGGAACACAGGTAGCTCCAGCGGCTTCTCCGGCGCTCCCACCAGCACCAGCTTCCCGTGCGTCTTCAACAATCCTAACAAAGGCTGAAGTGGGTGCTGCGCAGAAACGGTGTCGATTATCCCGTCTAATGTCCCCGCCGCCGCTTCCAATTCGGCTGGGTTGCGGCTCACCAGAAATGCATCCGCGCCGAGCTTTTCGAGGGCTTCCTTCTTTTTACTCGCTGAAGTGCTGATCACCGTTACCTTTGATCCAAAAGCTTTAGCGAATTTAACGGCAACATGGCCCAGCCCGCCGAGCCCGACGACTCCGAGGTGGAGTCCGGGCTTGTCGAGCCCGTAGTATCTCAACGGGCTGTAAGTGGTGATCCCAGCGCAGAGCAAAGGAGCTGCCTCCAGAGGGAAATTTTCCGGCCACCGGATGATAAAATCCTCGTCCGCCACCATAATGTTGGAGTAGCCGCCGTAGGTGACGGAGCCGTCGGGGAGAACGGTGTTGTAAGTAAACACCAGCTGAGGACAGTAATTCTCTAGGTTGTGAGCGCACTGATCGCACTTACGGCACGAGTCGACCAAACAACCGACGCCGACTTTGTCCCCAGCCTTAAATTTCTGAACCTTGGACCCCACTTCAGTAACGACACCGACAATCTCGTGGCCGGGTACTTGCGGATAATTGGCGATTCCCCAGTCGTTCTTGATACTGTGAAGATCGGAATGACAGATCCCGCAGTAGAGTACCTTGAACTGCACATCACGGTCGCCGGTGGGGCGTCTGGTGAACTTGAACGGAGAGAGGACGCCAGAAGGGTCTCTGGCGGCCCATCCGAATGCCTTCACTGCTTCTGCCATTTCCAAAAGATGATCTCTCTCTTGTATGTTTTTTTGTAACTACAGTGATAAGGAAGTTTGATGTGTATTGCGATGTTGTGGACTGGCCTGAAATGGAGGGAGGTGTATAAATAGATAAGGACGAAGATACTAGAAGATGGGTCAGAGGTGACGCCATCGCTGAGATCGGTCATGTGAACAGTTGGTCACTGCTGAAAAGGACGATCCAGTAAAATACACGAATACACTTGAACATGACAAATAATAGTTTCTTGGAAACACGTGGAAAACGTCGGTGTATTAATATTCCTCACTACATCCATTATCCGTTATTTGAAAATTATATCAGCGTTTTCGTATATTAATGTAATTAGAATATTAGGTAAAATAAAAATATAGAATTATAATATAAATAATATAAAAAAATTATAAAATATATAACTTATTATTTACTACTTAAAATTTATAATTATGGTTAAAATATTTTTCTGTTAAGCATGAAAGAAGGATAATTTGCAATATCCATATATTAGTGATTTTATCAAATAATATATGAATTTATTTAACTTTTGTAAATAATCAAAAAATAATTAAAAAGTAAAATACAGTTTATTTTGAGAATTTTTAAAATATTTTCTTTGTTAGTTAGAAGACGCATTGCATATAAATACATATCCCACGTTATAGGGGAGCGAACAACTTCTAATGTGGAATTTTATAATTTTTTATATAGTAAAATTTATTTTATTTTGCAGTGATAATCTTTTATTTAATTAGTTAATTATATTTAATATTTGATTGCATATAAGAAAAGATGATGGCATCAAAGATTCTTCTGGAGATTTGAAGCAAAATTAAGAAAAAATAATCCAAATATAAAATTATTTAGATTATTTCTAATAAAGAAAAGGAAAAAAGGAGTCGTGCTGTTTTTTTATGGAGAACAAATTGTAGGTGTCTCAAATTGGTTTATAGTCAAAACGATGCGGTGGCAAGTGTTCCAAAAACTATATTCACAGAAGAAGTATCGAAGTAGCCAACAAGCTTCTAATAGACGTCCAAAAAGTTGAAAGTCCACGCTGGATGATTTAATGATCGCAAGAGTCACATGTATCATTGCTGGTCATCAAATTATATTATATAGTCAAATAATATTAGGTATTTACTATAAACAAAAAAATTATATGCTTAAAATTCAAAGAAAAATAAGTTCCCATAATTCCCGAACCACCATTAGTAAGGTTTTAAGATCTTTCACAATCACCAGTGGTACCTGCTTACACAGTCAATTGAAATTTACAATTGAAGAAAGGAGATAAAAAGAAGAAGAAAAATAATTACGAGAAAGGGTAGAGAGATGAGAGGGAAGAGGGAAGAGGGAAGAGGGCTGAGAGAGGAGAGAGAAAAATGGAGAAGGGTGGGAAGAGAGAGAGGAAAGAAAAATGGAGTTATGATGTTTTACGATGATTTTTATGATTGAAAAGAAAATCGTAAAATACATAATCGTGAAGGTGAAGGAAAAAAAGAGAAAAATAAAAGAGAGACTTTCACGATAAAAAAGGCTAAGAAAGAGAAAAGAAAAAAAGAAAGAAATAAAAGAGAAACTGTCTTGATGGGAAGGCCAAGAAAGAGGAGAGAGAAAATAGGAAGAATATTTTTCACCAAAAAATTGAGAAAGAGAAGAGAAATGGAAGAGAAAAATATGGAAATAGAAAATAAAGAGAAAAAGAAATAAGGGTGCATTTATCTATAACCCAAGTACAAAATATAATTTTTTATTTTTTGGTCAGAAAAGAAATTTTACTTAACCAAATGGGTACAATATCATATGTCCTCGTGTATAATATATATATATATTATATGTCTCTAGATGTGGACGATTTTGAACTGAAATTGGTGATTTGTAGATGTTAGTTTTTGGAATTGATTATCATGAAATTGAAACTAACCAAATTTTAGTTTCGATTTCAATTTCAGTTCGAAATCGAATAAATAAATTAATAGGCCAAAAATTTACAATTCCTCAAACATCATCTTCAAAAAATTCCTAATTTATCAAAAAAAGTTTTTTGCCTACAACATATCTAAATTCATCTATTCCTAAATTTAAACTCAATCTAAAGTATTAATGCAAGTCTAAAAAGTTACTCAATATTTTTAATATATGATGGCATGATATATAAATTCTTCTATCTCTAATTCAAAGTATTCTATTTTATAAACTCCAAAATAATCAAAGAATATTACCCGTTTATATTATAATAAGCTTTATTCCCTCCATATTTCTAATTTTTCTTCTTACCTATAATTTCTTCTAAATCATCATACCACATTTACAACTAAAATGAGCGAGAATTTTTTACTATTATTTTTTCCGGATGGTTTTATTATTAAATATATAAATATGGAACTAACTAAAATTAAAATATACTTATTTTAAAAAACAATTACCAAAGAATTTGGTCTAATTTTGTTAAAAAAAATACATTATCGAGAGTGAGGGAATTATGCGGTTAAAATCAATATTTTTATAATTGCAATGAATGTCGATTCAATCAATCGAACCGATTGATCCAACTAAAAAACCAACAATAACCTTTTAATTGTGTTACTATGTATTTCATGTTGTTAACACCCACAAAATATTTGTTTCTCTATGTTCTTAAGTTTTTATTTTAATTTTGAAAAAAAAAAATCAATTTGGCCAATTGGCCAGTACAATCCAAAAAATTAGAGATGGCAATTTGACCCATCCCGTTTGGGCGACCTGACCTGCCACTTGCAACGGGACGAGGCGGGTCTAGCTACCTCTTCTGACCTGCCTCGTCTTGACTCACCTCGTTCTATATTAATTTTATAATAATATATATATAATATAAAATGTAATATTATGTTATAATTAAAAAATAATTGATTTCAACATCTTTTAAAAGTGAATAGAAATTTATAAATATATTTTTTTAATTTTTATTTAAAATTTTGATTCATAGTAAATTATACTAATATTATTATATATTATTATTATAATAACAAAATATAAAATTAGAGCGGGTCGGCCTGCCCCGACCTGCCCATTGCAATCCCTACAAAAAATAGTTTTCAGGGGTGTTGCGAAAGTTCACATACCAGTTCTCAATTTATTTGATTGAATCAACCAATACAATTATAAAAATATTTGTTAAAATAGCCTTCAAAACATATATATATATATATATATATATCTTCAAACAAAAGAAAGGCCAACATTAGAAGTTTTGGAAGGTTGGACCTCCTATTTTTTTTTTAATAAAATTCAATTATTTTAACGAGTATTTTTATTTAATATATCTAATTTGCTCAGCATCTTCAATTTAATTATGTTTTAGAATTAAAAAAATATGAATCAAAACTTTTTTTAACGCAATATTGTTGTTAAATTAAAATCATGAAAAATAATTTGATAATATTATAGTTGTATTTTGAAATAATTAAATGTAAAAATTTGATAGACAAAGTTTGATAATATATATATACTTTATATATTATTAAATTTTGTTTTTTTATGTTTTTGGTACCTAATTATGTTTAGTTCTTGGATTTTAATTAAAAATTGTATTTTCTAGGGTAATTGAATGAATTGATGCATCTTAGGCATAAAATAGTGGATTTGAAGATGTGCAAGAGTCCGCCGGAATTTTACGTAAGGCGTAGGCACGCCTTAATCTGAAACATCCAGCAACATAAATAAATATAACCGTCCATTCTTTTTCTCCATTAAGTGAAGGTAGTTACTTATGATTTATAGTGATAATTATTAATAGAATTAGTGGGGATTAATAGAATGTTTATATATTTGAGAGTTAGAGGTAGAAAGGACATCAAGAATTTAACACTGCTCTCTTTTTACTTTTGAATTATCTGCAATTTTTCATAGAAGGCTAAACTTCATCTTTTCAACCAAGAGAATTATAGAAGACTATGTTCGTCATAATTGTGAGATCTAATTAGTTTTTAATTTATTCTTTCATTCTTCGTTATTCATATATTTTCTGTGCGCCATAAAATTTATTGTTTTGATGATTGAATGAGGAGAACAATCTTTCGACTATTGAAATAATATGTTGCCAATTAGAATGTTAAATATGTAATTGTTTAACCATTCTAATATTTATATTACATTAACATGATTATTTGAACCAATATGTTATGGAGATGCATGATCTAACTTAAATAAACATGCATGTGTATTTGTTGGCTAGAAATGGTGGTCTCTCGACCTAATGCAATGGTAAATTAAATTATATGATCATATATAGAATTGTTTATTGATAAGAAAATAATTAGAGGTCGTAATCTGATTATCGAACAACTAAGGAGAGATAGGTTGTTTTGGTCGTACCATCAACTTTAACCAATTTAATGATTGAATGAAAGAACCATTTTGACATCTATGATTGATTCTACAACCAAGTCTGAAGTTACCCCTTGGTTGGATTTTACTTAAACTGATCTACCTACATATTTATTTTCATAATGTTTTTTGTCAATTGAATATAGTCATTCCTCAAATCTCAAAATCCTCTGATTTTAGTTACACGAAAGAAAAATTCTATCAATCTCTGCGGATACGATTCTTGTTTATCAGTATCACAAATCTTTAGAACAAATGTTTTTTATCACCCGATAGGGTGAGTTAATTGGTTAACAAATTAGGAATGCATAACACGAATTTGCTAGATCGAGAGATTGGTTGGTCATCATGAGAACAATAAATCTTAGGAACTATTAGGAGTTAGATAACACTGTGAGATCGAAAAATGATTAGTCAAATCTACATTTAGATCATACTCGAGAGAGATGATCTAGATATATTAGTAATTCTCATGCAAATTTAAGACTTAAATATGGTTTAATATATTAAAAAAAACTTACATGATCAATAAGAGTATGTATATCCCTAGAATCCATTATGATGTTTTTCCGTTGCTTGCATTTTAATCGTGTGTTATTGATTTATATCTTTTATTTTGTTCTTTTTAATTACACTATCAACTTCAAAGTTTGAATCTTTAGATAAAGAAAAATAATAGAATTGAATACTTAGATGAAATTACTTAGACAACCCATATGGATACGATATATGTTATCACCAATATTTTATTATAATTAGCCTCATGGACTTGAAATTCGTCTTTAAGTAAAATAAAGAGCGAACAAGTAACTTCTAGAATAGCATTACCCTAAGCTAGCAAGCTTTGTTTTATTTGGAGTCCCAAACTAGATCAAGCTCAAGACCATTGACTTATACTTTAATCAAACTAGAGAAAGTTTGTGAAATTGTGAATTTGAGAAGGAATACCAGGCTTATTTTCCTAAACCTACAACTGGAAGCAAATTATCATCTTCTCTTGCTCAAAAAATGTTGGAATCTGGATCAAAAATTATATTTTGAGGTAATGAATCTCTTCTAGTATATTTGTCTAGTTCGACTGTTATACATGAGAAGTCCGATTAATTCTTATTTGAAAGAGACACTCAGCCTGATTATTCAATTTTAATATATTGACTTGGTGAAAAGAACAAAGGTTAAGCCACCACACATTATGTTTGATTTTGATTGCAACAGATAATTTCGCTATTCATGTTTCTACAGTTGCTTCAAAGGTAGCTTTTAACAGTACTGGCAGAGTTGTGAACAAAACCTTAAGCAAACTCATTCCAAACACATTGTTGGCAATTATGTGTTCTTGAGATTAGCTTTGGGGAAAGATTACATGGTTTGAATTCTTTCCCAACTTCCATTTCCTATTTGTTTTATTTTTGTAAAATAATTTCAATTATTAATTACTTTATTTTAGGTGAAGCAGCAGCATCATCATCATCTAAATGAGTTGCTAATGGTGTGACAGCTTATTTTATTTGATAAAGATGGAGAGGTAACTACATTGAGCAATTACATTTAATAGTTATTCTCAACTATCTAATTATTATTTTAAGTATTACACATTTAATGTTTTTTTCGTAGTAATTTGGCGTCACGGCGTTATTTTGATAAATCTGCCAAAGAATTTGAAATTGGACTATTGCTTAGTTTTTGTTGTTGTGTTATGTACTCGTCTTGACATATTAAAAATTTAGACATGTCATTTCTATTCTAGTTTGTGTCATGTACTATTATTTGAACTAGTAAGTTTTCTCGTACGTACGATGCACGTACATATTATTATATAGTATAATATTATTAAATTTAAGAAATATTTAATATTAATATTTTTTAAAAATTATATAATTATATTCAATATTTTGTATATGTAGTATGATTATAATCAGGATATAAATATTATATATAAAATCATAAACATATATAATTAGTAAAATAGAATAAATTTACCTACATTTTCTTCAAGTTGCAGAAATTTTCATGTTAATTAGTTAAGAAAATTGTGCCCTTTATTTTTTGTTTCAAGTTGCAATTTTTGGACGAAAGAAAGTAATCATATATAGTTCAACTAAAATACTAGACCAATGCATGGATACAAATAAAGTTATGAATAAAAGTACAATCATATGAAATTTATGATATTTTTAAGTTGCATATGAGCAAAGTCGTATAAGTAGTAGATCATCAACTAAGCATTTTTCCTATCAAATCCCTCTCTCTCTCTCTCTCTCTCTTTCTCTATATATATATATATATATAATAATAGATTCAATATGGATCAAATCCCTTAATTTTCATAATCATTTGATATCATATAATCCTAAATAGATTATAAATATCATACAGTTCTAAAATATCTAACTAAAAATATGCTAAAATAATAAATAAATATAATAGCTATTAGTAGAAAGAAAATGAGTGAAAAATTAATGAACCACTAAAAATAGTTGGTATTTCTGTTGTTTGTTGTTGTTATTATTATTATTATTATTATTATTATTATTATTATTATTATTATATGTTATCTTGTTTTTTATCTTTTTTTGGTGGGAGAAATTGAATGAAGTGATCGTTGATCGTGTTTAAACTTCATTGCATGTTTGTTAAAGCATAAACTACAAATGTATGATGTAGTTTGTAAATAAAATGAGGAAGGTTGAATCCACAAGAAACAACGCAATCAATAAGTACTACAAATATAATAATCTACGCCGAAGAATTTCAAAACATAATAATCTATTTTAATGATATTATCTATGTACTATTAACAAAGAATTAAATCTAACAAATTATTAAAATATTTAATCTAACACATCTCACTAAAAGTAGATTAAAAGACAAGATGGATTATCGGATCATGATTTTACGAAATCTATGAATATATATATATATATATATATATATATATATATGTATGTATATATATATATATATATCAATTTATAATCATCAAGTTTCTCTTTATACTTCAAGTGTGTAAAGGCAATGCAATCATAATTATAGATGAATCTCCGTGATGTAGATAGAATTCATCAGTTGGTTAATTACTAATCGTGTATCATTACCTATGATTAGTAATTAAATTCAATTTTTGTAATTCGTAACTATTTTTTTATCTTACAATTATAATTCAGTTATTCTAACATGCATAATCATGTTCAACAATTACAGGAGAATAAGATAAACTGAATAACACATATAAGTTTAAAATATCAAACTTGAATCTGAAAATTATTATTAATCCATCAAAACTAAGCTACTATCATACCCTAAAGATCATAAGAATTAGTTACACATTACTATTATGAAAATAACAAAAGTATTAAACAAAGTCATGGTACTAAATAAAAAGGATAAAAGAAAGAAAGAATTGAAATTGAACATCCAAACTCTTGAGTCTTGAACTCTTTTGTCTTGTTTGTTAATCTTCTCTTCTTCTTCTTTTTTTTTTTTTTTTTTTTTTTGTTATGTGCATTTTGATATTCTATTATTCAAAAATAAATTTTCTACCTTTCAAAATTTATTTTGGAGCCTTGGGGTCATAATGTTGATTATGATGTTGAATGAGAAGGTTTGGAAATTAAAATTGAAGAGTTGGTGGTGCTAGTTATAGTAGAGCCAATAAAGTGAAGGGTTAATGTATGGGCCAACATGTGAGTGTTTCAAAGGGGAAAAGGAGTTCAAGATCAAGATTTTTTTTTTTTCTTTTTGGTAGGAAAATTTTGATGATAGTAAAGAGATCGATTAAGGGGCAATAGACCTATTAGATAAGTGAATTTTCATTCAATAAAACAAGGGAAGGATGTAAAACATTCAATCAGCTATCGAAAGAAAAAGTAGGCAAAATATAAACATCTAACATGTCCTTTTGAGGTGGAGATAACATATGACTTGTTACTCATTATCATCAATGAATCCACATGCAGGAGAATTGCAGTCTCGGTATCCTGCAAAAACTCAAACCCAAAGATGAACTTGGAACTTTTTTATCACCATGACGAACAGGTTCATCATTCTCTCGAATGGCCCAAGTCTTAGTAACACATTATTGACGATAGGCTGCGCAATGAAATTGATAGTCTTTACTTGCTCAACTCCCTTGTTTAGCATAGCCCGAGTCTCTCCACTTTGGCGGTTGCCAAATAGTTGTGGATGGCACTTGTGTTGATCATGGCTCGCATATCCTGTTGATCTTCACATCAAGGAAATCAACCCTTTTCTTCTTCTGAACTTCGATGGTTGATCTTCCTTAGGTTGGCTCGTAAGAGTCAGGGCGGTCTTACTATCATCCTCATCAATATTGGATGATGGGGCTCTGCTTGTATAGATTTTGGCTCAAGTCCCATGAGACTTGTCAAAATATTCAACAACTGCTTCTTCGGGCAATATTATTCAATGGGTTTCCTCACAGATATAGCACCTGCTACTTTTCAATGACAAACTATTTTTGTTCTCATGTTGAAACTTCCCTTGGTTGGTGCTCCATTGCAAGTTGTCTTGAGAGTGAGATTGTTTTCTCCTCCATTCCTTTTCGAATTTGATTTGAAATATTTGGCTCTTCCCATTTTGTTTAACTACTGCTCGTAATTGGCTGTTTGTTGTTGTTATTGCGAGGCTCGGAGGTATAATTTGTCAAGTGTTTGGCTGCACTCATTGTGCTATGGAGGTATTCACCCGTTGGTGTTGCTACTCTTGTTGCGCTGTAGTTTTAGGCCCTTCATAAATGTATAAAGTTTGTCCTTCTCCGACATGTTACGAATGTTAAGCATGAAGGCCGACAAGACCTTCACTTAATCCTGAAGGGAACCGATGTGCTTGAGATCTCCCAATATCCGACGGACAATATAATCAACATTCTCTAAAAAAAAAAATTATCTTACAGCATCCTAGAGATGAGCCATGTTTCATGCTTCACCCGATAAATTTGCGTCTCTTTAACTAGTAATTGAATGTTAATCTATAGGAAATTGCGTGCCACTTCTTACAAAATAATAATAATAATAATAATAATAATAATAATAATAATAATAATAATAATAATAATGATTTAAGAATAAAAACTTCCATTCGTTATAGAGTGTAATTTTTGTAACCAAAATTTCTCAGTTTGGTTTTACCCTATGGTCACTCGAAAAGTGTATTTAGTGGCACTTTACACTATTTAATTGCAAGGGGCTATCTGAAGAATAATATAACGGTTGAAATAATGTAATTAATCGGATTAGCCATCACGTGTCTGTTCCCCATTTGTCGTATATGAGCTTATATCTCATACTTGTCCCCATAAAGACTATGGTGGGGCCCCTCCTTTTTCTTCTTTCCAAATAATCTGTAGGCCCTAGTCCTAAAATGGCTAATTTCTTGCGTAGATTTTCTTTTATGCTCCATCGGTCCCAAACATAAACATTTCAAAATATTTGTTTCAAATAAAACACATATGTAATTAAAATATTATTTTACAAATAAGTAAATATAATTAAATATGTAATAAAAATACAATTTAAGACAATTAACGATCCAATAATTTGGATTTGAAAACTCAAATTTTATTGAAATTCACAGCGCACAAAGACTACTAATACAATTAAGGCAAACCCATTTTTTTCTTTTTTCCGATGAACAAAAAAAGACAAAAAATAACAAAATACAAACAAGCCATTCTCAGTCGCCATTGTTGTCTTTCTTAACATTTCAACAAGATCTCAATCAATCGGCTTTCAGTGTGTTCCCCACATCAATCACAAACCGGTACTTTACATCGGCTTTAGCAAGCCTCTCCATCGCCGTGTTCACATATTCCATCGGAATCATCTCCACATCCGGCAATACATTATGCTTCGCTGCAAAATCAATCATCTCCTGTGTCTCCTTGATCCCTCCAATCACGCTCCCCGCCACCGTCTTCCGCCCCACTATCAGCGGGAACACAGGCAGCTCCAGCGGTTTCTCCGGCGCTCCCACCAGCACCAGCTTCCCGTGCGTCTTCAACAATCCCAACAACGGCTGAAGTGGGTGCTGCGCAGAGACGGTGTCGATTATCCCGTCTAAAGTCCCCGCCGCTGCTTCCAATTCGGCCGGCTCACGGCTCACCAGAAAATCATCCGCGCCGAGCTTTTCGAGGGCTTCCTTCTTTTTACTTGCCGAAGTGCTGATCACCGTTACCTTTGATCCAAAAGCTTTAGCGAATTTAACGGCAACATGGCCCAGCCCGCCGAGCCCGACGACTCCAAGGTGGAGACCCGGCTTGTCGAGCCCAAAGTATCTCAACGGGCTGTAAGTGGTGACCCCAGCGCAGAGCAAAGGAGCTGCCTCGAGAGGGAAATTTTCCGGCCACCGAATAATGAAATCCTGGTCTGCCACCATAACATCAGAGTAGCCACCGTAAGTGACGGAGCCGTCGGGTAAAACAGTGTTGTAAGTGTAAACCAGTTTAGGGCAGTAATTCTCGAGATTTTCAGCACATTGATCACATTCCCGGCACGAGTTGACCAAACAACCAACGCCGACTTTGTCCCCAACCTTAAATTTCTCGACCTTGGACCCGACTTCTGTTACGACACCGACGACCTCGTGGCCGGGTACTTGCGGGTATGTGGCGATACCCCAGTCATTCTTGATACTGTGAAGATCAGAATGGCAGATCCCGCAGTAGAGCACCTTAAACTGCACGTCCCGATCTCCGGTGGCGCGTCTGGCGAACTTGAACGGAGAGAGGATGCCGGAGGTGTCTCTGGCGGCCCACCCGAAAGCTTTCACTGCTTCTGCCATTAGTGGATCTCTCTTTTTTCCTTCTTTTTCCGTGAGAAATTCAGATGAATTGAAAAGCAAGTTTGACTAGTAATGGGATGTGGTGGACTACACCCAGAAGGACAGGTGCTGTATAAATAGATGCAAAAAGTAGTAGTTGGCGTGGCAAATAATAGAAGGTTCTAGAACATCGCTGTGTAGTGGCGGCAACGCTGAGGTGGGAGGTATGAACATGTAAGGGCTGCGATCATTAACCTAATATTTTAATAGATTAGGGAGAGATTCGATTAGTAGAAAAATCCTCAATTATTGCGACACACCTAATAGCAATACCGAGTTGGGCTTGAGTCACCATCAAATTCTTTTTAATTACAAGAACATGGGTGAATCGATAAGCTGGCAAAAGGGGTACAAAAAAAGACATTACCGACGAGGTATCGAACTATGCCCATAAAAAAACACATGGATGACTATCTAATTAATAGTTCAGGTGGGCGTGCTTTACTGTAGCCAAAGTTTGACAGATTTAAACTATGGCAGCATGTGTTTTTATTGGCGAAAATGTTACCGTTGGAACCTACAAAGCAACTCACTAATATATATTTTTATATGCGGGCACATTCAATTACTTGAATTCAACTTCAAGAATAAAAAATAAAAAAATAAGAAAAAATAAAATAAAAAAATTTGTTGATCCAATACGGATCCAGCCAAAAGTGTATATGGGATAGTGCACATTAGACACTCACCCCGATAGCTTGTGCCCTGCTAACGTTGTGCGCGACCAAAGATTTATATTTTCTTCAGTAAAATGTTATAATTTTTAGATAAAAGTAGTAATTTTTAAAATTGTTGAAAATGATTTTTTTACCATAAAATATTATATTTTATTATAAATATATTTGTTTAGGGTTAATATTAAAAACCAATCTCACCTATAATATTTTTTTTATTTGGTACCCGAGATAAAAAATATTTTCGATTGCAATCTATTCTATACGTTTTTGACTGATTACAACCTATGCTTTTCTAAGATCATTTTTTTCCGAAGAGAAGGCCAACACGTGAGTTGCACATGATTTTTTAAGGGTATTATCGACTTTTAAAGTTGACACTCAGAGGTAAACTGGACATTTTCTACTCATCTGTATATTATTAGCATCCCTTCTTCAAGTTCATCAAACACTTGGCGAAAATTCCCTCAGTGTCTTTCGGCTTTGAAATTCAGTAAGACAAAGTCCAAGAAAATATGCAGGCTGCAGTTGCATCGAGGTGCTTGAGGATAATCAATCATCACCATATTCCTTCTCGCATTAATCTTGTTGTTGTTCAGTCACTTCTGAAACCCAATGTTAGTTCGCTAATTACTAGAGCTAGAAATTTCTCAACTAAACCCAGGTTTTGGAGCTTCGTCCGAACGACGCCATCTGTGCTAAAGCTAAAAGCTTTCCTCTTCGATTTTTTGTCCAAGACTCCTCGAAACCCTGTGAGCACTTTTATTTCAATTTTTGTTAATTTTTATTTTATTTGGTTTACGTGTGGTATTCTTGAAAATATTTATGGTTTTATGATGTATGACAGGGAGTCAATGAAGAACAGGGTTTTTAGTCAAATGGGTATGCTCCTCTCGAGAGAGAGGCAACTCCAGCACCGAAGTAAGAGAAATCGACGGTGGAGAGGAAAACTGGAGATCCTAGGGAACAAGTTGTCAACACTAAAATAATCGCCACTATTGCTAAATATCTATGGATGAAGGATAACTTGAATTTCGGCTCCGTGTAGTTGCTTCATTAGGCCTTATGATTGGCGCCAAAGTCACTTAAACTATTTGCCAGAAACTATTTACATGTCGCATTTATATTTCTTACAATGTTGTGATTTTGGGTTTTCCCCTTTGATTCGAGTGTTTGTAGGTGATTAATGTTCAGGTGACATTCTTGTTTAAGTTTGTTGTTGATCGCATGTCCTAATCCCTAAATTGAAGAAGAGATGTCAATAATAAACAGGTGAGTAGAAAATGACGAGTTTGTCCCTCAATGCCAACTTAAAAAAAACGATAATATCCTTAAAAAAAACTACGTATAACTCACGTGTTGGCCTTCTCGCAAAAAAAAAATGTTCTAAAATAATATAGATTGTAATCGACTAAAAGTGTATAGAACATGTTGCAATCAAAAATATTTTTTCACCTCGGATACCAAATGAAAAAAAGAAAAAACACTATAGGTCATTTTGATTTTTTATATTAACTTTTATTTTTATTTAACTAATTACAAAAATATAGTCATAACACTATATTTTTATTGACAAAAAATCATATTTTTTCAATAAAAAATACTATCTTTGTTCATATTTGTACAATCATTTTTAATTATACAAACAAAACTCTTTTATGAAATAAAGAGTATTAATTAATAAAAATATATAACTACTTTCTATAAACAATAAGTATTAACCACAAAACACACGCACCAAAAAATCGTACACGCCCAATAGACCATTTTAAGTACTCAAAAAATAAATGAATAAATAAAAATAAAATCACTCCTTTTATAATCTTGTTTGGCTGCGTTCCCCTAATTCCATAAGAAATATAATAATGAAAATGTAGAATATGATATTCAAATAGAATTAGGGACATAAGACAGTGGTGGGGCCCTATTTTCGATTTCTTGACCTTTTTCCGCTCTTTCCGCGGGAATCCCGCTTCACGTGTTTTCTGCTCTCTCTTATTCAGAATTCGACAGATATATAAACGTGTCAAATTATTTTATTCGTTTTAAAATATAATTTTATTTTACAAAAAATCGTGATTTAAAATTCAAGTCTTATTTTTTCGTTATAGTTAAAAGTTGATTGTAATTTTTCAAATAAATTATATAAGATCTACTGAATCAAATTTATGAAAAAAATAGATGGTATAAATACAAATTTATAATTTTTTAGAAGATTTATATATTTATTTAATTGATTAAACAAATATATTCCTCAAAAATATAATTTTTTTTGTTGAAACAAATGGAGTATAATAGAACTATTATCTTTTTTAATATACAATAAAATTTGTTACAATTGTGTTAAAAAGACACATATAGTCCAATAAAATTTTCAATTAAAAATTTTATTTTAAAATATTAATTATAACAAAAAAAAGTTATTGTGTGAACTAAGCATGCGCAAGTGGTAAAGTAGAGGTTCAATCTGCAAATCAATCGTAGTCACTTTAACCTTTTAAAAAATAAATAATAATAAGTTTTCATTTCAAATCTATTTTGATGTGCTGTTATATCAAATTAATCTTTTCTTTATGTTTTTTAATTTAATATAAATATTATATTCAAATTAAAGATTATGTTTAAATTATGCTCTATATATTATTTTAGGTTAAATTATTTGCCTTTTATTTTAAAATATGTGTTTGATTTGAATAAATAATAATTATTCTTATGAATTTGAGTTACACATATATATAAAAAGATTGTATATATATTTTTTATAAAATGAAAATATTGTACCATTAATTTATATAATATATTATTTCACCTTAAGATTTTTAGTGAGTTGTAATAGTAATAATGGATAATTTGTATTGAGTCGGAGTTTTAAAATTTAACTTTAAAATATTGTGCAATTTATAAATTATTAGTGATAAACATATAATTTACGTGTAATTTGAGGTTATTATGTATAGGCTTTTATGCTATTGCATGTACTTAAGTGACAAGTTCATCATAATTTTGCTATATTTTTTTAAGTCACGTGTTTATTGAAGTTTTGA
This sequence comes from Caryopteris x clandonensis, assembly GCA_028749325.2. Lineage (NCBI taxonomy): Eukaryota > Viridiplantae > Streptophyta > Magnoliopsida > Lamiales > Lamiaceae > Caryopteris > Caryopteris x clandonensis. The sequence goes on along the minus strand of JAPYKT020000033.1, from coordinate 979,772 downwards.
CAGAAAAACAGATAATTGAGGATGTATAGACTACGTCTCAAGTCACATGGACCGTGTTTATCCTCGTGAAATGATCGTAACCGTCGTGATTTGGGGTGATTCAGGCATATCTTCTTGATTTGGTGTGATTCGGGCATATCTTCTTGGTTTGGTGTGATTTGGGCATATTTTCTAAATTTAGTGAGATTCGGGCATATCTTCCCATTACAATCAGAGATACGACAGCTATCAAAATTCTAGTAATTGTCTATAAAAGAAAGAGCTACATCAGATTATAGGGGATCATACAACACAACATACAACAAATTTAGTATCAACCAACCAAGTCATCAAAGACAGAAAGAAACAAAGATAATTTGGGTTTCAATAGTCTTCTTTTCTTTTGTTCTTTTTATGTTAGTCATGATTATCAATATGTTTCTCATGAATTATGTATTGAATATGTATGGCTAAACATTTAGTGATTCTAGAGAATGCATGATTATGGATTTATATATTTTTCTTTAACAATATTATTTTCCTTCCTATATTTGTTTATGCTTCCTTGATTTGAATGTCGTATGAAATTATATGGAGACTAATTGCATATGTGTAGTTAATCTATTACTGCCCAGGAGGGAGTAATTGGTTAACATATTAGGAATGCATAACATAACACTTGCTAGATTAAGAAATTGGTATGTATTATGATGAGAATAGATCCTAGGCACGAATAGAAGTTAGATAATATCTTGAGAATGATCAGTGTTATCTAATCTACATTTAGATCTAACTCGAAAGAGATGATCTCGATATATTAATGATTCTCCTACAAATATAGGAACTAAATATGGTTTTACACATTAAAGGAATTCATATGAATGAATGCATGTCCCTGGAATCCATATAATCTCTAAATATCTTTAGTTGTTTAAATCTGATTTGATATTTATTTCTACTTCTTTATTTGTTTTATTTTGTTTTAAAAACCAATCTCAAATTAATTCTTTAGATAAATAATAGTAGCATAAACAAATACTTGGTTGAATTTACTATATACAGTTCATGTGGATACGATATCTGTTCTTACCATATTTTACTATAATTTACCTCATACACTTGCGAGTCGTATTTTAAGTGAAATAAAATAACAAAAAGTTAGACATAACTTTTAGAGAACAATGTAGTATAATATAAGAAACTATATTTCAAAATCAAATAATATTTATAGAAAAATATTATTTACATAAATTTTTATTTATGTACATTTTTATAGTAACAATAGTATGATTTCAATACATATTAATTAATATAATAAAATATGTATTACCTCGTACATCACACGGGTGAACATCTATTATAAAAGAAAACAAATACAAAATTTTATTTAAAATCTAATGGGTGTTGCTAAACACACCACAAAATTCACTTTTCACACCACTTTCATTTAGTGAATAAAATTAAATAAAATAAAAATGACATATATATCCTTATATAATTTTCTTTAAAAAAATAAACATTAATATTTTCATTATTGATATTCTTCCTTCTTCAAACACACTCACACATTAACCCTATATTCAAAAAAATCAAAATAATAGTTGAAATATTTGTAAATAATTGATAATGAAAAATTGCAATACAAATTATATATCGAACATGCGTGCGGTTTAGTTTTTCGACGAAAAGTATAGTATTTAATTGTGTAATTCTTATAATAATTATATTTTCTATATAATTTATATCGTATGGTCTATTATTGATTACTTATAAAATATTTTACATTTTATTTTTATTCATTTGAATGTAGGGTTAGTGTGTGCGTTTAGAGTCAAGAATGAAAAACAACAATAATAACAATATTACGATTTTGCTTAAAATATATATATATATATAATGGTATATGTGTCATTTATATTATATTTAAATTTATTCAAAAAATTAAAGTGGTGTGAATAGTAATTTTTGTGCTGTGTTTAAAAACACCCAAATCTAATATTGTAATTAATTTTGTATGAAATTTTTTATTTTAACATTTGTCAACTACAAAGAAAAAACATGTGTTGAACAATATAAATATGTGTCGGTCACACAAGTAATTTATAATATTTTATATTGTCTTGTATTTCATACATACTTTATTTGCACCACGCCTTCTTACTTTGTTTTATAATTATAAGTTTGTAAAAAAAATATCATATCATGTTACATACACATTTTATAGTCCTCTAAAATAATTATATATTTCCTTCGTCCTAAAAAAAAGAGTCTTGTTTCAAAAGTATTTTTTCTCAATAAAAGAGCCTTATTTCAAAAGTTACGGTCTCGTTTTATTGGTCATAATAAAAAAATTAAAAAAATTATTTCACAAACAAGTTTATATGATTGAAAAAATCTAATTAGTGAATAAAAAGAATCATACAAGTAAGAATTTATAATTTTTAAAAGGTTGTATCTTCATTAAATTAATTATAAAAAATATTCTTGTAAAATATGACTCCTTTTTTGGAACGTGATGAGTAATTTCATCACATATCATTAATATAATAAAACGTAGTATATTATATATATTGCACGAATATCTAATATAATATAAATTATGACACTACATATATGTTGTAGTTGTAAATTCTATATCGTACAAAACCTAAGTATTTATATATTTTTTGAAGATATTTAAATATCTATATGTAATAATATATTTTGTGATACTTAAATATTACTTTAATCAATGATCATAAGCAAACATCCCATACCTCCACCTCCCAAAAAGAGAGAGAAAAGTGAATGTATATGGAATCACTCCTTTAACAAGACTGGTTTCGAAAAAATATATATCTATATATATATATATATATATATATATATATATATTTAAATGGAGTTTAACTTTTATAAAGGATTTTATTTATTTTTCATAAAACTTATATGCATCGAATGTATCATATAATTTATTTTACAGTATTATTTATTTAATTTAAATATATTACTTATTTACGTAAAAAATATTACTATTAATTTGTTAACTTATAAAATTAATAATATTTTTCAAGTAGGAAAATGATAATTTTTAATTAAATAAGTTATAAATTAAGTGTATAGTGCAACTCATCGTAATAGACTGGCTTTTTATTTTTAAATGAATCCTCACTTTCATGATATTGTAACATGCATCAACCATGACAATGTGCAATCATCAAAACGTGTAAATAATATTGGAATTAAGGTGAATTTTTTTTATAAAATAAAAATACTTATATGTATAAGATGCGTCTGCCAACTCCATTTATAGTTTTACTTTTAAATGTAATAATATATTGTACATTGTTTGAAAAAGACATTTATTCTAAAAATTAATCATGAAAATAAATTACAAAAGAAGACAGACAGTCCCATCAAATACACATGAACGAATCAGCAAACAAACACGTACTTTTCTACTTGGAAACTGGAAAATTTAGTCGACACGACAAACAATAATAAAAATGCAAAAAACAAAAGCATCCACCATTCTCGACTTTCCTCTCAAAATTCCATTCAATCGGCTTTCAGTGTGTTCCCCACATCAATCACGAACCGGTACTTGACGTCGGCTCTAGCAAGCCTCTCCATCGCCGTGTTCACGTACTCCATCGGAATCATCTCCACATCCGGCAGTATATTATGCTCCGCCGCAAAATCAATCATCTCCTGCGTCTCCTTGATACCCCCAATCACGCTCCCCGCCACCGTCTTCCGCCCCACTATCAGCGGGAACACCGGCAGCTCCAGAGGTTTATCCGGCGCTCCCACCAAGATCAGCTTCCCGTGCGTCTTCAACAAGCCTAACAAAGGCTGTAGTGGGTGCTGCGCAGAAACGGTGTCGATTATCCCGTCTAGAGTCCCCGCCGCCGCTTCCATTTCCGCCGGCTCACGGCTCACCAGAAATGCATCCGCGCCGAGCTTTTCGAGGGCTTCCTTCTTTTTACTGGCTGAAGTGCTTATCACCGTAACCTTTGATCCAAAAGCTTTAATGAATTTAACAGCAACGTGGCCCAGCCCGCCGAGCCCAACGACTCCGAGGTGGAGGCCCGGCTTGTCGAGCCCGTGGTATTTCAATGGGCTGTACGTGGTGACCCCAGCGCAGAGCAGAGGAGCTCCCTTATCGAGAGGAAAATTTTCCGGCCACCGGATAATGAAGTCCTCGTCGGCCACCATGATGTCGGAGTAACCGCCGTAAGTGACGGATCCGTCGGGTAGAGCTGTGTTGTAAGTGTAGACGAGTCGGGGGCAGTAATTCTCGAGATTTTCATCACATTGATCACATTTCCGGCACGAGTCGACCAAGCAACCCACGCCAACTTGGTCCCCAACCTTAAATTTCTCGACCTTGGACCCGACTTCTGTTACGACGCCGACAACCTCGTGGCCAGGTATCTGCGGGTAAGTGGCGATACCCCAGTCGTTCTTGATGCTGTGAAGATCGGAGTGGCAGATCCCACAGTACAATACCTTGAACTGCACATCACGGTCGCCGGTGGCGCGTCGGCTGAACTCGAACGGAGAGAGAACACCGGACGTGTCTCTGGCGGCCCACCCGAATGCCTGCACTGCTCCTGCCATTTCCAAACGCAGATATCACTAGTATTGAGAAGAAACTTAGATGAATATTACAATGTGGTGTATTACACTGCTGCCCAATACTGCTGTATTAATAGATGTGGATGAACAGCAGTCGATTCAACGTCCACGCTGGCTTTCACATTGCATTCACGTTTTATTTTATATTATAACCTCACAAACATACAAAACAAATTGAGTGAATAATTAAAAAATATTATTTATTAGTAATATTTTTTAATTAATTAAATAATATTATAGATCAGATTGTAGGATACAAACTCTGTACACACAAATTTTGAAAAATAAATAATATTAGCATTAAATATGAGATACACCAAATAACATAGAGATTCGAACGGATCAATTCGATATTAGAGTCCCCAATATTTTTAATCTCAAAGAACATGGGTTAAAAAATTTAAGCTTAAAATGATGGTGATGGGCTGGCAAAAAAAGGTTTAAAAATTAAAGGCGTACGATGTGTCGATCAAGATTAGTCTTAATTTTTAAAAAATAAGAATCTCGCGATTTTCAAAGAGCCCACATAATTAAAGGGCCAATGTGTGTGATTAATTTATTGGCAAAGTTGGACAATAATAAAAGTTTGTTGGCATGCTAATTATTTTTTAAGATATTATTGTATAAAACTAGGTTTGTCGGTTTGTTATTAATTTATTTTTGTATCTTATTATATAGAAAGGTAGATCTGAAAATCAAATTTGAATGTGAAAGCAATATTATGTTCGAACTTGTGTTCACACACTTATCAAGTTATTTAATTAGAATTGCTTTTCTAGTTTGCTTAGAACTCTACTTTCTTAATGTTCTAGATGCTGCTCCTCAAGAACGTATATTGCTTGATGAAATGATTTATGTTGATTCAAAATATATTGTGCCTATTATAAATATTCATGAAAATAGTTGAGAATCACGTGTGAATTCGATGCACATATAGAGAGAATCTTTTATATTACCTGTGCACAAACTACTAACATGTGGAACCAAGAACATGTTCAAGAATTATGTACATCTCTTAGAAGAAATTATTTTCGAAAGAGTATGAATATGTATATTATACAAAATATATAAGCACAGCCACAAAATAACACAGCCCAATGAAGAATATCGAGTCGAAGCGTAAAAAGTTACCCATGAAAAATCGGGTCAAACTTATTTTGTCCCAAAATAAAATCCTGTATCAAAGTCCCAATTATATATCAATTGAAATCTTAATAATACAATTACAAAAAAAATTCCAATAAAGTTCAATTAGAAATATCAAACATTGATTTCAATCGCTTAATAGTTATTGTTGTATTGAATTTCACAAAATCCGTTATGGTAAAGTGTAAATCCATAACCTATGAATGTCATTTCTTGCGCTTCCATAACCAACCTATGTAGAAAACTTATAAACAATACTTTTGGATAACTCAAACTAGTATGTACAAAAAACCCATCCTATATATAATTATAACTTGAATCAGTAATTCAAGACTTCCACACGGATGAAAACATGACATGCATTCAGCACAGCAGTCCCTCTTAAGTCTACAATTTTCTAATTTGTAATTACCCTGAGAAAAAATAATAACCCGTTGCAGAAGAATACACTGTAGGTACAAAGAGGTTATTTATTTTTATTAATTAGTAATAACCATTTTACAAATACTTCAAAAAAATGGTGTTCTCAAGGAGGTCAACTAACCACCAAAAGTGGTCAAATAACTAAAATACACCATTCTCAATATTTGCATTAATTAGTCACGTTTTAAGTAAAAAGAAGACCTCAAACACTTGGGCAAATGTATACAAATCAGTTTACATTTTCATGCAAGTGCAAGAGACTTACATTTGTATTTCAAGAACAGCTTAGGAAACCTAAACGCTATTAAAAAGTTTGTATATTCGTAAAAACTGTTAGAAAGATCTTTTGCTCCAAAATGGCAGCTATCCCTCTACTCGTGGTACCACCTATGAATCATCCAGGACTTTTTAACAGAAAAAGATCACTGATCTTCAAACATTTGACCATACCAGGCAATAAATTCAAGGGCTTGGAATTGTTAAGAATCAACTCAAGGCAGACCACAGCTCCAGTATTGCATCCATGGTAGTACACTATATGCGTTCTTGACACCAAAACCTTCCTGCATTTTCAAGAAAGCGTGCATTGAAGAACAACATACTTGAGAGAGAGAGAGAGAGAGAGAGAGAGAGAGAGAGGGAACATTCTCACACATAAAATTTCCATAATATCAAATTAGAAATAAAAAAGCCCATCATTGATACAAATGAAAATGGTCTTTAGCTTGTAGACAGCCCCACCAACCCCCCACCCCCCACCGGTCGCGGTCTTCCGTTATTCGGGCCGTCGAGTTTTCACGCAGCGGAACAATACCCGTGCGGCCACAAAGACTCTCGCAGCCTCTGTCCGGCCTTCTCGCCTCATCGAGTCCCATAATGACTCATTGCTCGGTATAGCACACCAAGCTTACCAGCATACTCATTCGAACACATCCCGGCGTTGCGCCTTGCGCAAGCACTCGCCTATTCTCAATGACCATGTTTGCCGAGGGCGCCCTGTCGCACGCCTTGCGTGTCTTGGCATCAGCCCCCAACTAGCTAGCACGCCTGCTACGCCCTGCCGACACTCTCAAGTCCTTTCGGCACAACTCGATATGGCCTTGGAGCACTCGTGCTCCATCACGGCACTGAGGGTCGCTCGCACACCCACAACGCAACTCCTCGTGCTCATCACGCACTCGGGGTGTCCTAGGTGTTGTAACTAAGGCCCCTCGTTTGTGCCTCCCCCGAGACGGGCAACATTGCAGACCTTGGCCTAGGTATTGTGCCATCTCATATTCCCCCCACCATGCTCGGGACGTTTGCCTTGCATGCCAACACATGCCCACAATTACCCACAAAGCGGTGTTGCCACGCAACTGCATGTCTCAAGCCAACGGTCCCTCGCGACATGGCTAGAACCTATAGCGCATGCTACGAGTCAACTCACGAGGCCTCAAGATGTATGCCTCGATCACTCTTTCTGCCTAGAGGCGGTGCCCAATAATTTCCATAGCCCGAGGGGCACCTCTGGATCTCATCCAAACATCACGGCCCAAGGAAGCGCCTAACATGGACCTCGCCGTCCCATGCCGCCCGATCGATCCCCAAATCGACCGAGAACTCTTCGCACCCTTCTAATGCTTAGAGCCGGCCCTAGAGGTCCCCCTCATACCCCTAGGGATTTGCACTCTTAGTAATCGACAGTACGGGGAGGGCTAGACGCTGCCCACCATGGCTCCTAAAGAGCATGCCCCCCTTATGATAGGGGAAAATAATTTTTTTCTTTTACCACCACTAGATATTGTTTGGCCGAGGAACGCGACTTCGTATCTCCCTCGTCCGAACTCCGAATTTACTTCTATAAAGCCCGTAGCATAGCATCCGCTCTCACTATGAACTCTGTAAAGTTTCAGCCCCATCCGATTCTCCCTCGCCTGGGGGTGGCCTGCGCTATGGGCTGCACTCTCCCTTGCGCCACTGCACTGCCACACTTTACAACTCGTCAACGGATCCTACTCAAACGGACACATCTCTGGGTGAAACTTGGTGGAGACACTCCCAACACCTCAAGGAAGTTCCCACTTGAACAGTTTCTAAAAACTCCTTCATTTAAGCCCTCTGCTCAACGCATCTTTCCCGCACTCGCGCAGGACCTCAGCAGCCACTTCGCTTTACCGTCCGCAAGGCCTAACAGCCTCAAATTGCTACCATACTTGGTGGAGATCTTCCTTATGACTCAAAGTGTTTGTTATTAAAGCAGCTCTCAAGTCCCCACTTCGTAAGTGCCTCATTTGGTAAGCCGACACTGCTGCGCGCAGCGCACCTGCACTCCTCGGGTGCGTGCGCCACTCGCGTCACAGATAGCTAATCCCGGATAATCCTACCTAATCCCGGACAATCCCAAGGATCAGCCTGTTATGCCGTGACACCCAGGATGCCTCAGCAGGTCTCCCAAGAAGCTAGTTTTGAACCCCAACCCCCCACCCAAAAATACAATTTTTACCGACTTGTTCTATATATAACATGAGTGCAAATAAACAAGATGTCAAAAATGCCCTTGTATTTGGTAATCCTAACTATCATCCCATGATAAATTCAGAATTATTAGATCAACACAAAAAGACAAGATTGCACCGTGAATCGAAAACTGAGAAGGTAACGTTAATTCCATATCCCAACTGAAATTCAAGCATGAATTCAGATATTTATGGCTCACCAAAATAACCAAGTATGGTTGTGTGTCAGAGATTTAACTCCATTTTTCATGTAAATGAAACACCGTTGAACAGATTCAAAGCATATTTTACCAATCTCAACCAACCAAAACTAATAGCACCGACAATGTGCTAAAGGGGAAGGTATTTTCATTTCCCACTTCCACAGAAACTTCACTATGATTCAGCATATAGCTAAAGAGAAAGAGCGAACAAATGCATCAACAGATACAAACTAAGCATATAATGAAACAGATAATGGATTGTCGTTCTCTATTTTTTAAATAACTAGAAATATAATGAAACAAATGCATTAACAGCCTTCAAACACATATTTACAATTTCCAGAGTTATTTTTTAAGTACATGGTAAGGCCTAGTAATAAAAAAGGAGGAGTGCAACTTATACATCTGTAAGATATAAAGAAGGATAAGTGACTGAAGATAAATGTGAATATATATTTTAAGACAGATAAGTGAAATTTATATATATCTAACCTTTGAACTTTGAAAGACTCAATCAGCATGTTCACGGAAGCGTACGATTTTGCTAATAAAAGGCTTCTCCTTTTGATAGCTGATGTAATGGTCATCATTAGGTTGACAAAAAAAGCAGCTAAGGGAAGGAGAGATATATTTCATGAAGAAGAAGAAGAAGCATAAAATGATACTCACATTACAAAAGCAGATGCAATAAAACAGGACAAACCAAAGGAGAAATGAATAAGAAAGGTCGCCCAAAAGTTATCTCTGTCCAGATATATCCTTTGTAGGATGAAGGTGGCTACACCTGAAATCAGTAGAAATTCATAGCCTGCAGGCATGCAACCTCTAAAGGAGAAGGAGGACGAATCCTGTGAAGACAAAGTACAATGGTCAAAATTAACAGTACAAGCATGCAAGATGAGATTACGGTCATCTCCACAAAGCTTAAGCAAAAATGTCAGAGAAATATTAAGTGGCAGAATATAAGTATACCTTGAAGAACTTTCTGATGAAAATTGCTGAGTAAACTATCCTGAAGATCATGTCTTTACTAAGGTCAAGGAAGCAAAGACTTCAAATCATTAATTAAATTTATTCTGTTGTTGTTGCGAATTTGATTACCACCATTTTACGGGTATTACAACATTAAAATGAATAAAACGCATGATTTGAGCAGTCCATCCGGCCATTCACAACTAGAACGATTGTTTTGGACAAAAGTGCCACTGACAATTCTCACTATTGCATAGGACTAATGGAGCAGATCAAAAGCACCCACACAGAAAACAGGACATTTTTCTTTCAAGGGAATGAAGAAATAGAAACAGTACCAACATTGACTAAGGAAAAGGTATGCATCCCAAAGAAACCAGAAATTCCCAAAGAAACCAGAAATACCTCCAACACCAGGTCATCAATAATCAGTGTCTGCCGCAGATAGAAAATATCAACTGTCTAGTGTTCACATAAGACACATGTATGACTCAAAATTAATGTCTGCTAAGTAAAAGACAATTAGTCATTACATCTCTTGGGAACCCAAACTCATCATTTAAAGCATGATATAAGTCCATCCAAGATAACTCCAACAGTCAACTGATAAGATATTAGCTAAAAGCCATATGTTGATAATGCTGCAAAACTAAATTGCCTCAAAAGAATATAGCTTGCAAATACAGAGATTCTATGGCATAATTTACTTGGTAAAGAAACACCTTGAGCAATCATATAGTTACTCCACCCACGTATTCCACAGCAACTTAGTGTTAAAAAAAAAATCATTGAAAGTAGCAAATAAGAGATGAGAAACACCCATGGGAAGAGTTGACCACAAGGTCGAAAAAACCGTAAAGGATACTCAAAGAGTTTGCTAATATCAATCCAATTGCGCCTGCTGATTTTATAAGTGAGACATTCAAGACTAAGTAAATCAACGAGAACACCAACAATGAGTCATTTGATTGTTTAAGTTGATTCTCTGTTGCAACTGCATGCAGAAATGCTTCAGATGTTCCTGATAGAAAAGAAAAGATATAGCTTATAATTCCAAGTAATAAACTCTTTGAAATAATCAATGATTTTGATTTGGTGAAACCAATGTTTGTTGTAGGGGGCAAAAATAGCAGCATAGAAGTCAGGACAAGAAAAACTGCAAAATAACTAAAGTGTGAATCTTGATGGCGATGACAAAAATAATGCAACAGAATTCTAGGTATAATAGTTTACCATTCATGGCCAAAACTATCACGTAAATGCAAAAATATTGTAGCGCAGTTGAAGCTTCTCCATCACTCCATTTCCTACCATACAGCAATCTGATGAGAGAGTAGGAATAGCTTGGACCAAATGAAATAACCACCAGACCTAGCAAATAAAAGAACAGTAAGTTTGAGGAAAGAATGAAAGACACAGTTAGTGAACCTCACCACTACCATAGACATGCAAGATTGCAATATGCCATTCACGTAAGGAATATTTCTTACCAAATTGAAAAACAATAGAAGATTCCTTCAGACTAACTGTAAGCTATGCACATACCTATTAGCAAAACAAGCTTCAGCGCATCTGTCAGACTCCTCCCCAGGATTTTCTTTTTGCCTTCCTGATCTCCTGCTCACACAGCCAGTTAAAAAGCCTAAATACATTTGTGATATGTCAATGTGATGTAAATCTATGAAGAGGCTACCTAATGAACCTCATTGAATCGGTTCAGTGTTGGATTCTAATCAATTCGGTAATTGAAACTAATATTGATATTGAACGTATCTAGCAGTAAAGTTCAATTCATTGTTACTTTATGGCTAACAATAATAAGATTTTGCTGTTTCATGTCTGTTATAAACAAATTAATATACTGTCTTGGATTCATTTATAATATGCATCCTAGCAAATTTCATTTGCGCTTCACAACAATTAAAACTTCAAGGGCCGCTTTAGAGTAATGGCAATGACCAGCAATCACACCAAGCACTGAATTGTTCATGGAAATCCGGTCGCAACCCACACCAGGCCAAACAGATCATTCAAAAAAAATTGAGGCACTTTCCTAATTTATATCTCCTCCCAATTAAACAAACAGAATTTGCATATCATAATACTAAATAACAGAAAATGCCTCCATAGACGGGTAATTAAAGAAGACAGTAAAGCAGCAGAAACAACATAAAAGATGCATGCGGCTAATTAGAATTTGAAATAAGAATATAGTAATCTTGATGGGAACTACCTCAGCCCATCTACCATCAGATTTCTGCTTATCAGATTCTTATGGATATTATTCTCAGTGCAAAAATAGGATAAAATATGTACATTAGCACCTTTATGCTGGGATAGGCAGTTTATAAGCAAAAATCCAATGCTTAAGATGTTAAAGCCATATTTTGAGTTTCCAATGCTTGAGATGTTAAAGCCATATTTTGTATTAAAATTACGTAGAAACTAAGAATTTGGAAATATTCTTTAAAGAAATGACAGCCCTAGGCATTCATCCAGATTAATGCTTGAAATTTATACAGTTCCAAAAATGTTGGATGAGTGATAGTGAATAGGCCAACAGGCCTGCATCTAGAAGTAACAAGGGTCTCATAATTAAATCGGAGAAGCTGTCCTCAATCCATATCTCATCATGTATTTTTAGCATCGTTTCACACACACAAATGGCTACCTAGCAAGATATTTTGATAAGTAAACAACCAAAACACTGCAAAATCATTCATAAAACCACACATTTCTAGGATGTGATACACAAACAGGTATATAAATAAAAGAAGAGATATAAACCTGATGCAGACCTTGCAAACGTTACATAGGAACTTTCTTCAAATGGAAGAAAGATCAGCCTCACCACTAAGCTCCCTGAGAGCAAACTGTTATCTGTTAGAATACTGACTAAACAGTGGAAGGGGAATCCTAGACGATGTCAAACTTGCACGCAGAATCCATATCTTTAGCATCAGCATATATCGGATACAAACATGCTATTTTGCAAATAATAATGATTTAAAAGAGAAAAAAGAAAAAAGAAGGGCAAGGCAAAGGGCCATTATTGACTTACCTAGTTTGTCTACCAGTCCATATACTGCTTGGTTATATGGTGTATCCAACCATACAAGGACCATCTTTTCACCTTCCTGAAGAATTAACTTCCGAAAGGATTGAAGAGTAAAAATCATGCACATGTTTGCAAGTTGTTGGTCATAACTCATTGTACTTCCTATCCTGCAACAAATATAATGAAAATAAAAAGTAATGAGCAGTTATACTCTTGAAGAACCTTACTAGGTGCACACTGGATAACAAATAAATAAGAGAAGTGGCTGTATCATAGATAACATCAAAGAATATTATTTCATCTCCCAATTCCTTATTAATTCATGAGACATATCCAACAAGGGCACAAGAGGGCTGTATCACAGTGAATGCTAGACGCTTATAGCTACATGGTACAAGAAAGTCGTACTAATATCATGTTATCAAACAATATTATCTGACAGTTTTTTCAGATCCTACAACAAAATGGTAGGCACAGAGAGAGAGAGGCTTTCTTTGACTACTTATCTTAGCAATTATCACACTCACTAAGGGCTTGTTTGGTAGACCTGATAAGGCCTAGATTGTAAAGCAATCTCCCCTTTTTCGACGTTTGGTAGTAGCCAGTGTGGCCAGGTTTGACAAGCGGCCCACATCAATTTCACTATTTCGACCAGATAAAGGTATCAGGCCTTAGACATTAGATTTGTTTTCCTTTCGTGAGATTGCACCTGAAGGTTGGACAATGTTGAACAGGTGGAAAACATATTCTGAAACCCTAAAATCGGATCCCCCCAATTGAAATCTTCCTCTCCATCACCTCTCCATTTTCTGTTTGGGATTTCAAACTGCTTCACAAATTTTACCAAAAATATACACAATGTAGCAGGCAGTGTAAAGCAGGGCCTGCTTATGGAGATGTAAAGCAGACGATAGTTTTAATATTGTGGGATTTCATAATGCAAAAATTCATAAAAATCCACAACTGAAGAAGTTGAAAGATAATATGCAAGGGACATGGAGTACTTGATTGCAATCAAAACTTGAAAGTCGTGGCAGATTCTCAATGGAAGAGTTGGGGCAGAGATCTCTTCAACTGCTTACACTTTGATCGAATTGGTAGGAGGCTGCCCTAAACCCAAAATCTGGGTGATTACAGATATAAGGTTGCTAGGTGTAGTTTTGAGCTTTTTAATTTTATTAGGGACAATATGGTGCTTTTAAGTTTTAGGCATCTATCTCACAAAATTAACTAGGTTACCAAACACCCTAACTAAGATACTGTTCAAATAATATTGTGTGCCAAACATTTAAAACCATAATACCTTCTCCACACTCCACGTCACAGTCTTAATTTATCTCTTCTTATCCCAAAGCCCCTACCAAACTAGCCCTAAATAACATACCTTATGGAATCAAATACAGATGGTTCAAAATGTGGAAAAAGGAACATACTTACAGCAAACACTAAAGATTCTCCAGGCATCAGAAAAAAAAAAAAAAAAAAAAAAAAAAAAAAAAAAAAAAAAAATTCCGCAAATAAACTATGCCAAATGATTCTCTAAGAGGCCAGTCATTTAATTTGTCAAATATATTATGTTTTATTTGTAAAAAAATATAAGCAGCTCAAGATAATGATGGGCCAAAAAGGAGTACGCACCTGAACGGAAACAGTATGGAAGCCTTATACACTCGACACAGAATAAAGTAGCCCCAGTAACCTAACAAAATAGATGCTCCATATGCAACCTGTGACAGGGCAAATACAATTGCTTTCTCCTGCAGTTAATATAATTGTTGATCAATCAGCAGGTGCAGTTAAACTGACTTGGAGACCATATACAAACAGATAAAAAGAAAGCAAGATAATAATAAAGCAAGAAAGAATCTAGATTTGACTAGATATAATGTCAGGGATCAGGAAGTCAATATATAAGTAAGTGTCATGTTCGAATCAAGAGAAGAACGTATATCCATTCTGTGAGGTATGTAGAAAATTGCATCAAGGTGAAGTACTGAAACTGCAGAGAGAGGCTAAATTGTCAGTACAAGATACAGAAAATAACAGACAAGAATGAAAGGCGCTCTTTTAGACATGACTAGACTTCAAATAAACATTTGCAGGACAACAGAAAGTAGTATGGGACGGTCTTATTGAGGTCTTATTGAGATAAATAGAATCAGTTCTAGGGTACCAAAGTTTCATTTGAAGCTTCAAAATGTTAACGAGTCTTCAATTTGAAATCTTAGACACTGACTGCAAACACGTATATCCATAAGTAGAAAATGATAATCACATGCAACAATGGGTTGAGTCAGAATTCTTATAATTCTCCGATATCAGCCAGCTTGAGATAAAATGATACAGCTTTATTTAAAATTCCATGCCGGACTTTCACGTATAGTAATAAGGGACAGTGACGACTCCTTTGAAAGAAAGCGCACAGCTTTAGTCAAATTTCTTGCTCAACTCATGAAGCAATAAATGACTATTGGTACTCCTTTATTTAAGCGTAGCAGTGCACGTCAAAATTAATATGTACCAGGCTTGTTAGCTTCAGGATGAGGATATATGTTACTATACAGCGTGAAAGAGTGGCAGCAGTTTCAACCACAAGCCGCAATCTGAGAAGAACCAAATTCTGGGACAAAATATAAAACGGCTCCGCCAGAAGCTCAAGTACACATGCGAAACCTGCATGTGCTTGAACAGATTCAATCAGAATTACAAACAAGAAAGTAAAATTTATGTAAGAGCTACAGTAAGAGATAAGAGTCATGCATGAACTTAAATACACCAACCCAAATTGCTAAGCAGACACTCCTGCATTTAAATACTTTCAAATGTACCTTCTGTATTCAGAATAGTTGAGCTCACTCATGTCCAATTCTTACAACCCACATCCCTAAAGACCCCTAGCTTTCTTGTTGCAATGCTTAAATGATTGGAAGTGTAAGCATGAAACTGTTTGTAATTAGCTTACCATTGATTAAGATAGCTTGCGCATATGGACTGGAAAAACTTAGATCTTGCCACCAGAATACAAATAAGCATGCTGCAAATGTAACTAGTATGCCTAAAGGAAAGGTCATCCACGCCACTTTCAAAAGCTTAGCTGCATTTGCTCCTGTTGCTGAAGCACCATCACTGCTAAATCAATTTTTTTCAGAGTACATTCAGAAAACTAAACAAGATTAACAATTCTTGCATGTGTGGAGTACTTCCATCAGAAAAATATCATTAAAGCATTGGAACACTTAGCAAAAATAAGTGTTCAAAAGAAAATACCAGAAGAATAAAAAAAAAAAATGATTTGGAATTCAACTCTAATATGATAAGATTGGTTTACATCTTCAAGTACTACAAGAAGAAACCAAAACTGAACTAGGTTTTCATGAAAAAACAAAATTTAGCAAACATCTTAACACCCTTTTAAAACAAAAAAAGAAAGTGACTTTATGTATACGCTCTATGTCGACCATATGACAGATGGAGTTGTTCTATGTGGAGAAGTAAAGACACGGAACCTCATAAAATACTTAAAAGAAGTAAGTAATCCAGAATACTGAACGTAAGCAAGTATGGGACAAGTACCAGATATACATATTGAAGGCAATAATAACACTTATCAAAGCATTTAACAATACCGTCTGATATCAGCCCTCATGCATGCTCGCCGAAACCCCTCTCTACTGAGAAACAATACACAGGTAACAAACAGATGGAACTGCACGGCATAAATCTGTGTGGTGCCAAGAAACACAGACTGTAAACAGATAGTATAAAATAAACAAAGAACAAAAGCAGTATTGACAAGAATAGATACGGCATGATATCAAAGTCACGTACATGCACATCTGATTCACTTGATTATGATGAAAGAGAAATAAAGGGAAAGCTCACATAAAAGCATAAGAAGTCAGAATATGCCAGACTCTGAAGGGATAATCAAATTGTGGGATGGCATGCTCCTGACTTCATATCATAGACACCCATGCTATTTTTTAAGGTGCGTGATCATCATAATCTCTCAGGCCAATGTAGAATAGGCATATCTCACATGAATGTTCAAATAATATGTTCTTATTATTACTTACAGTAAACCTCTTGGTCAGCTTCTTTTTTTTTTTTTTTTTTTTTTTTTTTTGACCCAATATCTTCACGTTGCAACTAGAATCAACCATATTCTAAAATTGTTTCCAAATTTCCAATTGTCTCTAAATAATGTTTTTCCTCTACACACTACCATCATTTTTTACTCTCAAAATGTCATATTTACACGCCAAATGAGAAAAGGACAAAAAAAAAATACAGAGCTCTCAAAAATATAGTTACCGCATAATCTTCTTCCGAGAGGTGTCTAACAATCCAGGAATTGAATATGAATGGGATACCCCTGGACAGAAACTGCGTGGCTACACATGCACATCGTTATACATAATGCTGCATCACAAGGCACCATATACGACTTCAACAAAACGCGATCAATTAACGACATAAAATTAACAAACCTAATAAGTATTTAAAAGTGTGCTGCAAACTCGCAGCTTCGCCTCCTTCCACGTTTGACACCTCTGAAACCATTTCCCTCTTCTCTTTTAGAATTTGTTGTTTGGCGCTTGAACCAGGTAATCAACTTCTACTGCTCTTTGGTAATAGCAACGAAGGGTTTAATTGGGTTTTGGGTGCAGGATTGGGAAATTTGGAGAAATGACCCATCAAATAAAAGAAATAAAATTAAGTGCAAAAATGAAGATTACCGGTGATGTAGCGAGAGACGTAAGAGATAGAGTTGACTCGTCGGGCTCTGCCTTCGATTTGGCTTTCTTTCTCGGAGCCGTTAATGCCCAGGCCAACGCCCGATTGCTCACTCTCGGTTCGGGGCTAGTTTGATGGCTCGTATTTGGGCCAGATTGCTTACTAATCAATCAATCCACCTTACTAATCAATCAATCCATCCGATGTTTGGTAACCATCTTGTACGCCCAATATTATATATAATAAAGCCCGTATATTAATTATTGCTGCTCTTCCTAAAACAACTAATGGCAAGTAATCTATATTTATTTATATATCTATATTTATATAGATAACATAATAGATAGGGAATTCTTGTTTTGAATCCCACTCATTAGAATGAAAGATCAACAAATAGAGGATGTTTATTTTGAATTTGGCTCATTCGAATGAAAGATGGACCTAGACATGGGCACGGTTCGGCGGTTCCGGTTTCGGTTGCGGAACCGCCGGTTTTTGGAATCGGGAAGAGTGGAACCGGAACCGAACCGCCATATACACAGTCCGATTCCGGTTCCAACGGTTCCGGTTCTCGGTTCCGCCGGTTCTGTTTTTTTTTTTTTTAATAACCAACAACTTTGAAAATTAATTTTTTGTCTTTCGAATTTGATTATCACAAGAGATTTAATTGAATATATAGTTAACTTAACTAAAATAATTACATTTTACAAAAAAAAAAAATTATAACAATCAAAATTTAACATTTACAGCTTATAATAAAATAAAAAACGAAATAGAAAAGTTACAACAAAAATTTAACTTACCTAAAAACATTTACTTCTTTTAACAAGAGATTACAACTTTACAAGTTTTCAATTACAACATATTAAAAAATAGAAGAGAGAAAAAAAAAAGACTTGAACTTAACTATAAATTAGAAATTAAAATTTAATTTCTAATTTACAATTAAGTTGTCTACGTATCCTCATAGTTGAGGAATCAAAGTCAACGTAGTTCTCTTACGGTCTTACCTTGATGCTTGGCGAGACTCAATCACTCCCGGATATGGTCGAATACTCGGTTCCATCTTCATCCTCATCGTCTTCATCAAAATTTACTTCTTGTTTCTTACCTCGGCGTTCGACCAATCATGAAGTAAAGCTTGATTTTCTAGATTTTCCACCCTTAAATTGGATTTTCGAAGATCCAAAATGTAACCGGCGGTGCTAAATGCTTGTTCAACCGAGACGGTGGATGCCGGGCACGCAAATATTTCCTTTGCCATTAGAGATAAAATAGGAAAGTTTTTTGTTCTTCGAGACCACCATCTCAAGAACTCGTTAGGTGTATCAAATCCAAGTTCTTCAAAAGTAGTAGATAGATAATTATCTATTTCTTAATAAAGACTATTACTCCTAGGTGTTTTTAATTTTCTAATATCATAAAACCTATAATATTGATTGAAGTGTTGAAAGTTCGGATCGTGATGATGTTCGGGTTGATCCGAAACCGAACTACCTCCACCAATATTATCATTTTCGTGATCGATTTCAC
Source organism: Caryopteris x clandonensis (assembly GCA_028749325.2). NCBI lineage: Eukaryota > Viridiplantae > Streptophyta > Magnoliopsida > Lamiales > Lamiaceae > Caryopteris > Caryopteris x clandonensis. The sequence goes on along the minus strand of JAPYKT020000033.1, from coordinate 960,603 downwards.
TATTTAAACTATCACCATACAAAATTTTATATTCTTTAAAACAATCATAAAGTAATTGTTTTGTGTTACCTACAATTATATGCGGATTAGGAGTGTCATCATCCTTAACCGGAAATAATGCATCATAATACATTGTTAGTAATTCTTCTAAACCATCTTCTCTAATTCTATGATCTAAAAGTTTTGCAATTAAAAATAAATCGGGAATTTTTTTATAATACTTTAACCATTTAATTCTCATGCTTGCAATGCAATTTTGTAAAGAGTCATGCGAATAATATGATTGTAAAATAAGTGCAATTTTAACACAATGATCTACAACTAAAGGAGAAGTGGGATAGTAACATCTGGATAATTCTTCCGTTGCATCTTTAAAAACTTTCAAAAGAGACATGAATTCAACACATGTATCCCATGAACTCGGAAATAAAGGAATGCCTAATTGTTCTTGTGAAAAAAATGTACATAATTCATTTCTAAGCTCATAAGAAGAATTCAACATTTTATAGGCCGAATTCCAACGATTATGCACATCTTTAGTGATTTTTTGGGTTCCGGCATACCATATGCTTTACAAAATCTTCTCCATTTTTTGCATAAAGTTGCATGTCTTTTTAAATGTCCAATTGCTAATCTAATAGGACCTATATGTTATTTAAAATGTTTCATGCCATCTTGTACACACAAATTTAAAACATGACACATGCATCTAATGTGAAAAAATCTACCCTTAAATGATGGTTGACAAATTTGAATTAATAAAGGCAAACTAGCAGTATTAGCACTAGCATTGTCAAATGAAATTGAAATTTTTTTTGTAACTAAATTATATTCTTGCAAAATCGTATGAATTTTATGAGAAATATTTGTGGTCGTGTGTGTTTGATCAAATTCTCTATATGCAAGTAATCGTTTTTGCATTGTCCATGAATTATCTATCCAATGACAAGTAAGTCCTAAGAAGCTATGTTCTCTCCAATGATCCGCCCATATATCCGCACAAATTGAAACTTTTTGTTGTAAAGAACCAAACATATCAGTTAAAGAAAACTTATATTCACCTACAATTTTTTCAATATCACGAACTAATGTTCTACGTGAAACACCGGACACTTGAGGGTTCATTGATAGTGACACAAGGTTTTTATACAAATCATTTTCAGCAAAATTAAAAGCTAAAGACATGCCACAAACTATTTTTGATAAATATTTTCTCATTAAAGGTTTGGAATATTTAAATAAAGAAGGCGTACCTTGTGATTCATCGGTGGATCCGGTGAATCCTCCAGGACCTCCACGAGGTAGTTGTGTTTGACGCCGATCGATTCCGACTTTGTCCGGATGGACACGTTGCAAATGTTTTTTGAGTGTGCCATAACCTCCTCCTTTTTGAAACACATATTCCACCACGCAATAGTTGCAAACTGCTTTATTATTTTGGATATCTCTTTTGAAGTGGACAGCAAAGATATCCGATCTTAATGCCTCATCTCGTCCACTTTGAGTTTGTCGCGTACTTTGACTTTGACTCTCTTCAGTTGGATGCACTTCTTCTTCGTTAGATTCGTTTTGTGCACCTAAATTGATAATCAAAATAAATTAATAGATAGTTGAGAGAGATATTTAAAAAAAAAGTATAAAATAATATTTAAGAGGGATATTTGATAAAATAATACAAACCTAATTGAGCTTCAAAATCTTCTTGCCATTCGACCGGAATTTCAATATCTTCACCGTCAAGATTGAGATATCTTGGAACCAAAGGAGATGGTGGTGGCATTCCGGTTCCGGCACTTGTACTCGTCGGCATAACCGATTTCCCTTTTGCTTGTCGAGATAAAGAAGATGATCCTCTACCTCCACGTCCTCTTTGGCTTGAGCTCGACATTTTGAGAGAGATTAATAAAGATAAAGAATATAAAGAATCAAGATGATTGAGAGAGATGTGAGAGATATGTGAGAGAGCTTGAGAGATGTGAGTGAGATCGAGAGAGATTGAGAGAGATGTAAGAGAAATGTGAGAGAGCTTGAGAGAGATGTGAGAGAGATCGAGAGAGATTGAGAGAGATGTAAGAGAGATTGAGAGAGATTGAGAGATGTTGTGAAATGTGAATTGAAATGAGATGGAAGGGGTATTTATAGGAAAAGAAAAAAATACAAAATAGTCGTTGGGAACCGCCGGTTCCCGGTTCCGGTTCGGAACCGCCGGTTCCCAACGGACACATGATCTTGGCCGTTGAAGATCAATGACTATTTAATCTCAACTGTTGATCTTCAACGGCTATATTTTTTAAATTGCAGAACCGGGAACCGTGAACCGGAACCGCCGGTTCGGAATCGCCGGTTCCGATTCCAAAAATACCATAATCGAAACCGAACCGGATGTATCCTGGTTTCGGTTCCAAACCAGAATCAGAACCGGTCAACGATTCGAACCGGACTGTTGACCGCCGGTTCGAACCGCCGGTTCCGGTTTGGAACCGGAACCGTGCCCACGTCTAGATGGACCCAACCCATATATTTATATATATATATATATATATATTTTTTTTTTTTTTAGTTTAGGGTGGTGAATGTGACATTATATTACTTGACATGTCCCTCTTTTTCTTTATTTACTGATGTGATATAATAGTTCATATTTTACCCTACTCAATTCAATCAATACAATTATAATTTTTTATTATTTATTTAAATGTAAACTCATTGAATGTTCATACGAATGTGCCACAAACACTTAACTACCATAACAAACATCTTCGTACTATTTTTGAAAAGAAAGGCAGTTTAGTCATTTTCTTATGCCATTTTTAGAGTTTTTTAATACATGTTATAGATATTAATTAATTTATTATTCAATATCATATAGGGCCTGTTTGTTCTAGGTTAGCCCATCTGTATGGGAGATGGACCCAACCCAAAACAATATTTGTTTTCAGATGAGATAGCCCATTCAAACCCATCCAACCCTAGCCTCTCTCACGTCTAATATTACTATGCACTTCTACGCCGACAGGTCTACTCTTTGTGCACTTTTTCGACTGCTCTCTCTCTCTCTCTCTCTTTCTATCTATGCTTGGTACTATTCTCTTTCTTTCTCTATCTTTCTGTGTTTATCAGTATGCATTTGACTAGCTTAATCGTCCATATTTTGGACAAAATCTTGTGTGTTTGTCCGCCCATTTATTGTCTGCCCATGGTCATCTCTGAAACTGCCGTAAACAGTATCACTATGTGCATCAACGGTCGTTCCTTTTCAAAGATGTTAATGTACCCCAACGCTCCCTTGTTGTTTCATTCTTTTCAGCGTTAGAATCGTGACCTATTTCAGTTTTGATTTTTCATGCAAAGTTCCATCTACTTTGTGTTTGTTTGTCATGTTTAGGGTTAAGGTTTACAAAGCGTCTAAAAAGCTATGATTTTTGCGATTTATAGTTCTATTTTTACTTATTTGTGATGTATGTGATATTTATGTTGTCTATTTATAGATGTGTTGATAATGGCCAATGATTATAAATATTTTTTTTTTTTTAAAAAAACCTAATTATTATATATGTATTATGGGTACTATAGTTTAAAACTCATGTCCACTTTTAATTTAATTAAACAACGCACTCTATAATTGGAGATCTGTTGCACTTTGAATTGATTGATTTCAATAAATGGTTATATAAAAAGTTACTCTTATGGAGTGAACATGCTAGTTTTAATTTATATTTTGAATCTTTATTTAATTTTGATTTTTGAGTTGTTCACAAACACCTTAGTTTCTTATAATGAATTTATGTCATTATTAATTATGTTGTTGATTACATTTTAACATTGTGATTATTCTTTTTGTATATTATTAAACTATACTTATGCATTACTCTTTTGTATTTATATTAGTTTAAATAAAAATATATTTCTAAATAAATATATGGAATGGTCCAATCCTTTTCACAATCATCCATTTTCATTGCATTTCTTTAATATATGAAAATATTGACACGTTTGCATATGTATCAATATACAATAATTAGTAGTTACATTATATGCAATATATATATATATATATATACACCAATGCTTTCTACATTTCAATTTAATAAAAAATTAATTTATGTTTAATTTTCCAATCAATAATAAAATATTCAATAATAATTAACAAAATATAAATAAATTAAATAATATGTATATGTAATACCATACATTCGGTTCTAAAATCGGATAATAATAGTTCTTGTATACTTAGTCACAAAATAAGTTTAACTAACAAAACATATTTTTTTGCTTAACTTTTAAATTATTAAATTATTTTTACAAACACATAATAACTATAAACAAGAAATTTGATAAATTTAAACGGTTGGTCTGTAGAAGTTACGTCACTTGACATTGTCATAAGGGCATCATGGATTCCCTCCCTGCAAGTGTTATTGGCTCATCATATCCCCAACATAAACTTCAAATTGGCCTCATCGTTGGTTCTATTATGAGCACAATTCAAGAAGATTATATCGAACTAATTTCATCTTGTTGCCACAAAACATCTTCGATATACTAAAAGAAAAACCACATGTGACATGTTACTACCATAATTTATCTAACTTTCTATCATTATTTAGAATTAATATATTCTTAATAATTTAAATATTAGATATGTATTTATACATATAATATTTCAACCATGTAAAAAATTAATGTCAATAACATAATAAAAAAAAAACATATTAAGGAATGATTTCTGTCTATTCAGAAAAATACATTTAAAGTGTTTATTATATGTACATATATATGCCTATTTTTATTTCCCAAGATTTATGGCAATGAAATCCAACAAAAAAAATGATGATTAATACTACGTATTTTGAAAAGTGCATTATTTTGAATTGCTATCTATTTTTATTATATTGCAAAATGATTTCATTTCACTTTTTATTACTTTTGTTAAATATATTATATATATTTAGTGGTTAATGTAAATAATTAATTTTTTAATTATGATTAAAGTAAATAATTAGTTTTTTAATTATTAGGTTAGATTTATGCCTATAGTTATGATTCGTATCTTGACCATTGCTTTAATGAAAATAATCAAGGATTATAATTCCTTTTATGGTATCACGACTTTAAGGTTTCACGTTCTTCTTCTTCCGTTACACCCTAGCACTCGGTCACCCACTCTCTTCTTCCTTCTTTCTTCCTTCCTCCAGCAGCCCTATGATGTCGGCTTCCAAGAACTCTTTTCACCATACTCTTGCAGCGTCTAACATCAAGAATCATATTTTCATTACCCTTAAAATGGAGAATGTTTAATATTCTATGTGAGCGGACTTATTCAAAGTTATTGCACGATATTTTAAGGTCTTGCACCATATTATTCCTTCTACCAAAGAAAAAGAGAAGGTTTCTTCGTCGATCGAGGATGATGACAAACTATGGCCGATCCTTGATGCAACGGTCCTTTCATGGATTTATATCACCATTTCTAATGACCTTTTGCACACAATTCTTGAATCCGATGCTACGGCAATGGAGGCTTGGAATCATTTGCGTGATATTTTTCAAAACAACAAACATTCTTCGGTTGTTGCTCTTGAACATGATTTCTCCACTCTCAAAATGGAGAATTTTCCTAACGTATTGGCTTATTGTAAGAGGCTTAAGTCTCTTGTTGACCAGTTGAAGAATATTGGTGCACCGGTGTCGGAAAGTCGGTTTGTTCTCCAATTAGTTTCAAGTCTCACCAATGCATATAAGGGTGCGGGTACGCTTATTCGTCAAAGGGATCCACTACCTCCATTCTACAAAGCTCATTCCATGCTCACCTTGGAAGAAGTTGGAATGGCCAAGGAGGCGGCAATGGAATCTGAATCTGCTATGGTGGCCGTCTTCTCTGCTGAATTTGATGACTTTGCTCCACATTCGGACCAGTCGGGGCACGCTAGGGGTAAAAATCAGCGCAAGAATTTCGATGGTCGAAAGAAAAATGGGGGAGGTAACCGGAACAACAACGACGGTGGCGGCGGCAAGGTTAGCTGTGACCGTGGAAATTCTGGTCAGCGACAAATGCAGCAACAGTATATGAGTTGGCCTTATACTCGAATTAGCAACAACAGTCATATCCCATTTGGGGTTGGATGCCACCTCAATGGGCCGCCCCTCCTTGTCCCTTTCTTACACAGGGATAGGCTTGTCCAGCTCAAGGCTTACGTTCACGATAAGGGATTTTAGGGCCTCAGCCACATCAAACTCATATGACTTTCTCTGGGCAGCTCGATTCCTATACTCCGACAGATATTGAGTCGGCAATACATACAATAACTCTTAATCAACCGGATCAGTCTTGATACATGGACACCGGAGCTACTTCTCACGTGATATCCTTACTGGGTAATTTCTCATCTTATTTTAATTTAAGCAATCATAATAATACTATTATTGTCGGAAATGGTCATTCAATTCGGTTATGGTAATTCGTGTTTGCGTTCTCCTAATCCACCTTTGTCCTTAAGCAAATACAAATTTTTAATATATACCTAGATTGTTTTTTATATTCCAATTATTTAATGAACTATATTAAAAAAAATAAAATGTGGTTAAGTATCTTACAAATCAATTAGTCAACATTTTTATTGGAATTACGTTGATCAATAAACACATGCAAATAATAAAATATCTTACTATATCGTTATTCTTACACCTTAACTTTCAAATATTTAATTGTTAAAAAATCTAATATTAAAAATGATTATCTGGTCAACCCCAAACATTTCGGTAACAAAATACTAATTGCCTTTATTTTAAAATAAATAAAAAATAACTGATATAATTTGTGATACAAATAACAATATTGATTCAAGAATGATCAATTCGAAAATGGAGTATTCAATATTTAATAATTAAAGTTGTAATTGTATGGCCACAGAAATTTGTTGAATATTATATGAATATTTGATTCGATTTAATTTAATTTATGATTGTTATGATACATTTATAATACGATAATCAAACTTAGCCGATTAAGTTCCAAAACTTTCAAATAACACAAAATCATGAGGAAATATGCATTGTTTAGTTTGACATTTTAGAATAAATAATTGCGTGGTCACTTAATGCAAAATATTTAGTTGGGTTTAGTTTATGGAATATATACTATACTAATATATGTTAAGATACATAGTCTTAATACATAAATCAAACCTTGTCAATTTATCTTTTTCAGACTAACCTACATACTATGAATTATGAAATCTGTTACTGCTGCTGCATAATATGTATATGACAGAAACCGCACATATTTCAACTTTCAGAAAAGCCCAGCTCAAATGTTGTCCCTTCAATCCTTGTCCTGCTCTTCAGCTAAACCCCTTTTCGTAAACCCTAGAAGCCCTTCTCTACGTGAGCTCATAACCACACTTTGTGCTCATTCTAATTCCATTCCGGCTGCAAACTCCGATTCCGATGACCCATCCTCTAGCCGACCTAACAACTTTTCCGGCGTCAAAATTGAGGAGAAGGTGGAATTGGGTGGTGCCGGAAAGCTGAGATTGGATTCCTGGATTTCTTCTCGAATTAATGGCATTAGTAGAGCCAGAGTTCAGTCCAGCATTCGTTCAGGATTGGTGTCTGTCAATGGCCGCGTTATCAATAAGGTTTTGATTAGTTGTTTTCTCTTTAACGTCCTTTTGGTTGATATTTCAAATAAAATGTTTCGTTGTAAAGAAGTCGCATTCACTTTGTGATTGTGAGTTTCCTAAGTTTTGAGGAAACACTAGTGTGATCTTTATTTGTAATTCTCTTTATGATTTTCTAGTGTTCTAATTTTAGTAGATTGTTTTAATATGAAGGCTTCGCACTCGGTAAGATATGGGGACATGGTAAATTGCATGATAGCGGAGTTGCAGCCTTTACGGGCTGAACCAGAGGACATTCCGTTGGATATAGTATATGAAGACGAACACGTCATTGTTGTCAACAAACCTGCTCACATGGTGTGTTTTCAATATCCCAGTAGCTTTTTTTTGTCTTACTTTCTGGTTTTTATTTCTTTTATGAGAAGGTGAATTGAGTTGAGTTTGGAACTTATGTATTGCTTTGCTTGAAGCCCTCAATGCAGTATAACACATAAGTCTGTATTGGTTAGTTAAGTTCTTAGAAGATTTTAAATCTACTTCTTTTCGGGTTTTTTCTGAAGATAACTAAAGAAAGTAGTTTGCCACTTTTTTTTTTTTTGGATATGTGTGATGGACCTTTTGTTTATTTAGAGCATGGTAAACTCATGAGAAAAAAAAAAAAAAACCAATTCTGATATTTTTATTGGCTAAACTGGACCATGCCCCTTTAGTTTCATAATTTTGTGCTAGGTACCCGTGTGGTTTTAGAATTCTACAAAACCTTCACGCCGTATGCAATAGTTCAACACACACTCCTTTTTTCAAGGAAAAAAAGTTAACCATTTATTTTTTTTTCCTATTATTCCCTTCACTATCAGCGGATTTTGACAAAGGTTATTCGAGCGTATAATGATAAAACAGGAAAAAATAACATCGTTAATATTTTTACATGAAAAAGGGAACATGTGCTGAATTATTTAAACCATAGGGGACATGGTGCAATTTACCCTTGTCTATTTCTGCTTTCTTAATTATATATTTATGAGTAAGTGGAATACTTTCTATCCTTTTGGGTACTTCTCATAATGCAATACAGGTTAATGAGCCTGCTCTTTAAATTGGTAATGTGGTTTTGATGATAATATAGGTTGTTCACCCAGCACCAGGCAATGCTACTGGAACCCTAGTTAATGGAATTCTTCACCATTGTAGACTTTCTTCTGTATGTTTCAATTCAGAAGAACCACTACCTGATACTGATGAGGATTCAGGTGACGAGCTAAGTTCCTTCTCTTTAGATCAAGCTCACAGTGGAGGTATTGGTTTTGGGCACCAGGAGGCTTCTGTACGGCCTGGGATTGTGCATAGATTAGATAAAGGGACTAGTGGATTGCTTGTTGTTGCAAAGGTGACTCCTTCTTCACTTGTGGAAAGTATTGATATTCTGTTCTCATTTATCCTTGTCTTTTAAGAGGACTCCACAATTATATGCAGTACTCTCATTTTATCTTTCAGTGCAGGATGAACATTCTCATTCTCATCTTGCCGAACAGTTCAAGAAACACAGTATAAAGAGAGTCTACGTGAGTCTTACCTGTGGAGTGCCAGCACCACTCTCTGGGTGTATTGATGTACCAATAGGCCGTGACGTAAACAACAGAATTCGTATGATTGCTATTCCTGGATCTGCTACCCATAAAAAGGCTCGTCATGCTGTTAGTAGGTGATTTTAGATTGTTTCCCTTTTCAACTTTATTACTTCCGATAGTTTCAATGTCAGATAAGTGCACACTAGAATACCATTTTTAGTTGATCTGCTAGTTATTCTTTTGCTGTGCTTTTGTTTGCAGTGGGACTATGTCTTCTATATTAAATAATAAAGCCTCATATCACAGTAACTCTCTAGTTTCAGTATCAGATATCCGTGATTCCTATAGACCTTTTCTTGGCAAACAAAATAGTGGCATAAAAAATGAGGAAAACCTGCAATCGAATGCCAATGAACTAGGACTTGATTGCTGCATTTTCCCAAGCATTGATGGCATGAACAGGTCTAGAGCTCATTTCCATATTTCTCCAGACCCACTGCATCTGCTAAGCAGAAGTGCCACTTTATCACTTCTTCATGCACAGCAGGTTCATGCTCGACTTCTAAGAACAGGTCTCTGTGGCATTCTTCATTATAGAACAAAGCTTCTCTCACTCTACTCCAACCTTCGTCGTGTTTCTGATGCCAAAAACCTTCTCCGCTCCTTGAAACCAGATCTTCTCTCTTTTAGTGCCGCCATTAATGCATCCTCCAAAGTTAATGATTTTAAGACAACCCTTAGCTTCTTTCATCTAATGCTCACAGACGGGATTTACCCTGATGCCCATGTTTTACCAAGTGTTATCAAGGCTTGTGCTGGACTATCCACTATTAAAATTGGAAAGCAAGTTCATGGGTTCTCTTTAGCATCAGGGTTCTCCTTGGATCCTTTTGTGGGGTCATCTTTGATTCACTTCTATTTGAAATGTGATGAATTAGTTGGTGCTCACAAGTTGTTTGACAATATGGTTGAAAAAGATGTTGTTTCTTGGAGTGCATTAGCTGCAGGTTGTGCCAGGAAAGGTGATGTAGTTAATGCAAAAAAGGTGTTTAATGAGGCTAAAAATATTGGGATTGAACCGAATATCGTGTCCTGGAATGGTATGATTGCTGGTTTCAATCAAAGTGGGTGTTTCCTGCAGGCAGTTTTAATGTTTAAGCAGATGCATTTACATGGTTTTACACCTGATGGGACTAGCATTTCCAGTGTTCTTCCTGCCATAGGTGATTTGGAGTTGTTAAGATCTGGCACTCAAGTTCATGGGCATGTTATCAAGGCTGGTTTTGGTATTGATAAGTGTGTAGTGAGTGCACTTATTGATATGTATAGCAAGTGTGGGTGTCCCTCGGAGATGTCACAAGTGTTCCAAGATATGACTCAAGTGGACGTTGGGGCTTGCAATGCCTTGATAGCAGGGCTCACTCGACATGGTCTTGCTGACAAAGCCTTGAGCGTCTTTAAAGAACTTCTGGGCCAAGGATTGGGATTGAATGTTGTATCATGGACTTCAATAATAGCTTGTTGCTCACAGCATGGTAAAGATATTGAGGCTTTGGAGCTTTTCAGAGAAATGCAGGCCGCTGGCGTGAAACCAAATTCTGTGACTATTCCTTGCTTGCTTCCTGCTTGTGGCAATATTGCTGCACTTATGCATGGAAAGGCCGCACACTGCTTTTCTCTTAGAAGGAACATTACGACTGATGTTTATGTAGGTAGTGCACTGATAGATATGTATGCCAACTGTGGAAAGATCCAAGAAGCTCGAGGCTGTTTTGACAGGATGCCTACTCCTAATTTGGTTTGTTGGAATGCAATGTTGGGCGCATATGCAATGCACGGAAAGGCAAAGGAAGCTATTGGAATTTTTCTCTGGATGCAGAAGAGTGGGCAGAAACCTGATTCTGTTAGTTTTACCAGTCTCTTGTCTGCATGTAGCCAAAGTGGACTCACAGAAGAAGGACATCGTTTCTTTGAAAGCATGTCCAGGGATCATGGTGTCGAACCTAAAGTAGAGCATTATGCTTGTATTGTGAGTCTGCTTGGCCGTGCTGGAAAGCTTGAAGAAGCTTATTCCATGATCAAGAAAATGCCATTTGAGCCTGATGGTTGTGTTTGGGGTGCATTGTTAAGTTCTTGTAGGCTTCACCATAACATGAACTTGGGTGAGCTTGCTGCTGGAAAATTGTTTGAACTAGAGCCAAGGAATCCTGGAAACTACATCCTGCTGTCTAATATTTATGCTTCTAAAGGAAGATGGAAAGAAGTGGATGAAGTTAGAGATATCATGAGAGATAAGGGATTGAGGAAAAATCCTGGCTGCAGTTGGATTGAGATAAAGAACAAAGTACACATGCTTTTGGCAGGTGACAAGTCACTTCCTCAAATGGCTCAAGTTCTGGACAAGTTAAATAGATTAAGCATGGAAATGAAGAAAGCAGGTTACCTGCCAAAAACAGATTATGTGCTACAAGATGTGGAGGAACAGGAGAAGGAGCACATCTTATGTGGACATAGCGAGAAGTTGGCTGTAGTTTTTGGTATTCTCAATACTAGTGAAGGGTCTTCTCTTAGGGTGACAAAGAACCTGAGAATTTGTGGAGATTGCCATGCTTTTATCAAATTTATTTCTAGATTTGAGAGGAGAGAAATCTTTGTTAGAGACACAAATCGGTATCACCACTTTAAAGATGGTGACTGCTCATGTGGGGATTATTGGTAATGAAGTTCTAGGACTAAAAGACCTCCAGTATCGCATTATTTTATGTTGGCTTTATGAGTGGGAACCGTCACTTCCATGGAGTTTTATATTCTAGGACTTGTGAGATCTTAAGAGAAATCATTGGTTGCCATTTGGTGAGTTCCTCTTTTATGATGTCTATTCCTTATTGTCCTTTTGCTTGTGAGTCTTTAAGAAAAACATATAAATTTGGTACCTGCAGTTCAAGTTTCTCATCGATATTCACACTCTTAAGTGATTTTTCTATAGTCAGAACATTGACAGCAAAAGTGAAGTTCCTTAATAAAGAATGTGAAATATGGGCAAATTATGTATCTTGTCAGTAGATGGACTTAGCATGTAAGATATGACTTTAGTATCTTTACCTACTTATCTTTCTCATGGGCTTGATTTTTTAGAATGCCCAGGCATGTTAAGAACCAAGTAGCAAGAGGATCATTCTATATATAGTAGGTGAAGGATTCTTTACCGGTTTGACAAATATTCCCCACTTATGGCATACTATAATGCAGTCCTAACTTACTTGGTCAACCTCTTTTCAGCAGAAGTGAATCAGTGAAAATTTTGAAATACGAAGTTATGCACTTTAAGAGTATGAGCTCCAGAGAAAGACTTCTTTATGTCAGGAAGGAATTGATCTAGTTTCAGAAATATTCATATTTTTTTTGTCATCCATGTAGGAATTGAGAACACTTTGGATACAGATCTGCAATAATTTGTTAGATTTTGGCATGGCACGAGTGGCCGGCTATTAAAAGTTTTTGCCCAGATTTCATAAATAGGGATTCACTTATTTCAAGCCAAAATTACTATCAACAAGTATATCGAGTTTGTGTTCTGAAACTCTTATCACAGTTTGTGGCACATCGCCTCTGGCCTTTTTTTGTTTTCTGCTGATCCTTCTTGCATTAAGCCTGCATACCCTTATATGAACCATTCACTTAATTTGTTATCTTTCTGAGAAATTACTATGGATGGCTAGATTCGGATGACCTATCAAAATATTGAGTGCTGTCTGTGGATTTTTTTTTTTTTTGGATTTTTCACATTTTACTGCACATGCTCGGCTGCTAGGAAATGCATAGTATATGTTTAAAAACCGATTGAACTTTGTGCAGGTACAAAGTAATTGAAATACTTGCTGGTGGTGGTTGTGCATTGGTGGAGTGGAGGTTAGAAACTGGGCGAACTCATCAGGTTCCTATTTCTTTCATTGTTAACCTTGTATTTTTTGTTACATATTTCTATTTTATAAATTAAGCCCACTAACCTGTGTACATTATAAAAGAACTGTACTCTACACTCTATGGGATTTAAACTCTGATACAATGTTTGTCACAGACTCACAGGCTATTATCAATGTCTTGGCATTTATTTGATATTCTTTTTTGTTGGGGTGTGGCATCTAATTCTTGCTTGGTTGTCAATGTAGTTATGCATTTCCTTAGTGTTTTGAATTCTTGACCCCTCAATGTAATATACGGGTCTGCTTGTTGAATCAGATCCGAGCCCATGCAAAGTATCTTGGTATTCCACTCTTGGCAGATGATGTCTATGGAGGAACCAAGAGCTTGGCCTTGTCACTGCTTCAATCAAGGAACCCGTCTAGATATCATGCTCAACTTGTTGAACTGGTTTCTCCATTAGAAAGACCTTGCCTCCATGCTTTAACTCTTGGGTAAGGCCACTCTTTAGGTTCTATGCTATTAAGTCTTCCGGTAAGATTATCCACTCAGCCTCCTTTAGTTTGATATATCAATACTTGAACGCAAATAGTTTTTCTTTTTTAGGTTTAGGCATCCAAACGGTGGGGGAAACCTGAGCTTTTCTCAGATGCCACCTCCTGATTTTGCCGAGACTTTGGATCGACTTCGTGAGATTGGCACAGAGAAGGTACTTTAGTTGGTGATTTCCTGAAGAAAAAAACTACCGCCCCAGCCCAGACCGGCCTGGCCCCTGTCGACAATTTTTTTTGTTTAAATGCCCTTTTCACCACTGTTTACTTGAGATGTTTGGAATGGTCTAATATTATTATGGGTGGGGACATTCATACCTTCGAAATCTCTAAACATACCTTGAAGTCTAAATATATACCTTATTAAAAATTAATAATTCTCTATTTTTACTAAATATACCCAATTTTAATCCTTATACCCTTCTTACTAAAAAATAAAAAAATAAAAAATAAATCAGCATCCCAACCTGAGTGCCCAACCCTCCGTAATTTTCAACACAAATTAACAAATTAAAATTAAAAACTTTTATGTTTTTTCAGAAAAAATTCAAAATTTTTTCTCAACAATTCTATATATATTATAAATTTCTGCACTTTCTCTCTTCTCTACTTAGAAACCAAAAAAAAAAAAAGATTCTCTTTGTTTCTCAGATCAGTAACAACAAGAAAGGAGGAAAATAATTTTTGTTGAAATAAAAAAATGGCACAAATTTTGGTTTAGCATCAAAATATGACGGCGCCTATCACCAATGGAATGACAGCTGTGGAGCAATGACAGTCCAATTATAGATAGAGATGTTAAACGGGCCAGCCCTGTCGGTTTCGGGCTAGCCCTAGCGGGTTTCGGGTTAATCGGGCCTTGGTTTAATTGGGTCAATTTAAACGGGTTTGATTATGGTGAACCTAACCCTAACCCTATCGGTTTTCGGGTTAATCGGGCCACTATCGAGCTATGAGTCAAAATAGTCAAATTATATATTTAAATTTAAAACTTTAATTAAATGCATATTATGCTTTATTTAAAATACAATTTTAGATAACATTAAAAGATTATATATTTTTGAACTTTTATATCACTCTATAAAATTTAAAGATTCAAACATTTAAGTCATATACACTATTTCATGCTCTCAATTATAACTTTTAGAGCATTCACTGTCATAAAATTTAAAATCATGTTACATTTAAGTTCTAAATTTAAATGACATTATTTAAAATCTTCTAGTAATTAAATATAAATTTTAATATATTCTACTAAAAACCAAATATGGTATATGAAAAATAATTAAAAATGGTTATTATTAAATTCGATATTAAAAAATAGACAAATAAGAAGAAAAGTTTGGGCTATCGGGTTAGCCCTAACCCTAAGCGGGCTAGCCCTATAGGGCTTCGGGCTAATCGGGTTCGGGCTAAAAGGGTTGACTTTTAAACGAGCTAATAAAATCAAGCCCTAACCCTAAAAATTTTCGGGCTAAACGGGCTGGCCCGTCGGGCTATGGCCCTTTTAACATCCCTAATTATAGATAATTTTGTTGTACGTGGGTGACTTATATTTTAATGTGATGGACTTCATTGAGTTCTTGATTAAGACCATCAGACGTGCCCACATACAACGATCATATATATATGAACCCTTATACATAAAGTTCTCAACAAAATCAAGTTTGGGGTTAAAGAATAGTGTTAAGTGTATGTTCCTTATCAAGTTTGGCACTCGCGGTGAAATATTTCAGATTTGGAGCCAAATCTCAAAAAAGCCATAAATCTGCAATTTCAATTTCTTTGTATTGAAAAACATGGAGAAGAAAAGGTTTCAGATTGAAGTCGAATCTCAAGAAAGCCATAAATCTATAATTCCAACTTCTCTGAATTGAAGAAACATGGAGAAGAAGAAGATAAGGTGACATTTCTGCATTTGAGAATAAATAAAAAATAAAAAATATATAAATATATAAATGTATTTTAGTCAATTTATTTATGTCTATTTCTGCCATAATTATTATGGGGTACATTTAAAAATTTTGGGGTATAAATAGCCGCTATTATTATTATTATGTATATTTATAAATTTCTTCTTCAAAAAATATATCTATATGCAGCTGCGGACTAGAATTTCTAAAGAGGGTATGCATATTAATTATATAAATTATTATTACAAAATCAAGCAATTTTAAATTGTATGTAATTATTAAAAGATAGGCAATTGCAAAAAAGAAAAAAAAAAGAAAAAAAAAAAACAAAAACGAAAACAAAAGAACGAAGACATTGAGTTGAAATAGTTTTTGCATTTTAATCCCATGTTTTAAATTATTGCAAAAACTAATTGACATTTAAGTATTATTACAAATCAAAGTATGTGTTAATTATAAAAAAAATTGTGTTAAAATGTTCCGTTATTTAATAAGTTGTTGGAATTTATTCTTCAATTTTTATCATAAAATTTTCATTTACATTCACATTATATATCAATAAATTAAGGTTACTGAAAAAATTCCTAAACATGAATATGTAAAAAAATAATTTGAAATAAAAAAATTAAATCAATAAGTATTCGTTTTTTCCTAAAATTTATGTACACTAGCATTTTTCTCGTGTGATGCATGATTTGTAATATTTATTATAATTATAATAAAAAAATATAATTAATAGTAATATAATTATTAAATTGTGTATTTTATTTTGTGTCGTACTGTCATATTGTGTGAGATTTTGTTATTTTATGTAATAATAAATAATTTATAAAATAATAATATATTTTTTAAAATACATTCATAATATATAAAATATAATTTAATAACATATTTTATGTTAATATAATTTTTCTTATATAAAAATATTTGAAATATCAAAATATATTACAAGTTACCTATAAAAATATTTTATTTTTTAAAATATTAGTCTTATATACGCAATATGGATACCATATTAAAGATTTTAGAAAAATAATTAATTTTACGTGAAAAAATGAGTTGAAAGATCTAAGGTGAAAAAGTGGAAAAAAACAAAAGTAAAAAATGTGATTGACCAACAAATTTTAGACTTAATTATCAAAATAATGCAAAAATAAAAAATAAAAAATTTTAGAAAATGGTGTGGGTTGGAAAAGGTTTTATAAAATGGGGTAAAACATCAGTGGGCCGGACATTGTTTCGAAACAATGTCGGTGGGCCTGATGTTTTAATGTGGAAATAAAAAACGTCAAACACACTGACGTTTTTATTTCCACAATATATATATATGTGTGTGTGTGTGTGTGTGTCATGTTATTTTTTACTTCTGTATGTGTGTGTATGTGGATATATATACTATGTGCATGTCTATATATATTCATATATATATATGCTTGTATATATAAATATATATATAATTGACTGTTATATAAATATTTATATATTAAAGATATATAATTATTTATATCTTTTGTAATTACTTTTATAACATTTATATTTATATATATTTTTACTTATTAAATTTTTTATTCAATAAATTATAATTATATTAATAATAATCAATGAAATTATGTTATTCTTATGTAAATTAATTAACATATAATATAAAATATATTTTTATATTTGATTCTTATATAAAGGTAATTAGAAATATATATAGTTTTCCCTATATAAATAAAAGTTATGCACTATGAACCATTAAAATAATATAATTTTGTTTAAACTAGTTAAATCATATGATATACATTTTTCTGGAAATTAATTAATAATTAAATATTTGATTGTAAGTATTATTTTAATTATTTAAATAAATATATAACTATTTATATATAAATATATGAATATAGAAACAAATGTATACAGACCCAGCAAGATGTTACCATTATAAATACGTGTGTGGTGACATTCCTTTTACTTAGATACCTAGATGGATCCCCCATTGGAATTCTCTCATCTTCTTCCACAATCAAAAAGCTATAACTTGCAAGAAGATGAGTTCTACTCGGACACCGAGTGGACAAAGGAGATGGAGACAATGCTTGTGAATACTTTTGTGAAGGACGTCAAAACAGGTGATTGGAAAATCGGTAACCATAATAGCAACTGCTTACTAAACGTAAGAAATATTTTGAAGAACCAATTCAAGGAGCGTAAATTCAGTTATGCTGACATGAAAAGCCGCGGTGATATGTTACAATCCCGTTAATACACGTTTAAAAAAATGACAATCATGGCTGGAGCTCGTATGGTTGGTGAACGACACCTTATAACAGTTACACCGGATCATTGACGTTTATGGGTAATTTTCTCAAAAAGTTAACCAACCATTCATTTTTTTGATTTTAAATATCCAATTTACAGTTATATTAATTATTCTTACATTTATAGGATCGCGATCCCAAAATGATAAATACAATTGCATACTTATTTGATGGCGAGCCATTCTTCGACCAACTAGATAAACTTTTCAAGTTTGAAGATAATGATGTAGTGAGTGGACAATCTTCCTCAAGTATGGAGAGATCCAAGGCGAAGAAAAAATAATTTGGAGTAGCTACGATTGCCATTTCAAATGTTGAATTTTCATGACTATTGTAATAGTATTAGGGCATTATTTATTGAGTGTTATAGTATATGTATAGGTTAAGGTGCTAGGTGTTGTAATTGCTGTTTGTAATCTATATATTTATTTTTAACGTCGTCAATTCACCTTAGCTAATCTTCTTACTGAACACCAAGAAATATATTTAAATACCAATATTATGAAAAATTATAATAAATTTATTTTATTATTACACAATAACATAAACATAAAACAACAATAAATTATTACACAGAAGAAAGTTGTCCTAAAAAAACACAAACAAACAAAATAAAATTCTTATTAGCAATTTTTCACATAAACACAACTAACCACATGAACCACCACTTGTACCCGATACGTGTGGAGACAATAATGAAACACTCAACCTGACAAAACCAATTTTAAAAATGACTTTTGTTCGAGTATTTTCAACAAATGAGAAAATACATAAATCATCCAAATTCAATTCCATGTCCTCCACAAAGCGCCCCCAACTTGCATTATCAAATTTCAATTTTTTGTGGTTTTCATGGCATCGAATTGTCCATGACTTTCCCAGACAATATAAAACAACTGGTACTTCAATGTTAGGCAAGAGTTTGATCATCTCCTTAGGCATTGACTGCATGAAAATATATAAAAAAATAAAAATAAAAAAATGTTAAATAAATAATATACACACCTTGTTATAGTTCTTCTAAAAAATATTTACCAGTAGATAGTGCGGACAATATGTGATTTAGATAAAGTAATATCGAAATAAGATATATTTTCATCAAGAATTGGTGAGTCATCGATGTATCCTTCATCACTCATGCTAGCACGCCCTTTTCTCGTACTCATTCTCTTTACACGTTTATGTATCATGCTAAGACATTCCTATTTATATTAGTTCATTTACCGAATAGAAATTATTATCGACTTGACTGCACGATGCAGTGCAGACTTCACTGGGTCGATTTGAGAAGACGTGCACGCTATAAAAAGTGACTTCACTTCACTGCACTCTGTAAAAGAAAATGTGCATAATTTTTTCAGATTAATTAACAATTCAGAATTTTACTATTAGTCTGAAAAAGTAAAAAGAAAAGTAAAATTAATTGACATAACCGTTCAAACTTATGATAATATATATATATATATATAATATAAAAAATACAACAAATTTGAATCTTCAAATAATATATATATATATATGGATAAAATATAAGTTAAATAAAATTATATAAGTTATATAAGAAAAATATAAGTGTATACGTAACTATATATTTTTTATAAATAAAACACATAATATATATTTCATTATAGATTAAATAAAAAATTTAAATCTTCAAATTAAAATATTACATATACTTTGATATAATATATATAAATATATATATATATATATATATAAAATTATACTTAATTAATTAAAACAAAATTATATAATAATAATTTATGTAAGAAATAATATAAACATTTTTATTATATATTTATATAATAAATAATATAAATATTTACATAAATAAATAATTAATAAAAAGATAATATAAATAAGAAATATATATATATATATAATAAATAAAATAAATATATATATTCAGATAATACTTATAATGAATTAAGATACTTAATAATTTTTTTTATTTTTTATAATATGATTTTAATTAATAATATATATTTATATATACAAAAACATATATTTTATATAACAGATTAAATAAAACAAATGAATCTTCAAATTTGAATATTACATATATTTAAATATATATATATATAAATATAAAGATATGTATATATTTATAAAAAAAGAAAAAAAAGGTCAGTGGACCTAACGTTATTTTATTTTCTATTTTTTAATATAATTTTTGTATATATATATATATATTTTAATTTATGAATTTATATATATATATACATATATATTTAATTTGCAAATTCAGATAAGACTTAAATTTTAATTAGATCATTATTAATAAATATTCTTTAATTTTAAAAAAATTATTTATAATATAAAAATAAAAAATAAAAAATAATATATAATATATATTGCTTTATAATTTTGTAATATATATTTATATAAGATAAATTATAAATGTATACGTAAATATATAGTTTGTTAAACAGTTTAAATAAAAATAAAATTTAAATGTTCGAATTAAAATATTAAATATAATTTAATATATGTAAATAAATATATATATATATATATATATATATATATATATATATATATAACTAAAGAATATATATATATATATATTAAAAATATCCAAACCCACTGACGTTTCTTTAAAACGCCAATGGGCGTGACGTTATTTGGTTTTTTTTTGTTAAATGTAATTTCTGAATTTATATATATATATATATATATATATATATATTTAATTTTAAAATCCAAATAATACTTAAATTTCAATTAGAGAATTATTAATAAATATTCTTTAATCTTTATAAATTTATTTATAATATAATTTGAATAACATAAAAAAAAAATAATATATATTGCTTTATAATTATATTAATATATATTAATAAAAAATAAATTATATATATAAGTAAATATATATTTTACTAAACATATTAAATAAAAATATATTTAAATCTTCGAAATAAAATATTAAATATAATTTAATATATATTAATATATATATATATATATATATATATATATATATAAATAAATAAATAAAAGAAACGTGAGGCCCACTAACGTTTCTTTAAAACGTCAGTGGGCATGGCGTTATTTGATATTTTTATTTTTATTTTTAAATGTAATTTCTGAATTTATATATATATATATATATATATATAATTTTTAAATTCAAAAAATACTTAAATTTAAATTAGAGAATTATTAATAAATATCTTTAATTTTAAAAAATTTATTTATAATATAATTTGAATAAGTTAAAAAAATATATAACCTATATAGCTTTATAATTATATAATATATGTTTATAAACATATTAAATACAAATAAATTTTAAATCTTAGAATTAAAATATTAAATATTATTTAATATATATGAATATATATATATATAACTAAAGAATATATATAAATTAAAAAAAATCAAAGAAACATCATGCCACTGACGTTTCTTTAAAATGTCAGTGGGCTTGATACTATTTCATTTTTTTAATTTCTATATTCATATATTTATTTATTTATATAAATATATATTTATTTAAATAATTAAAATAATACTTACAATCAAATATTTAATTATTACTCAATTTCCAGAAAATTTATATAATATGATTTAATTAGTTTAAACAAAATTATATTATTTTAATGGTCATAATGATATAATTTTATTTATATAGGGAATATATATATATATATATATATATTTCTAATTATATTTATATAAGAATCAAATATAAAAATATATTTTATATTATATGTTAATTAATTTACATAAGAATAAAATAATTTCATTGATTTTTATTAATATAATTATAATTTATTGAATAAAAAATTAATAAGTAAAAAAATATAATTATATATGTTATAAAAGTAATTACCAAAGATATAAATAATTATATATCTTTAATATATAAATATTTATATAACAATCAATTACATATTTATATATATATATGTGCATGTATATATATAGACATGCATATTTATATATATATCCACATACACATACACATACACATATAGAAGTAAAAAAAAAAATGACACACACACACACACACACATATATATATAATATGGAAATAAAAACATCAGTAGGCCTAACGTTGTTTTGAAACAACGTTAGGTCCACTGACATTTTACCCCATTTTGAAAAATCTTTTCCAACCCATACTATTTTGTAAAATCTTTTATTTTTTTGCATTATTTTGATAATTAAGCCATAAATTTTAAACACAATTCCACATTTTATAGGGGCGTGAGTACTGCACGAGCTAATTAATAGGTGTGTGCTCTGCACGTACCAAGCTCTCCCTTTTTTTTATTTTTTTTAATTTCAGAATTTATTAATAGAAAATTGATTTGATCGAGAATATTAAATTTCAGTAATTTGTAAACTACATAATTTTAATACCTCATTTAT
Organism: Caryopteris x clandonensis; assembly: GCA_028749325.2. Classification (NCBI taxonomy): domain Eukaryota; kingdom Viridiplantae; phylum Streptophyta; class Magnoliopsida; order Lamiales; family Lamiaceae; genus Caryopteris; species Caryopteris x clandonensis. Next base: position 938,354 of record JAPYKT020000033.1, on the reverse strand, counting down.
AGTCCATTTTATCCGCATATTTGTCAACTTTATCTTGTCTGAATAAACCCACTACAAAGTCAAAATTATGGCGTGGAGCAATATATCAAGTTTCCAACAGGATTCATTTAAGACTACTTTTTTGTTTTTTGTTTTTTGTTTTTTGTTTTTTAGTAATAATACTTTAAATTTTATGTATAATGCTTTAAGATATGTTCTTTCTGGGATTCACCGTGATAAATTTGAAATTTAAATTTTATAATTCTCATGTTTTACGAAATTCAAATTATTAAATTTTAAAATTCTATATAAAATTCTACTCTATTATAATTATTCATCTGTTTTTTCATTTCTCAATAATCTCACTTACTTATTTCTCTACAGAAATTTTGTCATTAAACAATCATTATTAATAATATTCATCTAATATAATAGTACACCAACATTCACTACAATATATTAATGTGACAATTTTACTCATAATCATATCTTATACCATCTATAAACCAATATACATACATAAAGATTACAAAGATTTCAGAATTTTCAAATTCTAAGATTAGAATTTTCAAATTTCATATAATCCCGAAGATAAATAAAGAAAATTGTGATCTAATTTTGCGTATGTATTATAACTCACTTTTTGTGTTGTCTTAATTCAAACCTACAATCTTTTCCCTTTTTATAAAAAAATCTATTACTTTCTTTCTCTTTTTTTATTCAATCATATCACAAATTTTTATAACTAGTCAATTAATTAATCATTACAAATTTTATTTTTAACAAAGATTCTTAATTTATTTCATAATGGAAACAGGATTAGATAAACAGTTATGAGTATATTCAATTTAAAAGCAAATATAAGATTTATACTATTTATTTGAACACACAAACAAAAGTTTTCACAAACAAATTTGTTACACACCCTACTACCATTTTTTTTAATTCCCTTTTAAACACTCCCTTAATTTAGTTTATTCAAATAGACGAGAAAATAGTTTATTTAAATCATTCAATTTTTTTTCTAAAGGTAAAAATGAGATTGAGATCTTTTATTTCATATTTTATTTTAAAATAATTAATATATGACATATGTATATAATAACATTATTAATTATTATATATTATGTATTAAATATTTTAAAATAAATAAAAAATAAATATTATTGATTAATATATATTATGTATTAAATATTTTAAAATAAAAAATAACACACAAAATAAAGTCAATGATCCTAACCCGTCAAACCATTTTTAATATCCAGCTGAATAGATTTGATCAATTAAAAGTCAAATCCACAGAAACTTCAGTTGTATTACGAAAATACGTACCACAAAACATGGGGCTGCCCACTGTGACTGTGCTATAAAACTTATAATCTGAAAGGAAAAGTAAGAATCTGATAATAAATTGACATAAATACGCTTTACACAATGCGCTTAAATATATAATCCCATTACTGATTGCTGTTTCCAGTCCTTCCCTTTCAGTTTCTTCTTCCCCGTTCAATCACATGCACTGAAGTTTTCCGCCCGCCCACTCAAACTCTTCATTCACGTCCCAGAATTATCACATTTTCGTGACGCAAGGGGCTTTTACTCTCTCCCTCTCGACAATAATGACGAAATGGAGGGGCAATCGACATCAAGGGAAGAGACAGTCTACAGTAGTTGTAGTGCTGACGATGCTTCTGATGTTGACGGTGCTGCTGCTGATGCTTCTCGGACTTGGGATATTCTCTCTCTCCATTCCTTCGGAACAGGACTCCTTGCGCATCAGACCGCGCATCAACTTGGAGCGCGTCACATTACAAATGTAATTTCTTCACCTGCAAATTAGTTTAATTATCAACACCCTCAATTTAGCGTCAGTAATACTGGTAACGAAACTGATTCTTAATTGATTATGATTCTATATTGAAAGAAAGGAAGATAATCATTTCTCTACTTACTTGTTCTCCTCATACAGAGACACATACATGTATATTAACCCCAGAGAGTTTTTTTCGAGCAACATAGATATAGTGAATGTGATGTATATGCGCAAAAAATGGGTCTTCTTTATTTATAATGGGCTAGTTTGATTAGGATAAGAACAATTATTCTTATTCTTTTAAAATTTATTGATTAATTATCTTAATTTTTAGTGATAATATGAGAATGTATATATTTTTTTAAGCAGAAGAAGTGAAGGAGAAGGATTGGGGAAAAGAGGGAATCAGTGGACGGAGGTTCTTTCATGGCAGCCTCGAGCTTTCCTCTTTCACAATTTTTTGGTGCGTTTTGGTGATACATTCAATTTTATATATCTACTGAATCATTAGCCATTAGATTTATTTACATGGCTATGCATTTTTAGTTAAATTTTACATTTTAAAGTAAATTAGTGTAGTTTTCTCTAATCTTATACTTGGTATTATTAACTGCCCAATCTTTTACTGGCAGTCCAAGGAAGAATGTGAGTATCTGATAAATCTTGCCAAACCTCATATGAGAAAATCGACTGTTGTTGATAGCAAAACAGGCAAGAGTATAGATAGCAGGTTTGTTTCTCTGATTTATCTCTATTACTTGGGCTTGCATTTATGTTTCATGTGTTATCTCATTCTTGACTTCGGCATGTAAAAAAACAACCATATTACAGGGTTCGTACAAGTTCTGGAATGTTCTTCAGGAGAGGACGAGACAAAGTCGTAAGAGATATTGAAAAAAGAATAGCAGACTACACACACATACCTGTAGGTATGCAAATTTAACTGCGAAGCTGCTTCTAGTTATTCTCCATCGTCATTCAAGTTAGATCATTATGTTGTTTGGTTTTGATGAATGACTGTTTATGAAAATAAATGACCAGTTTCTAACCTGAATATAATCTTGCTCTTGATAATATAATGGGTACTAAAAAAGAGAATATATATGAACACTAATTACAGTTTCAAAACAATATAATTCATCAATTGTATAAAGCCTGGTGTTATCACAATGTCGAACATGCGTATTCACTGCTGTGTGCTTAGTTCCGAATGAACTATAGTGATATAAGTATGACTTCAATAACTTTTCAGCGATAGCAGAAACTATACTTATATAAGTATGCCTCAAGAAAGCATACACACACAGTATATCTCTACGTTCTGTTAATATTCTGACTTGCTATAATTCTGCTCAGCACAAAACATTTGCTTGATTATGCTTAGATTTTGTGAACAGAGAATGGGGAAGGCGTGCAAGTTCTGCATTATGAAGTGGGGCAAAAATACGAGCCTCATTTTGATTACTTTGCTGATGAATTCAACACTAAAAATGGGGGTCAACGCATGGCTACCCTTCTTATGTATTTGTAAGTACTTTATCAATATGTTGATGCTGTCTAAGTTCAATTTTTTTGGCTGCGTTTGGATTGAGGGATTTAAATTGTACGGATTTGATTTGAGGTGTAAAATGAAAGTCGTGGATTTGAAAACATATCATTTTGAACAACCAATTTTCTAGTATGGATTTCAAATACATTCTCAAATGCTTCGATCCAAATGCAACCTTATAGCTAATCATTGATTCACAACGGTTTATTTGTCTGTATTCTCTGCAATAATGCAGGTCGGATGTTGAAGAGGGTGGTGAGACAGTTTTTCCTGCAGCTACGGGTAACATTAGCTCTAATCCCGGCTGGAATGAGATGTCGGAATGTGGTAAGCGCGGGCTTGCAGTAAAACCAAGAAGGGGGGATGCACTGCTTTTCTGGAGTATGCATCCTGATGCCACTGTAGACCCATCAAGCTTGCACGGTGAGTTTCGTTGTGCCTGCTTATAAATTTTCATCACCATTTACCTTCCTATCTTCATTGTCTTATAAATTTTCATCCCTCTTTCACAAACAGTGAAACGACAAGAACATAATTATATTTAAGCTACAATATCTGTTGGAGGAAAATAAATAATGTACAATTGTATTTGGTTTGCGGTTTGTGCTGTGCTGTGATTGAGAACTCGTCTTTTATTCTAAATCATCTTGAAGGAAATGTACGTGTATGTAAGTGAGTACGGGAAATTGATCATCTGTGTGGGGCACCACAACATGTTGTGTTGTACCTTCAAAATGATATCGTTTTACTTATGATTAAAATGACAAATCTTTTAAATATTGTTTTGGTCAGTAACACATATCGTGGTGTCCCCACAACAAAGGATTCAGATTTGTGGCATATTTCTTTGAGCCATCCAACTTTGCTTGCTTTACTAACCATAATGTTTGCAATTGGGATCCAGGAGCATGCCCTGTTATCAAAGGGAATAAGTGGTCCGCCACGAAGTGGATGCATGTTGGTGAATACAAAGACTAGGATTAAGGACTATAAGCTGATCACAGTAACCTTACCACACTTGTGATTAATTTGATGTACATTTATTATCTATTCGTTATCGAAAACTATGAATACTTCTATTACTTCTTATAGAGGCGCAATCTTTGTTAGTCACTAGAAATGCAGTTTATCCTTCCATATATTATAACTTATTCTTTTGTATTCAAGGGGTTCAGATCCTTTATTTCCTTCCGTGTTTTATTTAAAATAGAAAATTATTTTTAAAATATTAAAATTGTTTTAAATTTAGAAAAAAATATTTCAAAATTTAAAAATTATTATAAAACCTGAAAATCATTTCAGAAAACTCCAAAATTTATTTGAAAAATGTAAAAGTGAATTTAAAATCTTAAAATCTTAAAATGTCAAAATCTAAAAAAAATTTAAATTCTTAAATATTTAAAAATTTAAAATTTAGATTTTTTTAAAAATCTAAAATTATTTGAAAATCTTATAATTCTTTATAAGAAATACACATTTCAAATCCTTTTATATATTAAATTAAAAAAAATATATAAATATCTAGACTTTGTTAAATAGTTTTCAGAGTTTAAAAACAAGTAATGATTTAAAAAAAAAAAAAAACAATTTTGAATTCATTATTATATTTTACTAATAATTTATGAATTTTTAAAAAATGATGTCAGTTTTTAAAAATAAATTTCAGGTTCTTAAATATATCTTCTGGATTTATTAGAATGCTTTTATGGGTTTTTACTATAATTTCCAGATATCATAAAAAAATTGATTTTGAATTTATTTTAATATTTTTTGCGAAAATGAGGAGAATACTCCTAAAATTTTGTATTTTGGCCCAAAAAATTAGACGGACGTTGCAAAGTGAAAAATAGGATATACTATAAGTTGTAAGATATACTAAAAATAAGAAATCCAGGATATCAAACTCACAAATAATTTACAGTTCATATAATATAGGTGACTATAGCCTACCAACAAGCTGACCGCTCCAAAATAGATATTAAGTTTTTGTGTGAGACCCTTCAATTCATTAAAGTTGGGAAAATTTCTTGAAATTCTTGCCACTTGATTCACGCTTATTGTTTGATATTCATAGATACAACAAATTATTCAATTTGATATTATTTAAGTGGACCATTAAAAGGGTCTGAATTAAATATTTATACCCAATAGCTGAAGGTTTATAAAAAAGTCAAATCCATGTAAACATTGTGCTGCCCACCGTGTTATCAGCCTCTGTTCACCGGAAAACAGAGCTGTTATAGGGGCGCTCCTCTCTCTCTCTCTCTCTCTCTCTTTGGTTTTTATAATGAAGAAGTGGAGGGGGAATCGACATTCAGTGAAGAGACAATCTGCGATGGTTACAGTGCTGTGGATGGTATTAATGCCGATGCTGCTGCTATTGATGCTACTTGGTCTCCGAATACTCTCTCTCCCCATTGCGACTCAACACCACTCACCGCCCATCGGAAATTTGAACCGCATTGCTTTAAACATGTAATTTTCCCTTACAAATTTATTAATTTAAATATATGTGTGTGTGTGTGTGTGTGTGTGTGTGTGTGATTGATCTACATACATGTTGCTTTATGTTATTACTATTCCCAGCAGAAGAAGTGAAGGAGAAGGATTGAGGAAGTGGACGGAGGTTCTTTAATGGGAGCCTCGAGCTTTCATCTACCATAATTTTTTGGTGAGTTTTCATCATACATTCCTTTTAGTTTAAAATGAAAACAGATAAAAATAAGATGTTAATAGCAACTGTATACCTCTTATATATAGTCTTATCGAGAATGCTCATGTTCTCATTAACATCCGCTGATGCGTCAAGATAATATATTTGAGATAAAAATTCATTATTAACATTTGTTAATGTTACTACCACTGATGCGTCAAGATAACATATTTGAGATAAAAAATAGTTAAATACTACAAAAGTTTGACATTTCATTTGATGGACGCATTAACATGTATTCAAAGTGGGCATGTTGAACATTTCTGTTAGTATTATTGACCGTCCAATGTTTCACTGGGAGTCCAATGATGAATGTGAGTATTTGATAAATCTTGCGAAACCTCATATGAGAAAATTGAGCGTTGTTGATAGCAAAACTGGCAAGAGAAAAGATAGCAGGTTTGTTTCTCTTTATCTCAATATTCTTGACTTTGGGCAGCAAATTAAGAAGAACGATATCATGCTGCAGGGTTCGCACGAGTACTGGAATGTTCTTGAGGATAGGACGAGATGAAGTCGTGAGAGATGTTGAAAAAAGAATAGCAGACTATACATGCATTCCTGAAGGTATGGAAACTTAAGTAGCATTGATGTTACTCAGCATAAAAACAATTGCTTGATTTGCGCATGCATTTTATCAACGGGGCATGGCAAAGATTTTCAAGTTCTGCACTATGAAGTGGGGCACAAATACGAGCCTCATCACGACTACTTCACGATGAATTCAGCATTAAAAATGGAGGCCAACGCATGTCGCCCTTCTTATGTATTTGTAAGCCCTTCATCAATATGCTGATGTCTTCCAAGGTCCAATTTTCTATAGTTAAACGACAGTCAATGCACGATTTTCTGCAGTTCAGATGTTGAAGAGGGCGGTGAGATGGTTTTCCCTGCAGCCGAAGGGAACTTTAGTTCTAGTCCTGGGTGGAATGAGATGTCGGAATGTGGCAAGAGAGGGCTTGCAGTAAAACCAAGAAAGGGGGGGTGCACTGCTTTTCTGGAGTATGTACCCTGATGCCACTCTAGACCCATCAAGCTTGCACGGTGAGTTCCACTCGTCTTTCGTCATCTTTATCTTCATCAAAACCTGTTGCCATGGAGAGAAATGGGATATATCAAATCGAAAAACTAAATAATGTGCAATTTAATGTGCTGGTATTCAATTATTTATTCTTTTAAATTTTTATATATTTTCCTGCAGGAGCTTGCCCTGTTATCAAAGGGGATAAGTAGTGGTCACCTACCAAGTGGATGCGTGTTGGTGAATACCAAGCCTAGGAGTAACGTCGTAATCTATAGCATTGTATTTCATCGATGTATATAAGAATTATGGATCATCTTCTATTCTTAGAAATGGAAATTTAGGTTTTCTGCAGAGCATAGTAAATTAGTTTGTAGATTTACTGTATTCACCTCATTATCATGATGACGTGCTAAGGACACTCAAGTTTTCAAGTGATATTCGTTGTGATCCTTGTCATTCTGTGGTATTATCGTGTCAAGAAACACTCGAGTTTCGACAACTACCAAGGCGACAAAATAACACAACACGAGTATGACAAAATATAACAATTAGCCACTGATCATGTTTGTATCTTTGCCATGTTTACCTAGACACAGAAGTTCCCAAGTTGCATTCGATTTTTATCCTTGTTGCGTCCATGTTGATGTGAAAACACAAATTTCGGCAGTTCTCAAAGTAATAACACAATACAAGCAAGACATGGAAATAACAATTAGCTCATCAACTTATCATGTTCGTTTCAAATGTTGACCTGTTAATGGCACAAAACTTATCAGGTTGTGTTTGTGTCTATCCTTATCGTTCTTGTTTCATATTGTGTTAGATAAGAGCATGACAAGGAAACACAAATCATCACCGTTAAGAAACATGACAAGGAAACACAAGTATCCACCCTTTGGAGGAACGAGTGTGGTGAAGTGTGGGCACAAAGAAAAATATTGAGAAAAAGAGGCAACCAAAGATTTGTATGAACTTCTCTCTCCCAGAGTAAAAAGCTCAGACAAAATGAACATCAAACAAGTGATCACTAAAACCTGAAACATCATTCATACTTTTACATAGTCGTATAAATTACTATAAAAGCGGGCAAATGTTATCAACTTTACATTTCATTCATACTTTTATAATAGTAATATATATATATATATATATAATATAAACTATAAACGTGGAAAAATGTTAGCAACTTTACATCAGACTGCAGCAACATGTCGTGTAAAGTCACAACCTCACCACTCCTTAGGTTAACCTGATACAAAAATTATATGAATCACAAGCTAAAATTCCAGAAAATGGTCAACTGATTTAGCATCGTATGTATATATAACCCTTTTGAAAACAATTCTGGAAATACTACCATTATTGCAAAATTACGATATTTACCCTTGAGGTTTGGCCTAATTCTGAAAGAACCCAATGAAGTTTGTTCACAAATCCCTGGTATTACCAAGAGCCCCTTAACATCTGTATCTTTTTTTACGAACACCTCCACTTTGTGTATTTGCAAGGAAACACACTTAGCAGCTTCTTCTCTCTCTCTCTCTCTCTCTCTCTCTCTCTCTTTTTTTTTTTTTTCCCTTCTCTAATTAGATTAAAAATTAAGGGTGTTTTCACGACAATTTATCATAACTGATCTGTAATAAATTGCATTATAGCATCAAGATGTGCTTCCCTGTGTACTTCCTCTGTTCTGCAACAATTATATGCATACATCACCATAACGAAATGAACAACCTAGACACCATAATAAGTTATAACCAAGTCTTTCTCTGACTGATTATGACCTACCAACAACGGGTCATCCCAAGCATATCTATCTTCTCCCCAACAAATATTAAGGAAAGAGAACATACATTTTTTGCGCTTAAGGGTCATGTATGTCACTGAACCAAACCAATGAATCTACTTCAGAATGAGATGAATACTTTTGGTTCATCATCATTTGTTACATTGAATACAAAACTCAACGATACAGGATACATCAGTCAACTTCTGAAGCAACTATAGGTCTATGGACTTGAATCCTCTGAATTTACGTTTTGTAAATTTCAGAGAGAGATAGATACAAAAGATGAAGTGGGTGGAAATGGGACAGGTACGCCCCATCGACTTTCTATCATTGTGTGTCACTCAAATAAAATTCACAGGAAATTAAAAGAAGGGAAAACTATAGGATTCATTTCCGTAGGCCTACCATTCTCAAGATGTGCAAGTTGGATCATAGATGAAAATACAAAGTTCTAAGTCAGCTGGCAACTCTTGAGTTCAGTTCGGTTTGGTTTGGCAAGCTAAACTCACCAGAGTAACACTAAGATACCAAGCCAAAGAACAATTGCCTTTAGTCAATTTTTTGCTTAGTACTAGTGATTAGATTACACATATCAGTTATATTACTGGGGTAAAAATTTATTTCGGTTTATTGATTGGTTCCATGAATATAACATTGAAATAGAACTGGCTTCAATAACGGTGGCCAAGATGCACAAATTCTCCAACAATGGTTTAAAATGAATAAACAAACTTCACCCAGAGCTAACGCATTTCACACCTTAGTTCATTGGTGAACCTTGACGTCAGAGAGTAAACATAATATAAGTTCAGCGTAAAAATTTCATGGGATAATACCCTAAATACATCCAGACTAATGTAAATGAATTTCAAAACTGTCTCGCTTCTAAAGTAATGGAAATTTGGTAAGGGACTCTTTACTCTTTTAGCTATGGCTGAGCTTGTTTGACCACGCTCCTTAATAGACATCTCACAAAGATCTTAATCTCAGGTATTGTGTATTGTAGCAACCACCCAGCGAAACATGCTACGGGAATCTGCTTCTCCAATTGATTTCCCCCCAAAAAAAGCAGAAAAAAAGAAAAGAATTTCATCCAACCTAAAAGGTTTTATAACTCTTAACTATCCAACATAGAACAAAAACACTGAATATATTTTGTGTTTTCCTTTTTTGTACAAGGGGTTAGGCTCAATTAGAGGCCAAAGAATGCATAGCATCTTACATGCTATTCTCTGTGAATTACGGCATCAGATCAGTTGCAGGAGAGGATCACTCAAAATGACCCATTTTCTTTACGAATTGACAAAGAACAAACCCTCTTCAAATAGTTGAGCCAGAAGATTTGATTTCTTGTATTAGCTTCTGTCTTCACATCTTGTCGTACAAAGATTTTTGTTTTTGATACATCTCTCTCTCTCTCTCTCTCTCTCTCTATAGTCCAGAGCCCTCAGATCTACTGCCCTTACAAAGTGTGTGTCATATAATCCTTGCCCAAAAGACTAACAAAAGTGTTCAACAAGTCTAGATTTCCAACCAAACATGGAGCCATAAGAAAACCCACATACAAAACCTCGGTTCTGCATTACCAATTAACAAATAGAAACATATGAAGATTAAGGAGAGAGAGAGAGAGAGAGAGAAAAAAGAACAACTCCAGATGATAATCCGCAGTTAGTCAACAAATTCTCTGAGAATAGGGGGAAATTACAACTAGAAAGATCTCTTAAATTTGTTAAATCAGAATCGAATTTGAAACAATTACCGCAAAATCATCGGCGATGGGATTCATTCCTTTCCTTCTCAAGTTGCTGCTTCTGCTTCTCCACGAGCTTATCAAGCGCCGTCTGCACCGCATCTCGCCCTCCTATGAGCAGCCGCGTAACGACTTCTGGGTCTTTTTCGAACCGGGCCGCCTCGAATTCCTTTCGCGCATTTTCCCTTAAAACATCACGCCATAGGACGCCCCGAGAATCGGGCCACACGAAGAACCGGGTCGCCCGGATTATGTCTCGGTAAAGACTTAACGCCTCGCGCCGAGTGCTGGTGAGTCGTTGCCGAGTGAGAAATTCGTTTTCGTCATCATCGAGTTGTTTTTTGTCGTTCTTAACTAGGTGTCTATCGAGGAGCTCATCGATAGTATCCGGGCCTTCATGTAATAAACGACGGTGGACACGGGGTATGCATTTGATGGCGCCGAGGTAGCGCACGGCGTCAACGATCGACCGCGAATTCTGGAGTTTTAAGGTCATCGTCTTCTCTATCTATTTTACTCTTCTCCCCTTCAATTTCCGGTTTTTTTTCTCTCTCCCCTTCTTTCTAAGGATAAATTCGCCGTCGTTGTTCTTGTTATCCCCTGATCCTTGACAAAATTTGGAACCTTTTCCATTGCCAAATGCTTTTCTCCAGTTATAGTCCTACTTTCTTTTTCACCGGAGAAGTTATTTGTAGTATATTTTAATTTTATATGCTATTATATATTTTAAGTGTTCACTTATTATTAAATTTATACGGTAGGTTTGCACTGTCATTCACATATTTGGATGGAAACGTGTTGATTTTATTTTAAAATTTACATTAATTTGTTTATTTTGAGTGAATTATACCATACAATTTTTTTGTAAAAGAATATTAATTTATTGTTTTGAATTTCAAAAACTAATTTATATCTATTGTTGAGTGTTTTCACTCTTTCACCCAATTATCTTATAAATTTCAATAACTAGTTTATAATCAATCAATTATTTTGTCATTTGATTAAGTACTCAATGCCTAAGTTTGGGTGGAAGTGTGGATGAATCGACATCAAATAGAGGAAATATTTTATAACATTTGTTTATTAAGTTTTTATTATAATTATATATATTTTACAAATCTTATCTTATTAAATTCTAAAGCATATAAAATTTGACTCACACGACCCTTTCATAGAAAGATTTGACACGCACCCCTCTAACCTAGCATAAACATATCTTAATTGAATATGCCTATTTTCATTACACAATAACAGATAATTACGAATTCAAAACTTCTACTATGGGGCATCACAACCCCGAAACTATATTATTTTAATCAATAATCAAAGTGACACCATCTTCGTTCAGAACAATATATTTGGATCAATAGTCAAAACAACATTATTTTAACAAAAGCCAAAATATGGCCGATTCAAACATAACAACATATTGAGGGCATAGCATGTCATGTTGGCCATAGTAGACCATTCATTATCGCTAATTACTTTTTGCCCTCGTGTCTTCCGTACCAAGTAAAATACTTACCATATATTCAACACACACACATATATATATACACACACACACAAACATGCATATATATATATATACACACACCTACATAAAATTACTACATTTGATTTTGTACACCAAATATATAGAATGTTTAATGTATGATCCTTTTATTTTTGGTCTAAATTAAAAAAAAAATTAATAAAAAAGCAGTTGATGAAACTTAATTTCAAACCATTTAGTTAAATTACATTACAAAGAAATGAATCAATTAAACTTCACTTGATTATCAAGATTTAATATTATACAACCACTATAACCTTATCAAAAAAAAAAAAAAATAAGTCTTCAATATGTATAACCTTATCGAACTTATCAATCCCTACTATTTCTAATCAAATTCAAATTATATAATCGCTGCTCACTACTATCATTTTATCCACGTCTTTCCATAATACAATTATTAAAAAATTAACACTCAATCATACAAACTTCAAAAAAAAAATTACACAAATTCACACGTACTCAAAATTTTCCACAAAAAAAAAATTGGAAAAAGAAAAAAAAGAAAAAACTTCTGAAATCCTCAGACGAAATTCTCATAAAAGATTTGGGCTCATTTCCAACTTTGTTATATTTATTTGAAAAGAATTCAGGCTGGGCTGGGCTGGGCTGGATTGGGCTGGGTTGGTATAAAATGAGCTCTCAACGGGAAAGGTTTGGGCTTAGAAAGAACCTTAAAGCCCTAAACCATTTTTGGTTCTTTCTCCTGTCTCCAATTCACTGTTCGTCCTCAACTTCTTCACTCCGAAAGAAGCAGAAACAGAAGCAGAAGCAGCCTCCCATGGCGATCGTCCACTTAAGCGGGCGCTTAAATTCATCCCTTCGTTTTCTCTCATCTCTTAGCAGAAGCAATTGCAACCTCTACACCACATTCTCCGCCGCAACCGAGCTCGAAAATGAAATCGTTATAGGAGAACAAATCGATGAGACGCCTCCAGTCCCAATCCCTGCCGCTGAACTTTCTCCGGCCGAGGGTCTCATCGCTGATAAATTATATTCGTTGATTAAAGACCACCACCGCAAAAACCCTAACCTGGCCTTAAAACCCATAAACCCTGATCTTGCCTTCCCCTCTCTCTCTTTTGACTTTTCCAACATTTCCACTGTTCAAGCTCTATCCACCGCCGTCGTCCGACACGTGATTGAAAAATGCGCCGCTCCACGCCACGGTATTCCCTTCTCCCAGACCCTCGCCTTCTTCAACTGGGCAACCTCATCGTTGGACTCCTCGCAGTCTCTCGAGCTGTTCAATGAAATGATCGATCTTTCTGGTAAGGTACGCCAATTTGATGTCGCCTGGCACCTAATTGATTCAATGAGAACTCAAAACATGAAGATCCCTTTAGAAACGTTTTCAATTCTGAGCCGCCGCTATATTCGGGCTGGGATGGCCCCAGAAGCAGTGCACACGTTCAATCGTATGCAGGATTACGGCTGCGAACCTGATAGGAAGGCTTTCTCCATAGTCATTGGTATGTTGTGTAAGAAACGACTTGCACTTGAAGCACAAGCGTTTTTCGATAGCTTGAAGGATAAGTTCGAGATTGACGTTGTAGTGTATACGAGCTTAATACATGGCTGGTGTAGGGCGGGTAACATTGATGAAGCTGAGAAGGTGTTTCTGGAAATGAAGGAGGCTGGGATTCAACCAACTGTATATACTTACAGTATCGTGATTGATGCTTTGTGTAGATGTGGGCAAATTACTCGCGCACATGATGTGTTTGCTGAAATGCTTGATGTGGGGTGTGAGCCAAATGCTGTTACTTTCAATAATTTGATGCGTGTTCATGTTAAAGCTGGAAGGACCGAAAAGGTTCTGCAAGTATATAATCAAATGAGGAGGCTTTCATGCGAGCCAGACGTGATTACATACAACTTCTTGATTGATACTCACTGTAAGGACAAGGATCGAGAAGATGCTATAAAGGTACTTAATTCTATGATCAAGAAAGGGTGTGAACCGAATCCTTCAAGCTTCAATCCAATCTTTAGGTTAATAGCCAAAGACCAGGATGTAAATAGTGCCCATCGTTTGTTTGTCAAGATGAAGGATGTGAAATGCAGGCCTAATACAGTGACTTATAATATACTGATGCAGATGTTTTTGGAGTCGAAGTCGAATGATATGGTTATCAAGCTTTGGAAGGAGATGAGTGAGAATGAAGTGGAGCCTAATGTGAACACTTACAAGATTCTTATTTCAATGTACTGTTCGATGGGGCATTGGAATAACGCGTACAAATATTTTAGAGAGATGATTGAGGAAAAGTGTTTGAAACCTAGTCCACAAGTCTATGAAATGGTCATGAAGGTGCTGAGAAAAGCAGGGCAGCTGCAGAAACATGAGGAATTGACGGAGAAGATGGTTGATAGGGGGTTTGTTGCTCGCCCTCTGTAGGAACGAACTGCATCTCCATTATCTGATAGGCATCTGAAGATGGAAGAGTGGCTATGAATGGCGAAAATGATTTTGCTTACACTTGCCAAACTGAACTCCTGCGGTGTTTTAGTATTAGTTGAAAGTATGAAATTTGGTTATGTCTGGAGAAATACAGAAATCCTATGTTTTTGTGTCTCCAAAGTTTTTTCGTATTTGTAAAAGTAGTTTTGAGAGGGATTTTGAGGTTTTAGCTGCTATATAATTTTTGCAGAGGCTAGTTTTGCCCTGCTAACTACGTTCAATTCAATTATGTAAAGTTTTCTGCTGCCAGAGGCTTGAGAAAAATGATAGGATTTCTTTTAGAAGAGCCATCAATCAAGCTCAGAACATATAATTCACTTGTAATTATAAATAAAATTTAAATCCCTCTTATCTCCAGACTCTTGGGGGAGTGGGGCACCTCTTACGGGGGCAGGGAATTGCCTTTTACCAGCCTGACTCAAAGCGAACCTTGCCAGTTGAAGCCATCACTCTAGAGGGTCTCTAGACTCTAGGGTGATCGTTCGGGCTAAATGAACTGCGCTGGTGTTCAATTTAAGGTTATGCTCAAGTACATCAAAAGTTATGTACAACAAAACCTACCAACATTCAAAGAAAATCTGGTAAAATAATTTGGGAATAGGCATATTCGTGTTCGTATTGGATTGGGTAGTCTCAGTTGGGTCCGGGTCGCGTTGCATTTTTATGGATTGCCATCGCGAATTCATTGCAGTACAACAGAAAGATGCATATTTCATAAATGTCTCCCTCAAGATCCCACCATAAACAGCAGCTCTGATAAAGATTATGATATTTCAAGACGAAGCTGATACCAGTTATTCAGCTAATTTTACAATTGAGTAGTTCATCTCCAGTGTTACACTATTACCTAATCAGTGAACAAATTCCAAATTCAGAAAATAATTACAAAACCTGTAATTATGTCGACAAAATACAAATAAAATTCAATTCAAAATGTTGAGCAGACGAAGAATTAACGTCCTTGCATATCGAGCGTCTCATCCAACCTCTTCAATCTCTCAAGTCCATCACTGATCAAAAACCTAATCCTCTGTTTGTCTTTGCAACTCCTGTTGTTCTCCATTTCTTGTCTAGCCATCTGTCTCAATTCATCTGAAAACACACAGCGGCAAAATAAACAACTGAAGAAAATAGTCTGCAGCCAGACAATAGAGATCCAACATTTGGTTACAATAACACATTTAATTTGAACAACTAAAATTTTCGGTAAGAGGCTAAGGCCTTACCTCTAGAATCGCCGGGTGCTCTCCGTGAAATTCTGAGAGCTTGTCTGTAGAGCTTCAGAACCCTAGCTCGGAGAAGGAAATCCTGCAAATCCAACGCAATTACCATCTCTCTCTATCTCCCTAACTTCTCTTTGGTTAATATTTGAAATGTCTTTACTTGATCCTGTAGGCCACGGCCCACGAGGCCTGCTGTAAGCCCATTTATGAAAACTTCATAAACGTAGTGGGTAATATCCAGAGAATTCGATGATAGGTGGGCTGAAGGTCTCAATCCGGTAGTTTAGTCTTTATGAAGCTGATTATTCGGCCTAAAACGGACTCCTGGGCTCGGCCCATCTGAGCCTTTAAGGAAATATTTTTAAATATACTTTTATTTAGAATGGTTTTAAAAAAAGACATTTATTCATATATATTTAGTGTCATTGGTTCGACGAGTTTCATTATTCTTCATTGAAAATAGGTTCACCAACCTTCTTAAGCGTTTAACCTTTTAGCAATTATTTTATTTTATTTTTTCCACTATCTAATAAAATAACTATAATTTTGGCAAATTTATTAATCTGGTCGAAGTTTAGATCAATCTTTTATTTTGATCAAAATTATATAATTTCCTTTAACATGATTGCCACGTAAATTACTTTTTTTTTGCCCCCCCCCCTTAACTCTTACATTTTGACTAACTATAATTCTTAGAGCTTCTCCAACAAGAAGCTACTTTGGCATTTCGCGTCAGTTTTCACTCTCCAGCAGTACTTCATTCTCTGTACCATTTTGAAATTTTTGAAATTTTTGCACTACTTTTAGCGCTACTTTTTTTTCATTTCTTTTTTATATGATTAATTCTTTTTTTAATATTTAATATTATAATTTTTTATCTCAATTATCAAAACTGAAATTAAATCAAGTTTTTTAAAATGATATGATGTGTAATTTAAATAATAATAAAAACATAATTTAAATAAGTATATGAGAATTTAAATATTATATACAAATTTAAATAGAATTGCATAACATTACCCGACATTCAATTTCACATATATATTTTTTGAATATGATAGTTTAAGAATATAAGTAAAATAAATATTATCTCAAAATTTAATGTTAAATAAAATTACATAGATAATGTTTTTAACAAATATTTAGTAATAAAATAAATATTAAAATAAAAAAATAAAAATTATTGTTTAATATTATTTTTTAGTGAAAAAAAGTAGTGCAAACTGTTGGAGAGAGTATGTAAATTTTACGCTAAAGTGGTGCATAATTTGCACTAGAGTAATGGACACAAGATGGTCTTATAGTTTACTTTTAGCAACAAAATTCAACATACAAATTTACTTTTAGCAATATAATTTGACATACAAAATAAAATGTAGAAAATTGTGTGTGATTTTATGTGATGAGAATGCATTTCTATATATTTTATTTATTTGTACTCTGATTTTTCTAGCTATAATTCATTAATAAGACACAGCCTCTTAAATACTCCATTATTTTTTCTGATTTATAATTTTACAAAAAAAATTCAGGGTATAATTATTATTTTACCCAATATCTTATGGGGTTTGGCTTTATTCACACATCAGAATTTTGGATCGATAATTTTGGACATTAATTTTTTCTATTTCAATTGAGGACAATTTGGGCTCGAATGACCCAATCGACTTGAAATTGCATGTGGGGGCATCATTTCGAATTTTGCAAGTTGAAAATGTTGATCTCGAATACAGACATATACTTCTATTGCCAGATACCCTTTTTATGATACATACTCATCCTATGCGGTAATAAAATTTGAAAATTTTAAAAACATATTTAATATATTTGAAATTTTATCTATTTAAATACAAAATTTCAATAAAATTGAATATTAATTAAATTTTTAATAAAATTAATTTTAAAATGATAAAACAAAAAATCTTTAAAAATCAAGAAAAAGTTAAAAAAAAATATTTTTAAAATTTGAATATTCAAATTAAAGTATGTAAATTCTTTTTTAAAATATGAATATTATAGAATGTCTTAAAATATAATGTTAATTCAAATATGAATATTAAAAAAGAAAATGTAATTGTTAAGAGCGTTCTTTAATATTTAAAGTTTTAAATTGTTTTTTTCCATTTTCATATTTTCTTTAATATTCAGATATAAAAATCTAATTAATAGATTTACCTTTAATGTTTAGCTGTTTAGAAATTATGTATATATTTTATTTTTAATATTTATATTTTAAAATAATATGTTTTAATTTTACGATTTTATTTAATTATTTTTTTGAAATCATTCAAATTTTTATGGATATTTAAATAAACAAAATTTAAATTTTATTATTTTTTAATTTTCAAATTTTGTTGTTAAGTAAGCCAATTATATGACAAAAATGAAGATGTGATAACAATATTATATATCACGTAGTTTACATCAACAATTCCTACAAAAAAAAAAAAAAAGAACTTAAATGGGGTCATCACATAGATTTCACGTGCGGTTATAATTCAATTGGGTCATTAAAGCCAAATTATCCTCAATCAGTGAAATTCAAAAAAATTTGCTCTAAATTGTCGGCTAGAAAAATTATTGTCTAAAAAAAGTCAAATTTTATAAGTTATTGCATAAAATAAATAATTATCCATTATTTTTAGTCTTTGTTTTCATGAGTTTTTCGGTCATAAAAAAGGTATTTTTCTTGTACTTAGTAAATCTATCCATTAATAATCTCAAAAGAATATGTGGCTATTGTGGATGCTTGTTTATAATCCTGAGTGATTAACATACATCAATTTTTGCAAGTTATATTATAAGACTTTTGAATATGTAAGTATTAGTTCTCTTTGTTTATAATAATTAATATATATGAATTTGATAGGAAATTTTTTTTTTTTAAATTTAAATTGATCTTTAAGGAATTAAAAAATAAAAAACTTTTTTACACATCATTTGGTAAAAATTGTAATTACTAATCTTATACTCAGAACTTTGTTAGTTTTCGTACCATACTCTAGGAGCTTGCTTTAGACCATATAAAGTCCTTTTCAGTTTATAAACATAATTGGGGTAGTGAGGATCCTCAAATTCTTTAGGTTGCTCTACATACGCTTCATCTTTAAAAAAAAACTATTCAAGAATGCACTTTTTACATCCATTTGATATAATATAAATTTTGTATGCATGCAAATGATAGAAGGATTCTTAATGACTTCAGTCTTGAGACTGGTGCAAAATTTTCTTCAAAATTAATTCCCTCCACTTGAGTGTAATACTTGAGAAACCAGTCTTGCCTTATTTCTCGTGATATTCCCTTGCTCATCCATTTTCTTTATGAGGATCCACCTGGTTCCAATAATGTTTGAACTATCGGGTTGTGGAACCAATGTCCACACATTGTTTCTTGCAAACTGTTCTAGTTCTTCTTGCATGACTAATATCCCGTTTTCATCTTAAAGTGCTTCTTTAAATTTTTTTGATTCAATAGCAAGCATGATGTACAAGCCCTTCCATATTTCTGTAGTCTGGCTTTAGATTCCCACGACTCTTGATCCCTTCATCTAATTCACCTATGATAAGTTCTTTTGGATGTTCTTTATGTAATCTGGCAGGAGGTTCATGATCCCATAAATATTGATTACTAAAGTTATAGTTAGTTTCTTCAGCACGTATGCAGATGGTTTCACTAATACTTAATGTGTTGTCAAACACAATGTTAGTCCTTTCAACTTGGGTAAGAGTTCTCAGATTAAATTTTGAAATGCTCAACTATTTGTAGAGTAACCAAGAAACATACTAGGGTCACTTTTTGCATTGAACTTACCCAATTGGTCTCGGTAATTGTAAAGACAACATTTACAACCAAACACATGTAAATGACAGAGATTTGGTGTTTCTCCTTTCTAGATTTGATATGAGGTCATGTTTTCTCCCTTTCTCAAGTACACTCTATGTATCACGTAGCAAGTAGTGTTGATTACTTCAACCCACCATTTTTAGCAACATTTTTTCCTATCATCATTGCCCTAGCCATTTCCTACAACGTGCGATTCTTTCTTTTCACTACTCCATTTTATTGAGGTGGTTTAGAAGTTAAAAACTCATGAGAAATACCACGTTAGGTACAAAAATCAGAAAATGCATTATTTTCAAATTCCCTTATGTGGTCACTATGTATTTGTACTTTTTTTTTTCTATCTTTCTCATTTTCAAGTAATTTAATTAGTTTTTCAAATGCATCAAATGTGTCAGATTTTTCCTTGAGAAATCCCACCCATGTATATCTTAAAAAGTCATCTACACATACAAAAATGAACCTTTTTCCCTCAGTACTTTCAGTTTGCACTGGTCCCATCAAATCCATGTGAAGCAAAGCTAGAATTTGTTTAGTGTTGATCTCTTGAGTTCTTTTGTGAGTACTTTTTATTTGCTTTCCAAACTGACACGGACCACGTATGCCTTGGTCTTTGTTTGGAAGCTGAGATAGTGCTCTAACACACTGGGAATTTGATAGAGCAATGATATGTGAATATCTAATGTGCCCAAGTTTTTGATGCCAGACTTCAGTAGCTCTAGTAGAAGATTTGTGACAAATCATGGTCCTGCCAAAAATATAGCAGTTATTGATAGACCTAGTTACGGTAAGTATACAACGCCCATTATTGTTAAGAACCATGCATCGATCATGTGTGAAATTACTTGCATTCCCTAGTCATATATTTGACTAATACTTAACAAGTTTGCTTTAAGATTCTTAACAAGAAACACATTGGTTAAGGCAGTAAGACCATCCACATTAAGAGTACCTTGTCCCATGATACGTTCACTCTTACCATCACCAAATGTAACAAATTCCCTATCAATTTGAGTGACGTTGGATAGATAAGCAACATTCCTAGTTATATGACGAGAACAACCACAATTAAAGTACTATGTTTCAGTATTGCTCACACCGAGGGAGACAATGTAAATAAGACACGTGATCTTACTTTTAATCTCGTTGATATGAAACATTAATCTCGTACCTAAGTCGTTCAAGATCCTTGAATTTCGTGACGCCAGATCCATTATTTCTGTATTCTTTTACCTAATTTTCTAGTTTCTAGATAACTTTAGTTGCTTGTGTGCATCTGGCATTAACTTCCTCGTACATTCTTTCCAGATCTTCAATGGTTGGATCATCAAAGTTGGGTTCTTCAGGACTCCAGTTCGTTCTCGGTTCAAACAATAAAAGTGAGACATATAAGATCTTTCGATGAGGAGTAGGTAACAAAATTGTTTAGGTATTTTGTCTCTTCTTCATCCTGTTCCTCATCAACTTTATATTCAGATTCGCTCCAAGTGGCTTTAAGAGCCTTGTTTTCCTAAGAAAATTCGGACATTCAACTTGATAGTGTCCAAAGCCCTTACATTCCATACACTGACCATTCTTCTTTTTGTTGATTTGTTTGAAGGCTTTTATTTTACTTTCTCCCTTCTTGGTAGGTTCACTTATGTTCAAACTTTTTGTTGAACGTAGATCTGTTGTTGAACTTTTACATGAGTCTGCCATAGTTCTTGGATAGTAGAGCCATCTTGTCAGCAAGGTTTGCGACTTCATTTTCCATAGTATTGGTTGAGGACTCAACTTTAAATGCAATTCCTTTAATTTTGATTTTGTTGAGTCTGTTGTTCATCTCAAAGGTTTTGAGTTCTCTAATAAGGTCATCCAAAGACATAGGTGTCACTCTCATAAATGATTTGAGGACAATGATCTTCTCCCTAAATCTAGGAGTGTGGGATCTCATAATTTTCATTATTTGAATATTTTCTTCGATTGCCTCACCAAGAATATAACACTGGCTCACAATATCACTGAACCTCGCGAAGTAAAGTTCAATATTTTCTTCTTCGTTCATTTGTATTCCATCAAATTGTGTGGCTACTCTTTGTAGTTTGACTTTCACACCAACTCATTTTGTTCATTTGTATTCCATCAAAAAGTGTGTCCTATGCATCTTTTGTAGTTTGATAGTGAATAATAAGTTTGTGTTTCATGGGATCTACTGATGCAAGTATCGTATATATTGGTGTATTACTTGCTAAATCTAAATCAAAGAAGGCAAGGTCCCCACCAAGATCTCATCGATGAAGAGGTTCTGAAGCTCAACCCTTAGGAGGACGACGCTGGTCGAAGGCTATACTCGCAGTATTGGGTGCTTAGAAGCAGCAAGATATGAAGCCCTATAACTGAATAAGTTCCATGTCACCTACGTGGAAAAGTGAGAAAGGTGATTTTAGCCCAGAAATATCTTCTTTTTTTTTTTTTTTCTAAAACTTTCTAGTCGTATAGGGGAAAATCTTACCTTTTTCTATGCTCATGCTCGAAATAAATAACGTATATAAGAGAAGTGAAAGCAAAGAAGGAAATAAGAAATGAATGAAAGCAGGGCAAATCAGAGATAGTTTGCGTCTTCAGCACATTTTTCATCTTCATCCTACAAGTTTTTAAGTTTGCCAACAATTTTTATTGCATCTTTTCCATTCGTTATTTTTGGTCATGTCCACTTTACCAAGATAACATCTCCACATCATTTGGATCTGAGGTATATTGTCATCACAGATTCCAGAATGGGTAATTTTGTCCATCAAGACAAGGAGGTTGCAGCGATGCTCTTTCGATCCCATGTTCTTGTCCCCCTGGATCAATCTGTTTTAAACAAAAAACTGGAACCTGCTATGATGCCAATTATTAGATCATAATTCGTGCACTTGTGTTGAATTCAATATCAATTCAAACAATAATAGAAATATTCGAAATCAAACCCAGGAATAAGTACAGTTACGAGGAATAATCTCTTTTTCTTCTCAAGTATCTTTATTACACATATTGTTTATTCCCATGAACATACAATTTGGACTTATGTGTAATTAGACTCTCTCTAATACTAGTCCATCATATACCAATCTCTTCTAACAACTTACTTAACCATCTAATCCTCTAGATGTATTTTGCTGTAGACCCCCGTGCAACAGATATTTGAACTCTCCCGAGTCCACCGATCTTTACTCTTTCGAGTGTAACAAAAACCAACTCATGCTTCACTGACAGTTCACCTTATCACTGAAACTGTACTACAGTAAGATCTCAATTAAAATATCTCTCGCTCTCTGCGTAACGTACTGAATATCATATATCAGAGAGATAGTCTGTTCTTCTTCACCCACAATCCTTGTATAGGTCAACGACTCATTCAATCTTTAATAATCTTTCATGATCTTCTTTCCGTGAAACTTCATTCTTCTTTTATCTTTCAAGATCTTCAGGATCTTTCTTCTGTGTATTTTCCAATCAAATAGGTTCTCTAAAATCTTTTCCTTGCAGATTGTTAATCGACGCTAATCTCCTCCGTTATTGTTGCATCTTAATAGAGTTTCTCTTTGCATATCTTGTCATATCTTGATATATCTTTTAGTTGTATATCTTCTCCACGTACTCCTGCATTCAAGAATAAATTTCATTAGAATTTTTTATATATATGCCAACCATTTACCTTATCAATTTTTAAGTTTAATGAATATACACACTATATAGAATACACTTATTACCTTCACTATAAATAAATATTCGCAAAAAAATTGTCTGTATCGATTGCACTGTGCAATTGAGTCTTTGCATCGATTATATTGTGTAATTTGATGTACAATATTATTTGTTTAATTAAATAATATTATTTATTTATTTAAAAAATATTATTACTAATTTATTACTTTAAAAAATTAATAATACTTTTTAAGTAAATAAATAATACTGTAGATTGAATGCACAGTGCGTCGGATATATAGTGATTCAATATTTAGAATATCATTACACACCCACATTCATGGGCCCACTCAGAAGTTGCCTCGCTAATTTATTCAACTCTTATCGCATAGCAACTAGTAAGAAGCAATTGGCTTTTGAGAGTTCAAAACTGGAGGTTTCATATTTCCATTCCAATTTTGTTTGAATTAATTTCTCAGAGTTACGTCATACAGATTTTGAAGTTGTGTGCAGTGAGTGTTGACATGGGCAAGATGAGGCAGCCTCGTTTAAATTTCAAAGAAACAAGGGCCGGCCTATTATTGTGTGCTATCTGCAACTGCAACTGCAACTGCAACTTAGTCAAATGCACACACGCTTATTAATTATTTCTATTCAAATCTTTGATGTCCTGATCAACACTCCATACTACGGAAATAAGATCAACCATAGAATTTGGAACGCTAATGATAAAGATACAAAGCATGGAACTCGAGGCAACTAAAGGGCCAATACATTTATATTTTTAATTTTTGAGAGTTGGTTTGAATTCAGGAATTGATAACTCAAGTGCTAAGAGACTTAATATTGATTAACATGTATCGATTTTTTTACCATCGTTCAGTGCGTACTGACGAGCCAATTTCAAATTTATCATCTATTCATAATTTAATAATTGATTCTTTAATTTTGTAATCATATTATAATTGAATATTGAACTATAATTCAAATTTTTTTTGAGCAATTAACCTAATTTTAAAATATAGTAATAAAATATTTCAGATGGTTGTCGATATATCAAAACATAATAGATTTTTTTTGGAATAACGTATACGTGAAGGTTAGTAATTATTATTATCCAAATATTTATAAACTTGACATGAACTACCCATGCACGGCTGCTTCCAATCACTTTTGACTATATCTTTTTAAATAAGTATAAGAGATTTCGAATCTTCTATTGTAAATCGAAATATTAGTAATTTATGTCGTAAAATATCAAAATATTTTGTGTTGGATTAATTTCTACATGAAGTACTGATATATATATATATATATACACATATATATAAATACAAATTTGACTCTTCTGCTGGGATCCAAGATAGATGCTATTTAGGCACATTAATTCTAATTATTTTTGAGAATTTGATCAAATGCAGATTTAGACAGCGGCACACTTAAATGTCTGAATAATTTAAGTTTTGAACAAATCATTTTTATTTTCTGCAAAAAAAAAAAAAAAAAAAAAGGACAAATGACAAATTCTTGAAAAGGAGCAACCTGGACACTTGCATCCAAATATGTTAATCCAAGGAGTAGCATCTGTAGAAAATTAAGAGCTAACTTTACTAAAATCAGACAAATATATAAAGACACTCTAAAGGCTAAAGACAAGCACAACAATCATCTCACAAATTAATCTTAGTGTATCAACATTTTTGTTTTTTTTTTTTTGGCAATCAATTCTAAATATAATAATAAATGAGTCTCTTGTATTACAATTATATAGATTTAGATTCGTATAATGCACGTCTAGCAGATTTGACCTCGCATACATGTAAAAGACAATAATTTTTTAATAAGTTATAAAATATTAACTTTCTGCACCATTAAAATATTATGTTTTATGAAAAAATATTACTTTTATTTGATTAATTATAAATAATAGTAAATAAAACATAATACTATTTCAAGGAAGAATGGTAAGAAAGTTATGATACTTTCTAAATAATTTAAAAAAATATTACGTTTTACAGCAAGTGGATTGAATTCGTGTTCGGGATGCTGATATCAATATATTTTTGATATTTTCTGAGTTGGACCAAATCCGTTACATTAATTAGGATCATGCATAATGAAGCATATATAATTTTGTCCATAATAATTATATGCACATTAGAGAATAACATAGACAAGTATTATATAGGTAAATAGGTAATTAACTCAATAGATTAGTAAAATAAATCACAAATAATCATGAAAATAGATTTACTCTCTCCTGTGTGTTTCTTCCTTCTTTAATATGATTATTATTATTATTATTATTATTATTATTATTATTATTATGAAACAAATGGACACGCTCCCCCTATCCTTAAACATTGGCATAGTGCAAATTTATTAATCCTTATCAAAACGTAAGAAAATTCAAAATAGTTTGATCATTGAAGTTGTAGGAACCGTGATTTGTAATCTTCAAAGTTATTGCAATGGTCCCTCATTAAATATAATATATAGATATATATATATATATATATATTTTAATATTACAAAATACAGTCACGATTACATGTGACAAATTCAAACCACATAAGTTATAATTGTACTATTGTGTTTATAATATTCCACGTCATCACTCGATCTTCTCCAATCTAAAAAATCCACGTCGCTTGACCTCGTTTTCTCTTACTATTACATAAAGATAAGCATGCAACGACAAAGTACAGCTTTCTTTTTATGAGTTCTTCCGTCCTAATTCTATCTATATGCTCATTATTCTATGATTTTCCTGCAATCAATTATGGAGTCTGTTGATTCAGCCCCGAGATTTGGACTTTGAACGCTAACAACCAGCCAATCCGAAGCTGTTATTTCTTATTATTAAAATAAATATATGGTCGTATTTTCTCATTTGACCAGTAATAATCCCCTTTTTCTTTTCTCTTATATTTCTTGGAAAGGTCAATTCTGCAACCCTATTTTGATCCTCTCCTCTGTTTTATCTTCCTCACACGTTCGTGCATATTGCGCACGCACACACGCACCCATGTGTGTATCTGTGTTTTTTGGAGATATATAAAGCCTGCAAACAAAGCATCATTTCCATATTTAGTTCAATGGAGAAGAAGCCAGCAGCTAAGTCAATGAACAGGATTTTGAGGCTTATACCAAAGGCAGCTCAAGCTTCAGTTTCATTCCAAAACCCTCACTACAGCCCGGGCCGAGATAAGCGGCCCGATGCGAATTGGCACAAGCTCAAGACCCATCTCAGCAAGGGTTTCTCCGGCCCGATTGTTTCCATGATTCCCGCTGAAGCCCGAGAGAAGACGAAGAATTTCGAGACGCAAGAGCCCACTTCGCCGAAGATCTCATGCATCGGCCAAATCAAACATAAGAACAAGATATGCAGTAAGAAGAAGCAGGCTTATTTGCCGAAAGAATTCAAGCCCGTTTCTTATCCTCAGCCCGAGAGAATTAGCAAAGCCAGGTCGGTAGGCCCCTCGGCTGACCTAGTTAAGAAGAAGCCGACGGGAATCAAGAAGATTTTCAGCGCTAGAAGAAAATCCGACGCTTCTATTGAACATAGCAAGCCGCCGCTTCCTGACAGGGCGCCGAGCCTGAGCCAGATGACGAAATTCGCGAGCAGCCGTGACACGTTGGCGCATTTTGATTGGACAACTGCACAAGTTGCACCGCACGATGACCACTATTTGTGTTCTGATGAAGATAGGGACTATAGCGACGGAGAAGATGACGTCATCATCCCTTTCTCGGCGCCGATATTGGGGAATAAAGCCGGAGCTGGAGCTGGTGCCGTTGGCGGCTTGGTTTTGGAGCCGAGGAAGGAAATTAATTTGTGGAAAAGGAGGACCATGGCTCAGCCTAAGCCCCTTCAACTAAACATTGTTACAGCACAATAAAAGAGAATAAAAAAGAAATCTTGTTACAATTCTCACAAATACATAATTTTGTATTCATTTATTCGTTATTTTAGGTTCATTTTATGATCACGAACATGTACAAAGATGCGGGTGGAAAGGAGAAAAGTTCAGCTTGATTGTTGGCATACAATGTTTTTATTAAGGAAGTGTTTGGCCTTAATTTGGTTCAAATATCTTATGAGAGGTTTTTAAAGTTGTAATTTTCTTTATAAGAACTAAACTTATAACTCAAAAAGGAAATATATTAGATCTTTTAAAATAATTTTTATTTTATTTTAACAAATGTTTTAATTTTAATAAATAGTTTAATTGAAGACCACCAATAGATTTAAATCATGGATCACGATCTTATCATACGTAAGTATTGTGTTAGAACATCCTTTTTGTCCTTCAATCTAAGGTGGTACCATACGGTATACCAAAAATTTTACGCTTTATCGTATACCGTACCGAAATATTGTATATAAAAAATTCATACCGATATCATACCAAATTTTCGGTATACTATTTTATACCGACTTTTTGGTATATCGTTTCAAATTGAAAATTTTGGTATACCGTTTCATACCGAAATATGCGGTATACCGTGTTATACTGAATTGTCAGTGTAACAAAATATATCGATATTTTGGTATATACCGAAATACTAGTATACCAAATATTGTCCGGTATACCGAAAAACTAGTATACCAAATACCGTTCGATATACTGGTAAACCGATATAACTTTTGGTACGCCAATATACCAAAATTTTTATTTTTTTCAAACCGTTACCGTATCGAATCTTGATATGTCAAAAATTTCAATATTTTCGATACAGTAATTACGGTATACAAATATTTTCGATATTTTCCGACCCCAACTTCAATCTTCATCCATTAGTTGTTATTGGTTCATTATATGATTAAGAACTTGTGAAAAGGTGCCTTGAAAATTTAGACAAATTATAAGTTTAGTTTAATGTTGGCACATAATTCTTTAATTTATTTTTTCCTTAAAAAAATTAAAAAAATAAAATTTGCGTGGAAATTGTGGAGAAGGTGTTTGGCTATAACCATTTAAAATGTTCAAAGCAATGAACAATTCTTGCCATTTGTCGGCATTAAAAAGAATCAAGAATTTTAGTAGAAGACTCTGTGTATCCTAAAGGTCAAAGTTCTTAATATTCGATCTATCAAAAATTTTAAAATTTAAGCCTAATATTAAAAGTTTTAAAACAAATGAAGGCCCCTACAAATTGTCACTGACCAAAATTGTCTCCCCCCTCTCCCCATACCTAGGGCTCACGTGTACCGAGCGCCACCACCGCCACATGCATTTTTCAGTCATTTTCTAATGGGAAAAAAAAGTATAAATTAATGTCTATACCCCGATTATAAATTGGACCATGAACTGATATAAATAAAATTTTTAATTTTAAAAGTATGTTAAATAAGTTCTAAACTTCTTATTTTTAAATAATAGGCCATTTCAATAAATTAAATAAAAAAATAAATCTAAAAAATATTTAGATAAATAAAAAATTATTAAAATAAAATAATATAAATATTTAAAAATAAAATAATAAAATCTAAGTTATTTAATACATAAAAAATTATCAAAAGACCTTAAATAATTTAAATATAAAAATAGAATACCTAAAAAACATAATAAATCTTCACATTTCAAACCTTTTTTATATTTAAATTATTATTAAATTTTACTTTATTAATTTATTGATTTATTTAAGTATATTTATGGTTTAATTTACTGATTTTTAGATTTATTTAATATTTTTTAAATTTTATTTAGTTAATTTAATAGTTAAGAGGGTCCTATTTGTCATATATTTAAATATCAAGGGCTTATTTGACCTATTTTAAAAGTTTAGGGGCTTATTTAACCTATTTTAAAAGTTAGAGGTCTTATTTGTACAAAAAAATAATTTATGGTCCAATTTGAACTTGAGATAATAATTCAGGGGCTAATTTATACTTTTTCCCCTTTTCTAATTGTATTTAAAAAAAACAACTAGATGTCCACCCGTGCGATGTACGTGATATAATATATTTATTGTATTAATAAATAATAATAATAATAATAATAATAATAATAATAATAATAATAATAGTAATAATAATAATAATAATAATAATAATAATAATAATAATAATAATAATAATAACAACATGATGTTATTATTATTGAAATATGTACATAATCCATTATTTATATAAATATTATTCAATTTGAAATCTAATTTTATATATAAAATTGCATGTTCATTTTTTTAAGTTAGTTTTATTAAATAATTATTTGTACAACATTTTGAAGTGAATTTGAATTGTCTTTGAACCAAATATAAATATTTTAATTTACAAAAAACTACTTAAATTAAACAATAAATTAATAGTATAATATTTTTTTATACAAAAATATTTATACTTTTAGGTCAAATCCATATAAAACTTTGATATAGTATTTGCTCAAATTCATCACATATATCAAAATCTTAAAATTCATAATTCAATGAATAAAAGTACAATATTGGTGACAAATTAAAGATCACAAAAAAAGATTAATTTAATATATCATATATTAAAAAGGGACATAAAACAAAAATTTTATTTGAATTTTTAAATTTTAGTGAAAAAAATAAAAGAAAAAAAATGAGGGACTGATATGTGTCAATTAATTATAAAGACAGACATAATATGAAGAGAAAACCTCTTACAATCATTCTTTTATATTAGTATAGATTGTTTATTGATGTTTCATGATCCATTTATAAATTTTGGATAAAATAATTGCTTTCTTATATGTAAAACTTATATGTTTGACAATATATATATATATATATATATTCACATACCTTATAAGAATTTTTACTAGAATATATCTAAAAGATTAGAATTTCTTTCAAAATTTCACTAATAAAATAAATTGTTTCAACGAAACATGTATATGCTGAAACTATATATCAATGATAAAATAAATAAATAAATAAATAAATATACATTAACACTATAATATTAAAAAGAATCAATCTTGTCAAATAATTAGAAATTATAATCATATTCTTCAATTTCATTGAACACGCAAATCTCAATTTTGTTTTAATAAAAATTATTAGTAAAGAACAAAAAAATCACCACCATAGGATATTATTTTTTGTATTGTTTATAGATAGACAAATATCAAAGATATACATAATCTTATAAGATTGATTTCATACTTCAATATTTAGAGAATAATTTGTTCAATATCTACTTAGTTATTTTAGTTAAATATAAAATTATATAACAATTAACCTAAGAAAAAGTATTTTACATTAGTAATTAAATTTTTATGTGTATATATATGCAATATGGATATTGACCGTGCTGTCGGGGCACGTAAAAATTAATTAAATTATTTTACCTCGCTTTCCTCTACTATTTTGTAGTAGTGGGAAGTAAGGGTCGATCCTACAGAGAACGGTTGAATTATTTGTATATCTTTTTATGTTAATTTACGAATGCAAATAAAAAAGGGAGGATGTTGATGAATTTTGTCTACTAAACTAATAAAATAAAATCTACTCTAATAAATAAAAATCAAGTAATTAAACAAAAGGCAGACAGTAATAGGAATCAATTCCAGTTTATGGTTCAGCTTTCCCCCTATTCCAAATCATATGATATGCGACACATTATTAATTTAATTGTGGAATTCCTACCCCTAAACCAACAACAAGCTCTGTTGATTCGCTTTATCCCTTAAGTGTAATTAATTATAATAAGCTCTCTAATTAACCTATTTAATCGAACAGTCCAAAATACGCTCTTTGGATTTAATTCGTTAAATGCATTATCAATTAGGATAATAGGGTAGGCAGGTTATTGAATTCATACGCTCGATTCAATAAATCCTGAATTATGTTGATTCTAATAATATAAATTATTAGTTGCTACAGACGGGTTCAAGATCACAACAATTACGGATTGCAATTTAAACCCTAACCCTAAACATATAAACTATCAATCGGGGTGATCAGTCACAATTAACAATATATATATTATAAATCAATTCAACCCATCAACATATTAAATCAATATGGTATCACGAAAATATAAATCACATAATAATGAAATAGGGTTCAAACATTTCCTAAACCGAAATATAAAATTTAGTTACACATCACGTGTCTAAAAATTAAAATCATCCAAATGAAAGACATTAAAACAAAGATAAGAAGGGAGGAATAAACCCAAATCCACAAAAGATGAGTTCCTCCGTGAATCTGTCCCCTTGCTCTCTCTCCTTGTCTCCTGGCATCTCTCCCTTTGTTTCTTTGTTCACACCCTCAATCCTAGAATGAATCAGCTGCTTGCCTTCAATCTCCCTTTTATCCTTGCCATTTTGCCCTAATTCCCTTTGTGGACTTTAATTAAGTTTTGGGCTTAATTAATTAATTAAGTTCAAAATTATCTCAACCCATAAACTTCTTTGTAATCTTCATTCCTTGGATAGACTAAAGATGGCCAAGTGTTTATGTGGCTTATTGTATAAAATTATCCAAAAATGCTGCAAATATCCACAAAAACAAAAAGGAAGTAATTCTTGTTGAAACATTAAATAAGTATGAAATAGAGAGTGCACAAAAATTAATTGTATTAAAAATACAATTTTATCAATTAAAATTATGCACAATTTCCTACTTATCAGATATCTACAAAAAGATTGTTAAAATATAATTAATTACATATATTTTTCATAAAAAATAGAGTTGAAACAAAAAAAAAATTATAAGCTTTTAAAAAATTTTGTAAAAATTAAAAATAATAATAAAAAAGATAATCGAATAAATATATTTAGATAGATAATTATAATACAACATAATTTTAGTATATAGATAGAATTTGATATATATATACAAAGAAATAAATACTAGAAAGTAGTTTATGTAGAAAATTTAATGTTTTCTAGACTATACTTCTGTTTATATATATATATATACACACACACATATAGATAGTGGTAGTCCATAGGCTAATCAAAATTAATTATATCATTTATTCCACATAAAAAATAAAAACAATGATATATATATATATATATATATATTAGAATCAATAAAAAATAATAAATGCAATTGTGTCAAGGAAATATATGAATATTATGATTCAAATAAAATCAAAATTTTAATATAGAAAGATTATGATTCTAAATAGAAGTTTGCCGAAATTTTTGTATTGTAATCTTCATAATTTATTGTTTATGTAAATATTTATTTGGTTTAATGAATGTAAAGGGAATATTATTATAATATTATGATTATGCTGACTTTTTTTTTTTTCAAAATTTAGACATTTTTTCGATTTAGAAATCAATTTAGACGGAAAATTTGTTGATGCTATTTTTAGGGTGATTTCTATTTATATATATATATATATAATATTTATAATATAATTTTAAGTTCATTAATATTCAAGAATATCTTAAATATTTTATTATCTTACTGATAAAAAAAATATTTAAAATATATATTTCCTCCACAAAAAATAATGGCGTTGTTTCTATATTAATCTTATTAAATGTATAAAAATTAAATTATTTAATAATTTTTATTAAAAATAATTAGTTAATCAACAAAAATTAATTATAATTTTCCTATTTAATATCAATTTTAATAAACACAATATGAGTGTAAATTATAGGACATGGAAAGAAAATTAATTTAATATATATTAAATTATAAACGAAAAATATATTCCTAGTAAAATACACCAATTTATCATATAAAGTACTAATACCCTATTAGCAATCATGTATTATGCAGTTTAAATAGAGGTGTTCCACTATTTGTAGCAGAAACCCTACTTAATCTATAAAATATATCAATCATAATTTATTTATACAGTTATCATAAAATTTGATAAACTTTATAATACTCTTTTCATTATAAAAAGACGGGTTTACCCTTACAAATAAAATAGTTATGTAAACAAAAATTTTGTTTTGGTACTAGAATGTTTCATCCAACAACAGCTAGAGAAACTACCAAAGTTCTCACATGACCTCATAAGATTGAACAATGGAACCACATGAAAAACAAACTTCAACCACGAACCACATGAAAAACAAACTTCAACCACGAACCGATAAGGAGAAGCGCTATGTTCGCCAACAATTTGATGAGATGAGGAAGCCATAATGCGCTATCTCTACCATTGCAAATTGAGTGCATAAGTTGTGATTTCTCACGTCTTCCACTCTCAACTCACAACAAGAATGGCAACAACAATAAAGTTGGTTGATCTAATACAACTACATTGAAATATATCTAGTGATTGTTGTAATGTTGATATAATTATTTGAATTAAAGCATAGACATAATTATAAAAGAAATCATAGACATCCAGAATAATAAGGTATGTAAGTTAACTAATAGACATAATCTCATAGACCAGTCAAAAATATGAATTTGAACTGTGCAAATATTGGTACATATACCACTTATTTGATTTGTCCTTCCTAGAGTTTTAGGTTTCCAAGTTTTCAGCATCTTTAACATACATAATTGTGTTAAGAAAGTAAAATGGGGATGTTAACGCCAAGGACTTTAAGATGCTACTTTTTAATACCATTAAGATCTTTCAAACACAACAAGCAATATGAACCTTTCCAAACAAATATACGTACATACATGTATTTATGACTTCGGTAGAAGACTTCCTATTTCAAATGATATTCTATTTTATATTCCAACTCCATTAATACACATCATATATATATATATATATATAATGGTATCATGTTGATACCATAAACAAGCACATGATGCATATTGATGGCATTAAAATAAAAGATTGAACACCATTTAGCAGGGGCACGCACATTTGCAAGATTCCTGCTTCACAACACAGGAAATTAGTTATTTTCCATTATTTTTTAGGCAAAAAAGAAACTAGGGAAAAACAGGAGCAACTAAAATGCAAAAAAAAAATATATATATATATATATATTACTGTTCTGCGGGGTTGTAATACTGTTGATTTCTTCGAAGCCAACAAATACATTTCTGGGGTAAGAAATTCAAAACAATTGGGACAGAAGCAAAAAGTTCAATTCATTTAATCAAACAAACAAAAGTAAGTCCATGGCTATTTAATTAAATAGATCACACACATTCCAGAAAATTGAAAACAGGAGAGCTGTAATTATTAAGAGGGAACAATTGAAGAATACAAGTGTAGATATGCACTTTTTTAGCTAATCATGAGCTTTATTAACATAGTAAAGCTTCTCAGTTCCAAGTCCCTTACCACAGAAGCCTATATGTCATAATGCTTATAATAAAAATCCCTTCAATAGGACTTGCCCTCTTAACTTGTATCGAAACAGCAAAATAAGACAGACTGCCAAAACATGCTGATGGCACAGAAAACATGGGATCAATGGTAGGCCTATGGCCAGGAGGCAAAAATCTGTTAGCAGGAAAAACAGATATCCAGAAGAAGCTACTAACCAATTAAAATCTGATGCAAGTTGACTTGAATGTCGTACGAACAACCTCCTCTAGCTACAAATATCATGCATTCTATACCAAAACAGGCTAACTGAGTAAGGGGATCGTACGAGACAGGCCCGCTAAATAGGTGGGGAAATCACGACCGATCAGTTTGGTGCAGTTCATCCTTAGGCTTCATGTCTGAGGAGATCTGTTTGCTCAACGTTTTATCTGTTAACAGGACAAGATAATAACAGTAAGACCAGACACGTACTCATGCAATATATCATAACAAGTATAGTCTTTATTATCCCACAGTCAAAGATGGAGAGTACAAAAACAAGAACAATAGAAGGTTGATTGGTAAGTAACCAGCTATTCCCAGCAAACGACCTTCGACACATTTCTGCTTGACTATTGCTCCCATGCATGACGGATACCCCATTCCCGACACAGGTACCCATTTCCATGTTTTAAGGTGGTCCTTGAACATATACTGTCTCAACAAATCAAAAAGTAGGAATAGGACATTTCTAAGTTGTACAAAATCAGACCTAAGCAAATACACATATCAGAATTAACAGAAGGGCTTTATGAATGCCAACAAGAGCCAAGCACCAGACTCCAGACATAAAAGACTCACAGTATCAGTAAATATTCCTCAATTGCTTTTGTTTTTTTCAGATGACCCCACTTAATAAGGTAAGGTGCCAACAGAAATCAAGGTCAAGATTGCACTCTAATAAAAAATTGGAAAAATCATGACAGCCATCTATGCTATTAGCCTTAGTATGAGGAACATATTGCTTTACATTTCTGCACCGACCTGTTTGTGTTACTTATAAATGCAAATGAATTGGACGGCAACCAAAAACACATAGAGGCACACAACACAAAATAAAATGTCAAGGTGAGAAAGCAGCTAACACTGAATCATCATATTGCTTTCTTATGCAAAGATGGGACTTACTGGACAAAACTTCAAATATCTGGTCAGTTGCCTCTTGCTAGCGAAAGCTTCTTACTCTTTCCAACTGCTCGATTTGTCATCAAAATTAACTCTGTATCGTAAGACAACACAAATCCCCGAGCTTCCATCAACCTACGTATCCTCAGAGCATCTTGCTCAAAACCACCTTTTGCAAGTGCACTTATAATCCTCTCAAAGTCCTCAGGCTCCAATAGGTCAATCTTTGACTCCAGAGCTCCTAAAGCTTGACGGGCCTTCTTTTCAGCCCCGGACTTAAAGTACATGACACAAAGGCTTATTTGGAGCTTAAATGGAGGAGCCTCACCTAGTTCAGCAATCTTATCCACTACCTGTTCAGCTTCATCGAAAAGTTCCATCTTGATCAACCAGTCAACCAGAACTGTATATGTTCTAACCCCAGGCTCAAAACCATTCTTCTCAAGCTGCAAGAGGAGATCTAAGGCTACATCCAATAAATTCTTCTTTTCATATGCAGCAATCATACAAGCTGTAGTTTTGTCATCTGGCTTCCCGCTTTTCATCATCTGATTGAAATAGTTCCTAGCATGTTCATGGTCACCAGTCCGTGCACATAACTCAACCATTAATGAGAGGGATTCAAAGTCAGGAGAGAAGTCACTACTAAAACATTGCATTCTGTTGAAAATTCGACCAGCTGCTTCAGAATCGCCAGCTTTGAAGAACGATTGAAGCAAAGCCATGTATATCTCCTTCGAAGGTTTTAATTCCCTTATATCCATCTCTCTAAGCAAAGATTCGACAGCCCTTGGATTACCAGCCTTCACATAGGCCATGATCATATACTCGTACACCTTCACGTCCGGTTGGTATCCAAGAGCCCTTAAGCTTTGAAAAACTTCTTTTGCTTGGTCAAGATGACCTGATTTACAATATATTTGAATCAATGAAACTGATGTGATAACATCGGGTACAATGCCGTTCTCATTCATCCTGTGTAGAACTCTCTCTACATCTTCAAAGCGATTATCTTCAGCAAGAACTTCAATCAAATTTGAATAGTCACGTATATTTGGTTGAAAGGACTCTTCACTAAGAACAAATTCTGCTACCTAAAGGACACCATTAAATATTAACGTCAGATGTTAACCATCTAAGAGTAACCATCAAGGATATTAATCATAATCATTGAAGACTTGAAGTATGAAGAATATTCAAACAGAGAAGTTTTAGCACGCCATTAACTAATAAAATAAATTAGGATCAAACATACAGCTCCTACAGCTTCCTAACATGTAATTCCTTTGGGAACACACTATTTATAATGCATGATGTGAGAGCTTGCTCAGGAGTATATTTGATGGCCTCCTGAATTACTATTATTAGTATTTT
This sequence comes from Caryopteris x clandonensis, assembly GCA_028749325.2. NCBI lineage: Eukaryota > Viridiplantae > Streptophyta > Magnoliopsida > Lamiales > Lamiaceae > Caryopteris > Caryopteris x clandonensis. The sequence continues at coordinate 901,247 of JAPYKT020000033.1, read as the reverse complement.
TTTTATATATACATAATTCTCACCGAAAGCATCATGTTAATTCAATTGTGACCTTCAAATTGGCACAGGGTGATTGGTGCTACCCCCCCAAGCATCTAAATTTGATGTCCAATAGAGTTGAAGTAAGTCCTATAGGATAGTTTAATTATCGTTAGAGCCCTTAGCAAATAAGGGAGACCCCAAACCTGCTAAACCTAGGAGATAGGATATGAACCATTTATGCTCTGAACTCACTCGACACTATAAAACCTAGTTAAGTGTTGTAGATAAACATAAAACCAGATCTGCAATTATAATCTGAGCAGTTCATTCTAGCTGCAAATTTTTAAAGACGCGCAATGCTATCAAAATAATGGAAAAGTTAACTTATTGACATATGCATACTCAAGAGTCAAGATGATAAGCCAATATATTAAACAAGATGCAAACATGTTTCTGTGTGCTCTGATGCATTAGAACTTCATCAAGATACTTACAGGAGACTTGAAACATAAAACTTAAATGACAAAAAGAACACAACAAATAAGAATCATTCATGAATTATATTAATCAGGAAGCTACTATGCAACTATCTGAATTTCTTGAAAATACTGGGTAACTGAATACTCAAAAAAAGACATATCCTTCCTCCATATTATCTTTGGATTTATAAATAAATAAATAAATAAAAGGATGGGGTGGGTTGGAGAGAAACATCATATGGTACTGCAGCAGGAAAATATCGATTCTTGGGTACAAGCATATTTTGGTGAGCTATATGTTAAAGGTACTGACGACAACTCAATGGAGGCAGCAGTGCATCTGTAGGTGCACCATACCTATGTGCGAGAGACATCACGGTACAATATGTTGAGCTCACCTCCACTGTTTTGGCAACGGCATGCTCCTGATACATCTATATAATTCAAAACTAAGCTTAAGGGTAATACGTCTAGCACTCATTGACAATCTATAATTTCAATGGTTGAGTCCCTTTCTCAAGCATATATGGTATTCATTAGTAGAAAAGGAACAGCCATATAAAATATGAATTACTTGATAGGGCTTTAGCAAGTGAAAATGTTAACTGTCTAGTCAAATTATCTAGAAAGTTAAATACAGTTAAGAAGTTATTATCAGATGAAAGGCTTAAACCTACTACTTGATCCTAATATGTGCAAGGAAGTCTTCAATTCATCACTGTTAATTTTCGTTTTTCTTGCTCAAACAGCGACTACTGCTTCTCATATGAAGGAAGGCACAATTATTTTATCATAATTCGAAAATGCTCCAAAAATAAGCTGGGATGTTTTAAAGTCATTTAAGTTCTCTGCTTTTTCAATTTTATGCAGATCTCTGCAGAAAGTTTGTCATGCCTTGCAAGTCCGAGAGACAAAAAATGTGACAAGTTAAACACTGCTGTTGACAAAAGCAATATTCCTGTAATCCAGTGACTTCATGCTCTCACTCACATGGTCAAATTAAGGCTCTTGGGATGAAAAGAAAAAACTTCTTAAGTCCATTCATTTCATGTTTACTCTTAACACGATTGATCAATTGATGCATAAACTGTCTGAGAATGCCCAGTAATACCAGAATTGCTTATCTACATAGCTAATTATATCAAATCAAAAAGTTGCATCAATTATGATCAGCTGGATGGAGCATAGTAGTTGCATCAATTATATCAATCTATTTAAGAAGTAGAGCTCAATCATATTCTGTATAGTCTCAATAATTATCACAGCGTGCAATTCCATGCAATATGATGAAAACTCAGATCTGCAAGTAACATGGAGGAATATCATAATGACAGGGGCAGGACCCTCAACGCACTGTTGACCAAATGATTTTAAGATGGTGTTTGTCACTTTGTCCCATAAGATGCATATCGAAGCATCATAAATATAGACAGAAATATCTATCAATTAGTATATTGCATAAATCTCCAATTAGTTTTGAGAAAACACTCCATCAGGAATTTACAGTTTTCAAAGTATTTGAGGCCGCTATTTCAGTTAATGCTAGAGCATTAAGCTAAAGATGTCAACCTGAAATTCTTAATCTTTTACAAATTCCAATATTGCTTCTTATTTTCAGTTTGGTTTTGCAAAAGTAAATAAATGATTGTCTGAATGCTAAAAACTACTTCAAATGTAAGAATTTATGCACCACATCTGATTATTTTATTATGAATTTCACTTAGAATACTGATATTGTTCGTGCTTCGAATCTGTTCATATCTTTCTGAGTTGATTTGTTATTTATCATAAAAATTCAGTTGTACACAACTTTGTGGAATGGGTAAGCTTCCTAAAGAATATAGTAATTGGGGATGATTCATTTACACCAGAAATTAAAGGAACAAGTATTTTCATCAAAATGACATTGCCAAAACATATTACTATATTCTAAAATATTTCCAGGAAAGAAAGGAGTATCATACCTTGAGGTATAGATGAGGATTCTGTCCTTTCAATTTATCAAGAAAATCAATCCAGTCAATTCTGCTAGGTTGGAGAAGATCTTTCCATTCACCTAAAAGAGGAGCAGGATCATCCTCTTTGTGTAAAGACAGGATCTTATCGGTAACAATTTTGCACTTTCCAGATAATGGCTTTGGCTCCTGGTGCCACAAAACTTTGCCAGCCTCATTAATTTTGTCAGCCACTGCAGCCCACTTTGAGTCTGATAAATCGAGTCCATAAATCTTGTACTTAATCTTCCCATGTCGTTTGGGAAGAGAGAAAGTCTTCTGTTTATCTTCAGCCATATTATTATCATTATCTCCCACTTTCTCTTCTCCACTAACAAATTCTTCTGCGGATTTTCTTTCAGCTACCTCTTTTTGCATGCGTTCCAAGTTCTCATAAAAATCATTTTTCTCCATGTTTTCCCTTGCCCACTTGAACCTGAGCTCTCTAAGCATATCCCCGCGAATTCCCACTTGACCAGCAAATCTATACATCACTTTGACTTCCTCGGAATAAAGAAAACTCTTCATTTTCTCTTTTTTCTTTTCTTTCTCCATGTCTTGCAGAACTGCATTACTGACATCCCAGACTGTTCTCCACAAATCCTCACTAAACTCCTGTGAGGGCGTAGTAGAGGAATCAGATGCAGTGACATTCTGTAGACCGCCCCTCTCAATCTCAGTTACAACATTTTCAACTATAACCATTAGCATTCCGTTGATTGTATGCTTGTCACAACCAGGATAAACTTCAGAGAGCTTTTTCCGCATCAACCAAACAAACCTAGACAAGAACTCATTCATTGCAGCATCATCTTGTGATTCACTTTCCACCTCACTTGATGAGTTATCTGAATTAACTTCTTCAGAAGTGTGAAAAAATCTACCAAAAGGCTTATCAAATTTTGGATTGATGAAAGATAAGCCGTGATAAGCTCCCAACAGATGGAAAGAAGGAAGTGTGATGGTGCAAGTGGCTGCAACAGTCCTGTAACCAGATGAGTATCGAGAGAAATGCCTACGGTTCAGTTTTGATATATTGTTAACCGTGCGTCTGCTAACAATAGACCGTAGATTCATGTTTGTCTTTCTCCTTCGTCTCAACCAAAGTAATAGCAACAGCTAATTATGGTTTAAGGAAGTCTAAGAATATCTGATCCAAATGTAGATGCCACCAATTGTATATTAGGTATCACGACTACAATAACAAACCTGAAAGATTAGGCATGTGATTTTCCTGCATTTACAATAAAACATACTCTATGTTAGAAAACAAACGATATTTAAAGGAGCTGTTGAATAACATCTAAACAAAAATGAGACAGAAATTACTTGAAACACGAAATTAAGTATATGTATAGAAACTAAAAAAAAAAGATGGGGGGGAATGATAAGGAGAAAAACACAAACTTAAGTACGCGCCAAAATCCACATGTTAAGAAACACAGTTACAACACCTGTTATCCAATTTTACAAAAGAAATGAGTAAGGAGAAAAACAAGAAGATCCGAGTGAAAGATTAAACTCGGAGTGGGTGGAGCGAAGAGTGAGAAGCTCAAAACCCTATCAGAAGTCATATCCATTCTGAAAAGAGGATATTCATCCCAGTAACAACGCTTCACAATTCATATTTCAGTACACAAATGAAGGAGAAAGAAAGATAAAAGAATAATAATAAAAAAATTCGAATTCAGTTTTCAGTTTTTAGGTATAGACTAAGAATCAATGTCAAAAACTTACTTTGACCACAGCAGCTTAAAAATCAAATATGTGAGCCAGCAATAGGTAGACAGACAACCACAGAAGTTATAACTCAAAGATAAAAGCAGCTTGTTTTAGTGTATCGCATGTGCCACTCACATATTCTTGAATCTAGAAGGCAAAACTGACTCTTAGAACTGAAACAGTTGACAAATAAAGGAAAATGTCGTAGAAAACAAAACCATAGAATCCACAAGTACTATCAAGAATTTAAATTTTGAAGAAAGCAAGGTCCACTCTTACAGGCGACGGAAGTGTAAGGGAATCACGACGGGTTCCTCTTTCCAGTGGAGTAAACGAAATCTGAAGCGGCACTGCGGAAGTGTGGGACGGCGCCGGGGAAAGGGTTTCAATTCTGGGTTTTGGGAGTGAATTTGACGCGAGTATGTCGCGTGTTGTATCGTGCTAATTATTTGCTGAAGTAAACAAAGTGGAGTTGCTACTTTGAAACCTCCTCCTCCTTAGTCCTTTTTCCTTTTTTTTTTTTTTTCTTTTATTATTATTATTATTATTATTATTATTATTATTATTATTATTATTATTATTATTATTTATTTATTTATTTATTTATTTATTTATTTATTTACTTTTGGGCAAGAGGTGAGATTCGTGAGAAGAAGAATAATAAAAATGTACAAATAAAAGAGGTGTCCAATTCGGTTAATGGACTATTACCAATTAATAAGCTGTTTGAATGATTGGGCCTGAAATCGCAAGCCCTCTAGCATATGCAAATGATGTTATGTTAACATAAATAATTAAAATTGTGAAATTAATCATTTTCTCTCTACCTCTCTTTTTTACCCTCTCATTTTCTTTTGGTTTTTACTCAACTCTGCATTCTTCTCACTTCTTTATTCTTTTTCACTTGCAGAAATTTAACCTCATAAATTATCGATTTTAATGTCATTGTTCAATATTTTTCAATAAATTAAAAACTATCGATATGGAATTTGCTTTATAACTGTTATTTATGGAGTTCCTTTCTGATTGATTTTCTTCTACTTATCTTTTATTTAACATCAAACTTAAATTCAGTAGCCAACACCACTTTCATAAAGGATGCTAAGATGACAAAAATCGACAAACTATTGAGAAAAAAAAGTCATATGTAAATAAGAGGTCAGGAGCTACAAATATGTAAGATTGGGGTTGAATATCTCTTTCTTTTTTCGCTAACATGAATTCTTACTGATAAGGTAAGCATGTTTGGTATATATTGAAAATTTTAATTTAAATATGCTAATCTAAGCATGTTTGGTATATATTGAAAATTTTAATTTAAATATGCTAATCTATGCGAGATTCAAGAAAAAGATTAAAAGAGATCTTCGAACAATTAACAGCATAATTAGAATGAAAAATATGCCAGATCAAATCAAATCAAGAGAGAGATATACATGAGGAGATCTAATCAAAGAAGGGAAAGATTCACAAAGACAAGGAAAGACCTAGCAATAAAAGAAATGATCTACACAAATCCAGACGATCAAGATTTATATGAAAAGAAGATCATGAAGGCCTAGAGGGTCGAATGGCCTTTGGATCACCTCTTTCAATTATATTCAGTAGCATAAGGGGAGAGAGAGAGAGAGACGTTTTATTTGAGAACTTACTGTAGTACAGTTCCAGCAATAAGAGAACTGTCAGTGAACCACTCGTTAGTTTTCATTGTGCTCGAGAGAGTGCAGACCACTAGGCTCAAGAAAGTTCAGATTACTACTATACGGGAGTTGGCAGCCAAATCCATCTAGGGAATTAGGTGGTCAAGTAAGTTATTACAAAAGAGTGGTATAGGGTTGACTAGAGCTAGAGGGAGTCTAATGACGTGTAAATCCAAACTATACATTGTGGGAACAAACATTTTTTTTCTAATAAAGATACTTGAGAGGAAGAAAGTATTCTTCCTTGTAATTGTTGTAATTCTTATTTCTGATAAACTTAGAATTTACGTGCAATTCGGGGCTATTATGTATAGGTTTTTAGGCAATTGCATGTACCTAAGTGACAAGTTCATCATAATTTTGTTATATTTTGTTACGTCACGTGTTTGTTGAAGTTTTGATAGAAAAACAGATAATTAATAATGTATAGACTATGTCTCAAGTCACATGGACCGTGCTTATCCTCGTGATATGATCTTAACTATCGCAATTTGATGTGATTCAGGCATATCTTCTTGATTTTGTGTGATTCGAGCATATCTTCCCATTCAAGTCAGAGATACGGAGGCTATCAAAACCCTAGTAATTGTCTATAAAAGGAGGAGTTACATCATTTTATAGACATCATACAACACAATATACAATAGATTTTAGGATTAGAAACAATGATACAAATGAGGATCAACCAACTAAGTCATCAGAGAGAGAAACGAAGATCGTTTGGGCTTCAATAGTCTTCTTTTCTTTTGTTCTTTTTATGTTAGCCATAATTATCAATATGTTTTCCATGGATTATATATTGAATATGTGTGGCCAAACATCTAGTGATTCTAGAGAGTGCCTAATTATGGGTTCATATGCTTTTCTTTAATGATCATTTTCCTTCCTATATTTGTTTATGCTTCATTGATTTGAATATCATATGAAATTATGTGACGAGTAATTGCTATGTATAGTTAATAACCGAGAGGGAGTAATTGGTTAATGGATTAGGAATGCATAACATAAAACTTGCTAGATCGAGAGATTGGTAAATATTATGATGATAATATATCCTAGGCACGATTGAGAGTTAGATAATATATTGACAATGATCAGTGTTGTCTAATCTACTTTTGAATTTAACTCGAGCGAGAAGATCCAAATACCTCAGTGATCCTCATACAAGTAGAGGAATTAAATATGGTTTGATACATTAAAAGGAACTCATATGAGCCATTTGAATGAATGTCCCAAGATTATATGGATTCCAGGGACATGCATTCAAATGGCTCATATGAGTTCCTTTTAATGTATCAAACCATATTTAATTCCTCTATTTGTATGGGGATCACTGAGGTATTTGGATCCTCTCGCTCGAGTTAAATTCAAAAGTATTAGACAACACTGATCATTGTCAATATATTATCTAACTCTCTCAATCGTGCCAATGATCTATTCTCATCATAATACTTACCAATCTCTCGATCTAGCAAGTTTTATGTTATGCATTTCTAATCCTTAACCAATCACTCTATAACAGCCCGTAATTTATAAAATATTTTTCTACACAAAAAAAGATATTTTTTAAAGAGACAAAATAAAATTAACGATAGTTAAAGTCACACTCCACGTAGTTCTAGACTGTTAAAACATAATAACTGATAAAAATCCAACGTAAATTGAACATTCAATAAACTCAAATAAGTTAAATAATAAGCATAATGCGGAATTAAAGTAAATCATTTAAATAACCAAAAAAGTCATAAATGTAAGATTCTTGTTCATAAATACGAAATTATATTAATAAATCACACCAACATCCATCTGGTTCACCACCCGCTTCTTCATCCTGAAATATTAAATTTCATATAGGTAAGCTACCTCCAACTCGTGGGGTTTAAATTGTCAAATTTATATACAAGAAAGTAAGCAGTATATAATTGCACAATGTGTATCGTAACAATATAAATTGCAAGATCGACTAACGGATCATATATCTTTGTTTGATCAACTAATGGATCACATAATATTGTTGGATCGACTAACAGATCCCATAAAATCACATAACACATATATAAAGCAAAAGCATTATAAGCATTTAAATTCGACAATATTGAAATAAAAACATCACCCTAAAGAAGTGCTATCTTGAATGGTAAATGTGTGAATAAATATGTGTTAAGCCTCGTAACTAAATTGTCCATTCCTACATTAAAAATATTTAAACCTAGCAAATAAAGAATTAAATTGTTAAGAAAGTTAAAAGAATTTCAAACTAAAATTTGGATTTATATAAAAATATTTAAACCTAGCAAATAAAGAATTAAACTATTAAGGGATTTTAAAAAATTAAAAACTAAAATTTAGATATATATATATATGTATATATATATATATGTCCTATAAAAAATTGGAATAGAAATAATAAAAAAGAACAACTCCATAAACATCTGCCCCTTTCTCTTTCTCTTTCTCTCTCTCCCCGTTCTCACTTCTTTCTTTTTCTCCCTCTCTGTCTTCCCACACATCTCTGCTCTCACTCTCTCGCTCACTCCCTCTTCTCTTTTTTTCTCTCTCTCCTCTTTTTCCCTCTCGATCACGTCTCTCTCTGCTCTATCTCTCCCTTTCACTCACGTCTCTTTCTCTATCTCACTTTCGTTCTCCCTCTCTCCCTTTGTATATAAGTCCCTTCCTAAAAAATTATTTTAAAGGAGAGAGATGCTGCCGGAAACAAAACGACGGTGCATATGTATATACCGTTGTATTATTGCGAAGGATTGTATGTTTTAAGAATGAGGTAGAGTGTGGCAATTTATAGGAGGAGGTGATAGTTTAATTTAGGTAGAAGACAAATTCCCGATTTCTAATTTTTAGGAAATTGGTCTTCCCTTCCTTGTATCATTGGGAAATAAGAAAAAAATTGCTTAAAATAATTTAGGGCTCCCTTAATGATTTGGGCTAAAATAAATATCTTGGGCTAAAAATTATAAAAGTAGACCAACAAATCATTAGTCTCATTTATTTTAATTTGGGCCGAGAATCTATTAAAAATTATATATATATATATATATATATTTTTTTTATGGGCCCAACTCTAATTATATTAATGGTCCTCATTTAACTAATTACGAAATCGGGCTTCAAGTTACGAGATTTAATTCTAACAAGTAATGTTATGCATGAAAATGAATGAATAAAACAAATAAATTATCACATAAAATGTCGGGCGTTACACATCCCTCTCTGGTAATAATGGATTAACTACACATATGCAATTAGTCGTCACATAATTCCATACAACATTCAAGTCAAGGAAGCGTAAACAAATATAGGAAGGGATATCATTAAAGAAAAACATATGAATCCATAATTATGCACACCCTAAAATCTTAGATGTTTAGCCACACATATTCAATACATAATCAATGGGAAACATATTGATAATCATGGCTAACATAAAAAGAACAAAAGAAAAAAAGACTATTGAAGCCCAAACGATCTTCGTTTCTCTCTCTTTGATGGCTTGGTTAGTTGATCCTCTTTTGTATCATTGTTTCTAACCCTAAAATATGTTGTATGTTGTGTTGTATGATCCTTATAATTTGATGTTACTCCTTTTTATAGAAAAATTACTAAGGTTTTGATAGCTGTCGTATCTCTCTTTGGAATGAGAAGATATGCCCAAATCACACCAAATCAAGAAGATATGCCTGAATCACACCAAATCAAGAAGATATGCCTGAATCACACCAAATCGTGATGGTTAAGATCATGCCACGAGGATAAGCACGACCATGCGACTTGAGACTTGGTCTATACATCCTTAGTTATCTGTATTTATATCAAAACTTCAACATACACGTAACGTAACAAAATATAACAATATCATGATAAACTCGTCACTTAGGTACATGCAATTCCCTAAAAAACTTATATAATAACCCTGAATTGCACGTAAATCCTATGTTTATCAGATATGAACTCCTAAATTAAGGGCTTTCTAAGTTAATAAAACACAAAGTAGAGCTTAACAAGTAAAAAATTGAAGATAAAAGAGATGATATGACTGATAGAACCGCATACTCATGTATACAAGTTGACAAGATTAAATCTAAAACTAGAAGATACAATCCAACACACAATCTAATGCATCGGATAATTAGATGTGTGAAATGATACCATTCTCAGGAATTAAAGACAAAGATGTTTATTCTCACGAACCTTAAATAGGGTTGGAAAAGAGAGACTTTTTTTGGCTAAATGATCTAAACTCCTAAATAAGGGGTTTTCTGAGTTAATAGGACACAAACTAGGGCTTAACAAGTAAAAATGAAGATAATGAGATGACAAGACTAATAGAACAACATACTCGTAAAGATAATAGGCTTGGGTCTCCTATGTTCGGCCAAAAGACCAGACTTGATCCCATCAATAATAACTCGGTCTACTACTGCCCCAATCCAAATTATATCACGGGTTCCTTTATATTATATACTCGTTTAACTCCCCATGTTCAAGTTGTCACATTCCATCAATTAATTTAAGTTGCTGAAAACTTTATTAATCAACACCCTTGAATAGTATAACTCGACTTTATTATTATGTTATATTGAAATCCACCTGCAAGGTTTACATACCAATTCTTATGAGCTCCTCTAGGCGACATCATCAAGCTGATGCATAGGGACATTTATTCCTTCTATAACATCCCACCAAAATTACAATGTCATTTCCCAATTTATCGAGCATATTGATTCAATCAAGAATCTCATTCGTTGATGAATCAAAGTAATGAACATCATACATATGTTTCTATCATCATATTTAGATTACGAGTACAAGCATTTTTAATAATAAAGGTGATTGTTTTCTTATCTAGTAAGTATAAAGAAAACAACCTCACGTGGTTCAGTTCAATACAACAAAAAGTGTTCTAGTGTAATTTTATAGTCAAGATAGACTCACACTATAACCATACCAATGGTTTGTCCAATTTCATCTCGATTGTGAATCATTACTTATACGTTAAAGGTATATGTAATATGACATTTTGTTTAACACAACACACCATATTACCTACAATCTAGAGTATTAGACACATGCATTTACATATAACAAATATATTATGCAATCATTTGACCATTCTCATTCAAAACATTCAAGAAATTTGATTACAAACTTTCACAATGACTCTATTCAGTCTCAACTAGTGAGCTATTCTTTTTTCTAATATTAATTGCTTTTAAATCCAACTGAAGTTGCGTAAATTATAAGAATAAACTATAAGTACACAGATAAGAGAATAATCGAAATTCATTGTGAATATTGAATGCACATATTTACAATGGTATGAGTCTTTCACTTCATAAAACTAGTTAATCATGTTTAACCCCTTATTGGTTGTCTAAGTAGCCAATGATCCCTTGACTTGGGTTGGTGAATCTTTCCTCAAGCAGGACGATTGTGTTCTTATTCCTCCGTTCTTCTCTAGTTTTGTATTATCTATTTTGCATAGCTATTTTAGTATTTCAGGACGACCATGTTCTTATTCCTTTGTTCTCTCTAGTTTTGTATTATTTATTTTGCATAGCTATTTTAGTAGCCATGGAATTCAACTTGGGCCTGTAATTACTAATTTAGTTATGAGCTAAACTCTTTGAGACTTGATTACTCATGAACCATAAATCATAGTAATAAAGTTTCTATGCATTATTAAGTGAATCGTGCCTTTGTTCATTCAAGTGTGTTTCATGATAATATTTATTGTTGTTTGACCATCAATAACAAATTGATAAGCTAGATTTGATGTTGGAAAGGTTGAATCTAGTAGATATTACTTGGATTATGAGTATAGCATTTGTTAGGTTGTAATGTAGGAATATATTATTTCCCTTGCATAACTTTGAGAATTGGTGCATGTATATGTGTTCTTAAATTTGGTTGGACATAGGAATATGTTCAATTCGATGGAGGAGCTAATATCATAGCATTTGGAAAATTCTATGAACTAATTGGGAATTCTGGTTAACGCTGGTGTGTTTTGCTAAAAATAATGCGGAAGCATATTATCCAGTGAATTGATTTGGGCAGATCTAGTAATTTAAGTCCACTTTTTCGTTTAGTACTCTTGTTGTCGTCTATCTTTTAATTGTAGTTATTTCTAGTAATATATTAACTTCTTTTATTTTAAATCTAGTTACAAAAACCGTTCACCTAATTATTTCTTTTTCTTTATTTCTAAATTTTGTTTACTAATTGATATTCAAACTACATTTTTAAGTGCAATCCCCGTGGAAACGATTGACTTATCATTATATTATTTGTGTGATTATGTGCACTTGCGTATTAAAATAAACCAAATCATTTCATAATTAACAACCATCACGAAAAAAAAGAAAAGAGTGAATCTTCTATGCATCAGGTGTACGGTGCCCAGATCTAAAATATTACTCTTTAACTAAAATGTATTATTTTTTTACTTAAAAAGTATTAAACTTTTTTTTAAGACAACAAATCAGCAATAATATTTTTCAAATAATTAACACTTTTTAGTTAAACAAGTAGTAAAGTAGAATGGGTTGCAGAATGGACCGATACACATAATTTTTTGCAAAAAAGAGAATAATTAATCTCATCTCATGTTTACTTAAAATTACAAATTGTTAAAATGGGCCTGAAACATGCATGGTAGTAAAAAACTATTATGGGATTTGTAAAGTAAAATAATAAGAACTTACTACTTTGCAAATAAAAAAACAACTTATATATTACTCCCTCGTACTTAGTTATTTCAATGGGAGGATAGTTTTTTTTTTACTCAAAATAAAACAATCTCAATCCTCTATTATTTGGTTATTTATTATTGCTTAGCATATTATCTTATTTTCTTAATGTGAATAATATGAAAAATAAGATCATATAATGATAGATTAACATAGTAAATATATATTTATAAATTGCTTATACAATCATCAATCAAAGTGATTATTCAAATAATATTCATGGATAAAATTAACAATATATACCAATTTTCACGTATGAATTATTTAACCACATCATCCGAATTTCTAATCTTCTCTGTCTTACAAATATGTTTCATTACAATTTTAATACCACCAATATTGAAATAGATGATGAAACGAAATTGCAACATCAAAATCCAACCGTTGATTTAATAAGTGACCCGAACTCCTTGGTATCTAAGGATCTCCCCAATAAGCTCTCCTCTACCCGACCCGACGTACCGCCCGCAAATCTTCCCATCTCTGAGGAACAAAAACGTCGGCACTTCCACCACATCCATGTCTCGCAAGAACTCCATACAGCTCTCATTTTCGTCGCCGTTCATCCGCGCGAAAACCACCGTATCCGCCATTGACCGCGACAGCTTGATCACCGTCGGGTAAACCTTGACGCACGGCCCGCAGTGCTTCAGCCCGACGTCCAACACAATCAATTTGCCATCGGATTTGTGCCCGTCGATCAACGTCTCGACGTCTTCTCTCGAGTGCAGCTGCACGACGGCGGAGTGGCTGTCGCCGTAATACAGAACGTCTCCGACGAGCTGATCCGGCCCGATTGCTTCCTCCTCGTGGATCTTCTCCATGCTCTTGTAGAAGCTGAAGTGGGGCACCTGTTCGATTTTCTCGCGGGAGCAGAGCCTGCGAGTTTCTTCCGATTCGTCGCCCATCACGAGTAGGAAGTCTACGTCGCTGCAGCTCCGGCTGAGATCCACCATGAACGGGTAGATTTTGCTGCTGTTCTCGCTGTCGCTTTCGGCGTACTCGACGACCACGAGGCGGTTCTTGGCGGCGCGTAGGGCGTCGTCGAATTCCTCGATGGTGTGGATCTTCTGTACTCTTTCATCTTTTTTCGCTTTCTCGACGCCGGTGGCGGCGGCAGATTTCGCGACGAAGCTCCGGCGGGTGGTTACTAATTTGAAGCAGTCATTTTGTTTGGGTTTGGATGAGATGGGGAGGTGAATAGTGGAAAAGTGAGGGTTTGTTGGGATGATTTTTGTGATGGGAGTGAGATATGGGGTTTGGTTGGCCAAGAAATTTGTGAATGTAGCCATGAAGCAAGCAACAAGAAATGATGCAAGATTGGGTATGGAGAATGCGGGCTGAGATCCCAAATGCAGAGAGGGCCGGGAATGATGAAATTATTATCAGGTTTGGAAGAAGAGGATAGCTTATTTTATCCGATGGTGTTGGGTGAACAGCTAATGTTATCCACAAAATCTAAGATATTCTCCCTCTACACTACAAACTTCAAATATCCACAATTTTTTCTTGAAATTCATAGAATCCTGATATTTTTTAAGGATCGGGTCAGCATCCGATTTGGAACTCGGCTTGGAAGATCTAATCATTACTTTACAATAAAAAATAAAAAAAAATTAAACTATATAAAAGCTAATATTGTCCGAACATTAATAAGTTAATAACAGTGTCTCACTAAATAATGAAAGTAATAAATTAGTCCGTTGTCTCACTAAATAATGAAAGTAATAAGATTTCAATTTGAAGTTAAATATGAACTTTAAGTTCTAAATAACAAATGCATTGAAGTTGGGTAGTACAAGTTCCCTTCATATGCCACAGAATAAAAAAAATCACTACGTAATGTAATGCTTAATTTTTAATATTGTTTTAACGTAAAAATTTCTATGTATCGGGTGCCGTGAAACCTAAGATACAATATTACTTATTTAATTAAATAATATTTGTTTATTTAAAAATTACTACATTAATTTATTAACTTAAAAAGAGTAATAACACTTTTCAATTAACAAATAAAAGTGAGTTTCTTGTACATCAGGTGAAGTGTACAATACACCCGATCTAAAGTATTACTAATTTAACTATAAAATATTACTTGTATATTTAAAATGTATTACTTCTGATTAATTACCTTAAAAAATATTGATACTTTATAGTTAAACAAGTAATATTTTATATTTAAAAAAAATAATAATTTAAATCGTATTGCACGGTGCATTCAATGCATATAAAATTTTACAAATAAATAAATACTTTTTAATTAAATAAATAATATTATAAATAAGGTACATAATGCATGCACTAAAAACAAACTCTTATTTAAATACAGAGTCAATTGATATTATTCACTCAAATATTTTCCACAAATACAAAACCAATCGTTTCAAATAGCGATCCCTTGGGTTAAGTATTTATCTGTCTAAAGTTTATTTGCTCTCACATCTCATTCACAATAAAGTTGATTTTTATGATAAAAATAAAAAATGAAAAAATAGTGAAGTTCAAAAAGCATTCGACAGACTGCCGCAACGTGTAAAGGCGGTGCATAATTGTCATTGTCACGGGTTTGGAACAATTCAATTTAATTGAGAAAAGAAAAATCTTAAATTAGGACAAAGAAGTAACACCTTTGTCAACCGAAAAATCTAGGTTGAGTTCCTTAAGAATATCTTGTTGTCACAATACTTGGAATATGCTAAACAAAATATCTTACCCTCACTCATATTTCTATCTCTTTCAATAAAAATGCTAAAAAAGATAATTTGATTTAATTGAATTAAAGGTTTTCATTTGAACACATAATTTGAAGGTAGATTTTCTAACAATTGACTTCATATGAAGTGTTTTATTTATTTTGAGAAAAAGTAGAAGAAACTTTATTAATCTACTTATATATGTGAACTAGAAATTTGGGAGAATGGAAAGTTAAAAATAACATATTCTTTCAACTTTACAAAGCAAATTTATTAATACTATGATCAGAGTGGAAGCTTTGACATTATCATAATAAATCTCTTTATCGGCAATCATGGACAATGTATTTATTTTCTAATACTTCATCATCTCGATCTCTCTTATACTATGAACATCGTAAATCAATGCAATCACCTATGACCTCTCATTTTCCAGTAGTAAACCGTATCTTGCGTTATGTTAAAGAGACCCTCCATTATGGATTATCCTTCACCTGCTCTGATCATTATACTTTATTGGGATACTCTAATGCGGATTGAGCTAGATGTTTCAATTCTCGTCATTCTACTTATGGCTACTCCATATTTATTGGAGATAATCTTGTTTCTTGGAGCACAAAGAAACAACTAACAATCTCTCATTCCGACTGCGAACCTGAGTATTAGG
This sequence comes from Caryopteris x clandonensis, assembly GCA_028749325.2. Lineage (NCBI taxonomy): Eukaryota > Viridiplantae > Streptophyta > Magnoliopsida > Lamiales > Lamiaceae > Caryopteris > Caryopteris x clandonensis. The sequence continues at coordinate 885,246 of JAPYKT020000033.1, read as the reverse complement.
CTTTGGCGAATGCGAATGCGACTGCAACTGCTGAGGTCATGTGGGTCTCGCATATTCTACGCGATCTCCATGCCACTCCACCTAGTCAGCAACTCTCCTATGCGACAACAAGAGCCGTCTTCCTCAGTTAAAACCTAGTCGCTCACAGGTGTGCAAAACACATCGACATACATTATCATTTTGGTCGCAAACTTGTTGCAAGTGGCAAAGATGTTACTCAGTTTGTTCCGTCCGATTTTCAATTTGTGGACATCTATACAAAGAGCTTGCCTCAATCGTTATTTGAGTGTTTTCGCTCCAAGCTTCGCGTATGTTGCAACCCCATCCTTTGCCGGGGGGGGGGGGTGTTAGGAAAGATTCAAAAGAATTGCAAGAATCATGCATTGATAGGGAAGAATTAATTCAATAAGATCACTTTATGACCTTATTCCTTGCTGTAAATAGCTTGCTCAATTCTTTTCTTGTATATATATGATGTAAATTCTATATATCTTAGAATACCAAGTCTCACCAAAGTGCGGTGAATAATATCAATTTTACAATCACCTTAATTAAATTATGCATGTTTAGTAGCTTAATATAATATATCTTAAGGAATAAATGGGGATTTAAGGACTTAAATATCATTTGTAAAAGAATAGGGAAGATTTGGAAAGAAAATGTTAATTTTATGATGATATTAATATATTGCACAATAATGAATCAATATTTTATGCGTGACATACCTTATGATTTGAAAATGCGTAAAATGCATCACACCTATCTTACACGGTTTCATTAATCTTGCACATGCTCATTTTTCAAAAAATTGAACCCTGACATTGTCTCTATAAGTGAACTCATTTTTCCCGTTATACCCTTGCATTGTCTCTATAAGTGAACTTATTTTTCTTTCACCCACTTTCAAGCTAGAGTGAAAGAAAGGGGTGAAGATAAATTGTGAAAAACACCAAGAAAAATTATATAATTTAAAATCAAACACATAAATAAAGAGATTAAAAGTTACTAAACGAAGAAAAAAAAATCCAAACAAAGAGAAAGGATTTCGTGAAGTGAAGAGAAAATGTTTTGATCGAAACTTAAAGGTAAGAAATTCTATTAATCCATTTTGAACGATAATCTAATGTCGCTCTTATGCTATTTCTAATTTGTGATTGTCTAGCCTTTTGAATTTGGTATTGGGTGACGAGTGAAATTTTCGATCAACCATGACTTGGGCTTTGCACAAAAATGTTTTTCTGGTTGATCTTTGGCTTGCGTTCCCTTCTGATGTGGTGATTTGTAAATGAGGGAGGGTGAGATGAAGGCTTGAGTTTAGGAGATTATCATGGAGAATTTGTACAAGATTTGACTATATTGAAGATATATAGGCAGTGCCGCCTTGCTGCTAAAGCACAATTTAGACGCCCAACATCATCTATGCTTGTGTGGGTTTTTTTTCTCTCTCTCATCAGGTTCTAGTGCTCCAGTTAGATGGGAAAGAAAAGTAAATAAAAAAATAATGGCATTTGGGCGTGGTGAAGTACTTTCTCTTGCCAATAGTGAAATTGTTGAATCTACAATTTATTTTTTCATAATTTTTTTAATCTTTTCCTTTATAATTAATATATTTAACCTACGAACAAATATAAGAAGAACCTGATTTAAAAGTTTTGTAGCTTCAAAATAGGTTTCTACACTTGGAGCATCTAATGTAATAAATAAATTGCACAATTGCCATTTTAGAAGATAAAAGTTAAAAAAGAACATGTCAATTCGTGGCAAAGACGTGTGCACCTCAACTCCAATAAAAGAAATGAATTTTAGAATTTCATGCAGAATTAATAAAACTGCTTGAAGGTCTTGCATTTTAAAATTATAGAGGGTGTCGCACTGAATTTTGAAACTAGAAGGGGTGCGGCTTATTTTACCCCTTATAAAATATAATCCAAAATTTGAACGATAGATACTAGACACATATAAAAATATTATATAAAAATTTCATAAATATCTAATAAGTATAACTATAAGTTTTGAATTTTTTAAATAGAAAAAGTTGAAGTTGTAAATCATGTGCATCTAAAAGACAAACTTTATAACTCACAAAATACAGTCTAGAATGATTTTGTAACATTTTAGTTCAATTTATTTCGAGCTAAACTGCCTAACTTAAAGCCCCATTTTATAAATATTTAACAAGGGTCGTTAATATAACTAAAAAGAGACCCAAAAATCTAGTGTGTGTGTATATATATATACACGTATGTGTGTGTATGAAGCCTTATAACAAATTTTAGGCCCATATTGGAACATATAGAAGTATAAAGGGTTAGTTAGTCTACTTTCAAAAAAAAATTCAGCCCAACATATTTTTGAAGCCCAAATTATTAAATATTTGTACATACTAAAAACCCAAGTTCCTAAATAGATCAAAAATTTAAAATTTACGAAAAGAGCATTTTTTTGCTCGAAAAATCAGAAATCAAATGAAGATAAAATTATATTATACCTTAATTAAACAAAAACGTTCTCTATAATCCCAACAAACTCGGGCAGAATTGTAGGTAATATATGAGATTTTTGGCCTTTAGTTTTTTGGTGGGCATCATGTTTTTCCAGCAATCATCCCGCCTACAAAATGTCCCTCACAACAGAGATCACACCCATACAAAACACAATATAGTAGTTAAAAAACAAATCTTATCGCTGCTTCCCACTTCTCCGCTGCAGGCAGCTCTGTTGTCCCACTCCATCGATGGGTTAATTACCTAATAATCTAAAAAAAATAAATATTTTACAAAATAATTTGGTTTTAAAAAGTGTTCCTAAAATATAGTAAAACATTAGTGAGTCTGACGTTGTTTGAAAAATATCACCGGACCTAACGTTTTTATTTTAAAAAAAAACAAAAAAAAAATATATATATATATATATATATGTTACGTGCAACTGCACATCATCATCCTATATATATATATGCATGTATGGATATGTATACATATATATGCACGTATATATATGTTATTTTATAATATATATTTATGTATATATAAAAGATATATATAATTATATATATATAATATATTATGTATATATTTATGTATATAAATATATTTTTATTTTTGTACTTCTAATTTATTTATATTATTCAATAAATTGTATTTATATTATTAGAAATCAATAAAAATATTGTATTTTTAATTAAAATAATTAAAATATAATATAAAATATATGTATATATTTTTTCTTATATAAATATATATTTATTTCAATTAGATATAAATTAATAATATAATTATAAACCAATAGAATATATATATTTTTATTCAACCTAAATAAATCATATTATAAATAAATTTCAAAAAATTAATGAATATTTATTAATAATTATAAAATTTATATTACTTACTATATGAATAATTTAAATAAATATATATATAAATATATAAATTATATTTAAAAAAATAGAAATAACGAAACGTCAAACGTCAGTGGGCCTGACGTTTCTTTATTTATTTTGTATTTTATTTTTACATATATATACATTTTATATTTATATACTTTAATATATATATATATATATATATATATTAAAATATATGTAATATCTTAATTTGAATATTCATATATTATTTATTTATTTTATATGTTTTAAAAATATATATATTTGTGTATATAATTATATTTGATCTTATATAAAAATATAATTAGAAATATATATATATATATATATATTATCTTAAATAAATATATAGGATATAAAAAAGAACCAATAAAAATTATATAATTATATTTAAAATAATTTAATCATATTATAAATTAATTTTAAAAAATTAATGAATAGTTGTGAATAATTATATATTTTATAATACGAATTATTTAAATATGATAAATATACAATAATTATAGATATAGAAATTGAATAATTATATATTAAAAAAAGGAAAAATTGAAATAACGTTAGGCCCACTAACGTTTCAAAAGAAACATTAGTGGGCCTGATGTTTCTTTGATTTAATTATTTTTATATATTCTTTAGTTATATATATATATATATTCTTTATATTTAATATATATATATATATTATCTATTTTTTCTGTTTAAAAAATATATAGTTACATATAAATTTATATTTTTTCTAATATAAATATTTAATTAAAAATATATACATTTTTTCTTATATAAATATATATTATATAATTGTAAAGTAATATATATTTTTATTTACGATAATTAAATTAAATTATAAATAAATTTCTAAAAATTAAAGAATATCTATTAATAATTATATATTTTTATTTTAAATATTATTTGAATATGATAATTATATATATATATATATTTATAAATATATAAATTATATTAAAAAAACAATATAACGTCAGGCCCACTGACGTATTAAAAGAAATGTCAGTGGGCCTGACATTTCTTTAATTAATTCTTTTTTATATTTATTCTTTATATATATATATATTAAAATAAATGTAATATTTTAATTTGAAGTTGCATTCATTTTTATTTATATTATCTTTTTATAAAATATATATTTACTCATATATTTATGTAATTTCTTTATATAAATATATAATTAAAAATATTTATTAATTTTCTTATATAAATTTATATTATATAATTATGAGCAATTAAAAATTATATAATTTTTTTAAAATTAATTAAATCATATTATAAACAAATTTTTAAAATTTAATGAAAATTTAATAACAATTATATATTTTATTATACATATTATTTTAATAATATATATATTTATATATGTACGTAAATTAAATAGAAGAAATTAAATAACATCAGGCCCACTAACGTTTTAAAGAAACATCAGTGGGCCTGAAGTTTATTTAGATTATTTTGTTTATATATATATATATATATATATTCTTTAATGTTATATATACATATATATATATATATATATTTATATATATTAAAATATATGTAATATTTTAATTTGAAGATTCAATTTTTTTATTTAATCTGTTAAATAAAATGTATATTTACGTTTTTATTTATATTTTTTCTTATATAAATATATATTATATAATTATAAATCAATATAAAATATATTTTTTTATTTAATTTATCAAATCCTAAAAATTAAATAGCATTTATTAATAATTATCTAATTTTATTTTAATATTTGAATATGATAATTAGTTAAATACATATATATATTTTTTATTTTTTTTCAAATTACATTTAAAAAAAAAAAAAAGAATTAACTTCAGGCCCACTGATGTTTTAAAAGAAACGTAGTGGACCTGACATTTAGTTAGTTCTTTTTGTTTTTTTATATTTTTATGTAAATTTCTTATGTTTTATACATATGTATATTATTTTTAAATATGTGTAATATGTTAATTTGAAGATTCAAAATTCTTTTATCTATTTAATTAAATATATATTATTTAATATGTGTAATATATATTATTTAATATCTGTAATATGTGTAATATATTTATATTTCTTCATATATAAATATATATTATTTAATTATAAACCAATATAAATTATATATTTTATTTTAATTTATTCAAATTCTATCATAAGTAAATTTTGAATAAGTTAAAGAATATTTATTAATAATTATCTAATTCTATTGAAAGTATTATTTTATATATATATATATATAAGTATATAAATTACATATAAAAAATGAAACATTGAAATAATATAAGAAAATATAATTTTAAAATAAATAAATAACAAAAAAGAAAATAATTTGGATTATTAATTTTATATTTTATTATAAGAGTTATTAAATTATTTTTGAAGATTTATTAAAAAATGAAAAGAAATTTACAATAATTATATACATTAAACATGGGAATTTAAATCATTTAAATAAAAATAATTTCATTTTGTATAGTTATACCACATATATTTTTTAACAAATAATCTAAACAAAAATGATAACATTATTAGATATATTTTTACAACACGATAATATCACATCATATATTTTTACAATACAATAACACATCACTATCATACTTAAAACATAAAAAGTAAAAGAGTAAATGCAGAAAATGACATTTCACTACAAAATAATACTCTTGAGTGCACCTTGATTGTAGTTTAGCCTTGACTATAGTGAACCTATTACATTGTTGACTAGCTATTCTCTCTCTTCACTCATTTTCTTTATATCTCTCTCCCTCACCTCACTTCTCTCTCTTTTTTTTTTTGTTTTTTCTTTTTTTATCACTTTTTTGTTAACTGTTCGCCTTTCTTCTTCTTCTTCTTCTTCTTCTTCTTCTTCGTTTTGTCCTACTTATCTTTGTTTCTTCTCTACTTCCCTTCTTCTCTTCAATCACTTTAAATTCATTTCTCCACTTCCTTCTGCGTTCTCTTCCAATAATTTCTACATTTTGTTCCAACCATCTCATTGGTATGTATTATTTATTTAAATGTTAATTTATTTTATAATATATATATATATATTACATATCATTATTTCTTTTATTTTTTATTTCACATGTTTTGATTTAATTTTGGTTGATAATTCTTATAATATTTTTTTCAAAATTAGCATCAATCATATTATTCTTATATCTTGTAATTTTTTGCATGATATCACATATTTTTTTCTCAAATATTAGCTCTAATCATCGATTTTTTTCCCGCATGATATATCATGTAGATCGTCTTCAACAAGAAAAATATCATTTTGCAGAGAAAACTCCATCCCAGTGAACTATTTTGTAACCATTTGATTAAAAGGTAAGAAGTATATACATATCATTTATTTCTTTGGATGTTTGTGTTATATATGCCTTCAAATGTTCATATGTATATATATATATATTTATATGTAGTTCGTGAATATTATTCTATGAGTATATTGTTTTATGTGTTCTGTAATTTTTTTGTTGTATTTATTAAAGTGATGTTAGTTCAATTTTATTTATTATGATGTATATTTTTTAGTGTTGCATGTATTATATATTTAACTTGTTTTCTTTACGACATATGGACTCTATTAATTAAAACTAATTTAGTATAATTAATATATTATTATATAATACTTAAATAAATTTTATGCATTTAATAACTGTAATGACCTTTATAAATTATATTTGATAGGTATGACTTCAACATCAAAATCATCAGCATCAACTTCCACATGACCCAATAAAAGTTTTACATACAAAAGTCATCGGTCTATCGTAAAAAAGTCTACAAGTTTCGTGCAATTAAGAACACATAATCAACATCTTAAAAAATAAATAGAGGGATTGAGGAGAATGAATACTGCCGCAAATGTTCTATCCAACATGCAAGAACAAGAAATACAAAAATTACGGCGGTGTGTAAAGATGTGCCAAGTTGAATTGGAGTGGTCATCTAACCGTGTCTCTATTTTAGAAGATTGTGTTCGGTAACAAGAAGACGACTTAGGGCGGGAATAAATTTACTACGTGGTACTTTAGAGACAAACATATAAACGCCCTTGAAAATGAGGTTGATAACTTACGAGCTCAATTGTATAATGAAAGACATCAAAATCAAATTATCCTATAGGAGAGTACGACTAACTTACAACGCGTGAATATGATGCAATAACGCATACTAGATCTTATAGATGATCACTCAAATATCACACGCGCGCCCTAGCGGGATTTTATAGTTGTTGCTAGGGATGTTAATCGAGCTAGCCCTAGCGGTTTCGGGCTAGCCCTAGCGATTTCGGGCTAGCCCTATCGGGTTTTGGGCTAATCGGTTCTCGGGCTAATTGGGCCAATTTAAATGGGCTAACAATATCATGAACCTAACCCTAACGGGTTTTGGGCTAATCGGACTACTATCGGGCTATGAGTAAAAAAAAAAATTAAATTAACAATTTCAACACTTAAATCTCAAACATATAAACTAAAACCATAATTCATAAGTTCATACATGATATTACTTGACAATAAATACCAAAATACTAATCAATCATGACTAAACATCATTCTCCAACTTGAAAAATACTTGATTAATACAAGTTACATACTTAACTATAAACTCAAAAATACTAATCAAGATTAAGCAGCATTGTCTTCAACTTGAACAACATATGGTCCTATCTTGGACAAAGTATCTTCTTCCAAATCTTCATCATCTAAAATATAGAAAATAAGTAGAATCAATGTTTAGTAAAAATATTATAAATTATATCCTACAAATAAATTTGTAAAACAAAATCTAAAAAAGTATTACCTTCAACAAAGCCTTGCAACCAACTACGTGTACAAATAAGGGCTTCCATATGTTCGCCAAGTAGACGATTTCTAAATTTATTAAGGACACGACCCCCAATGCTAAATGCAGATTCAGATGTCACGGTAGTAATCGGAATGCTTGGTATATCACAAGCCATAACTGATAGCACTGGACATCGTTCCTTGTTATTATTCCAAAACTCCAAAACATTTAAATTTCGAAAATACTTGAACTCAAGAGGAGTCTCGTCCAAATATTGATCCAATGCAGACTTTTCAATTTGACACTTGGATGATTTATTCTGCCAATCTTGTAGAATCTAAAGAAAATAAAATGAATAAATGATAAATAGAATAAATAAATGAGAAAGTCAAATGTAATTAAAAATACATATTTTTAAATAAATACTTACATCGTATAAATTGTCTTGGTTTACCGGTTCTTTTCCTTTCCCACCAATTGTAGTTGTTGCAAATAAAGATGTATTCGAAGAGCTTTGCGAACTTCCACTTGGTTCAATCAAGGACATCCATTTCACATATTCGTCATAAAGCATTTGCAAGTTAGTCCTTATTCCATTAACCTTCTCTTGTACAGAATCAACATCAAGTTGGGAGTAGCAATATTTTATCATTCCTAATTTTGCCCTAGGATCAAATACAGCCCCAAATGCAGGCACAATGCTATAATCACTCCATTACTTGTCAAAGTTTTCTTTTATGCTCGTAGCCATGCTTTTAATGTCTTTATCTTGACTCTCCAGATTTGATTTTAAGAAGTACTCAAATTTCCAAATTTGATTGAAATACAAGTTTGAGGTTGGATAAGAAGACCCGAAAATCAAGTTTGTAATTACATAGAATGGGCGTAAAAATTCACAAATTTTCTCCCCCTTTCCCCAATCTTCAACCGTCAGAACACACTTGTAATTTGTATCTTTATACTGAAGACCACTAAAAGCACGCTTGTATTTAATTGCACTCTCAAGCATATTGTAAGTAGAATTCCATCTAGTAGGCACATCTAAACGCAAACCAGCTTTGGTATCAATTCCACCAACTTCATTGACACATTGAAGAAACACTTTCATCCTCCCCTCTGATGCCTTGACATATTTACTACTCTCCCTTATCTTCTCTAAAGCTTTACCAGCCACTTTCAAACCAGCTTGAACTATAAGGTTCAAGATATGAGCACAACATCTCACATGAAAAAATTTGCCCTTGCAGAAAAGACTATCTTGTAAAGAAAGTTTCTCTTTCAAGATCTCTTGCATAACATCATTAGCAGAAGCATTATCTAAAGTGAGAATACTTTTTTGTCAATACCCCATTCTTTTAAGCAACCGTACACTTTATTTGCCAATTCAAACCTAGAATGTGGAGGCTCCATTTTACAAAAAAAAATTATCTTACTTTTTAAATTCCAGTCACAATCAACAAAGTGTGCTGTCAAACAAATATAACCCTCACCATTACAAGCAGTCCAACCATCAGAAGTAAAACATATTCTTCCAGGGCAATCAATCATGACACGTTTTAATTTCTCCTTTTCAACACGAAACAACTTCACAATATCATTTGTAGCTGTCAACCTACCAATATTTTTGCCTTCGGGATACAAATAATTGAGTAACTTTCTAATAAATTTATACTCAACAAAAGAGATAGGGAGATCGTGTGAGATAATCGCCATGGATATAATCTCACGCACGTGCTTTGGATCAATTTTTCTAGTCCTTAAATATGCTTGTTTATCTAACATCATACCCACATTCAAATACTTAGAAGATGTTGGACATTTTGTAGTATGACATGCAAGAGTAGAAGTCCCATAACTAGAATTGACCCATACATATTCTTTTCCACACCCAATGCATTTCACCTTAGAAGAATCATTTTCGCATCTAGTAAAATTTGCCCATACCTCAGATGTAGTTGTTCTAGACTTCTTGCTCATTGGTGGTTTTCTAAGATCACCATATTCACCATGTACATTCTCAGTAGAAGCTTTAGATTCCGAAGCTTCCAAATGATCACAACCACTATCACAAGCAAACTGTGAATCCATAAATTGCTGCAAGTATAGAATAAAGGTTATCACTCCACAAATGAAGAAATCTAAAAAAATATGCTTTAGTCATAAATTAAATTGGATTCCTCTCTCTCTCTCTCTCTCCAAGATCAAATTTAAAGAAGCAACAACATTGCTCTCATCATATATAGATGTATAATAGTTTTATATAACAGAATGCAAGCAAAATGCTATTACTGTTACTGTTACTGTTACTATTACAGCACCCCCTCTCGTTCTTTCTCTCTCCAAAGAAGCAACAAACAGCCCCTCTCTCTCTCTCTCTCTCTCTCTCTCTCTCTCCAAGTTTGAATTCAAAGAAGCCAACATCAGCCCCTCTCTCTCTCTCTCTCTCCAAAATTAAATTCAAAGAAGCAAACAACAACCATTAATAGAGGAGGGCCGACCACTCCTTGAATATTTATTACAGCCTTTAATTTCTCTCTCCCACTTCTTTTCTTCCTCGAATTATAATCCTCCTAATTACAATTATAAAATTTACTAAACAAAACAAGATTTTGTACTACTTAATAATATATACTAACAATACAGTATTTTCTTATATATTTATATAAATACGAACAGACGAACTCAAATTAGCGCCTGAAACCGCTCATCCCCAAGAAATTGCTCACTCTTTTGGAGATTCAAGTAAGAAAACACACTAATGTTGAAGCTACTACTGCTAAGCGAGGCTGGTTGTACCCAGGAAACAAGAATAAAGGAGGAAGTTTCATACATACGTACCTTAAAATACGATAACGGCGGAGCGGCGAAGAAGGAACGAGCAGCAGCGGCGGCCGAAAAGATGGGGAGCAGCAGCGGCGACCAAGATAGGGCGAGCAGCAGCGGTGGCCAAGCGAAAGCAGCGCCGGCGAAGAAGCGGCTCACGCGATGTGATGCGGCGGACAGCGGACTCACGTGATGCGGCTGGGCTAAAATTAGGGTTTCGTCTGTTTTTTAAAATGTAAATGGAAAGTGCAGTTGCTCTCAATTGAGTCACCTTACGAGTTACGATTTCATGTCATGACCCAAAAAAAAAAATGAAGGCATCCCGCGGGCCAGCCCGGTTAAACCGTGGCCCGTCCCGATTAGCCTGCGGTTCTATCGATCCGGGCTAAAAAGCTCGGATGTTAAACGAGCAGGAAAAGTTGGGCCCTAAACCTATTTTTTTCGGTTAAACAGACTAGTCCGGTGGGCCGCAGCCCTAATAACATCTCTAGTTGTTGCTGATACCAACAAGACTTTGGGAAAATTTTAGTATGAGTTTTATAAATGATTGCCTCGTTCAAAGCACTAGGGTTGCATATTGGTGGTTGTTGATAGACTGACCAAGTTAGAACATTTCATAGGGCTCTCGGATCCATTTACGGTGAGAAATATGGCTGAGATTTTTGCTATGGAGGTGGTCCACCTCTAGGGGGTATCTTCCATAGTTTCGTATTGTGATCTTGTCTTTCTCAATTCTTTTTTAAGGAAATTGCTCAAGACGGTAGGTACACCCTTGAGGATGGTTGAACTTATCATCCAGAGACAAATGGACAATCAAAGATGGTGAATCTCTATTTAAAAACCTATTTGCGTTATTGTTTCGGAACATCCGAATCATTAGTCGCATTGGTTATCTTGGGTAGAGTATTATTTGAACATGAGTTTTCACTCAGCCACGGGTTTGTACTCCTTTCGAGGTCGTGTACAGTCGACCTCCATCTTTCATGTCATAATTTCTTCCTGAGGAAATTTGCGTGAAGGTTGTGAATGATAAGTTGGTTGTACTGAATTCTATTATGTAGTTGATATTTTAGTTGGAACAAACGCAACAACGTATGTTCCAGCAGCTTATCATCACTGGTAGGATATAAAATTTGAAGTTGGAGATCGTGTACTCTTGAAGTTTCAATTGTCTAGGCGGTCTATTTTGTTCAAGGCATTGAATGTGAAGCTAGCGCCTCGATACTTTGAAACTCTTGGGATTTCTCATAAGGTTGGTGCTGCCACATATCGGTTACTCTTACCGACTAGATCCCACATCCATTCGATGTTTCATGCTTCACAACTCTGCCATCATAGACCATGTGGTGGAGACTGAGTTGCCAACAAATTTTGGGAATGCACCTCTTGAGCTCATTCCTTCAAAATTTCTGTGTTGTAGGGAGGTGTGAAGGGGAGATGACCATGTTTTTCAATTCCTTGTTACATGGGAATGACTATCCTTGTATGAGGCTACTTGGTTGGATGAGCTACAATTCCGTTCTCAGTTTCCTAACTTCAGCCTGTAGGACAAGGCCGTTCTTAAGGGAGAGGGAATTGATGATTCGATTGATCCAATTGTTGATTAAATGTTTTCTTTTATTTTCTCAGGGGGTTTCTATTATTGGCTGGTCAGCCCATGGGCTTAATTGGTAGGTTCTTTGTTTACTTTAAATACAAGTTATCTATATCTAGGGTTAGGATGGAAAAATAATTAGAATTTTTCAGCTTAGACATGGTCAGGAGATTTCCTATGGAACATTGTTTATTTTCTCGAGTTCCATTCTCTTTTCTATAACAAGATATCAACCGCGACCTCCACTGCTTCAATCAAGAAGTTGCAAATCTCAAATTTCTCAATTTCAACAGCGTAACTAAATCACATCTTATGGGAAAGTCTCATCTCATCACCAAATATTTTCTTTAATCTCCCTCAGTTTTTCAAGGTCTCCACCATCTACATTCTCAATCATCATAGCATCATGTTTAGAAGGAGAATACATGGCTTGTTGCTTCAAAAACATAATAAATCATTTATTCTTTAAATTATAAGGGCATCTAATTGGGACATTCTCTTGATCATTCTAATATATATAAGATTATAAGTGGAGATATTAACCTTTTTTAAAAATCAATTTCTTAATATGTCCTTCAAATCTATCATATATTACTTAGTAATAGAGAGGTCAAAATGAGTCAAATCTTACAAAGTTCACCTCTATCAATTCTATGGAAAATAGAAATTTTAAGTTTTAATATGTTATTTCCTATTTTCATGTCATTAAATGAATTACAAAAATAATTTTAAATGGAAAGTTTGTTAACAACTTATCTATTAAACATTTCATTCATATTTGCGTATACTAGATATAATAAAATTATTAATTATCACTACATTATTCTCATTAGTTTAACAAGTGATATCGAATCAAATAAAAAATGTTTATTTAATTTTTTTTTTATATCGAGATATTTTTCTTGGGAGCAATTGTGACACCCCAGCCTTATAAACCTTGACATATATTACTTTTAACTTGATTAAACCTGTACGTTTTATTCACTTGTAAACAGCTGTAATATGTTTACAAGATACAATTCATCTAATCAATAAAGGCTCATTTACACCCATAAGCAAAGATCCCTAATAGATGCAAAAGTATTCACCACAACCACACCAATATTTACATGACAAAAATTGAGTAGTAATATTATACAAGCCAAACTGAACAACAAAATAGAACGCCAAAAGCATAGTAAGCCCATGATTAAGCCCCAAAGGTCGTCATGCATGTACACCGATCCTCAAAAGCTTGCAGGAGCACAAACAACATGTCTGGTAAGCCATTAGCTTACACATCGTCATCAGGCTCACCTACAATGCACAAACTAGGTGAGCTAAAGCTCAATAAACATAAATCATGCATGTACAATAAGTTAAATATTTGCAGAAACTTTAAAAAGATATGAAATGCATGCTAATGAAACCTTAACACATGTTTTAGAATCTTTTATTTTTTAGTTTAGCTGGAGGTTTGCTGTTACCTTTGTTCTTCTTAGGTTTCTGATCTAGCAGCTTCGGTAGTGCACTTGACCCACCTACTCTGCACCAAAAAGAGCTAGCTCAATAAATAATAACAGTCATAGAGTCTATCCATGTCTCACATACCACCGGCCCGACAAATCGAGCCTATCCATATCTCACATGCCATCGACTCAATATATCATAGAGCCTATCCATGTCTCACATGCCACCGACCTGACGAATCAAGCCTATACATGTCTCAAATACCACTGGCTCAGCACAACATAAAAACTATTCATGTCTCACATGCCACCGGCCTTACGAATCAAGTCTATCCATGTCTCACATGCCATCGGCCTCGGTACACTGATAGTGATAAACTTTACATTTTCCATTTCTTTTCATCATATAGCGCATGCAAAACAGGCTATATATTCCTTATGCATGCACATGCCAATGCTCGTGAATTTTATGTTTAATACAATACCAAATTACTCATTCACACCACGTAATTCATATCCATCAATATCAAGAAGCACAAGTCACAAATATCTCATAGCAAAATAATACGAACAAATATTATGTCTATGCATTGTAGGTGCAAATGGATTTCTACTTACCTCTATCCAACATGATTATCTAGAACTTCTTATCTTTTGTTTGCCAAAACAGTAAATCTAAATTAACATGTAAAATATTATATTAGTTTAATGGTAGTACATTTTGTTAAATGAATCAAAAGACAAGACAATGTATATGATTATTTTTGTAACAACATTACTTAATAATTGAAGTTAAAATAACAATATCCATATCAATTTGATCTTATCTAAGCTCGATCTAAACTTAAGTCTATAACATTTATTTATAAACCCAACTTTAAAAATGGAGAACTCATATAGAATATCTACTAAGAGCTACCAAAGACATAATTGAACAACATGTTTTGTAGTTTAGGTTAAGTTAATTAAATAACATAAAGTGGTGCTTGATCAACTAACACATATACTTAATAATTCAATCACTAATGTGAAAGGATAACCCTGGCGCACATTAAACCCCAGTAAAACATAATTAACAAAATTATCACTACACTAATTAGTTCAATCAATGCCATGCTCCAAACCAACTAAATATTATATTAAAAACTTTGTATCCTATTGATTGTAGTTAATAAAACTATTCTATAATTTCATTATTCTCTCTCTGTCTTCTCTTATAATAATATTCCTCATCAATTAATCTAATTTGTGTGATTTCTTAGAATCTTTAACACTTATCTAATCCAAGCAAAAGAAATATGTTTACCTTTTGTGTTGTCTTCAATACTTTGGTCACCCCAGGAGCAGTGCACCATACAGTAATAAAATTTTCTTATTCTTTTTCGTCAATCTAGTTTATCTATAAGATTAGGAGTTTACATCTCTTACTTATCTGATTATGCCGCCTCACTTCAACCAATTAAATGAAACCTTGAATTTCTATTATTATTATTATTATTATTATTATTATTATTATTATTATTATTATTATTATTATTATTATTATTATTATTATTATTATTATTATTATTATTAACTCGCCACATGTAATCCTACTTTATTAATACTTGACATATAATCTCTTCCTCAACATTTAGCCTAAGGGGTTCCAACCTATAATGTAAACCCCTAAAAATTAAACAATAACATACCAAACATAATTAAATACGAGCTGCAATACAAATAAAAATGCAACTTAATTAGCAAATAAAATTATAAATTGAATGCAATGCATGAACTATATTGGCTAGTGAGTAGTGAGAGGCTTGGGGTATCACAGCAATATCCCCCCATCCTATAGTATAACAAATCACAAATTTTTTTTATGCTTCGGGTGCATCATGCAACACAATCTACAATATCACTTTTTTAATTAAGAATTATTATTTGTTTACTTGAAAAATATTACTACCAGTTTGTTATTTTAATAAAAACAAGTTGCAATACTTTTTAGTTAAATAAGTAATAATGTATATCGGATGCACAGTGCACTCATGTATAAAAAGTCACTCTCACCAAATAATATTAAACTGAAAATTAAGCCCATTTAATTCCTTCATAATAAAAAAAGCCAAAAAAAAAAAAAAAAAAAAGGAAAAAGAAAAAGAAAAAGAAAAAGAAAAGGAAAGGGAAGGAAAGAAAGAAAATGAAACCTGCCTTTGATAAATAAAATCCCAGTAAAAAAATCTGCGGATTTGCTTTGAAGAAAGGTGAAGTCTGTAACATAAAAGGAGGGGAAATTCCAGAAGATATCATCATCCACACAGCAGGCATAACTTTCTCAGCGGAACGTTCTTAAGCTTTGATGTCACTTATGCAGATCTGTATTTTTGTGATACCATTCACACACATATACATTTCATTGTGTGTTTATATATACATATATTTTCTTAGTTTCTTGACATGCAATCTATACGGGTGGGATGTATAATTATTAAATCCACATATTGTTTTCAATATAAAATGGAAGTAATTTCCACATAAATTAAAACTCTTCCCATCTTTTTCCTTCGGACCATTCGATAATCAGATAGATTGGATTGGTTGGTTTCATTGATTAAATCAGAAAATCGGTGCTTGAACCGATCCAAACATTAATAAAAGTATTTTTGTGGTTGAATCGGTCAAAATCGATCCAACCGGCCAACCAAATTTTCTAAGTTTTTCTAAAATTAAATTAAAACTTAAAAAATAAAAAAACTATTTTATGGAGTACTAATATCATATTTTAAATTATGTATTTACAAAAATTATTTTTTTGTGGATGTGAATATATAACTAGTATTTCTCCTGTGAGTTGCACGATTTATAATATAATAATATAATAAATTATTATGAAATAGTAATATAATTTTTAAAATAAAACATATAATTATATAACATATATTTTGATAAAAATGGGTTAAAATAAAAATATCTTACAATTTAAAAATATATTAAATATTAAAATATTTCACAATTAATATATGAAAAAATATTTTATATTTAAAAATTAATATTTTATTATTATATATGCTATATGGATATCAAATTGAAGATCATAAAAAATAATTAATTTGATATATTTTTCATAAAAAACGGAATTGAGATGAAAAAGTTATAAAACTAAAAAAATGAGAGTGAAAAATATTGATTGAACATGATATTTACTAAAGTAGAAAGCTGATTTAAATTAGTCATAATATTTTGCTTTTATATAGTTATCCATATATGTTACATACAAAAAGAAAAAAAAATGTTATTTTTATTTTTTTAGTTGAACTGTCAATTCGACTTATTGAAACTTCGATTCATGCGATCTCTAATCCAATTATACGAACATCAATAGGTACATACTATAGTAAATTTACCAACATTGTACAAGTGAAAGTTAAATTGTGAGTGAAACAGAGCATAACAGAGCATGGAGATGGAACAATAACCAGAAGTTCAGACTTCAACCAGCAGGTATTGTGGAGTACTTATACGTCATGTAATTAATAATAAAATAATATTTTTTGCTGGATCAGTTATTGGACTTTTCTTTGTAAACACCTAAAACACCTATTATGTCAATCATAGGGGCTTATAAAGCAAGGAATGGATTCTTGGTGAAAGGTCATTAAATTGGTAAAAAAATAAAATGATATTCATTAATTTTTGCATTTTTCAACATATTATTTTCAATTTTATAATTTTTTTATAACTAGTATTTCTCCAGTGCCTTGGATGATTTATATATAATAATGTAATAAATTATTATAAAAATAGTAATATAATTTTTAAAATAAAACATATAATTGTATAAAATATATTTTGATAAAAATTGGTTAAAATAAAAATGCCTAACAATATATAAATATATTAAATATTAAAATATACCATAATTATATATAAAAATAGTATTTTATATTTATAAATTAATATTTTATTATTATATATGCAATATGAATATCAAATTGAAGTAAAAAATGAATTATTTGATATATTTTTCATAAAAAACGGAGTTGAAATGAAGCTTATTAGACATGATAGTTTCTAAAAATAGAAATTTGATTTAGGCGGGAAATGACATTTCTGTAAATTATTACAATTGTCCTATTTTTATATAGGTATAGATTAACCTCTAATTTTTTTTAACTTATGCTCGATTTTATCGAATATCAAATTTTTTTACGTGACTGTCGAATTGCCTATAAAAAATAAAATTAAGAGTGTCACGTTAGCAGTTTCTAACTAATTTATATATTTTGATGATTTGGACATAAATTAAACCTCGAATAATTTTTTTCCTAATTGAATTGAGCTTATTCTTATGTTTTCATATTTATTTCTCCATCTTCCCAAAAAAAGAAAAAAGTTTGATTCCTATAACTAAAAATAGCTACATAGAAACATGATTATTATTATTTTTAGATAAAGAGAGTACAATTAATCACGCCCTGCTCTAAATACCCACATTTCCCAATAGGCCAAATTTTAATAAATGGAAATTGAGCTGTTGTCGGTCGTCTTTTAATGTATAAAATGAGCACTTATTTTAGAGAGAAGGTTAATGACGCTAAAGTAATAATATTATAATTATTGGTGTTGATGAATTTAGGGCAGGCTTGTACGCATCATAGCGTAAGCCATTGCTGCACACTTAGCCACACCCCTGCACACACCCTTTCTTTCCCTTCTCCATTTTGATACCTTGCATGACCTTACAAGCTACGCATCCTTTCAACGTCGCACTTTGCTTACTCTTTGACTTGTGTCCCCTACCCCCACCCCGACCCCCACCCCCACCCCTATAAGAACACACACACTCACTCCCAAGTAAAGCACACCCACACCCAGCTTTGATCAGCTTTCCTTATTCATAAAACTAGCACTTGTGATTGGTTGCTTTTATGTTCTCCCACAACGCACCTTATGAGCACCTTCTGATCTTCCTTTTCTTGCTTTTCCTTTAACTTTCTCTTTTCTATTTATTGATTGTTTGGGGCGACTACTCATGCACAGATTACTATGATGCTCTAATAATCCTGGAACAAACAGCATTATAAATACTGCCAGGGTGAAATCACGTACCACAGACAGAGACCACAGAACCTCTCTCTCTCTCTCTCTCTCACATACTCACACACAGATCCAATGGAGAAGGTGTATGGGTTGAGTCACCTGTTCATGACGGTATTCCTCTACTGCTTCGCCAACCTTATGGTGGTTCCGGCGATCACCGACGTCACAATGGCAGCGCTCTGTCCTGGAGAAGACAAATGCTCGCTGGCCATATATCTCACCGGCGCTCAACAAGCGGTACGCCACTTTTTTATTTCTGCTATATCACGACCTTTGATAAAACAGTTAAATTTAATTACGGACACTGAATTATATAATGATGATATTATTAAACGTACAATCATTTTAATGAGTTGAAAAATCAAATAAATATCTTTCTCTGTCTTTTTCTAGCAGTACTCCCTCACTCAGCTACATTTCTTACAGGAGAAGCAAAAAGAATTTTTTAAAAAAATAAAAAAATAATAATAGTGAATAAAATAAATTTTAGTAATTACTTTTTATTTTATTTGACCATTTCAAGACATTGCTTCATCAGTGGGTAACCATTTAATATCTTCTTCTTCCATGATTTACTGTGGTGGTGATCTGTCCGGATGAATCTTCTTTTATATGCCTCCGCACGTCATCATGTGCTCATTTTCCTAAAATTCGAATGATGTTTCTGTTGCTAATAAAGTCTAGCTTCTCTTACACCATTTTCGGACAAAAAGAATAAAAAAAAGACAATTAATTTCCTGATTGCTTCCCCGTTTTCCGCAATTATTACGGGAGTAGAAACTAAAATTGCTTATTTAAAAAAAAATTATAATTTCGTATGAGAAATTTTATTTTATTATATATTTTTTTAATTTTATTTTAAATAAATGATATCATTATATACTAAAGTTGTAATAATTATTTTAAAATAAAAAATAAAATAGAAAATACTAAATCCTAATCCACGTAAAGAAAAAGGTAAGGTGACATTTGAACCCAAATATGAAGACATGAATTAAAAAATATATGATTTTTATTTAGATAATTTATCCATTTCATGAGAATAAAACGTCATTTTCTGTCAAAACAACATTCTGAACAAGATTGGCAAGTTGTCTGGTTTCTACCCACTACAAGAGAATAATATCCCCAGTTCTTTTAGTATCCACAACGATCTTTGCCATTTTCATTTTATCTTTAAATAATGAAGGCTTTCCACAAATATTTGTAGTTGCCAACATTGAAACAACACGCGACGTAACAATTATTACCTCAAACCCCACTCTCGTTCATATAAATGAGATGAAATATAAAATAAAATAAAAAAATTTAAAAAATTCAAATATAAAAATTGAAATTGAAATTTATTTTTAGAAAGTAATTATAAGAAATTGATATTGGACAAACTTCGCTTGGAGTGTAGGTTTTCTCCTCAGTGTCACTTTCTCAATTCCGCCTGCAATTCATTTCTATACAAAAATGTTAAAAGAAAATTAAAAAATATAATTCTAATCAGTACAAAATCTAGATATAAAAATTGAAAGTAAAGTTTATTTTTAGAAAATAATGTTTTTGAATGATGTTTTTCTCTTAGTTCTACTTCATACATGTCAAATCTATAAGATAATTATCATCATTAATATTTAAAAAAAATATTAATCATAATATTAAAACACCAGCTGAAAAAGGTTTTCATTTGATTAATTCGACTACCGTACACGCCATGTCTCAAATCTATCTTAGCATAAGAAGTGGAAGCCCACACTAATCACTTTATGTCAATTCAAATTCTTCCAACTTAATCTTATAATCATAGCGAATCGAACCCTCACACTTTAAGTTTGATTTGTTTATTGTAAGGTCATATTCAAGCTTGAATTCAATTTGAACTCGTGAGCTTATACTATTTGATCAAAACAATGCAAGCTTAATAATTAAATTTGATTTTTCTTATATATATATTTACGACCTGCTCACCATGAAATAACAAACCAAATGTTGTCAATGATTTATATAAATGAGGTTTGTTAAACAAGTTCAATCAAATTATTATCGAATTAAATTTCAAATAGCGACTGCATCAGGACTCTTATTTCCTGTAGATGGTAAGGACAGATGGTATGGGAAAGAAGGCAATCACATGTAGAAGTTCACTTAGTGGGCGTCATGTTAAGTAATGCTTTTTCAATTCTAGGAAGTTTATTTCCACATCCTCTCTACGTATGCCTGCGATGTTTTTTGCAGTTTTCTCATTTTAAACTTCATCCGTCATTTTGTTTTTGTTTTTTTCATTTTCTTGGAAAATTACACATGGTAATATATCACGTACTTTGTTACTATTACAAAATTGGACCTGTCCCACGTCACGTTCAAGAGATTAATCAAAATTGGGATATTGGAAAAAATAAATAAAAAATGCAAGTCCAAGTATTAATGTACTTAGGTCTACCAACGTAAAAATTTAGATGGGGACCCTCAATAAAGATTAGGTCTTTTCGGCCAATTTAAGTCTACTACTAATTAATAGTCTCATAAATCCTATTTATGTATCTTAACTCTCATCCAACCCCGTGTCAAGAGTAGTGTAGGGATCTATTTTTCAACATCAATATATATATATATATATATATATTACTTTTGTATAAATGTATCTATCACTCCATCCATTTAATTTAAGGATTGTGCTTGTATAATTAAATATAAAGGGAAAATTGCAAAATTAGTCCTCCAACTTATGGGTTGTCTCAAAATTAGTTCTTTATCTTTTTAATTGCTCGAATTTAGTTCTTTATTAATCAAAATTAAAAAAAATTATCCAATAATTACACTTATACACCGCATAATCACATTACATTAGTGATTCACATTTTTCTTCCTAATATGTGGCCTCTATGGTCAATATATTGATGTGTTTGATATCATATTGTTTATTACGAATGACATGTTCATTTCACTTATTATGCCACAAAAATGAAAAATCTTATTTAACACGATAATGTGTGGTGCATGTGCAAATATGTAAAAAGAATTTCAATTTTTTTTCTTAATTAAATAGAAAAAGGACCAAAATTATAAAATTAATAAGATAAAAAACTAATTTTGCAACTACTCATAAATTACAGGAATATTTTTGCATTTTTTTATCTAAATTTAAGTAATAACACTTTTTTTTTCTTTTTTGGGACTGCAAGAGTATAATTTTCTTATGTTTTTAAATTTTATTGATGGAAACAATTCTAATCATTAACAATTAATACAAGATTCATTTTCACAAAAAAAAAAAAAAAAGAAGTGCATTGCAGCACGCATAGTCATATGCTCCTCTCTCTCTCTCTCTCTCTATATATATATATATATATACATATATATTCTAATATTGTATGATTGTTTGCAAGTAAAGGTTGATCCAATGTTGCATAATTTGCACTACAAAACAGTAAGTTGAGGCGACAACAAGGATACCATTATTCTAATTGTCACTATTCTTCCATTTCTCTTTCCCTTTTTCCTTTATTTCTATTTTTATTTGTTAATGTATTTAACAAGTGATATTTCAAAATTTGATAGAAGGAAGTTAATTATATAATTTGAAGAGATGATTACATAAGTAGGCGTAGGGTAAATAGTTGTAATGAAAATAGTAGTAGGAATAGGATTGCAATGACAATAATGATGAATAGTATAGTATGCGTGTTGTGCAGATCGTAGGGTTGGGATCACTGATGGTAATGCCTCTGGTTGGGAATCTGTCCGACATATATGGAAGAAAAGTCATGCTCACTGTCCCCATGACTCTTTCTATCTTCCCATTAGGTACGCCATACGCTCTACCCTCACACTCTCTACTATTATTATTATATACAGTATGTACCGAACAAATTGTTTCACAAGTGTTGTATGAATCAGCTTTGTGAGAAATCGAGAAGGATGATTCGTATATAAGATCTGTCCGTTAACTTTTGAACCAATACTTTTTTTTTCTTTTTTGAAGGAATATTAAGTGTACAGAAAAAGGGAAAAGAAAAACAAAAAATGGTAAAACATTAAAGTATATTCAGAAATAGAAGAATATTTAAAGCACCTAAAGTAAAAGAGGAGAGATATAAAGAAAAGCAAAAAAGAAAATAAAAAATTGTACTACATGTAATAGTGCTTTCTTTGTTATTATTTCATTATTATTTTTTACATAGCATGTGTACTTACTTTGTAAGTATAATATTCCTAATTTAGCAACCCAAAGTCGGATCCCCACTAACATAGTTTGATATAGTTGAAAGAGATAGTACCACTCTATGGGCCTCTACTAATTGGAAATCCTAAATGGGTCGGGAGGTGGAAGATGGGCCTACAATAAATGACAATAAACAGCACTCCCACATAAAATATCAAGCCCATCTCGGATTTGGAAAATCAGGTCCAGCCCACTCGTAGTGGGCCTTGTGAATGGCCCAGATGATTGTTTTCGGAAAATCAAGTATTTAAAGTGAACAGTGTGATTTTATGGGTACAGTGATACTGGCGTACAGCAGGACAAGATATTACTTCTACGCTTACTATGCGCTCAAAACTCTGATCGCCATGGCCACTGAAGGAAGCGTTCAGTTTCTTGCTCTTGCATATGTGGTAATGCTTCGCTTTCGCCCTCTTTTATGCATTGTCCTGAAATTTAGCATAGCAGCTAACAGATGATCACTCTCTCTCTATGGGTGGTTGCAGGCAGATAATGTTCCAGAGAGCAGAAGGGCTGCAGTATTTGGGATCATGTCAGGCTTTGCATCTTCTTCTTTCGTCTTTGGGAACTTTTCGACTCGCTTTTTATCCACCTCTGCCACATTTAATGTACTCTCGTTGTTCTTCATCCTTCCTTTTTTTGCATCTAGAATAAGAATAACATTCTCTATTGAAGGGAAAAAAAAAAGTAGCACAAGAAGAAGGAGCTAGTATAGATTGAACAAATTAAGTTAAGCAGTAGTATAATCAGGGACTGATCAATAATTTCGTTTGAAGAGGGCAAAAATTTTAACTATAGGACGAACTTTGAAGAAACGAGGGGCGAATTCTTAAATATTTGGAATTTAACTGAAAAGTATTTGATAAAATTACCTATAAAAATGAAATTTACAAAATCCAAGGGGCGACCTGCGCTCCCCCTAAATCCGTCCTTCAATATAATTTTGTGGTTGTCTGGGTTTGTGCATAGGTTGCGGCTGCAATGTCCGTCGTTGCTTTGGTGTATATGAGAGTGTTTCTTCCAGAGTCAATGATGAAGACTAACATTTGTGCCAAGAGCACAGAAACTGACTGTCT
This sequence comes from Caryopteris x clandonensis, assembly GCA_028749325.2. Taxonomy (NCBI): domain Eukaryota; kingdom Viridiplantae; phylum Streptophyta; class Magnoliopsida; order Lamiales; family Lamiaceae; genus Caryopteris; species Caryopteris x clandonensis. Next base: position 860,828 of record JAPYKT020000033.1, on the reverse strand, counting down.
TCTGGAAAAATCTCCATCGAAAAAGTGGAACCTTTTCAACAATCTGCCTTCCGTTGATGACACCATTTGCTTGTTGAGGACTAGGTCAGCCCAACAATTTATTTCTTTGTATTCTAAATGTTGAGATATTGAAATATACGACGATACTATCTCTAACAGTTTAAGCTTTTAGATTTAAGACGATGTTTACCTTGAAAGGAGCCATTTATATTTTATTAATACTCAAACTTGCTCTGCAAAAAAGTTCTTCAATCTCTGATATTATTTGAAAATTTTGGAACCATATGAGGGAATCCCATATTTGTCGTCATTTTTTGTTTTTCCTTTTGGTTAATGCTTTAGGCTAATGCATTCATATGAATAACTACTGTGCAGCCCTACCTTTTCAAAAGCAGCTGCGGTTGCATTCTTCGTCAATGTTGCAGATGTCGGCCTCTATGCTTCTTTAATGGTACGTTCTGTATTTTTGTAACTTCCATCAAATGAGTGTATTGATTCTTGAATCTTGAGAATTTCTACATAGAACGATAAACAAGAGCTGTTTTTCATCAAAAGGGTGTTGGTCTGATGAGTGATCGCCTTCTTTTGTTAAACACAATGCAGTATTACTTGAAGGCTCAGTTTCACTTCAACAAAGACCAGTTTGCTGATCTGATGATAATTTCTGGAATTGCAGGAGCAGTGTCTCAGGTACTGTTATCCATACTTAGCCATTGCATAGTTTCTTATTCCACATTTTCTGTATATGATTTTGTTATGTGTGAGAGACTTTGATTTTGAAATCATTCATTTCAGCTGATCCTTATGCCCATATTAACTCCTTTCATGGGAGAGGAAAAGATGCTTTCTGTAGGACTCTTTTTCGCAGCCGCCCATGTAAGTACCCGGCCTGCACAAGTACTGCTTATATTTCTCTATGTCAAACTTCTACCTCTCCCTGTCTCTCTGTCTCTCTATTAATATTTTATTGATTGCAGATGATGCTTTACAGCGTAGCTTGGGCGCCTTGGGTACGTTCTTGACCAGTTTCTTTTACTGTACTTATATATTTCCTCGTAACTGTTTGCTGATATCAACATTGGGGAATTTTGCAGGTTCCTTATGCAGCAGCATTGATATCCATTGTAGCTACTTTTGCCCTCCCATGTGTAAGCTCCTTTTTTTTTTTTTCCCTCGATTAGTATTTTCGAGTACTATATTGTTATAATGTTCTTCTTACGTTTACATTACAGTTACGAAGTATTGCATCCAAACAAACTGGACCAAGTGAGCAGGTGATTTTTATTCACTAATTTGATATGATTTTAGGTCAAGTTCAACTGTTTGAAAATTACTGATATGTTTTCACCATTGGATGTAATCAGGGAAAGGCTCAAGGGTGCATTACAGGCATATGCTCCTTTGCCAACATTGTCTCTCCTCTTGCTTTCAGCCCTTTAACAGGTAACCGAAACTACTGGACCATATCTGTTACTTCTCAAAGGAAACTCATTATTCGAATCCCATAAAAACCAAAACCCCTTCTCTTTTTTTGTAGCTTTGTTTCTATCAGATAATGCACCATTTCACTTCCCTGGATTCAGCATTATGTGCTCTGGCTTAGTTGCTGTAAGTGTCACTTTTGAAAAAACAAATAAAAAGAAGTTTCATATTATCATCTACAACTTTGATCATAAATAACTCTCTCTCTCTCTCTCTCTCTCTGATGCAGATGGTAGCATTCGTACAAAGCACCATGATAAGGCCACCTCCAACTCCAGAGAAAAATTGCAACGGCGATAGCAGTTCCAGCACCACAGAGCCCTTAGTTTGAAGTAGAAGTTATGCAGTTTAATTAGTAGCTGTGTTATAAATTATGATTCCAGTACTTTTTATCATCGGAATATATTGAAAGCTGGGCTACTGAAGATCATTGGGAGCAGAAGGCGTGATGAAGGAGGTAGCCAAGTATGGAGGAGTATGTATATATTCATTATATATAGCCTATAGGTAATGTTTCCTTGTGTTTCTTTACTCCTTTAAGTAGTATCAAGAAATGATTTTTAGGAATTGTGTAAAGCAGTAAAGGGAATTGTGGAAATGAAAATATGAAATTAGAGCCAAAAAAGTTCCCTATATATGTGGGAACAAGTATAGTGGTCAATTGATGTGAAAGTTTTTATTATATTCTACAAAATAATAATTCTTCCTTAATTCTAGTAAGATCAACAATTCACTACTTTTCCAAAACAATACAATAATATTATATAGCCCTAAATATAAGTTTGAAACTAATCAATAGAAAAAAAAGAAAAAAAAAAGAGATAATTGTTGTATAATATCTTTATTGTTTTAAGTGATAGAGATGGTTAAGAAATTTTATATTTATGTAAATGTTATTTATTTTATTATAAATTAAGGGCAATAACCTTTTTTATATATAAATATATATCTCAAATTCTTTGCAAATCAATGCATATCTAGATTGTTTTAATCTTGATCATATGATACTTTTAGACTTTTTAACAAAATTACTATATATATTATGATAGATTTCAAAAGCTTTCTTGTGATATACTACAAGCACATGTAAATAAACCTGGAATATATAGTTATTTGGTTTTAAGTCAAGTGATAAAAAAATTGTGTTTTTATTGTATTTGTTTGATCTTTTAAATTTAATTCAACAATGATATAAATTTTAGAGAAAAGAAATTATATTGGTTTAAAATTAGTAATATAGAAAAAAACTACAAAAATATAATAAAAAAATTTTGTGAGTTAACATGAATTATTTAAAAGAGTTATTACACAAAATATCAATTTTTATACTTCAACAAGATAATTAATATGAATTTTTCCATAAAATATTCTTACCACAAACACTAAATTTTTAGCTTAGTAATTGTTACTTGTTAAAAATGTCATGTTTACAAGTCTCTCATTATATTCTTTTAATTTCTTATGTATAAATATATCATCAAATTTATTTAAACGTATGCTATCATATAATCAAATTTAAGTTTTTAAATATGTACACACGCACACACACACACACATATATATATATATATGTATAATACGCATTATTTTGACTTTAATATGTAAATAACACTTATACATATGCATCTAAAAATAAGAAAATAAATTTTAATACCAATGTAGTATTTACGATAAAAATTATTATTTTTAGTTTTAGTTTGGTCAAATTTTTTTCCCTCCACTTTAGTTATATACCTCTGCAGTACTCACTTTTATTTACACAAGTTAGTTCTCAGAAATTTGCTCACTAATTAGTAATATGTTTTATGAAAAAAAATCTAAGAATTTTCAAAATTAACGCTTAGTTCTAAGAAGTAGATCAAAGTCTTACATCGTTTTCAACAAGAGTGGAAGCTTGAAATGATACTTCTCAGTCTCATAATGTGTAAGAACAACTCGCAAGCATGCGAGACTAATTAGAGTAAAATTATGGTGAGAACAAGTATCGATTCACAGGGACCGTTTAATGAAATTCCAACTAATTACTCGCTTATATTATCCTACTTTATCCAAAGATTTGAACTTTGATGATTGATGGTAAAAAAAAAAAAAAAGAATAAAACAAAAGATAGAAATAAATAAACAATTCAGATTCAAGCAAGAAATGATTTCAGAGGTTAAATGGATTCTAGGATATGCACTCGTGTGACACATATGACTTCTTTAAATGTATCAAATCATATTTAATTCCTATATTCATGGGAGAATCACTAATATGCTTAGACCATCTCTCTTGAGTTAGATATAAAAGTAAATTATACTTCAATGATCATATGACGATATCCCAATGTTATCTAACTCCCAATAATTCCTAGAATTTATTCTCTTTACAATACTTACCAATCTCTCGATGTAGCAAATATATATTACGCGTTTTCAATCTGTTAATCAATTACTCTCTCTCGGGTGATAATAGATCAACTACACATACACAATAATTCGCCACATAATTTCATACTACAATCAAATCAAGGAAGCATAAATGAATTAAAGAAAGGAATAATATCATAGCAAATCATATGAATCCATAATTGTACACACCCTAGAATCACTAATTGTTTAGCTACTCATTATCAACTTGTAATCCACAGGAAATAAATTGATAATTATAGCTAACATGTATTTACAAGAGAAAAATAACAAAAACTAAGACATATGCCCAAGGATTCTTCCTTCTCCCTTCTCTCTTCTCTCTTCTCTCTGATGACTTGGTTGCACGTTTCCTATTTATATACTTGTTTTTAGCTCTGAAAATTGATGGTCAACTTTGTTCCCACGTTGCTCCTTTTATAGGGGTCGATTAGGGTTTCAAACCCCCAAAAATTTCCTTTGAAACGAGAGAAAAGTATGAATCTTTAACGGAAGCACGGTATGTGCTTAATGGACTACGCACGGTCTGGGAAGCACGATCAGTGCTTAATGCACCACGCGCAGTCCGTTTTTAGCCATGCATGGTTCGTGCTTTGCTTGCCTTGAAAAGGGGACGTTCTAGACTCGAGCATGGTCCGTGCTTCTAGTGCACGGTTCGTACTTCAACTGGCCCAAAATTTGCTCGTTCTGTTTATATGCACGGTTCGTGCTTCTCATGGCACGGTCCGTGCGACCTCAAATGTCGGTTTTTCAGTCAAAATTTCAAAAAATTCTTGACGTAATAAAATATAACACAATTATTATAAATTTATTACTTAAGATATATGCAATTCATTAAAAACTATGTATAATGACCCTAAATTACACACAACCCTATGTTTATCAGTGTGCAAGAAAATGTGCCACACGACTAGTTTGAAGTAGTGAAAAAGGGAGGCTCAACTCTCCAAAAAATTTCATAATATTCTTTATAATTATTTATTTTTAGTCTTTATTTTAATTACTTCATATTTATTAAGCACATCATATGTAATTTATTAAACATAATTTTTATATATGTAACATTTTAACTTTTTATTTATAAAATTAATTATATATAAAAAAATACATATATAATTGATCAATAATAATACATAATTAAAATTGAACTTCATAATAATAGTACAATAAAAACACACCTTTACAAGATTAAATTTTTGGATTAGAATGATAATTTTATTGTATTATTTTTATTTATGATTGAAATAACGTATTTTTATTATTTTTTTGTTTTATCAAATTTAATTAAAATAATTTTAAAATTAATTTTATTAAATTATTTGTAATACATAAAATATATATTCAATATAAACATCCATAAACTAATAAAAATAATATTATTAAAAAATGAAAAAAATGGCTAGTAACGACAAATAAAACAAAAACAAAATTATTTTAGCGCATGAAGAAACGCACTGTTGGAGAGTGAGATGGGAGCTTAAAGTGCGGATTTACATGGAGAAGCTAAGTGAGTAACATTGTTGACAATTAATTTGCAGTATGAGTTGAGTATTCCTCCACCTTTGAAATCACTTTTCCCTTCTAACATTAATAATACTTTCAATCCAGCTTTTAATTTATTTATCAATGCGGAACCTTACTATATATAAAAAGTTCAGATTTTTCTCTCCAAAATTTGCTGTCAAAATACAATATTTTTTTTATTCCTAATGTATTTCTAATACATAATGTGCCAAATTAATTATTCTTTTAGGATATTTAATGGAACATCACTATTACATGTATACAAATACATTATTAGACTTTTTAATCCTAAAATATCAATCATCATAAGAATTATGAATTTATATAACATTTAATTATCTTATGAAGTAATATTTTTCCTTATTATTTTAAATAAAACATAAATAAAATATTTTGTTATTGGCATAGTCAAACCAATCCCACATTAAATATACATGGTAGGATCCTCAGATTTATTAGGAAGAACATATATCTTTAATGGTATGTGGCATTTCGGAATGAAAATAATAATAATAATAATAATAATAATAATAATAATAATAATAACAATAACAATGATTGTACGGATTTAGTTCAAAATGGACAAAAAAAAAATTATGAACATAGATAGAACATGTAACGAACAACAATAATCATGAAAGTCACATAAGGTGTGGGTCACAAGATAATGATTAATGATTATGAATATGGAAGTCACATGTGTGGACCACAATCAAATTAATGCTGAGTTTCACCACTATTGTAATATTTTCTATTCTTGTCATGGACTTAGATCTTGTATAAAACTTGTCTTTTTTTTTTTTTTTTTTTGGTTGTTAGAAGGTTTCTTTATTCTGAAACATATTCTTAGATCTTCTTCTAACAAGCATTATCTGAAACCGAAAATAATCTCAAGTATAAATAATTTACTGAATAATAAAGTTTTAGTATAAAGTTCATTTAATTTTTCCCAAAGTTCCTTAGCTAAATTTAGTTTACTAGATTTCTTAGGACAGAGTCAGACATGTTCAAAATTATAGACGAATAAGCAATCTACTCATATCAGCTTTTTATCGGCAGTGTTAAAGGTCTATTATTTTGTAAGCCTTTTGTTGTATCAAAATACCTTTATTTTTTGTTGTCATATGAAAAATATATTTTTGCATTAAAAAAAACTCGAGATTATAAACCCACGTAGCCATTTTCAGAGAACACAACAACAATTTTTTTTTCTTTTTATAAATAAAAATAGCTCACAAAGCAAAATTTCAAGTAGAAAATAGCAATTCACTTAGAAATTGAAGTAGAAACAAATTAAGACACAAAAGTTTAATATGAACATGAATGGTGACCGAAAACAGTAACACAAAGTAGTTGTAATCAAAAGTGCGATTGGAAACACAACACTAACCAAATAAGTATACAATATCCAAGAGTTCTACAACCTAACATTCCGAAGGTGAAGGCACGATGGACGACCACTTTTAGGTATCGATTTGTCCTTCACCTACATCCACGAATATCATAATTAAACAATAAGGTTACATTATCATCTAGGTTTAGATTTTCCCAATTTCAAGCACTATTTAGGGTTAGTTTTCCCCAATTTCAAGCACTCTTTAACAATCATTGTGAACTTTGATGAAGTCCATAAAAACTTTGGTTGGACAGTTCCAAGAAACACCTCAATGCTGGCCCCAACATCCTCACTAATATTACAAAGATAGAACCACACACATTATGTTTCACACATAAGAAAGACAAAAGTAAAGCAGAAGAAAAAATCCTAAAGAGATTCAGAAAGTTCACTTGTTGAAATTAAAATGTGAAGGGAGTTGTATGAAGAAAACTCTTAGTTCAAGGATATAATACTTCTATTCTCATAAATTCCTAATAAACTAATACAAACATGATACTTATTTTAAAAGTAACTTCTTTTTTTTTTTTTTTCTTAAGTAGCTTCTATATAAATAATATTTTTATTCAAAAGCTTTTTTGTTAAGTATCATTTTTATATTGTGTTAATTTTAAGTCTTTGGAATAACCTTAATAAATCCTATATATTTCATCTAGTATCAAAGAAAGAAAGAAAATCAAATAATAATAATAATAATAATAATAATAATAATAATAATAATAATAATAATAATAATAATAGTAATGTGTTCTAAAAACATTGCCTATTGCATTCGTTCCACGAAGCATGGTTCTGTTTTAAGGTTGCCACCTTTTTTTTTTTTTTTTCAAATATATTTTTCCCCCACGTGTATATAGTTTAAATGCAGACCCCTACGTACTTCCTCTTCCTACGTTGAAAATTTCTGACAACATTTTCCACTTCCATTGCCATTTGCCACCCTCCACCATCATCGGCTACGGCGGAGACACCAAACAGCCACCATTCTCCGCCAAAAGCCCCGTTACATCTCTTAGAAAAGATGGGCGAAGAAACTCCTGGAAACAATGTCGTTTACCTCCATGGAGACCTCGACCTTAAAATCATCGAAGCCCGATGCTTACCCAACATGGACCTGCTCAACGAACGCCTCCGCCGATTCATCTCCGCCCTCAGAGTCTGCCGGAAGCCATTTGCATACAGACGCCACAACCATCACAAAAACCACAATAAAATCATCACCAGCGATCCATACGTCACCGTTTGCCTCGCCGGCGCCCGGGTCGCTCGCACCCGGGTCATATCCAACTCGCAGAACCCGGTTTGGAACGAACATTTCAAGATCCCCTTAGCTCACCCTGTTTCACAGGTAACAGAAAATAATCCCCCCATTCCTTCAGAGTTTTGCAATGTATTCGAATTTTAAAAAATAAATATTATTACAGATCGAATTCGAGGTGAAGGACAACGACGTGTTCGGAGCCGACCTAATCGGCATCGCCACGGTGCCGGCGAGCAGAATCGCCTCCGGCGAGAACATCGACGAGTGGGTCCCATTGGTCGGACAGCACGGGAAGCCCCACAAACCCGATTCGGCGATCCGATTGCAAATAACATACACTCCTTGTCAAACAAATCCCGTCTACGAGAAGGGTATTTCGGAGAACTACGAATTGGAAGGAAGCTACTTCCCTCTAAGGCACGGGGGAAAGGTGACGCTTTATCAAGACGCGCATGTTCCCGACGGAATGCTGCCGGAGATAGGGCTGGACGAGAACAGGATATTTGAGCACGAAAAGTGTTGGGAAGATATATGCCACGCCATATTGGAGGCCCACCATCTGGTTTATATAGTGGGCTGGTCCATTTATCATAAGGTGAAGCTGGTGAGAGAGCCCACTAGGCCATTGCCCAGAGGGGGGAATTTGAATCTGGGAGAATTGCTCAAATACAAGTCTCAAGAAGGGGTTAGAGTGCTTTTGTTAGTTTGGGATGATAAGACTTCACACAACAAGTTTTTCATCAACACAGTAAGGATTTCTTTTCTTTTTGTATCTTTTTCTTTTTCAAATAAAAGAGGAAAACACAAAAAAATAAAAAGAGAATTTCACAAGCAAATTTGTAGGGTATATTTGCACTGATCTTGACCCGTCTGGAAGGTGATATGTTAGTCTGCAGTTGCACACTAATCTTACAAATTTTAATATTTTTTTATGATTAGTCAACCATAACAAAACTTCTTTTTAATATGTATTAATCACTTTATTCATTATAATTTGAAACATATTTACAAATCACGTCTTATTATATTCCATAATAAACACAAAATTTACATTATTTTTTTGGATTCACACTACCCAAAAACAAAAAAAATTGGTCAGAGTTTATTTTTTGTGTTCTTGAGACATTAAATATTTATTTGAGTTTTATAGTTTAACAGGAATATATGCAAAAATAGTTGTGAATGATTTTGTTGGATTAATATTAATATTAATTATGTATTTGGGTGCAGACAGGAGTGATGGAAACTCATGACGAGGAAACTAAAAAGTTTTTTAAGCACTCTTCTGTAGCCTGCGTGCTTGCCCCCCGCTATGGAAGCAGCAAGCTTAGTTTTTTCAAGCAACAGGCATGTTTGTGTATTATGGAACATTAAATATTGTGTTTGAGATGTTTGATAATTAAACGAGTCGAGGTTGAACGGGCTGAACACGAGTCATGCTCGAGTAGTTCGATAATTTTACACTTGTTTTAACAAATTGTACTTATCAAGCTCGAGCTCAAGTTAAGTTTTAGAATTATCAAACCTAAAAGTATCAAACTTGTTTAAACGAGCTTTTAACAAACAATTCCGGATCGAGTACCGAGTACTTTAATTTGATTTTCAACTATATCTATAGATGCTTTGTTTCTTCAAAAAAAGAAAAAAGATATGATATTTGATCACCCCAACTACTCTTTTATTTATGCATGTAGAAAGTAGACTGTGAATGACTACTAGACCTGCTTGTGTTGTAGTCAGGTTGTTGGAACAATTTACACTCACCATCAGAAATGTGTGATAGTGGACACTCAAGGCCATGGCAATAACCGCAAGATTACTACATTCCTTGGTGGTCTTGATCTCTGTGATGGACGCTATGATACACCTGAGCACAGATTGTATCGTGATCTCAATACTGTCTTTTATGATGATTATCATAATCCCACATTTGCTGTAAGTAACTGCTCCATGTTCTATGTATTTAACTGAGAGAGAAAAAGAGAGGGAAAGAGAGAGACTTCAGTGACTCTATACTATTTACATACCTTGCTAATGGTTTTATGTTTATTTATGCTCTTGAATAGCCGGGAACTAAGGGTCCAAGACAACCATGGCATGATCTACACTGCAAACTCGAAGGCCCTGCCGCCTATGATGTGCTCACAAATTTTGAGCAACGCTGGAAAAAAGCCACTAAATGGTCGGAGATTGGTCAAAAGTTCAAGAAAATATCGCGTTGGCATGATGATGCTTTGCTCAAGGTTGACCGCATTTCATGGATAACTAGCCCTTCTTCGAGTCTTCCAAATGATCATCCTTTATTATGGGTTTCCGAGGAAGATGATCCTGAAACTTGGAATGTCCAGGTTAACAATGTCTCCAAAAATAAAAATAAAAAACTTATTTTTTTCTTTTAATTTAAGGTGACAAACTTGATCTTTGTTGTAAATTTTGATTTTCAAAAGGTTTTTCGATCCATAGACTCGGGATCACTGAAGGGATTTCCTAAAACTGCCCAGGAAGCAGAGCAGCAAGTAATGCTCAGAAACTAAACAATTGTTTAATTCGTGACTTGTATTATGATTTAGCTTGTCACATTGTTTAAGATGTTGCTAATAACTTCTTGTGAAAGCATCATTCACTGCAGAATCTAGTTTGCGCGAAAAATTTGGTGATAGATCGAAGCATCCAAATGGGGTATATCCAGGCAATTCGATCTGCTCAGCAGTTCATATACATTGAGAATCAATATTTTCTTGGATCATCTTATGCTTGGCCTTCATACAAAAATGCAGGTAAACCAGTTTTGTTTAATAATTCAAATTTACAATCTTGGGAAGTGGTGATCATTAAGACATAAGGTAGAACTACTTTAGAAAGCTTTCAGCTTTCGATTGCATTTGTTTAATTATCGCGATTCTGGTTTCTCGTAGGTGCTGACAATTTAATCCCTATGGAGCTAGCATTAAAAATCGCTAGTAAAATAAGGGCGAATGAGAGATTCAGTGTTTATGTTGTTATCCCAATGTGGCCTGAGGGTGTTCCCAGTTCTTCCACTGTACAAGAAATCCTATATTGGCAGGTAATACGGACCTAAGATGAAGTAATGTATGTTCTTATTTATGGATATTTTCTGTAACTGATCATAATTCTATCTTAGAGAAAGTAATATGTGTGTTGTTTTGAAAGAGTTGCTAAATATAGATTTATGTTCCTGTCATGTCTGCTCTTTTTATTTATGTTTCTTTCAGACATGAAAAGATTTGGTGTTGTAGGGGCAAACAATGCAAATGATGTATGAGATTATTGCAAAAGAAATTAAGTTGGCTAAGCTTGAGAATGCGCATCCTACCAACTATCTGAATTTCTATTGCCTTGGCAACCGAGAGGAGCACCTAGAAGAATCAGCCCGGGTTAATCCAGTAATTGTTTCTCACTTGATTTCTGCTGTTGATGGAAAATAATACTGAAATCATACTCATTTCTCTTAATCTCCCTTAAATAATTAGAAACTTCTGCAGGAATCGGGTTCACAAAAACCTGGACGATTTATGATATATGTTCATGCCAAGGGAATGATAGTGGACGATGAGTATGTGATAATTGGTTCAGCCAATATCAACCAACGGTCTATGGCTGGCTCAAGAGATACCGAAATCGCTATGGGTGCTTATCAGCCCCGCTACACCTGGTCTAAGAAGAAAGAACATCCTCATGGCCAGGTCTGTTGAGGGGAGGGGGGGGGGGGGGGAGGGAGAGAGACAGATGAAAAGGAAATATAACAAAACATCTTCACTGTGGCTGTGCAGGTATATGGATATAGAATGTCTCTATGGGCAGAGCACTTGGGAAAGATCGACTACTGCTTCAAGGATCCGGAGAGCCTGGACTGCGTGAAGTACGTAAATGGAGTGGCAAAAGATAACTGGAAGCGATTCACAGAGAAGAATTACACTCCATTGCAAGGTCATATTCTGAAATATCCAGTAGAGATCGATGCAGATGGAAAGGTAAATGCTTTGCATGGACATGAAACCTTCCCAGATGTTGGTGGGAAGGTGTTGGGAGCTCCTACCACTCTGCCTGATGCTCTGACCACCTAAGATATATTTGTTCTAGATTGCATGTGTACAGATCTTTATACCTCCCATAGTTTACATACACCAAATGTAAGTATAGGTCTTCTAAACATTTTTTACTTTCTGTCTGTGTTCATACTTCAATTCACATTTGTATTGAAGCATTCTTATTCTGTAAGGGAAAGCAAACTATTATTTTTTCTTCTGATGCTACACCACTCACTGTGTGTGATTGTCTCATTCATATCAGTATGTGTAGGTGATTGTTTGTGAAGCTCCTACTGGATTAAATTTGAGGGTTAAAAGTGCAAATACAACAAGTACATATAATTCTTGTACACATGAAATACAGGAACAAGAAGGAAAGTAACATAACAAGAAAAAATAAAAATAAAATGGCAAAACAATGAAAGAACTTCCCTATCTTTGTGGAGAGATGAGAGAAGGAAGAAGATAAAGATGAGTGCAACTCTTGGTAGGCTCCGTTTCTTCCGCAACAAAAATTGATGTCAATATGTTATTCTAGGTTATGTTTGTTTATGGGTTCACTTGCAAGGATAGAAAGATCCTATCCATTTAATTCTATGTTTTTTGATATGTTGTACATCTTTTTGCCAAAAAAATTGACTCCAGTGCTCTCATTCTTTATCTTTTTCTCCTTTACTTCTCTAGCTCATTTTACAAATTTCAATAATTACCTTATAATTATTCAATCATCTAATCATTCCAAAATATATTTTTATCACTTTTTAGTCATTATATAACACTTACTTTACAAATCCTACCCTATCAAATCAAAAACAAATTCAAAATTTACACTACTAATTATGACTCACATAGCCAATATTTCTAATAGGCGATTATTCCCACACCTCCCTGATCATAAACAAACATACCCTTTTAAGATTAAATGAGTCTCTTGTGCATCGGATGAATCGTGCATCCAATTTATAGTATTACTTATTTAAATAATAAATATTATTTGTTCACTTAAAAAATATTACTATCTTTCATAAATAATAAATCAATAGTAATAATTTTCAATAAACAAGTAATATTTTTAGTCAAAGATAAGTACACATAAATATTTCCACATGAAATATCATTTAGATCATACATTCACCTCACATGATTTCGTCTCTAATTTCGCTTTTCAAAGAAAGCTTCCATCTTATTTTTATTTTTTCAATAAAAAAAATATGTTTGGATATATTAAGAGGATGTTTGGATTAGGTTGGAGGCCTCCGTAGTACAACCGGTTGTGGGTTGTGAAGTTGTGTCTCAATCAAATGCATAGTAAAAGGTGATGTTTGTTTTGGGTTGTGATAAAATAGGTTGTTATTGACATATTAAATCAATAAGTTTAGTAAATTTTGTTTGTATTATTATATAATGAGAGATAAAGATTTGTGGATTTAATAATTAGTGATGAATTATTATATATATATATGGTAAATGGATGTCAAAACAAAGATCTTAAGAATTAATATGATATAATTTTTATAAAAAATGAATTTGAAAAAAAAAGTTATAAGTATTAAAAAAAATTGGGTGAAAAAATATATATTGGATAGTTTTCTTGAGAATGACGAGAGAAAATGAAGGAAAAAAAGGTGTAGAATGGGTAAAGTTGTGGATGGAACAACCACAACCCACAACTTCTTAAACAAACATGAGCACAACCCACAACCGAACGTACACAATCCAATCCAAACATACCTTAAATGAGTTGATATTGCTGGATAAAAGGAAATATTGTTAGTGCAAGTACCTCGATGGCTCCTGTTACATCAAAATATGGATAATTTGCGGACTACTTTTACTATATATATACTTTGAACGTATATGTAAGTTTGAGCAAGTTATACGTTTCAAGGCAAAAAAATAGAATATTTAACAAATGGAAATGACTAAATAGATACTGAAAATGAAGTCATGTTTAGAAGGTAGTGGAGTACAATGCCAATACACTACACTGTGCTACAAGTTATTACAAATAATTTGACGATTTTACCTTTCAACATTAACAGTACATATAGCAGACATATGTTGTCATAATCAATTAATATTATTTTTATTATTATTTCTACTACTACTACTTATAATCCAATTTCAGTCACAATATTGATCCACCAAATGTCAATGTTGTTCATTCATTTGATAAGTTAAATACATGGACAGTCCATAAGGCTAGGGCCCTACAGCTCCCAAAATCGGCCCAAGTTTGTACTCCTACTGCCCGTGGGCTCGTTCAGTCTGGCCCAATGTACTATTAACAATTCTGAAAGTTTATCCGTTCAAATCGAAGGGAGAAGAAATCAAATGTTCCATTATTTCATAGTTCAGAGTCACAACAGGGTTCAAGATTTATATTCTAGGTATTTAAATTTGCATTGGAATATAAAAAATGTGGAAGATCTGAATATATAATTCATAACTCTCACATATTAACCAAATACCATTTATGCAAACTATGTGAGAGACCAATAAATCAAGTAGATGTGAATTGCCCCTGCATTCCTTCATTATTAATACCAGAGAGAGATGATGCTCCTAAATCCCAAGAAATGTCGAAGTCTATTTCTCTATGAACATGCATAAATTCCAAAAATAGATTAATGAAAAAAAAAATGAAAAGTAAATAAATCTGGAAACAGAACATGCATCTCCAACAATGTTTAAAACTAGAACTCTTCTGCTGCACAGGAAAAAATTATAAATACAAGAAAAGTATTTATGATTCTACCATATAAGGCCAACAGACACAATACAGAAGAAGCAAACAAGGGATATGATTCACTAAAGAACCTCCTCATTTTGTTCAATCAGGAAAATTGGAAAATTGGAACCAGAATTCTTGTTACTATGTTCACTTCCAGTCCGTTCCATCAGCAAAATCAGATTGGACATCAACTATCCATCATTGAATACTTATGACACAAACATGTACAAGTATTCAAAGTATAGTCATAAGAGGTGCCAGTTAGTATCCAGGACCTATGTTAATACCATCTTCCTCCCCTCAAAATTCAGAAAAAGAAAAGCATAAAAGGGAAAAGTGAACAAACATATGAATAAGCTAAACTAAAAGAAGAACATCACGTAGTCAAGTACAAAATGTCTCTTACAAGCCTCAGCTTAACCACTTGGAGAACACAAATAGGCCATAGTTTCACTAACAAGGACATTAAAACATACTTATTCGTCCCAACAAAATACAGTATCTATTACTAATTGGTGCAGCCATGATCAGCCATTACACATATATGTACAAATAATGTCATAATAAATCATTCCAACTAATACATACACTAGTTCAACCATAACATCGGTGACCTCCCTATTTACAAGCACAATTAAGGTACAGTGTCCCATTGAAAACCTATAGAATGTAAATCTGTACAACCCATGTTACTGAAAGTATCTGTAGCATTTCTCACCGCTCATAAAAGTGGAAAAATATCATCATTGTTGTCCTCATCCATGTCAAAATATTTGATGCCCATGTTCCCAATTGGGTCTGGATTGAAACTTGAATTCACATAGCACTTCATCTCATGGAACAGATTCAAATGGTCCACTAGCTTATGAAATATATTGCAGCCACAACACTAACCAAAAACAATAATAGAAAAGAAACATCAGATGGACTTGAAATGGAACCTCAATAATGAATTTATGAAGAATAAAATTAACCAACTCTAAGTCTTTCACATGAATATTTGGAATTGTGAACAATAACAGAAAAGAAAGATCAGATATACTCCCATGCTAACTGCTAAATCCTTTTTTGAAAAAATTATAAAGGCCGAGGGTGAAGACCATAGTTTCAGATGTTTTTGCCAAAAGAAATGATTTTGCCCTGTAGTCTAAGGATAAGCTATCAAGTGAAGCATCAATTGTCATCTTAAAATGATTCTGTTACCATGTTTATTATGATCATGTGATATCAGATGATTCTCTTATTTTTTTATCAAACAAAATTATAGATCTAAGCAATAAACTTTTACATACGCATACCTGGACAAATACGGTGCCATCCGTGTAAGCATGTGGATTGATGGCGCGGGTGGTGCGCTGTCCGCAAACGTTGCACGTGAAGGCCACGCGCATTCGACGCCTCGGGGATTTGGTGAAAAGCGACCAGGGGAAAGTGGATACCTGCTCCGTAACAGAATTCGAGTCCGAACATGCGGGGACGGGTGGGCCTTCCAAACCCGACCCGGTTGTCCATCCTCTCACGTTTGCCGCACTGAGTACCAGCCCCATCGCAGCATCCTGAAAAAAAAAACATGGATTTTCCAAATAATCTTCCAAAATTCCAATTTCTATAATAATAAGAGAGAGAAGGATGAACGATATATAATACGCACCTTTGAAAAGGTTCCATTTCTGATTATGGGAACGAGGGCGGAATCGATAGAATCGGAATTGAGATCTTTTTCACTGTTACAATTACCATTGCTATCATCTGCACAGTGAGAGAAGAAAAATGGGTTATAATTGGAAATTATCAAAAACAGGGAGAGGAAAATGGGGAAAAGAGAACAGACTTTTGGGGGAAGTTGAGAATCGGAGGAACCGCCGGGAAGGGGCGTCCTTGAATTTGTGGGGGGAGAAAATCGGCAGAGAAACGGTGCCTGTGGTGGTGGTTAGGGTTTCCATTCCAGATTATTCTATGCGTATTATGTTCACAATGGAGAAATGAAAATGCAAATGGAAATGTAGAATATATTTTCAGACTTCGCGGACCAGATAATCTGATGGTGGTTAGATATTTGGCTTTTTTTTTCTTTTTTGGGAATAAATTATATACTGGTTGTGGACAGGTTAATGGGCTGAGCTACTTCGAAATTCTACCCAATTTGGGCCATGTATTGGGCAGAAAAATTCCATCTAAGAATGTCAATTATTCATTTATGCACGGAACCCGACCCGATTGGGCTGGTAATTATCCACTACCCAAACCCTTTTATGCATTCGGATTAGGGTATCGGGTACCTACAAGTACCCAATTTTTTTATACCCATATGAAACTCTAAATTGTTATATAGTAGGGATTGTACTTGTCATAGGTTGAAGTTTAGTTTAAGGCAACAACACCTATATTTTATAGATTGTTTAAACAAACTCATTAATTAAATATTTAATTCAGTTAAATTAAAACATATATTTTATAGATCGTTCAACAAACTCATTAATTAAACATTTTATTCATTTTAATTTAACTGTTGCTTTAGAAAATAAAGTCGTTTCAATTACTCTGTCAGTTTTCATTTACTAAGAAGTATTAAATATTTTCTTCCAACTCTATCATTCTATTCATTTTTGTAATAAATCTCACCCAGAAACAATACTAAAACTACACATATTTTAAATTTTTAAAAAGATAATGTAATCATTTTACATACATAATTATACCTATTAAACACTTTCTTAACTTACAAAACAAATATATTGAAACAAAGTTAGTAATTGATTAATTAAAGGGTTCTATTATATACGAGTATTATTAATATGAGTATAGAATAAAAAAGTATTATCAAAATTACTGTCTATATAGCAAGTGTACGACGGATATTTTATATAAATAATGAATAGGGCAAACTTAGCCCTTTCGCTCATATTATGACTAAAAATGTATTATTAATGAAACTAGAAATGATCAATAAATGAGAGGTATGTATAAAGTGTTTTAGTTATATTCTCCATCGGTGAAGTTTGAGGATCTTTATTGGGATAACTTAAACCACTCCCTTGGTGTTGTTTGTGTTTCAGATTGGAACCCATGTGTACTAATGATTGATTCACCTAAAAGAAATAATACACAATAATAACTAATTATCCTTTAATCCCTACGCATTCATCACTTTCAAATTTTGGAGTAGATCAAATCTTAAAAAGTGCTACACACAATCCAGCAGTCCTGGTCATACATCTTTTTTTGCGCTTTATTTTTCTCATTTTTTGCGTAGACGATATCAATGATGTAGATATGGACACGGATCTATCAATTCCGATTTTAGTTTTAAAACTGTCAATTTTCCGAACCGTGAGGGGTGGAATCAAACCTCAAACTGGCATATAGTCGGTTCTGATTCCGGTTCCTTTTATTTTTCAATTATTACTTGGAATCGTCGATTTTTAATCAAAATCGATGGTTTTGGAATCATAACGGTCGGTTGCAGGACACCCGGTTCCTGGAACTGAAACTGAATCGGCTAAGTTTCGGTTCTAAACAGTAACCGGGTCAATGGTTAAACCGAACCGTTGACCGCCAATTTTAAATTGAAACTGTGTCCATATCTAGAGAGAGAGAGTTATTATTAGCAATGTTTATTGTCAATGCTTTGAGAAGAAAATTTAGAATGTGATAGGTCGACCAAATTTCCACATAAGAAGAGTATGCTAATTTTGATAGATAAGGGATCACAATCAAATGGAAGGGGGCGCCTCGATTAGTTAGGGTTTGTGCACCTCAAGAATTGATTATTTTTGGGAACAGGATTATGGGATTTTTTTTACTAAAATGTTTAATATATATGGGAAAATTGGCGAAAATTTCCACCAACTTTGAACTAATTATAAAAATAGTCAATAATTTTATAAAATGTTTTTTAACTTTGAAAGATTTGGTAAAAAAAAAAAAAAAAAAAAAAAAAACATTGCTATTAGCTATTACTTGTAATATAATCATTAAATGCTCATGCGTTATCTTTTTTTTTTTTTTTTATGTGATTTTATTTTGTCTCGTTAATATCTATGTGTCATTTATTTTGGAAAAAAATAACATATGTGACCAGCACGTGAGCAATTTAGACAACAAAAAGGAGATTAGTGTGGAACTAGGATTCATGTAGTTCATCCCCACTAAATTCCTTTAATTGAAATTATAATGAAGATTTTGCATCGACTAATAAAAACACAAACATTAAGGTTTACAAGCCTATGGCATCTCATAAAGTTTGTGGAGTTTGTGGACCGAAACTTTTCCTTTTTTTGTAATTGGGCTGATGGGTCGCACATTAGATCATACAATGTGGGTCTTTGTATTCATGAATGTATCAAATTGCCTCTTTCTTTTCAATTCTTTTGACCCATGATTCTCTCTTCATGCTCAAATCTACTCCATATATGTTGAATTCAACAAGAAAATATGAATTAGAGTATCTCAAACCATATAGATAAAGTAGAAAAATAACGGATATAAGAAAATTGGAATGTGTTAAATGCACATTTCTATCACTATAAATCATGCGTATTTTTCTACCCATCACTCACCATATAAAAAACGTATATAATTTGAACAACATAAAAAACATTCATCGATGGAACATCCTACTACGCATAATATGTACACGATAAGTTGAGCGTAAATACCATATTGAGGAGTGAGATCAGAATTGTTCCTCGGATCTCAAAATCTTCTGAGATGACCTCAATGCTTTTGATCAAACAGAAAACATTATTTATGTCTAAAGGGATGATTTTTTAAGTTTGATTATATGGACTATGAAAACTGTTTTGGGGAGATTGAATCTTATCATTTAAAAGATGATGAAAAATTAAAGATAAAAAATACGTTGAAGATACTTCTAAACTGAGCAGAAAGATCAATTTATACATTGTATAGTTCTAGAAAGAAAAATGGTTATATATTGTAATAATCCTGGGATTATAAACCCTTGCTCGATCGAGCGGACATGGGTAATCTTCTCAAAGAAAATATCCACAGTCTCCTCTCTTTATTATCAGCAACAGAAAAAAGAAGCATAACATATATACAAACTAGAGAGTAAAAAAAACCACAATCTTTCAAGTACTAAAACACAATAGAAAAAGAAACTTACGTTGTACTCTGTGTAGGATAAGAAATCGTGGTCTTGGGTTGTTTTCTGTCCAAGACATGCTCCATTTGCACATTCAATTAAGCTGCTAACGAGTGCCATTTTTTGTGAACCCTAACCTATCACTGTGTGTGTTTCTTCATTCACGAGCCTAGGGCTTCTTCTTTGCCGAATTGGGGATGATAAAGGAGATGAAGTGAGAATTTTCCTCCCAAACTATTTTATGTCGCAAAATGATGTGATTTTTTTATCATGTGAATATTTTAATCTTAGCCATCATTTCATCTTTTGAGATCATGCCACATAGGACGAACGAACAAAGATTCCTATTTAAAAACTCACATGATAAACACATGCAATTTCTCATCGAGAATATGAATTTTCGACCAGATTGAGGCTAAAATGATATAATTTTAAAAATTGTGGGTCCAAAATTGCAAAATCATAATCAATTGAGATTAAATTGCAAGGTACCTAAAATAATAAGACTAAAACTGCATTTTTCCCCTCAAAGTTTGTTGCCAGTTCATAAGGTAGAAGTATAGAAACTGAATGGTCTTATAGAAGTATGAGTTTTTGAGCTCTGTGGACACTCTACACTCTAAATATATAACATCCATCCATATAATATAGATAAAAAGTTACCAAATAATTTGTTGGAATTATTGAAAAATGGGTGCGGCTATTCATACCCCAAAATCTCTAAATATACCCAATAATAATTATAACAAAATTAGACATAAATAAATTGACTAAAATATCCTTTTATATTTATATTTTGTTTACGTTGTTCTTATTCTAAACTGCAGAAATCCCGTCTTATCTTCTTCTTCTTCTTCTCCATGTTTCTTCAATACAGAGAAGTTGGAATTGCATATTTGTGACTTTCTTGAGACTCAGCTCCAAATCTGAAACATTTTCTTCTCTATGTTTCTTCAATACAGAGAAGTTGAAATTGCAGACTTATGGCTTTCTGCAAATGTCAAACTTGATAAGGAACATACACTTAACACTATTGTTTAAATGATTTTTCCCCAAACTTGATTTTGTTAAGAACTTTATATATATATATATATATATATATATTTGATGTATATGGGCACGCCTGATGGTTTTAATCAGCAACTCAATGGAGTCCGTCACATTAAAATATAAGTCACCCACATACAACGAAGTTTTCTGTGATTGGGCTATCGTTGCTCTACCAGACGCTGTCATTCCATTGGCGCCAGTTCCGCCACATTTTGGTGCTGAACCTAAATTTGTGCCATTTTTCAATTTCAACAAGAATTACTTTCCTCCCTTCTTGTTGTTACTGATTTGAGAAATAAAGAGGATTTTTTTTTCTATTTTTGGATTTTACGGAGGGTTGGGCAGTCAAGTTGAAATGCTGATTTATTATTTGTCTTTTTATTTTTTAGTGAGAAGGGTATAAGGGGTAAAAATTGGGTATATTTAGTAAAAAAGATTATTATTAATTTTTAATGGGGTATATTTAGACTTCGGGATATGTTTAGAAATTTCGGGGGTATGAATAACCTCACCCTTAGAAAAATATGGGCAAATATTTGAGGTGTGTCAAAGACACTGTCCTAAAGGAGTTACTTTTGTAATCCCCCAAGATACAACAAGTCTTCTAGTATTAAGTCTTCTAGTATAAAACTAGGAGCAAGAGCAGCAATCTTATGGAATCAAGTGAAAAGATTATACGTTCTTTTTCTTTTTCTCATACATCTGCTATACACACACTCACACACACACACATATATATATATATATATGATACTCAACTGATTCCCTATATTTAGGTGGTACAAGTTAGTGGAGGAAGGCCATTTCTTCTTGACTATTTCAATAATTTAATAAGAATACATATGCATTGACTAAGTCGTACTTTAAAGTAGTCAATTAAGTATTTTATACGCTACCATGTTTATAAATCTTTTGAAATATATATATATATATGTTCCAACAATCCACCCCCCCCCCCCCAATTTTTTAAAAGATTTGAAACAAACAATGATCACAAGAATTTCTTTGCTAGGTTAAAAAGAAGAGTATTGAATGCATCAAATCTGGTGCCTTTTGGACTATGAACCAGACCTAGAAAGATAAGATATAAATTACAGAGTTTCGGTGAAGCTTTTTGCTTCTATGAACGAAAGATTCTTTGATGTAAATTAACTTCTTATCCATCACATTATACTCACACCACTATTATTGCTCAACACGTTGTTGTGCTAATAGGCCATGCCTTTGCTTGGTAATCCATAAGTGCTCTAGAAACTTTAGCTATCATCTCATAGGAGCGGCCCCACTCCACATTCACACAAGTGAGTTAACCAAATATATTCTGCAATTAATATATCACCCATATGGGATATGAAACTCATTAAAAGTTGTTAGCTTATCCTCTCAATTTTGCAGTCTAGTACCATACACACCATAGGAAGGGGTTAAAGGAATTAAATTTATTTTGCTAGCATGACAAACAAGTGACTTGTTATTACCCATATAAACCTTATTCATGGGATCTCCAATCACAAAGGTTGGGTTATTGTCACTTTTATGTTTTTAATTGGCATAAATCTCATTCCCCTTGATGTTTATTTATTAATCAGAGGGATGGTCATACCCACTTTAACTTCACAAAATGGATCCAATGTCACTTTAACAGATGTTCGTTCACGACCACATTGTATAACATGACTAACTAAGAAGTTTTTCAACTACTTAGTCTCATGACCAACTAATTCCAACGAAGAAGTTTTTCCACTTCTCTGTCTCATACCCAATTAATTCAATGAAGAAGTTTTTCAACTTCTTAGTTTCATACATAATTAATTCCAAAGAAAATTGTATCTTGTATATACTCGTATATATTCGAGATCAACCATCATCACTTTATTATTTCAATATACAGTGAAAGACCCATAGTTTTCAAATATATCATAATCATTATCAATTACCTCATATAAAATCTTAAACAATTGCAATTCCCATACTCAAAATGATAAAATCACATTCAAAATCCATACTTCAATTTTAGGTTTGCAACTATCAGAATAGTTCAACATACAAGAAATCTAACCCAGCTAATTAGGCAATCAGGAGATAGTCAAAACACATACTACAAGAAATCTTTCCCAACTAATTAGGAAATCGGGAGATAGTCAAAACACATGCTATAAATATGGGATACCATCATATATTAATTATGTCAAGTCTTAGCAAAAGGTTAATCAATATATAATAACTGGCAAAAAATTATTTTACAAACTTTGTATTTCCATAGTTATGAGATAACCATCATATATTGATTATGTCTAGCCTTAGCAAAAGGTTAATCAATATACAATAACTGGCAAAAATTTATTTTACAAACTTTATGTTTCCAATCTCATTTTTTTGGAGTATCTCAAATGTATTAGACTGCAATAAAATTCATCCATCAAAATTAAAGGCATCATATAGCTAAAACACAATTAAATCATTTATTCATAAAATTAAAACATACATATGATAGAATCACGTAAATAACAAAAGAAGAAACATTACATTAATTGATCACAATGAAAACATTAGAACACACATACCATGGTTACAATACCCTTTCCCAACAAGTACATTATTTTTTGTCATCATAATTTTGTCAGGCTCAAATGAAACTTTAATTCCAGCTTTTCTTAGTAGGGCCACAAAAATAAGATTTGCTCGAATATTGGGTACATGTTGTACATCGTTTAGAGCCAAAGTCTTGCTAGATGTGAGTTTGAGAAGAATTGTTCCTTTCCCAACCACATTTGTAGTTCGGGAATCACCCAAATATACATGTTCTTCTCAATTTCCCATAGAATTATAGGAAGAAAAAAAACTTGTTTGTTTGCACAAATATGTTTGGTAGCCCCAGAGTCTACCACCCAATCTTTCAAATTAGCCACAATATTAGCTTGAGAAATGACCGCAATAATAATGTCATCTCCTTGAGCCATATTTGCAACTAGCCTAGGACTCTCGTATTTGAATTTGTCCTATGACCCGCATTTTCATTTGGCCTAGGAGGATTGTCATTTCTCACTCTATCCCTGCATTGAGCTGCATGATGAATTGGCTTTCCACAAAAAAGAATACCATTTTTCTTAAAAGTGTTTGAGTGATTAACTTTGGGTATGTAACCAGTGTCTTGAGATTTTGAATTGTACCTTTTATTGATTTTGTTTCATTGCACCAAGTTTGCTTTTGTAGTTTTGACCTCCGAACATCTCAATTTTAGAGATATCTGGAAACTGCTTCGCATACTACATAACTGGAACCGGGTTAACGGTGTCATGATTGAGATGAACACTAGGTGTAGGAAAAGTATCATTCGCAGTAATTGATGTGTTGGCTTTGATAGCAGGGTCAACGGTGTTTTGGGGTGTGTTGGTATATTTGGGATCCATAAATCCTTTAGATTGTTGGAATTATTGAAAAATATGAGCAAATACTTGAGGCGTGTCAAAGACACTATCCATAAGGATTTACTTTTGTAATCCTTCAAGATACTATAAGTCTTCTAGTATAAAACTAAGAGGAGGAGCAATAATGTTATGGAATCAAAATACCCCGGCAAAGTAATAAAAAGAAACAAAGAAGGAAGAAGAAAATTAGTGAAAAGATTATACGTTCTTTTTTTTTTCCTCATACATCTGCTACACACACACACACATATATGATACTCAATTGATTTCCTATATTTAGGTGGTACAAGTTAGTGGTGGAAGACCATTTATTCTTGACTATTTCAATAACTTAATAAGAATGAATATATATTGACTAAGTTGTAATTTAAAGTAATCAATTAAATAAAGTATTTTGTATACTAATATTTTTATAAATCTTTTAAAATATATATTATTTTTCCAACAATAATTAAAATGTATTTCACTAAAATCACATTAAAATTTATAAATATTGATCAGTCAATATTTTTCTAATGAAATTGATTTTATATATAAAAGAAGAAATTAATTTGTTTATCAAATTAAACCATAGAATTGCATACGAAGCTGGGCCAAGGAAGAGAAAGCTCATTTATGCATGATTTGCCTATAGCAAGTAACTTGAAAGTAAAGAATGGACAAAAGCAAACTAGCTATGAAATGAATGTAAACTTATAGAAATAAATATACTGTGCACAAAATTGATGAGCAGAGAGAGAGAGAGTACTGTACAGCACAGTTATGGAGGGAGGGGATTCATTTATTCTCATTGCAATTTGAAGTGAGAGAAACAGAGAATATTATGTATTTATGGGTCATCTGTTCCCATTAATGGCCCTGGTCCTCTTTCTTTTCGGGTTTGGTAGTCTTTGATTTTAAATGCACCCCCAACCCTACTTCTGTCTCTTCTTCTCTCTTCTTCTTTAAAGCCCAGAAAATCACCACCATTTCTCACTCACCCTTTCTCTCACTTCTCTATAATTTTACTGTGGATTCTTCTTTATTTTTCAGTGAAAAAAGAACAAGAAATAGTGAGGGAAGAAAAGTTTCATGGAGGGCGTAGTTTAGAAAACTAGGGTTTCTGTTTCCTTCAGTTGGTGGTTTGTTGGTGTTGGAATAGTCACTATGATGTTGGCTCGGTTCACTCAGATGCGATGACTGACTAAGACTATAACTTTGTTACGAAAAAATGTTATAATGATTTGTTTTACGTATTCTGATTGAGCCGTGCCAATATCTTAGTGATTTTTTCATGTACGAGATTACAACACTCCAGCCTTTTATGGTAGAACTTCCTATATGGTAAGAATATAGCTGGTTCTGTATTCTTGGTTTTTTTCTCAAGTTTCGAAGTGATTAATGTTGCATTTCTGGATTAAATTTTGATGTCTTCATATTCAGGTGGAGTGTAGTATGATTGATATTTATATATATGGTTGGATCTATAATATATATGGATTCTTGAACCATATACGTACACTTCAATCTGAAAAGTCTTTTTTTTTTTTTTCTTTTTCAATTCTTAAAAGTCTCTTTGGTTTTTCTTTGTCTTTTTTTTTTTTTTTTAAATAATATTTTCTGAAATACTGACTCAAAAACTTTGTTCTGGATAAACTTCCCGTATCTTAGCATATGAAACGAAAACAAATATGTTCTTGTTGATATTAAAAAAAAAAAAAATGTTTCACCCTCTCAATTTTAATTTCTTTTTTATTTTATTTTATTTTAAAAAAATTAACACATTCTTCTATTTTAAATTGCTCGAGATTATGAATTATAGATCTGAAAATTTAAATATGTTGAGAAGTAAATAAGAAATAGAAGTTCATTCGGACGTTCGTAATTTAATTAATGGCTGAGTAACTAAATTATGGCTGTCTTAAAATTGCTGACATTGCCATATGGAGAGTGATGGAGCTAGGGCTGACAAGGCGGTCATCCTTTGTCTTCCCCACCATCCCTCAATTCTTTTTATTATTATTATTATTATTATTATTATTATTATTATTATTATTATTATTATTATTATTATTATTATTATTATTATTATTATTATTATTATGTAAAATTTAAAATTTAAAAAAAAAGAAAGAAATAATCAAATTTTAATATTATGTCATTCAATTTTAAAATACCTTCTTTCTTATCGTTTAAAAATGAAACCAACATTTTTCTGTCCATAACCCGTATATATATATATATATATATATATAAAAGATGGTAAAAGTACAACATCGTACAAGTAAGCTATTTTCTTTTGTAAAAAATACAAAAATAAAGAAATAAAGAAATAAATACATATATACATATATATATATAGGTATAGAAAGAAAAAAAAAATAGAATCTTATAATTAAGTTAGTTGTTAAAATGTTAAGAGTGTGTTTGTGATGGGAAGAAAGTGTCCGTTGGGATGGAAGATGGCAAAGTGTTTACATTCAAATAAGTAGTAATAAATTATATTTGTATTGAGATAAAGTGGGCTGAGAGAATTGTAGATGACAAATTGATAGATTTAATTAGATATTTTGATATCAATCAAGTAGTTTTTTATTTGTTAAAGAATTGTGATTTGAATAAATTGGGATGAGATAATAGGAGATTCTAGCTTGGTATACTTCGATTCTAGAATGCTTAATATATATATATATATATAATTAGTATTGCATCTGTGCATTGCATGGTTTGTAAAAATAATTTATAATTAAATATAAAAATTAGAAGAATATAAAATCACTAATCCATAATGCAAATAACATATTTTTATTTCAGATTCACATTTAAAGATATGTAAAATTTAGGAGATATATAAATTATCATTTAAAATAGAGGATTCAATGATATTTTTCATTTAATCTATCACTATAAGAGTGGGTCTCTTATGCATCGAGTGCACCGTATATTCAGTCCACAATATTGCTTATTTAATTAAAATATATTATTTGATTATTTGAAATGTATTACTATCATTTTAAGAGAATAGATCAGTAGTAATATTTTTTAAGTAAACTAATAATATTTTTTAGTTAAATAAGTAATACTCTACATTAGATTGTATGATGTACTCGATGTTTATAAGTTTTTACGTAAGTGTAAACTTTTAAAGAGTATTTTATGAAAACACGAGGGAATCATACAATTATAAATGAATTTAAAGTCAAGTGTTGGTAAATTAAGTTAAAAAATGAATATATATGAATATAATTACAAATTTACTAATCTTTACGATATTTTAAAAGTAATAATATTATGAATAATTCGATCATATTTTATTAAGTTTAAAACAGTAAAATGATACTCTTGCTAGTATAACTAAATCAACTAAGAAAGAAAATAACACAAACTAATAACTCAATGCATTACTTAATTGGGTCCTTATTTGACTTAATGAATTTGAACCTAAGAATTATAAATTGGTTATGTGGACCTTTTTGCTTCTTATTCTTCAATTTGTTGGATAATTTCATATTACAATGAATTTGAAACTTCTAGGCTCACACTATGAGTTATTTTTCAAGATATTAATGGGTTTTAGATCATGGAGGGTTTTTAAATTAAGTTCTTTTAGCAAATACGTAATTATGATTTATTTTTAAGACTTCATTTTATGTTTTCTTTTCTGAATATAATTTATGTGTGAGATGCACGATTTGTAAATAAATATTTTAAATATTCATGAATAATATTTAAAAAATACATCAATAGGCTAGAATCTAATGATTTATAAAATCTGTATTTTTTTAGTGGGAAATATATGTTTTTTTTTTAAACATCGGCATCTTTTAATTATAGTAAGGTAAAAATTTATGTGCATCAGATGCACCATACAATCCGATTCAATAATATTTTTTTCTTTTAAAAAATATTATATATTTACTTGAAAAATATTGCTACTGAATTACATTATTTGTTACCTTCAAAAGACATAACTTGTTGCTATGAAAAATATTACTGTTAACTATTTAACAATATTACTTGTTCACTTATAATCTATTACTATTATTTATAAAGTATTTCTCGCTTAGTTAAATGGTGTACAACTCAACTCATGTACAAAAGACACACTCTTCAAATAGTGAATTAAGGAATGGTTTTTTCCCCTTTCTTTAATGATTTAGGAGAAATCTCTCAATTTTTAATGAAATCTCTATTTTGAGGAAATAGTGGAGGGGAAAAAATAGAGATTTAGAGTGGGGATAGATTAAAGGGGTTTGAACTTCTCCAATGAGATCTTCTAATCTCCATATAATTGCAATCAGTTCATTTTATCAATATTGATACTATATAACTAATGCGTATATATACATTAACAAAATAAAACATAATATCAGGGACACAATCTTTTTCCTGTTTTTATTGTTTTACTAATTTTTTTAAAATTGAAATAATTATTTCGTTTCAAATTTATTTTTGATGTATTACATATTAAATTATTTATTTTTGTTTTGTAATCTTTAATTTGATATCAATATTCTATTATCCTATTTAAAATATGAAATATTATTTTTAAATTGAATTATTTATTTTTGTTTTGATATATATTTTAGCAACCCTTGTGATACTTCCATTTTCCTTTTTTCTTTTCTTTGAAGCTCGTTTGGATGTGTTCATTCGATAATGGAGTTAGAACCTATCATTTTCTTTTGAAAAAACTTTTTTTAGGGATATAAAATGTGTTGGAAAAATTTATTAGTTGGTGTAGATAATGGCTAGGAAATCAAAGTTGCGAGACATAAATTTAATTTAATTATTATCGAAATAAGATAGAGAGCAGATGAGCTTTAAACACTCTTACCGTAAAATGATATTGCCCCATCTTGGTGCTTATGGTTCTACAACAATCATCCCTGAAACACAATCATTTAACATCTTGTGATTACAACAAAATAAAATATAAGAAACAACGAACCAAATAGTATTTCAAACTCTCTTTTAGAACGAAAAAAAGGAATAAAAATAAATTTTAAAATAATACAATTTTTCAATTGTTTTCAATGTTTTTCTGGGTTATGGAGCGTGAAATAAAAATGTCTATTTTTAGATTTCTAAGTGTCATTTTGTGAATGGGTGCATCCATAGATCAATCACAACATTTGGATCGCAGATTTTTATTAAAGATCACGATCTTATGGTTTGATTGCATCATTTACGAATGTTCACGGCCTTTCATTCACACCCATTCCACTTGAATATGTGTAACCTTTCATAGACAACTTTTCACCTAGTAAACACTTCTTCATGCACACAAAAAAATCCAACAATCCCCCACATGAATGGAAGAAGTCGTCGTATACAAGGAATATAATGATGATAGTAAGTGAAATTTATTCAAACACAAACAAAGAGATCATACGGAAAGTTATTGCATCAGGATAGGTACCTTTTGGCTTTAAAATTTTCCTAGTAGAGCAGTATCGATTATATTGGCATTTTAGTGGACGCAATGCCTTGAACTACCCTGTTGTTTTCGTATATCAAGACAATAGTACCTCTATGATAGCTTTTCTAATACTTTAGTGGTCACGATTGTGTCTATTTTTGCCCTGAATTGTTCTTGGATTCATAAGCACTTTGTTGAGGTGGCTGATCCTCGCACTTATACAGGTGACATGTAATAACCCACCTTATTAGGTATAAGAGCCATTAAAATCTTTGAAACTTACCCTCAACACATGTCAATAGGATTTACCTTTTGCACTTGGATGCCTTCTAGGAATGAGTTAAATGAGTTGTAAGTGTTTAATTGAACATTCATAACTTAATTGTCACATTGAACCAAGTACGTGGGATCTCCACTCCTAATGGTTGAGTTACCACTACGAACATTCTTTCATGTGTGGAATTTTAACTTCGTTCTCCAGGACAAGCATCATACTTGATCTCTATTCAATTTTCTAGTTAATTGATCCTTATAGCCTCAAGAAAATTTAGAGATCAAGTTTGTATTTAGCTTTAGGTAGTTTTACTTAACTAAACACCCGTTCATTTGAACACTTGAGTGTGAAGACTTTATCCTTCCATATTTTGGCATTTATATGAGAACTCGTTTCTTCCATATTGGGGTGTCAAGGTCATCTTGTTTCAAATTAATCAATCAATTAATTGAATTATCTATATTGAAGACTTACATAATTCATACTCTTTTAAAGAGAGTTATTTTTCAGACCATCAAGTTTGTTGGGCCAGAAAGCATATCAATTCGTGTCCAAAATTTAGCCCACTGAACTTGCATCCACTTTAGTGAGGCTTAATTCCTAAACAGTATCAATATTGGACTTCTCAAGCCCATATGGACGATTTTCTCTATTTGGGGTCGTCCAAAGCCCGCTCAATTTTTTTATTTAGGGTTACCCCAAAGGTCCTTTAACAAACTCACGATTATCCCCATGTTTAATCAGTTTGGGACTTTGGTATTCTCCACCAATATTTTCCTTCAGACAAGTCCCATCAAAACTCCCAACTCTTTGGTGATAAACATTGTTTATACATACATTTTGGGTTATTTGACCAACATTTTATGTGTAAAATCGTGTATAATCATATCGTCTAACCAAACTTTATCATATTGAGTGGATATTATGTGTTTGTTCATTTCTTAATTATTTGTATTCCATCTTAAATTAATAAAATGAAGAATGAAAGAAAACAAGTGAATTGAAGTCAAAAAGGCTAAAACCGTGAGTGTAAAAAAAATGCATAAAACGGTGAAAAAAGGTTGGTGCTCAATCGAGCCGGTGATGCTCGGTCGAGTAGTTCTGGATAAGGTTGAGTAAAAATTGCGCTCAATCATACCATTTTCTGCTCGATCGGGTGAAATTACTTTGTGAGATGGACCATTCTGGATTGGGTTGAGCAGGAAGGTGCTCGATCGAGCGCTCAACCACTCAATCAAGTAGCTAAGCGCCTGACCGAGTGAGAGTACCAGGGTGAAGACGTGTAGCTTATGGATGAGGTCGAGTGACAGGACGCTCGACCGAGTGCCCTGCGTAGAATTTCACACTTATCTTTTTTATTTCGATCAATTTGAAGATGGGAACAAACCCTACCCCATACATATGTTTGAATTTATTTTGGACCCTCAAAACTAAGTTAAAGCCCAATTTTATCAATTGGCTTTAGTTTAATGAGCCAATTTTTTTTTTTTTTATAAGTTCTTCCAACTTCTATATGCCCTCTACAACTAGGCTGTGTCTGTAAGAATTCTTGCATTTTCTGATAACTTGACATTATGAAATATACAACTAGGGTGTGTCTTTCAGAATTCTTGCATTTTTTATATAACTTATGAGATTATGAAATATAACCACAAAATCATATTAAATTTATTAAATATCTTATTTTTGACAATTTTTATGTCAAATAGAACAACAAATATTCATGTTATTAATTTACGCTTACCACAGTATGGACATCATATGGCCTTATATTTCGCGCCCGCATTATACATATGGAATTTAGGACAACACAACAAGTTGTAAAAATAATCATCTCGTCAACCCATTAAACTGTTCCACATCATCAAATACACTCTTTAGAAAAATGCATCTTTTCAGCAGCAGTGACAATTCACAATTATCACTCAAGATCTTATTATGCCAAAATACTTCACAATTCATATTTAACTTTATTTACCTCCAACTTATGAATAGGTAGTGTGTAGACAAACCTTATCATCCCAAAATATCACATTAACCTTATCCACGTCAATGGAATGCTTCTTCCGGTCAGTATTGCACAAAATATTGTCTTTATGTTGTTGCAAAATTTTATTAGTTGGTGCAATATAACGGTTAAGAAATAAAAACGACCAGACATAAATTCAATTGAATTA
This sequence comes from Caryopteris x clandonensis, assembly GCA_028749325.2. Classification (NCBI taxonomy): domain Eukaryota; kingdom Viridiplantae; phylum Streptophyta; class Magnoliopsida; order Lamiales; family Lamiaceae; genus Caryopteris; species Caryopteris x clandonensis. Next base: position 828,536 of record JAPYKT020000033.1, on the reverse strand, counting down.
TTATTGAAATATGATCAAATGGAGGCAAGTGTTAAACATTTTTTGTAAGACGATATTGCTCTGCCTTGGTGCTTACGGTTCTGTGACAATCAACCATAAGATACAACCACCCAGCATCTTGTGATTGCAGCACAACAAACACTAGAAACAACAAACCAAAAAGTATCCTGAATTCTCTTTTAGAACAAAGGAAGGAGTAAAAATGATTTCTAAAAGAACATATTTTTCCAATTGTTTTCGATGTTTTTCTAAGATATGAAAGGTGAAATAAGAATGTCTATTTATAGATTTCTAAATGTTGTTTTGCAAACTGGTGCATCTTTAGAAACATATCAATCACAACCTTTGGTTCACACATTTTCATTAAAGATCACAATCTTATGGTTTGATTGCATCTTTACAAATGTTCACAACCTTTCATCACACTTATTACATTATATATTTAAACTTACCAGACATTTCTCCATTCATACCAAAAATTTCAATACCAGCTTAATTTAGATGAGAATAATTTGAATCTCACCCCTCCATATTTATTAACAAACATTTATTTGACTTTTTCAAACATTTGTATCCAATTTAAATAATATGAAAGACTCCCATCCTCCTAAAAGAAGCATATAAAATTATCAATAATAGTTTATTTTATATTTTAAAATTTTAAATAAATACCACATGTATAAAATAACATCACTCAATTATTTATATAAACATAACATATTGAAAAAAAAAAGTAGTAGAAGAATTAGATTGGAAAAGAAGAGTTAGTTGAAGGAAGTAAATGAGAGAAGGTGGATTTGGGTGAGTTAGAGTAATGAACAAGAGAATCTCTGCAAGGTAAAAAAGGGGCCGCCCCTTTAATATTTGCCGACAGACAAAGATTCCCATATTAAATAATACCACTCTACTTCTTTCCAACCTACATTTATTTCTGTCGGACAACATTCACTATTTCCTCTTATTATAATGTAAATGTAATCCCATTTAATATCTTTATCAATCAAATCTCCAAATCAACTCAAAACTCACAACCGAGATTTTTTAATTTTTCAATTTAAAAAATGTACAAAAAACAGAACATTCAATGCTCCGTTCTTAAGTTTTAATCTATGTCCTGAACTAAAAACTTCTTTAAAATGAATTTTATTTCGTAATAATCTGGAATCTTTGGTTTGGGACGATTTGAGACAAGGAAATATTTCTTTGGTTGGATAGGATCCAGAATCCGTGCTTGTCCCTAAGTGAAGCTGTAAGATTGTCTAAAGTTTTTAATGCTGATTTGAGTTGAGACATGATTGTGGTACAAGTTTATTTTATATGGCCACAAAAAAGATTGATTGGGTCCATATGTTTATTTTATGGAAGTGGTTGGAGTAGATGATATACATATTTAAACAATAAGCATGTAACTATTTGAATATTTATCTTAATTGGAAAGAAATTATGATTTTCAACAATAAAAGTAAGTCCCAGAGCTTTGAGCGCCCAAAATTAATAGCACCACATTAGACCGCAAAAAAGGTCACTGAAAACGAAAAAATTCATCCACCGACTTCACTGGGGATCGAACCCAGAATCTCTGGTTCCGAAGACCAGCGCCTTATCCATTGGGCCATGAAGTCATTTTGCTGTAAATTTTATTTAAAAAACATATAATCTTTTCATGTAAGATTTATTTATATTATAATCAAAATATATTATGCCATTTATCTTAATGTTTAATAATATGGAAAACCAACTTTATAAATTTACACATAAATAGTCACAATGTATAGAATGCAAAAAGTTCAAAGTTTCAAATAAAAAATACTAATATGTGCTTTAATAAATGTGACATGAGTATTAAATTAAAAATCATAATAATAATTAATTTAATATATTATATATCAAAAACAAAGTAAAGAAATCTAAAAACTGTATTGGCAGAAAAGTAGTATTTTATGATTACTTTATTATTATATTAGTAATGATAGTCTAGATACAAATATTAAATATATGTATTTATCTCATGCAAAATTGCTATCATATAATTTGGATAATTATCAAACAAAAAATTTCAGTTAGTCCACTATTTCCTTTTAATGTTTAAAACCTTACTGCAACATAATGACGATATGGTACCAATAACCTCAAGAATGTATAAAGTAACCAATTATTTCACAAGTCAAAAAAAGTCTGCCTTATTAAAATTTATGTATATTTTGTGCTTCTAAAATACTACTTTAAAGTTTGAGAGATTCAGATCATATTGATCATGATTTGAGAACAAGAATTGAACTATATTGGATATAATTCTTCGTTGTTCCACAGTAGTTCAGTGATAGAGCAGTCGATTCTTAACTAAATAATTGTACATTTAAATCATATTTAAAAAGAATAAAAAAAACTTATTTTTATTCGTTGAGAATAGGAAATCAATCAAATCTTGGTGTGTTTGGTAAGATATGAAAATAATCTGAATTTAATTATTGTTATAATGTTTACTAATGTAGGTTAGTTTGAAATGAACCCCAAAAAAGTAAATTAGAAATAGTGTTGGCGGTGTAAAATAATAGAATTATTGAAGGTAAGTGAGGATGTGTAGTGGTTCCCCATTGGCTGGAAAAGTGAAAACATAATTTCTAATGATGCGTTGAATTGAGACATTCATACAATAGCCTTTGTCGCTGTCTCGTCTCCTGATTGGCCCAACCATACTGGCCCCACACCCCAACTTCTCTATTAACTCTTGCATCACCCTCGTTTTCTTTTTTTTCTTTTTTTTTTAGAGGAGATACTGTTTGCATCACTAGATACTGATTTGATTGTCTATTGTTTATTTGTCAATATCAATTTTTTGTCAATATATACAATTTATATAATATTCATTTACTATAAATATTTGGGTTACAAATATCTTTTATTTTGCACCACTCATATACTTGATTCTTAATATTTTGGCACACTGAAATTAATAAAATAGTTAAATGAGACGATTATTATATGATACGTGAAAGATTGATGATGAAATTCAAAATGATTAAATAGTATAAACAATTTAATATTTATAAAGGAAGGGGTTTGCAACCCATGAATTTGAATTTTTAATTTTCAAGTAAATTGAATGAATTTAATTATGAATTTCAAATTGATTCTCTGAACCTATTGTTGAAATCCTTGGTCCAAGTGGAACCTACTTGATTTACTAAAACAATATGTATTTTTCTTTTGTTCTTTGGGTTGATTAGTAGTTTCAAGTAATTCAGACAAAGCTTCTTGCACTTGAGGACTTTGAAACCTAATGGCTTGCACAATTTGAACACGGCTCTACCAACGATTTTATGATTTAAGCTATGTCCACGATTTTGTAAATTATTTTTGTCGTTTTCTAAAATTAATTATTAAATTATAAATATAACGTTGATATGAAAAACTCTGAAAAGATACATCTCACACAAAAAAATATATATCACAAAAATTAAAAGATTCAAAATCTATATTTATATAATAGCAGGATAGTTGAAAATATTTACAAGATTGTTATTTTTTTGCTTAATTTTTTTTTAAAGTATACTATCCAATCAGATCTTTTGTTTTTTTACTCTAATTTTTAAATTCTTATAACATTTTAATCTCAACTCCATTTTTTATGAAAAAATATATCAAATTAATCATCTTTTTATGATTTTCAATTTCAAATTCACATTGCATATATAAAAATAAAATATTAATTTTAAATATAGTATTTTTCATGATTTTCAATTTCAATTATGTGACAAATATTTTAAATAATAATGTGTAATTTCAAATATAATAAAAAATAATATAAGATTTAAAATATTACACATGAAATTATAAATATGACTTCAAGTTAATAAAAATACATAAAATAATAAAAAATACGAAATATAAAAGTACAGATTATAAAATTACAAAGAAGAGATAAAATTATACAACATTATTAAATACACAATTAATGATGTAAATACAAATGAAACGTCAAAATAACAATACTGTGGAAGAACTCGTGTAGGTTTAGTTTTGCATTACTCTAATTTTAATTTTACATCTTATCTTTTTTACACTTTTTGATTAATTTTACAATTAAAAAATTGAAAATATTATATAAAAAATTATATCAAATAAACTATATGTATAATGTATTTAACACATATAAAATTAAAATATAAAAGTTAAAATGAATAAATTATAAAATAAATATTTTGAAATATTTTTTTGAAATGAATAAAATAATGCAAAATTATTAAGCTAGGAAGGCCATCTCAATTAGCATTTCTAACGAGAAAGAGACTACTACTTACCATCATTCGAAATTAAAAATTCATCAGTTTAATAAAAAAAAAGCAACCTTAATAAATTGGTGTTGAGGTGCTAAAATCACCTTAATTTATGTTTATTTTGTGTGATAAAATTGAATAACGATATATTGTCCAACCTTATTACTCGTTCATTTTTACGAACGAAAAAATCATTTTATCTCAAATATGCAGGATGGACATGATTTAATGGTTGATAGATTACCCTTCTTCTTGTAAAAAATAAACTCACGAATATCTTCTTTCTTCATTGATTTATCCGTAATTTGGTGATTTGGGACCCTCACTACCAATGAAATCTAGCTCTTTTAATTTCTTTTATATGAAACTATATTTGAAGTAGTAATCAATCTATTTTAATAGAATTAAGGCTAAACTAATTATAAATTTATAATTGATTTATCATTTTTTGTTATGCTTATTTAAATAATTTCAAATTTGATTTCATAATTCTTTTATTTATTTAAACAATTTCTAAAATTTTATTGTCTTGTTTAAGATTCTAGATAATTCTATTATTTTAGTTTGTATTTTATAAAGAATGAAATTTTATAATTATCCCACAACCATAATTTGTAGCATTAACAACAAAGATATTAAAATTAATAATCGAAGTATCACAATCTCTTACAAAAATGCATAGAAATCTCACACGTGCACAACATAGGAGATAACAAAAAAGCATAATTTAGTTTTAATTCTACTAAAATAGATTATAATTATTTTTAAATATAATTTAAAAAGGAGATACTTGACATAATTAAATTTTAGTGAAATATCAAAACTACAATAAATCTTAATCAATATGTTATTTTGCTAAACAAAAAAAAAAAACCTTTTGTCTTTTTTTTTTGCATATCAACATAAACTTTAGCGTTTCTTTTGCACCTTTTTTCTATAATATTTAACTAGTATGTTATTCTGTGCAATGCACGGATATATTATTATTAAATAATATTATTAAATTTAAAAAATACATAAAATTAATATTTTTAAATATATATAGATAATTATGTTTAATAATTTATATATGTACCATGATTTTCATAAGAATATAAATATTATGTATAAAATTATATGTGAACATTAATTAATTTTATTTATAAAATATAATCATCAAATTACCAAATATATAGTATTTCTTTTGAAATCAAGAAAATTGAATATAATATGGTATATAAATGTTAATATTTTTTTATTATTATATATAGCATCTGCCACAAATTCATAATTGATTTGTTAAAATCAAGTAATTATGAAATATATGAATTTTTTTAAATTAGTTTTGATGAAATTAGTAGCATTACTAATATTAACAAAAAAATATAAAAAATTAAAAAATAAATGCTTATTGGTTAGCAATATAATAACATTTCCTGAAAATCCGTCTGTCCATTTGTGGAAAAAAATGGGCGGAAAAAATAATAATAACAAATATAGAAACAATCAGTTTTTTATTATTATTATTATTATTATTATTATTATTATTATTATTATTATTATTATTATTATATGTATGGATGAATTAATTACATAAAAAATAATTTATTATCAATTAATTATCAATTGCTACGTAACCTTTCAAACATACCAAAGAACTGCATAATTTTTTATTTCTAGCTCCAATTTTAATATTGAACCCTAAATTTGTATCATGGGTCCCACTACTATATACATGTCATTTATTAACCGTGAAAGTTTACAACTTTTTTTGCCAATTACGATTTATAACATGTTATAAAAATTAACATAAAAGTACACCACTGCATTTAGATTTTTTTCAACTTTATTTATATGTGCTCATTTTAGCTCTAAAGTGTTTAAATGAATCCCTACTTTTTTGGGCCCCACTACTATACATATGGAATAAATTTATTTATTTTATTTTAAAATTAAAAGTAATTAAAATCATATATGATGTTTTATTAACATAAAACCAAAGAACTTGCTTCTATTTCATGGCATTAGCAACCACTATGATCAACCATTGCGATTTAGTTTTAGTAGCAGACTTAGGTGTTCTTAACATATATTATATTATATTGAAAATTACATTGGTACTACTACAAAAACACTCAGATCATATGAAGCTAATATATTTTTTAAATAAATGTAACTAGCATATTTAAAGAAAAAAAGTTGAAGTCGGTGGTTAACTATTTTACAAATTAGAGTTATATTTTTCTCTATTTTTATTAGAAAAATGAAGTGGTTTTGGTCTGTTAAAATTTTAATAAAAATAATAAAAAAAAAATTCATCATATATAGAATGCAGATTAGAAAATAAAATTTGGGCTTCACATCAACAATAGTAATTCAAAATTGACACACGTGCATCGAATTAATATAAACAAAGGTGTATTTTTGTTAACTTTTAAAAGATATATTGCACATTTCAATGAACTCAAAAGTCGTGAAATTTTTATGTTAAAAAAATCAACTCATGCATTTAAAAAAATCAACTCATGCCATGTTTCAGTGGGGCCATATGAAAGCAAAATTTGATCCATATACATCGATTTGAAAAAATTATAAAAGTTTGTGCACTTCTTTGTTATATTTAAAAGTTATATTACAATTGATAATTGATAAAAAAAATTGTAAATTTTTATGTAATTAAATCATATTTAAAACATAAAAGAACCTTTATCTCACAAAAAAAAAAAAAAAAAAAAATTCAAACTTTTTTACAAATTAAAAATTAAGGGTGATAAAAGAGTTCAAACCTGACACTCTCTTAGTACATAGAGAATGGAAAAGATCGACTTTATTACTCAGAGTTGGTTCATATTACTAAATACAATATATTCATCATGCCAACTAAAATTAGATATTCTTTTAAAGAATCTGATAACTTAGTCCCTTGTCTTTCACAATGTTTAGGTGGACACATACATTTTTACCAACACCAAATAAGATATTAAATATTTAAAAGAAAAAGTATAAATTCCAAAAAAAAAAAGATGTTAGGGTCCTTTAATTAATTATATATATATATATATATATTAAGCAATTTCATATATGTTTTTGAATAATTTTTTATCTTATAATTATTCAATTTATTAATTGAGATAATTTTAGGTGGGAATGTCCTCTCAAATGGAACAAGTATAAACCTTTCTTATGAGGGTTGATTCATGGATTTTATTTGATCCTATGGATTATATGAATTTGTGGAATTCTAAAATAAACAAATCTAAGGATCAATAATGCTGCTGACAAATATCCCCAAAAATATGATCATAATAAGGTTAGCTTGTCCAATCCAAAGGATTATGCAATCCACATGTTTAAGCATAGATAATCTTTGTCGACTAGGCTAAGTGATTCAAGAAATTGAGGTAACAATCATCCCACCATTGGCTAACCCAGTTGCAAATACCTTAATCCCATCTCCAGATTAAAAGAAAGAAAAACATCATATTTCAGTGCGAAATGAGACCATCCAATTGGATAAACTCGAGTGTGGGTCACATCTCTTTGTTTCTTCTGTGGCATCAGACATTAGTTTGATCGAAAGATTCAATCTTTGAAGTGGATATAATGAATAAAAAACCAACTATACAAAAAACAGACAACCAAAGGGTGATACAAGCGAAGTTTCCAGCCTTGTTTGAATCCACGTCAACACTCATTACAAAACGGTGCCTTTTCTTCTAATTTTTTCTTTTTTGATTTTGTTTTCGTTTATTTCATGCAAACTGCCACTAAGAATATGCATAAAAATATACATACACGATACATACATGGGTACTTACATCACGCCCCACCAACTCCTTTTTTTTTCCTTTCCTTTTATTACATTCTTTGTTGTGTGTGTGAATGATTGGAATCTGAATCAAAGTGCATATTCCTTGAGTTATGTGTGTTTCTTTTTTTGTGGGTTTGAAGTGAATAATACTTTTTGATGGCAGAAAGCCAGAGCTGTAGCAGCCAGCAATCTGAGTGGTCACCGGTTCAAAGCCGGAAAAGAAAGCAGAAAATTGAAGTTTACAATGAAGTTCTGTATAGATTGAGAGAATTGGATGTTGAAGAAGCTGCCGAACCAGGGTTTGAGGATGAGTTGTGGGCCCATTTTAGCATGCTTCCTCTGCGGTGAAATTTTCTCTCTCTCTCTCTGTTTTTTTTTGGGGAATTTATGACTAATTCAGTGTGTGTGTTTGTGTTTCTGGGAGGTGGCAGATGGGAAAGGAGGAAGGGTGTGTGTTGATGTTAATTGACAACATATTAATGGTTTTCAAAGAATTTAAGGGATGAAACAAAGTTAATATTTGATGCATTAAATTTTGCAAGAATATGAAAAGAAGATAAAATTTCCAGTTCTTGGCGAGGTCTTTAATTTGTTTGAACCTGAAGAAAGAGAAGTTTGCCTTCTTCTGCTTCTTGCTCTGCAGAACTGGTCTATCGGTTATTGAACTTTTGATTTGAGATGTTCTAAGTGGAAATTAATTTTCATGCTGTGAGTCTTGTGTTAATTTATGCTTCCACGCAGAAACTATAAGAGAGGCATAAATCTTTTAATTTTTTGCGTCAACTAGTGATTCTGCTCAAGGGACTGCAAGAGAGGCAGAGATCTTTCTAAAATCAAGAAAAACTCTTTAGTGAACTCTGGAAATTTCATATAATTAGGGAGGAAATGCTAATCGTAGTTTTATGTATCCGTATTTGAATGGATATTACTACATGGTGCTTTAAATTATCCCAGTTTAACTTGTTATCTTGTTACTGTAGGTACGCTCTAGATGTTAATACTGAAGGGGCAGAGGATGTCCTGGTGCACAAGAAACTGTTGGACATGGCACGTGATCCTCTCACCAGACCTGCAGTTGATGTGCGCCTTGTACAGGTATATTCTAAAATACATTTCATGATTCTGCACTGCAGTCCCTTCCATTTCCATTGAATATATGTATAACTCCATCCTTAATATGCATAACAGTGCTGCATGATATCATGGAAACCAAAGCTAAATTTTACGGCCCTAGAACTCCTTTGCTGCAGTTTATCAAAAGAATATCTTTTGAATTCCGTCATGTTTTAATAGCTAGATATGATGTTACTTATCTTGAGTCTGCAAATTGCCTGATGGAATCACATGATCAAAAGAATTATCTAGTTGAGTGACATTTATGTCGTGCATAAGTTGATAAGTGCCAGAGTGCTGAGATAGAAATTCTGGATTTAATTTGTAGCTTTTGTCAGCCTTTTCTTGGCAAAAGAAAATTTGATATAATAATCTCAAAATCATGATCTGTGTGGATATTATGAACCATGTTCCAATTTGGTCCAGTGGCATCTATGCTGCCACAAAGTCTTTGTGCCATGGTAAAAAACTTCACTTTGATGCATGTTAGCTAGCTTTCAGTCTATTGAATCTTCAGTTGTCATTTTCTGTAGGCCTGCAACTTCAGTTGACCACTGCATATTTCATAGTTTGTCCCTAATGCAGGTTCGCCCCGCTTGTGATGGAATTCTTGGCAACTCTGTTCATTCAACCTTCAATAGCGGAGGGGATGATCTCCAGCAAGATAGGTACGGGATTTGGGGCCTTAATTACGTTAAATATGCCTATATGCCTTGAGAAGTTGCTTTTCTCCGACTAAGTAGTTGTGAAATTATCATAGCGTGGAATTCGTGTTCAAGTTTCCTTATAAATTTCAGCCTTCACCCACCACCTGCATTTGGCCCATCATCAAATTATGAACTTGCCTTTGAAGGAAATAAATCTGATGCTCAAGATGAGAATAACTCTGTGAGTAGGCAATCACTCTTTTTGCGGTAATATTCTAAAAGGTTTGAGCCAATTTGAGCTTTCTCTTCTTTGTTATTAGCCTGTTCATTTGTCCGTGAGTTATTGGGCTCTCAGGTGGTTGAATGAATGAGGATGGATTATCAATTAATATATCCGCATGTCTGATTTTTGCAGGCCACTGCATGAAATAACAGTTTCAACAAAAGACAAAACCAAGCTCCTTAGTGCGGTAATGCCTCTTCTTTTTTGGAGATTTAATATAATATGTTAAATGCTTCTTCAATCCCTGTATCCTAGTATATTATTCTCCGGCATGAAGAATTGTGCTAGCTGAAAGTTAGCTGATGCAACATTATTTACATTAGTGAAACATTCTATTGAACTCATCTTTCTCAGGAAGAGATGAAGATGATTAAAATGAGTTCACAGACTATAACACGCTAATAACAGATATTTTTATGGTTTTGCTTATATGTGCTTATTTAATTATTTTCACTTTTGTTTCTTCTCCACTCTCTTTTCAACTATGAACTAGCTTATCTCTAGGCATATCTGCACATACAATATACTTCTAATCTACCATCTATGGTCGTGCATGTCCAGGCCCATTTCCTTCTTTGTTTGGGCTAGTGTGAGCATGTAGCCGGAAGCTGGAGTTGGGAAGATAACTTATTAATTCAATTTCTTCTTCTATAAGATTAGATATAATGATGGTATTTGCTTTGCTTGAAGTTGAATACTATTTTTGTCAGTCGAGTTTCTGCACATATGGCTATTTTAAGTTATTTGGTTTACTTTACGAAAAGTTCTGCTGTTGTTTGACAAAGCTATATCACCACTGTATTTATCATCTTGTTGCAAATTTTTATATCATCTTTTTTTTCAATGCTACACCGATATGAGGTAGCATTTTATCTATACTGTAATATTTGATGCTTAAACCACATTTTGACTGCTTTCTTTTACTTATCATTTATTTATGTTTGGATTGAGGAATTTTAATCAAGGATTTAAAATGTGTGGATTTCAAATCTACCCAAATTAGAATGGATTTACGTCCACCCAAATCACTCAAAATATAGTTCGAAATGGTAGAGATGAATTTCCAAATCACTCAAATATAGTTCGAAATGGTAGAGATGAATTTCAGATTCATTCTACAAATCCTTCTGTCCAATCAAATATGAATAGATTTGCTATTATGAATTTCACATTCACCCTCTAATTCTTCTATCTATAAGCGACCTAATTAACTCATTATGTCTATGCATTAGCTGTTGTGTTCTTTTCTCTGGTATATTGTGCTTGAGCTTGATCATTTTTAAAGATGGTGCACTACCCAAATTAGTAATTTTCAAGCTATATGCTGATTCAGATGTCGTTATAATAGAGAGGCCATTCTCTTTAATTTTCAGCTGACATGCCTGATGTCTGAGATTGGGTTGAACATTCAAGAGGCTCATGCATTTTGCACAATTGATGGATATTCACTGGATGTCTTCGTTGTTGATGGTTGGGAAAAGGTAAATTTGTTCTTTTTCAAGTGGGAATGATGTAATGTATATCGTTGGAATCTCATGGTGAAAATGAGCCAAATAATTCTAACTGCAGTTTAATAAAGTGCTCCATGTAACATAGATGATTGCATCTGTCTGTTCTTACTCCACCTTATGCCACTTCTTATTTGCTATTCTTTTGCTTTGGAGTCATATTGGGCTCATAATTCTCGACTTATTTATAACTGACATAATTAATGTAACCTGATTTTATCCTTGTTCCTCCAGTTTGATGCAAATTGTTGATTTGCCTTCTTACTTCCAATTCTTAGGGGATTGATCAGCTCATTGATACACTACTGATGGAAATTCCAAAGATTGAGGTACCAAAAGCACAGCCATGCTTAGAGAAATTCACATCAATCATCAATTTCTCAACCCAACCCAACCTAACCCCCCCCCCCCCCTCTCTTATTGGATTGTTTGAATCTGTTATAATGGAACTTTCTGCAGAAGCAGTCTGCTTGTAAACAAGAGCTAGTATCTCCACCTGGCGGGCTAGAGCAGAGTGGTTTTAATTTACCAACAAGCCATGTGAAAATCCCTTTTGATGGGAATGACTGGGAAATTGATGCCAATTTGTTAAAGTTTGAATACAAGATTGCTGCAGGGTCAAATGGAGACTTGTAAGTTCCATAATTATGGTTATTCTTTATTTTGACTATTAGTTGGATTGCTAAACCGAAATAAAAACACAGGTACAAAGGTTTGTTCCAGAGTCAAGATGTGGCCATCAAAATTTTAAAGACCGACTCCCTCAACGGAGACATGCAGCGGGAGTTTGCCCAAGAAGTCTATATATTGAGGTTAAATTCTAACTTGTGCTTTGTTTGTTATGCTTTTTTGTTTTTTGTATCATTTTGTGTTTAGATTTCATTGATAGTTTGAAAAAAAAAAAAAAGGAACAGTTATAGCTTGTGGTAGTTTCATGTGTGTGCAATGTGGGTTTTTTTTTTTTTTTTTTCTTCTGATTATCTAGACTGTTTTTTCTTAGTTGGGATACTATCCAGTCCTGCATGCAAGATGAATCTTTCAAGAGTCACCCTATACTTAAAACTAATTGTGTGCAAATCTTGGATAGAGTGCTTTTCTACTGGAAATCTACGTCAATCCAAATTATATACTTTCTTTATGCATAATCAAATATTTCTGTCAATCATTATTACGGTTGAGTTCCTGAGTTTAGGATCATATATGCCTGGTTTTGTATTCATGCAAGTGGAAAGTCTTCATAGTAGTTATACTATACTTCTTGTGGTGGTTGAGACAATAGTTGGATGAAGTTCTTCTATCATTTGTCTGTTCTTTACACATTTGAGATCCAATTTACTATAAAAGCGCTGACTACTGAGTTTAAATTGTGAAAGAGTTCTTCAATGAACATTGATGTGTGAGAAATTCAATATTTTTTTAGTAAAGTCTTTGCATGCCTCTTATTTGATTTCACTCTGTTGCATTATGCCCTTTTCTTTTTTTTTTTTTTTTTTTTTTTTTTCTGTTGATTACATTTCTGTGAGTTACTTTTTGCTCAACTAGTCTATCAGCATTCGTAAATTGAAAATAATGTGACAATAATTGCTCCATCTGATTATGTACCGGTTTTCTATTGTGAAACTTATACTTCTATTTTGTTTTTCCACTTGAGTGAACCGTTTGGTGTCTTTCTTCCATTCAGGAAAGTTCGGCACAAAAATGTGGTACAATTTATTGGTGCATGTACGAGGCCTCCACTCTTGTGTATTGCTACTGGTAAAATCCCTTAGTTTTTCTTGATGGATTTTGTTTGATGAACCAAGGTTTTGACTCCATTTTCAAACAAGCGCGCAACTTTTCGTTTCTTTTCTTCTCTTTTTCTTCTCTGACTTATATTTGTCTTTCAAGAATTTATGTCTGGTGGAAGTGTGTATGATTTCCTGCATAAACAAAAGGGCGTCTTCAAGCTTCCGGCTGTACTGAAGGTTGCGATAGATGTTTCTAAGGGAATGAGCTATTTGCATCAAAATAATATAATTCACAGAGACCTTAAGGCTGCCAACCTTTTGATGGATGAAAACGAAGTAAGAAATCATGTGATCTCTGAGAACTTGTTTATTTTTCCATACATATATTGGATCAGATATCCAACATAGCATGTAATTTCATGCTACAGTTTGCAGCATATTGGCTATCTTTCAAAAGCCTGGTGTTTAGGCATGTTTTTCTTTTTTGTTGAAAGGATAATCTTGACCGGTTCTCGGTGGCATTTTTGCAATTCATAAGAAGTTAATTGATGCAGGTGGTGAAAATTGCTGATTTTGGTGTTGCTCGAGTCCAAGTACAGCCGGGAGTTATGACAGCAGAAACTGGAACTTACCGCTGGATGGCTCCGGAGGTTTTTTTTTTCTCTTCTTTTTCAAAAGGACTCTCATTGCTCTTGCCATTTTGATTCTATAAGTTCCTTTTTCAGTAAGCCATAACTAAGGCCAAATAACATGCGTCAAACCAATGAATGTATTCCTTTGGAGACGGGCGTTGGACAGTACCTCTAATTTGTCCTTATTTTTGTTGATTGGAAGGTTATTGAGCACAAGCCTTATAATCATAAAGCTGATGTTTTTAGCTTTGGGATATTGCTGTGGGAGCTTCTGACTGGAAAGGTTGTATTTTGTACCATAAAATAAGAAATTTTGTAGTCCAAATAATGACTTCTATTTATTGCCAACTACCAGGTTCCATACACACACCTGACTCCTTTGCAGGCAGCTGTGGGTGTTGTCCAAAAGGTACGTGTCCGTTTAAAGATCGGTCTCCACTAGAATGGTTTTCGTTTCTCTGTTCTTGTTTTCGTTTGCCAACATTGTTCTTTCCAAACGTCCACTCATTGAAGAGTTTCGAGATAATTATCCTACTCTTTGTTCGATATAAATTACAGGGTCTTAGGCCAACAATACCAAGGCACAGTCATCCTTTGGTAGAGGAATTACTCGAAAGGTGTTGGCAGCAAGAACCATCCCTGAGGCCCGAATTTTCAGAAATTACAGAAATATTGCAATACATGGCCAAAAAGGTATGCTATGGTTGTACTTTACTCCTTACCCTTTCCGTGGTTTTCTGTATATAAGTTGCTCTCTTAAACAGATGCTCGAAGAAGAGCGAGCTACCAAACGAATAAATCTGGGAGAGCAATGTCAGAGCTAGTAGGCGATCGCCAATGAAGAGATGAGAAAATGAAAATACTTCCTGTTGTGTTTCTGTAAGTATGAATATGTCCCTTTGACTACTCTTGCTCGGACGAAGTTTCCATAGTGGAGGCTCTGGATGGTGAAGAAAATAAGGGGTGATTTCGTCTATCCCCACCTCCAAAACCCCAAGCTGGAGATACGAAAGAACGTCCGAGCTAATACGATCAACATCTGAGGTAAAAATTGGTAAGTTGAGTAAAGAGTTGGGATCTACTTTGTTTAGGAGACACAGGAATTGTATAGTTTATCTAAGCTCTTCCAAAAAACCTAGGATAAAACTCCACATCCTTTTTTTGTCTGATAAAAATGGTGTGGTGTGTGAATAAATTGGAATCGGAGTGCAGTTTTGAATCATAATGTATCCCTCATGACCTAACTACTAACTACTAACTACTAACTGATAACTTATACTTCTCATTGGAGCTTTTCTACTTTTCTCAATCTTCTTGTGTTCTTCGTCATGCTTCTGATGTTTTATGTTTAAATTGTAATTTCTCCTCCAATTTAAGTTTCATAAACTGAAAATATTTTTAGAATATAATGTGTCAGTATTTAATTACTTGAATTTTAATTTTCTTCTTTTCGTAAAATATATTTTTTAATTTATTTTTGAAGTATAATATATCAAATGAATAATTTTTTTATGATCTTTAATTTTACATTTGTATCACATATATTAAAATGAGATATTGGATTTAAAAAATATAATTATTTTTTATTGATTAATTATTTGAGTAGATTTAAATGTTTATTATATATTGGATTTTGACCGCAAATAAATGTTAAGTAATAATTTTTTTAAACTAATTTTTTTTAAATAATCTATTTTTTAATACAATTAATTAATTTATTATAAAAATAATATTCTTATTTTGGGACATAAATAATTTAATATTTTTTATACAAAATCATAGTTGTTTTACTAATAAAATGATAAAATAGTTAAGATATTTTTAAATATTTATTAATACAATTTATATATATATATATATATATATATATATATATTACAAATCGTAGATCTTCGGTACTAGTTTCTATAGTAATTGGAGTTTGGTATGATCAATATCCCATTTGCGTTGCTAAGAGGTTCTTTGATTTTCTTAGAATTTTTATTCTAATCTTTTGCGATATTAATTTACTGTCGATCAATTAATGAAATTGTTCATAGTTTATATTCAATTAGAGGACTATTATAAATTGATAATGGGTAAGAATCAACACCAAATTTTTGTTCAAATCATAACCAATGTGCGGCCTAATCTCCTCACATAATTAGTGAGTTCTATCAAATGTCACTATTCTCGGTTTGATTTGCTCAATCCCACAATCCATGTGTAAAGAATCTTCTCATTTTGAATAAATGTGTGCAATAGTCAACACACTCATGTGTGTACTGAATTTTAAGACAATAAGCAATTACAGAAAAAGCCCAACTCTTTCACATTATAAACTTGTACAAGAAAGAGCTAAGGATACACACAAACCCGATCACTCAGAAGCAGATTCACCCTCCTCTTCCTCAAAGGCATATCCAACCTCCATGGAGCATTTTCATTTCACCGAAAATGTGTGGGAGATGAGGTTTACAGTATTCAACCAACTTATCACTCATTTCTCCATGGCTTTTCGAAGAAGTTCCATGACATCATTTCTCTAAAAACTGCTGATTTCTTGGCACTTCTTGGACATTCACATTAGATTTCATGGGGATGCTGTCTTGTTATTTTCACTGCTAAAAAACAAATTGATTGTCCTTCATCATGCTGTCCATCCTTAGTGAAAGTCAAATTTTCTTACTGACACTTGATAATTATGGCTTGCTTGGGCGTTTTTGAAGAATGTGCCTGTCTTCTTTTATTAACTGGTGCTAGCTGAATTCTAGTATAATTAATTAAATCTCTCACCTTCCAAAAAAAACTATAAAACATTCCTTCTAAATTTAGTTAGTATATATAGTTTTGAAATTATTTTTATGACTGTATAATTTAAAATTTAACGACACTTCTTTATGTATATAACACCATATAATCACACACTGCACATTTTATATTACAAACAAAAAGACACACATAAAAATACATGCATATAAAGATTGAGACGTACACACACATATACATATAACTTTTATATATAATATCACATTTAAAATAAAAATATGGGAAGTGTAAAAAACCTCACAATAACAAAGAAACACTTATTACTGTTTTCTTAAAAAGAAAAAATGAAACAATTTCAAATATCTAAACAAGAATTTGAAAGGAATGAACTTTCAAATATAAACAATTTAAAATCAATTATAATGAAATCACTTTGAACTTTAAATATATGTATCCGTTGTACCCTAAGGTTGCGTTTACTTTTCTAGTCAGGATTGGACAGGATATGACAGAAATTGGGATTAAAATCGGGATAGGGATAAGTTCGAAATTTTTATCCTACGTTTACTTCGTAGGATAACATTAGGATAGAGAAAGATAACTTTATACTATCCAACGTTTACTTCGTGGGATTAGACTGGATAATGCAAAAATTACAAAATTGCCCTTAATACATGATTTATATATGAGGACATTTTTGTAATTAAATTTGTTCATAAGGGTAAAACAGTAAATTTCCATTTCTTATCCCATCGGATAATTTTTATCCCAGGGGTTTAGGTCGGATTAGTATCCGCCGAATTATCCCGAATTTTGTCTTTTATCCCAAGTCGGCTGGATTGACCCAGGAAATTATCCAACGAAGTAAACGCTAGATAATTGTGGACTACATATCCAAATTCAGGTTTATCACCCGAAGTAAACTGGGCCTAAATGAATGTAACAGAATCTTGATTATTTGTTCATACGATAATTAATGCAAAAACCAAAAAAACTAACGTAACCTTAAATTGGACACAAATCCATGTCTAGTGACTTGAATGTCGGACCACATAATTTGGGTACCTCTCTCTTCCTTGCCAGTGAGACAAGAATCATGGCCATTATTATACGGATTTTAATGAACTAAAAATTGCAAGGATTAAGTGTCATTTCGACAAAGTATACAGGGTAGGTTTGGTTTAGGGTTTTAATTGGGTTGTCCGAAATTTGACTTTAAAATTATAAGATTGTAAAAGAAAATTAAATAGTGATCATTTTTGTTGTTTTGAGATTTTATAAGGTAAGATTATACTATCAATGTTAAATCAATGCTGAAAAATAATCTCTTGTAATATTATATTATATTGGTAACTATTCAATAATTTTGAAATAATTAATTAGTTGTATTAGAAAATAAAGATTTAATAAAAAGAAAAAGAGAAATTTAAAATAAAAATAAAAATACGGATACATAATATAGTACAAAATATGTATAGATACCCGAACATTTGAAAGCGTTTTTTGCACCTTGTTGATAACAGAATATGTGAGTCTATTGGACTCTGAGTTTTGAACTTGATCTTAGCCTACATTAATTAGTAATGTGATTGAAATTTTTATTTTGTCTTTACTCTGTCTTGCCACTAAGTTTGTGTCTTAAATAAATCAATAATGACAAAATATAAGATTGGATTGACCAAGCAAATATGAGAAGTAATACATGCCATTTTTACAAATTTTATATTGTATTATATAAACTTAAGAAACTTATTATCAATTTCACATATCACCAACATGTTCAACCAATAGACATAAACATCAATATCCCACAAGTCCAGGAAATAACCAGATACCCACAAACTATCAATTGATATTTATTTTTCTTTATTTTATTAATTTTAGGAAAAAATTAAAATATAGTGTTGGTCATAAAAAAAATCTAAATTTCATAAATATAATATATTGTAAGAGCCAGTACCAAACAAATTTAGGTTTAGAAATTTCATAAATTTCAACATTCCCATGCTAAAAAAATATAATTAAAGGTTTAGGTATGAAAAGTTTGAATACCTTTGCATCCGTCGCTATTTGATCTCTAAATTTTTCGGTAGAAATATGGAGAAATTAATATATAACTACCCTAGATTTTTGTAATAATTATATACCTATACATATAGCTACAAGAAATTATTTTAGACCTCTAGAAATACAAAATTTTTAAGTTCGAGGTGACATAATCTTCCAACTAAAGGAGGTCCCTCCTTGACCCTTTACTTCTTTTTACAATTTTCATATATAAAAGGGTGGGGTTATTCATACCTCGAAATCTCTAAACATATCCCGAAGTTTAAATATACCCCATTAAAAATTAATTATTCTCCTTTTTTTTACTAAATATACCCTATTTTTACCTCTTATACCCTTCTCACTAAAAAATAAAAAAAACAAGAAATAAATCAGCATCCCAACTTGACTGCCCAACCCTCCGTAATTTCCAACACAAATTGACAAAAATCTCTCTACTTTCCCAATGGGAAAAAACCATTTAAACAATAGTGCTAAGTGAATGTTCCTTATCAAGTTTGGTTTTTACGGTGAAAGGTTTCAAATTTGGAGTCGAATCTCAAGAAAGCTATAAATCTGTAATTTCAACTTTTCTGTATTGAAGAAACATGAAGAAGAAAAAGTTTCAGATTTGGAGTTGAATCTCAAGAAAGCCATAAATTTGCAATTTCAACTTCTCTGTATTGATGAAACATGGAGAGAAAATGTTCTATATTGAAGAAACATGGAAAAGAAAATATTTCAGATTAAGTGTCCAATCTCATAAAAGTCATAAATCTGTAATTGGAAGAAACATTGAGAAGAAGAATATAAGGGGAATTTCTGCCGTTAAGAATAAAAATAAAAATAAATATATAAGTGTATTTCAGTCAATTTATTAATGTATGTTTTTATCATAATTATTATAAGGTATACTTAAAAATGTCGGGGGTATCCCTATATAAAAAGCATACAATTATATAAAAAGAAAAAGAAAATAAAATGGAGAAGAAAAAAATCAGCGAATATAATGATTAAAATAAAAGGACAATTCGATGACGACAAAAGCAATTAAAATAATATTGCACGATAGCTTTTCAGAGCACTAGCTGTCCTAATTTGGCGTCAACTGAATTGTTTTTTTTACATTTTGCAAACTACTTTTTTCAAACATTCACCCATTTTAATCTTTAGATAAATTTAAAATTTATAATAAAAATAATATTTGAATAAATTTTGAAATAACCAAATAAAATATGGAAAATATTTAGATTATTAAGGAATTCATAGATTTTATTTTGTTTATTTCAGTTATTGAATAACTTTCCAATTTATTTGTTAATATCATGCTCTCTTTAAAATTTGAAAGTTGCTTGAATATATATGAAATCGCCAAATTAAATAGTAAAAATTTTAAGATTATAAATATAATTTTTTACAAGAAATAAATTGTTGTTATTAGTTTGAATTTGAAATACTATTCTTTTTTATTATATACTAGTGTGAGACCTGTGCTAAGCACATAAATTATTATATACATATTTTATTAAGAAGAATTCATTTATTTTGCTTTACATTTAATATTTTTTTTTTCTTAAAAAGAAAATCTCAGGAGTCATGTAATTTTTTAAAGTTTTAAATTGATATTAATATATTTTAAAATTAGATTTAAAGTTGGCGAAGTTTGAAGTAAATTTATAGTAGGAGCATAGATTCCTGGAGCAATTTTGTGTACGTAGTTATAAGATAAATAATAATTTTAATTATTTACAAGAGTTGTACTATTGTATGCAAAGAAGTGAAGGAAAAAGAAAAATATTATTCTGAATATAATATTTGGAAACAAAAGATTCATAAATAAGTTAAAATAAATTTGTTATAAATGTTTTCACAACATTGATGCTTTAAAACTAATCATATTTAAATCTTGAAAGTTATTCATGCATATGAAATTGGATGATCCATAAACTACTTTAAATTTTAAAAATAAAAATAAAAAGTTATTGTTTTAATGTTATAAAAAATAATTCAAAGCATAATATTAAGAAGAGAAATAAAAATAAAGAAAAATCATATAGAAAAATTGAATCAAAAAGAGAAAATAAAAAATGAGCAATGCAAAGTAGAAATCCATTTTTGACATGTGATATATTAAATTAATTGTCTTTCTATGACATTTAATTTGATATCAATATTGTCTATATTAAAATAAAATATTCTATTTAAAATATGAAATAATCTTTCTATAACTTAAATTATTTAATTTTATTTGAAATATGTGTTAAGTTTGAACAAAAAATGGGTTAAATTCTTATATGAATCTAAGACTAATAAAAAATCATAAATATTTTTATAGAATAATAATAATAATAATAATAATAATAAATATTTTTATAAATTAAAAATATTATATTATTCGAGTATATATTTAGTTGTTCATTTTTTTCTATTTTTAAATATTTGTATTGTCTTTGAGAATTATTGTAGGTTCGATTGAATTTGAATTATAAAATATATTTCGTTATATATTTTTCTATTAAAGTTAGAGAATTTTTTTTGAGAATGATAATGCATTATACATATGAAACTATATTTAAATTGACTTGAAAGAAAATTTAACATTTCTAATTTCTTATATCTATTGCATGTTGCGAATACTATTAAATATTTGATTTTATAAATTAAAAAAAAACTTAAATTATATAAAAAAAGAAATACACAAAATACATTTTGAAAATGCGTTATTTTAATTTCGTTTTGTATCATGTTAAAAAATTATGTACAAATATGTGTAAGTAAATTTATTAATTTTTTTCTTTACATTTTACGTTTCATAAGTACTTTGTTTGCATCATGATCTCTTGTTTTGTTATATAATTATATGTTCTAACTTTTTTCATATCACTTATATATTTTATAATCTTATATAACAATAATATAATTTTATAATATATTATTAATATAATAAAATATATTAATCCCATGCATCGCATGAGCGGACATCTAGTAAATATAAAATAAGTGATATTAAGATACATAATGTTAATTGCCAAAAATGTCTTTGTTCTTTTTCTAATTTATTTCACTAAAAAAATACATAAAATCAAATAGATGACTTTAAAATAAATTTAAAAAAAAAAAAAAAAAAAACTCTAGCTTGCGACATATCAATATTTTAGTCTAACTAAAATGTTGTATTTCCTAATATCAAAATTTGAAAAAAATATGAATTATATTTTAACAAAATATAAATCATAATATTAAAATAATCTTGAAATGGTAGTAACAAAAACAATAATCTATTTACAAACAATTAGAGTTTATCAATTTCAATTTTCAGTTTATAACAACAATCATAATAATGCATAACTTCAAAAATAACATTTGGGGGTGGAAACTGTGTATGGAAAACATGTATTTTACTATTATAAATTAGACTTAATTACTGATAAAAATTGTTTAGGTTGTCAAGTGTAAGTAAATATATATTTCAGATTGGATGATGTGACAAAGATTCCAATTTTTTAATATGATTTTTTATTAAAATTAAAAAATATATAAATTACATAACTTTGATTAATTTCCACTGGATACAAAACCATGCCTATAAGTTATAGTAGCCAATTTACCTTTTGAGCAAATATTCATTAATTTCTCCCTCCAAATTATTCTAAGTAGCTCGATGGACAGTAGAGTTGTATTTTGAATCTTTAAAAAATATACACTTTAATTATAATTTTTCATATTTCTATTTCATTCATTCAAAATTAAATTTTTATATAATTATAAATTGAATATGTAAATAAAATCTTATGTCTAAAGTTTGATTCATATAAAATAAAATAATTAAAATATTAAATAAATAAGACAATTATGAAATAAACTTTGAAAATTATTTAAATAAGCAAAACTAAAATTAAGTCTCAAAATAATGATAATAATAAAAATTATATTTTGTGCAATTATATATAAATTGGAAGTCTGATATTTTTTCATTCATTATATAAATACTTGAAATTTAATACAAACCAAAATATAATATTTTCAAATTTTATTTCCTAAACTTTCTATTAATTTAAATGATTTAAAAATTATTTGTCTCGTTTTCTAATTTTTATATTTTCTCTTAAGAAATTTTTTATTTAGATTTTCATTTTTTTCTATAATTTTCATGCATCATATAAGTTTTAGTTAATATAACATTATTTTGAGACATAATAATTAATTATGGTTATAAAAAATTATTTTACAATTTTCTATTTTATAAATATGTTTGTCTTTTTTTTATTTTTCTCAAATTTTTACACAATATTTTATTTTATATTATTTTCATATTATTATTTTTTATTAATTTAACAAAGAAATGAATGAAAGAAATTGAATTGTAAAATATGAAAGATTAAGATTAAACTGTATATTTTTTTTTTTAAGATTCAAATTAGATTAAGATGGAAAATGAATGGATGATAGAATTGATTTTTTTCTTTTCATATGTTATAATTTAAACAATAATGATTTGAATATTTTACTAAAATTGTAAAAAGCATAAAATATTAGGATTAAATTATGCATTTTGCCAAATCTTAAGGACAAAATATACAAATATATCCCAACGTTTCACCGGTTTAACATTTCTATCAAGATGTTTCAAAATTGTCTATTATTTCACAACCTATCAAATCACATTACATATATCATTTGTTTGTTTTGTTCTTTTAAATGTGCTGATGTGTCGAACATAATGATACTTGGATATTCGGGATTAAAAGAAAAGGGATGAAAAGCTTGGGTACCGTATTCATTTTGAATTTTCAGATTGAATAAAAAATCTAGTTCAGAAAATATCTCACTCGCCCCAGAGAAATCGTTGAAGGGAAAATCAAACCCCCTAATTCAGCCTGAACTCTGAACTATAGTTTCAGAAAAAGAGAATGGCTTATACAATTGAATTTTGAAGTTTTTATTCCAAATTTTACGGGACATTAGTGAGATACGAATCAAATGAGCTTTTAATCAAATTGTAACTTCTTTTTCAGAAGGAAACAAAGAACGATGGGTATGATGTTCAGCTATATTTTAAGATTTGAGATATTTAAAAAAAAAAAAAAAAAAAAAAAAACTCTCTTTCGTGGGAGAGGAATTCACATATGGGTGGATGTGGTTTTTTTTGTAGGGTTTTGAAATTAGGGGAAAAGGGGATAAATGCACTATCTTTTTTGTGGAAGAAAGAATTCGCGTCTAGAAGAGAATGAGGCGTATTTTTCTATTTTTTTTAATCCTAAATATTTAATATGTATTTTAATTTGACACATAGAAATATAGCTCATATTATTTTGATATATTATACATTAATTATCAATTATTAAAATATTTAAACTTGCGCAAGTTTAGAAATATATTTCTATATTTTATCAAATTTAATAGTTAATTGTTAAAGGGTTCAGTCGATCTTGCTCCAATGAACACTGCCTTCGTCTACAAAAAATTTAACATATCTACATTTTTTTATATTTATATTAAAAATATTAAAAATATACTTATGTATCACATTAAATTTGACATATATACATTTTTTTATATTTTTATTAAAAAAAATATTAAAAATATCTTATGTATCACATTCTTAATGGACAAAGAAAGTGGCCATGAATCGTGTTAGTCATTTCACAATTTGCAATGAATTTAGTTGATTGACTGCGAAAAGCGAGGTGGGTGCTTGAGATAAGATTATACGTGTTGTTTTTCTCCTCTATTGAATGTCACACCAACTTGCTCACTTCTTTTGTGCTATATCGTCACAAATAGGAATGTTAAAAAGGTTATGGGTCGATGATTTGACTCATTTAGCCCAAAAAATTATAGGGTTAGGATCAAGGATGAAAATATCAGTATCGGTGGAAATATCGGTACCTTAAATTTACGGATATATCGGTATCGAGTATCGGTATCGGTAAAAATTAAAAAATTGATGGAAATTTTATTAAAATGATGGAAATTTAACATGAAATTTTAGAGAATGTTCCTACTAACTTTAATACATAAATTAATCATAAAATCTCAACAAAATGAATTATTTATGAGAAACATATCAATAACAAAAAACATAAGCAGTCTGAAGTGATACAATAATTATTCATACTTATTTAATATATTTTTCATGTTTGATCAAAACAAAAATTAAAATTCGTCTCATATTCCTGCATCTTACTTTCATAAATTGATACTTAATAATATAAGAATATTTACATAATTAAACAAATTGCAAGTACAAAAAATTAAGAAATACATACTTTAAAGAAAACCAATGAGTATTCGTATAAATCAATTAAATCCTTGATGATGCCTTACAAAATAAGCTTGTTGATAGTTGATACCAATAGTTGTGATTCAGTAGCTAAATCCCCTCAATCTACCAAAATGAGAAAATAATAGAAAAATGAGAAGAAAAATATATCTACAAATAACGAAAGTAAATATATGAATGAAGAAACTTACATAAATAAGAGGAGAAAAAATATTTTTTCTGTAATTAGCAAGGATGAAGAAAATGGGCAGAATTTGGCTACTGAATGGAACTTAGGAAGATTACAGAAGAAATTATGTAGTATATAAATTGCTACTCTGAATTTGAATTATTGTGAAAGAATAAAAAAAAAAGTACAAAAGCTGTCTGCCTAGTCCCCTATGAAGATTGGAAGCATGCATGAAGCCTGAAGGCTTTAAATTGTTTAATGATATATTGTACACTTTATACCTCCATTCAGAGTACCAGCCTTATCAGTAGTCCAAGTAATTATTATGTTTCTGAAATGTTGAAAATATCTCAGGCTTTAAGCCACGAAAAAAAAAAAAAATTTCGAACCGACATTTTGGCGATATTTTCAACCGACACACGATATATCGCCTATACTATCGGCAATATATCCCGATATATTGGAAAATCACAACGTAGCGTAATTGATACCGATATTTTACCGATACGATACCGATACGGACCGATATTTTACCGATATTCTGTAAAAAAATTCGTTCCCCCTAAATTTCGTATCGGTGGCCCTGATTTGGCGATATATCGCCGATATATCGCGATATTTTCATCCTTGGTTAGGATTTAGTTTTATTAGCTGTTTAAAAATCATCCTGTTTAGCCCGAGCCTGATTAGCCCGAAGCCTTATAAGACTAGCCCGATAGCTCGAACATTTCTTCTTATTTGTCTATTTCAGAATATCGAATTAATAATATACACTATTTTAAATTATTTTTCATATACCATATTTAATTTTTAGTAGAAGATATTAAAATTTATATAATTACTAGAAGATTTTAAATATTGTCATTTAAATTTAGAACTTAAATATAACATGATTTCAAATTTTATGACGTGAATGCTCTTAAGCTATAATTGAGAGCATGGAATAGTGTATATCACTTAAATGTTTGAATATTTAAATTTTGTATAGTAATATAAAGGTTTTTAATAATTTTTTAATGTTATCTAAAATTGTATTTTAAATAAAGTATAATATGCATTTATTTAAAATTTTAAATTTAAATATATATAATTTTACTATTTCGACTCATAACCCGATAGTCGTCCGATTAGCCCGAAAACCGATATGATTAAGGTTAGGTTCACCATAATGCAAGCCCGTTTAAAATGACCCAATTAAATCTAGGCCCGATTAACCCGAAACCCGTTAGGGCTAGCCCGTTTAACATCTCTAGCCACAAATCCTCTCACAAATATTAAAGAAAAACACTTATTATTGAAAAAAACTTTAAATAACTGAAACCAAATTTAAAAAAGAAAAAGAAAAAAAACTAAAAACCCTAATATATATATATATATATATATATAAACTCAGGAAAAATATAAGAAATGAAAAACATAAAATTAAACAAAATAAATATAGGCTCAGTCTCAGAAAATACATTTCAAGGGACGATTATTAGATTTTTTGTAGTGCAATCTTTTTATAGGTTTAAACTTATCTATGTTGGTTTAATCTTCTATCTTTTCATTAAGTTTTGTTTTGTGCATTATACAATCACACAACATTAAATAAGGATGTAACACATAAACTGTATATCATTTCATACTTTTTTCTAATTTGTGCGACTATATTTGTGGTAACAGTCGGCGCAATAATTTTAACTTTAAATTTCTAATTATCAGGTGTTGAAATTGTAAAAGGTGAAATAAAAATTAAAGTGATATGTAGATGATTTTAGTTCTAATTCTGAAATTGTTGGTTATATTTTGATTTCAATTTTTAGTTTTGGGTTTCTTTATATTATTTTTGGCTTAGTATCGTTAAAAAATAAAAATAAAAAAATCTGAAATGAGCGGTTTAAAATTCAAATTGACAAGGACTAGAACCAGCAATTCTCATCAACAGCTTTACAGCAGTCGAAATCAAACCACCAAATCTTCAATTTTAAATTAAATTTTAAATTATAACCAAATCAACTATTAATCACCAAATCAATTTAGAATCGAAGATCAAAATCTTGCCACGTCTATAATTTAAAATGAACTTTTATACTTTAAGTCAACTTTACAAAAAATTGATTTTACGATAAAAACAGCGTAATCAAACTAATTATTTTAAAAAAAAAAATTGAGAAGAAAATATTAATTGGCGAGACAGCTAGATAAGGACAAAGGCAGTGAGATAATATTAATACACGATAGGTTAAACAATCATAAGTTCGGGCATAGCTGTCGCAATTTGGCGTCACCGGCGCCGTACTTGACGGCGGTTTGTCATCGTAGTGCCGCCGCAATCCGCCGGCCAATAAAATCCTAGGTCAAAAACATAAAACACAGCTGGGGAGTTTTGTCCAAATTTATAATCCGCGGAAATGCGTACGGAAATAAGGACACGTACATCGATGTCGTTTTAAAGCCGGTAGGCTGCGTTTTAAGGCATATTAAATCGTATTAACTGGCATATATTATAATCCGAGTTAAGTTGACGCCTATATGCTTTTACTCTACTTAAATCTGGACCATCAATTTCTGCGCTGTTCTTCATCTTCCTTAAAGCTTCATACAATAAACTTCAAACACCATGCTACCAACTCCAACTACCGAACTATTTTTTCTTGCATGGATCTGCCTGTCAAATTACCTATGTTTCAGTAGTAATATAATAATATTCGTTTTTTATTTATATTTAATTTATGGTTATAATAAAATATTTTTATTTTTATTTTATAAATAAAAGGCAACTTTTAAAACATAATTATTTTTTGATAAAAATATTTCTGAAGTATAATTATAATTTTGGAACGAAGATATTTGATTTTTTATTTTGGTTGAATTTTTTTCTAATAATAATTGGAATGATAATTTATAGCTTGTAAGATGAGTCTTTCATGATTATATTTGCAGCATCTCTATTGTGAGAATATCTTTCATAGTATAATGGATGCATAAAGCAATTGATAATATCATTTTCTATATAAAAAAATAGTGGAGAATGAGATATTGGCATGTATCACTGCTATATTTATTCATAATAATAATATTTTAATTTTTTTTCTTTCTTGACACATATCTTCATTATGCATTAACATGTGTATTTTTTTTTCTCTTCTATTTTTTAGGTTTTACTAAAATTCAAAAATTCAAATAAATTTTTTTGTTTTAAATTTATTTTTGACATATGATATATCAAATCAATCCTATTTTTGTGATTTTTAATTTCATACCAATATTGCATATTTTAAAATAAATAATTACATTTAAATTATGAAATATATATTTTTATGGATAGAATATAGTTTCAATATGCATTTAATTTATTTAATTTTATTTTGATATATATGTTGGATTTGAATAAATAGTATATTACTTTTTTTTTATATGAATTTAATCTAAAAGTATAAAAAAATATAAAAATAAAAAATTATATTCTTTGATTTGTATAATATTATAATTTATTATTCCACCTTATTGAGATATTATGTATTATGCTGGAAAAACTCTAAAATTAACTTAAAAAAGTTGTGCAATTTATTATTAATAAATATAATTTTTATAGGAATGAAAATGCAATATAATATTAAAATATAATATTTATATAAAATAATTGATATAAATGATTATTATGTATATATTATAATTATAATATATTTTTCATATATTAGTTTTATAACAAAGAGTGAGTCTCCTGTGAAATAGTTGCACGTATAACACAATGTAAGATATTACTTGTTTAACAATAAAGTATCACTATTTTTAAGATAACTCATCAATAGTAATACACTTAAAAAACAGTGATACTTTATAGTTAAACAAGTAATACCTTACATCGTGAGCTTTTGCGTATAATAAAATATATTTTTTCTGTGTAGTACCATCTAGTGTTGTTTAATAAAAAGTATATCATTTTAAAAGTAAAAAAATAATATTTTTAGAATAATATGAATAATAATTTTCAATGAAGAGGGGATAATTGATGATAGATTAGAGATGAACTTTTTTATTCGTTGCGTCTAATAAAAAAATTATAATTTTGTTAGGTATGTATGTTATCTCTGCGCCATGTATCTTCTGTTAATTATTTAAAAGAAAATATGTATGCATACATATGTATGTTAATTCTTATAATATAAACATATCCATTATATAATAGCAGAAATTACATTTCGCAATCCAAAACTACAATTTGATATTTCGTTAAGATGGTGATTCATTTAAAATCATACAATTGATTTGAATATATATCTGAAATTAAATATTAAAATTTTCAAATGAGAATATAATTTTTTTTTTCCAAAAAATGTTTATAGTTAGAATTTGAAAAATTATTTTAATAAATTTTAAAGTTATGAAAGAAAGAGGAAATAAAAGAACAAAATCAGCTCACGTTAAAGCTAAATATATGTTATAATATATAGTTTTTCTGTTAATTATATGTTTACTTTAAAGATAAAAACTATTTATTGTAATACGAAATACTTTGGTCCCCAAGTGCAACATAATACATAGTTCAAATCGAATAATTTGATAATATTTTATTCAGACCACAAAGTGTGAAAAGTATATAGTTTAAAACACTGTTTTCATGATTAATTCAAATGAGTCTAGTTTATTCAATCGATTCACCCAAAAATTGGTGCTGGAACGAATTTATACTATTTTAAAATAATTTTTTATTGATCAGATCAAATCGAAGAAAATGAATCAAAACTGATATAATCGGTTAAAATTGGTCCAATCGGCCAAATCGATTTTTGTATATTTATTAAATCAAAATTAAAACTTAAGAAATAGAAAACAGACTATGTTATGAAGCATGACTATTGTGTATCAAATAATGCATCTACAAAAACTATAAATAATTAATATATAATAACATCAAAATTATAAATAAAATTAATTTTATTGTTATTTAGATCTGACATCCGATAGCTCCATGTCTATAATTTGCGGTCTGGTGAGAACAATGATTAGAAGATATGTCGGAAAAAAAATCAAATGTAAGATTTTCCAGATCTGTTATTGTTGTTATTAGACCATACTAACATAGGAGCCCCTACCCGAAACGCGTACTGTGCCTAAATTGTTAGTTATGCCGACGTAGATTGGCCTCCACCTGTAGGGCTGAGATTTGACGACAACAGTGTTAAATTTTTCCTTAAACTTCAAACGTCTGCTCTGCTCCCCCACTTTTTTTGTCGTCCTTTCCAACACCTCATCACCTTTGCACCATTATTAAATCCCGGGGAGCTTTTAATCTATTGGTCCCTCATTGAACAATCTGGACTATATTCTTATTAAAGAAATACTCCCCATAATTTTTATACCAACTTCTTCACCACCTTATATGGAAACTCTCCGTAAATCCTTCAAATCTTCACCACCACAACGAGGGGAAGAACGCCAGATTCTGTTATCGGAAAAGCCCACATCCACCGCCGCCGCCGCAACCATGGCGTCGCCTCCCTCCGCGACCTCCTCTCCTTCCCCTCCCAAAGACGTCGCGATTAAAATCAACGGGCAGAGTTCACCGAGCACAAACAATGGCACTGCTAGTAACATTGACTCTAGTAGCAATCAAGGCGCCGGCGCTAACAGAATGTGGAGGGACTCCAGTTACGATTTCACTCACGACGCAGTCATGAAAGCCGCCGCCAGGTCCGAGGAGTTCGATTTCGTGACGGAGTCGCCGCCGTCACATCAATCATCGTTACCCAGAATACCGGAGAGTCCGAGTACTAATAACTACGGCCAACTGACGCCTAGAGACGTCCGTGTCTCGTTTCACGAGCATGTCGAGCCGGCGGGGAATCGCCGGTCCAATGCTGAACCGGAGGAGGTTCTGGCTTGCAGCTCGAACAATTCTTTTCGGAGGAAATCTAGTTTCATGAGAACTAGAACCAAGTCCCGATTGCTTGACACGGCGGAGGAAAATCGTCCGAGATCTCAGACTCAAAGAATGGGCAAGTCGCAGATGTTAGGAAAAGGGACGAGCGAAATCGACGAGGATGATCCGTTTCTGGAAGAGGACTTGCCGGAGGAGTACAAGAAGATGAAGTATAGCGCTTTCTCGGTAATGCAGTTGCTGAGTTTAATATTATTTATTGCGGTATTAGTTTGTAGTTTAACTATTAAATGGTTGAAAGAACATACCATCATTGGATTGGCGCTTTGGAAATGGGAATTGATGGTTTTGGTTTTGATTTCTGGAAGATTGGTCTCTGGTTGGGCAATTAGGATTGTTGTTCTTCTAATTGAAAGAAATTTTCTTCTGCGAAAACGGGTATTGTATTTTGTGTACGGATTGAGAAATGCTGTGCAGAACTGTGTCTGGTTGGCTTTGGTTTTGGTTGCCTGGCAATTCATTTTCGACAAGAAGGTTGAGAAGATGGCAAATACTAAGGCCTTGTCATATGTGACCAAGTTTTGGGTGTGTCTTTTGGTGGGGACATTGATCTGGTTATTGAAAACTCTGTTTGTTAAGGTTCTAGCATCTTCTTTTCATGTTAGCACGTTTTTTGATCGGATTCAAGAATCATTGTTCAATCAATATGTGATAGAGACCCTTTCAGGGCCACCATTGATTGAGATTCAGCATGAGCTAGAAGAGGAGGAGAATGTGATGGTTGAGGTTCAGAAGCTTCAGAATGCAGGGGCGACTATTCCGCCTGATTTGAAGGCCAATATTTTTCCAAAGAGTGGAAGAATAATCGGCACTCCTGGGAAGACACCCACGTCGACTGGTGCTAAGAGTCCGATGTTTTCAAAACTCTTGTCAAAAAGGGAAGAGGAGATTGGTATAACCATAGATCATCTGCATAGGTTAAATCAGAAGAATATTTCAGCTTGGAATATGAAGAGGTTGACGAACATTGTGAGGAATGGGGTGCTTTCCACTCTTGATGAGAAAATACAGGGCGCAACTGGTGAAGATGAGGCATCGGTGCATATCACAAGTGAAAACCAAGCGAAAGCTGCTGCTAAGAAGATCTTTCTCAATGTGGCGAAGCCAGGATCTAAGTAAGTTAGAATTCAAGATTAGATAAGACATAATCCTTACTAGTGTTTTCTCATATGATAGCATGATTTTCTTTGATCAGATATATTTACCTGGAGGATTTACTGCGTTTTATGCGGGAGGAGGAGGGTTTAAGGACCATGCGTCTCTTTGAAGAAGGAAGTGAACGGAAGGGAATCAGTAAGCGTGCTCTTAAAAATTGGGTGGTAAGCGACATTTTCTCGTCATTCTCCTTATTAAGTTGATACTAATGACAGGTTTTCCAGATTTTCTTCTCTTATTGTTATGCAAGGGTCAAGTAGTCCATAGTGGTTACTGGTACATCAGTATAAATGAAATTTAATCGTTTACATAATTAGCATTTACAATTTGATTTTATACTGTAGTTTGCACCTTTAACATCTGTGCTGAAACATACTCTGGCTGTCTTCTTTTAATCAAAGGATGAATTTCATCTTAGTTGAGGTTCCAAATCTGTTTTATGTTGACTTATGGATGATCAACATGCAGCCCATAAAGAGACCTGAGTTTATCATGAGATTATACGGGGGTGTTGTTTGTCTCGTCTGTTAAACTGTTTGATAGCAAAAAGCTTCAGCCAGCCGGAAATGCAGTTAACCTTATGAGAGCTAGGCATCCCACTAATTGCATATCAACATGATTATGTTATGGTGAATCTTTTTCTTAATTTTTTAAAAAAAATCTGATACTTTCCTTTTTACCTGATTTACAATACCTGCAGATATAGCATTATCTGTGGTGGTTTAGCAAAAAAGATACCATAACAATAGCTTCTTAATTACTTCTAAGGACTTCCTATACTTCATTTCTATCAATTGTGATTTGTTTTACCACAAAAACATTGAATGTATTCTTGATGTCTTTCACCACAGGTCAATGCATTCAGAGAGCGAAGAGCTCTTGCCTTGTCCCTAAATGACACAAAGACTGCTGTTAACAAACTGCATCACATGCTAAATGCCCTGGTCGGGCTTCTCATTATTGTCGTGTGGCTTCTTATACTCAAAGTTGCAACAACGCACTTTCTTGTCTTCTTAAGCTCCCAGGTTCTTTTAGTGGTGTTCATGTTTGGAAACACTTGCAAGACAACATTCGAGGCAATCATCTTCTTATTTGTGATGCACCCATTTGATGTGGGTGACCGTGTTGAAGTTGATGGAGTTCAAGTAAGTTTTCTTGCACAACCACGCTCTCTTGTTCTGTCCGAATCTGAACATATCTATATCACTTATTTATGATGCACTTATACGTTTCAGATGGTTGTTGAAGAAATGAACATTTTGACAACAGTCTTTCTCAAGTTTGATAACCACAAACTCTATTATCCGAACAGCGTCCTGTCTACAAAACCGATCTACAATTATTACCGTAGCCCAGATATGGGAGACGCAATCGATTTCTGTATCCACATTTCAACTCCTGTGGAGAAGATTGCAACAATGAAGGAAAGGATCACAAGGTATGCCGTTGTATTCTTTTCTCAGAATAGTTTTTTAGCCATTTAATAGAGTCAAGATTCAGTAATATCATTAGATTGGGTCATGACTCAGTAACTCGACACAATCGAACACAAATATAGCGGGTTAGGTTGACTCCTCGTGGCTTGGGGTTGGATCTGAATGGCACGAAAAGGATCAGCTCAACCAAATAACCCGTATTATATTATATTTAAAAAAAATTAATTTATTGCTATTTAATAAGGTAATCAAGGTTATTTTTGTAAAAAATTCGTGTATATATAGCAAATTTATACCACGTCCCATTAGAGATGGTTAATTTCAGCTATTATTTTGTGGAACTTATATAAATTTACGTTAATATATATCATAATTAATTAATTTTTATAGAATTCTATTATAGTTTTTTTATTAGTTGGGTCCAATTGGATTGGTTGGTTCAACCTATGAAATCAATGTGTGTTCGGATTACATTTCTTGATAAGAAAGGCTAAATGGGTCATGTTCAGCTTCGTGCAAAATCGGTAATGATCATGTACCAACACGACTTGTGAACCTGCAAACCGACATATTTTGACACCCCTAGTATTAGAGCTGATAGATCGTGCAGCCCAGTCCAGTTTATGACTTGAACTAGGTCGGACTGGCACAAGCTGAATTGTCTTCAGCCATAGTTATATTGGCTCAGTCAAGCCACATGACATGTTTTTTTCACCAGCTATTGGTCTGGCCTAAAGAATAAGCCAACTTTATCACCTGGCTAGTCGGGCCTGGCTAAAATCGCTCGCTCTACGTAATGTTGACCACGTACAACGGCTGGTTTGCTTGCAGGTACGTGGATAGCAAGAGGGACTATTGGTACCCGGCGCCAATGATTGTGATGAGAGATGTGGAGGACATGAACAGGTTGAAGTTTTCGATATGGCTGTCACACAGGATGAATCATCAGGACATGGGTGAGAGATGGGCGAGGAGAGCGCTTCTCGTTGAGGAAATGGTTAAAATTTTCAGAGAGCTCGATATTGAGTATCGCATGCTGCCTGTCGATGTGAACGTACGGAACATGCCGTCTATAAGCTCGAGTAGAATGCCATCTAACTGGGCCGTTTGTAGTGCTTGAGCTTGGTGGAGCCATATGTGAAAGAGATGAAAGGCTACAGTTTGTGTTTCGCACAACAGCTTCTATTGTACAGTTTTTCGTCTATTAATATTAAAGTTTTACGTTTTGTAATTCCCAATAATTGAAAATTCGTCAGCTAATATTCTCATATTTTATAATAAGATGCTTTTGAAACATCATTTGTTATATTCTGTTTCATGTGATGAGTAGGTTGTAAATTAATAGAATTTAAATTTACTATTTTATATCGTAAGTACAAAGTGTAGTCAGTGTGAGCAAAATCACATCTAATAGAATTGGGGACTAAACTGTATATGAATATGATTTGGATAATCTAATTTCATTTGAACAATCGAAATAAAATTTTATTTTCATCATATAAATAATTAAACAAGAAAAGTAGATCTAAAACACCAAGAGCAAATTGAGAAAAAAAAAAAAAAGAAAAAAAGATTTAATCAATTAACAAGAAAGAATTTTAAGAGTTATTTCACTTAAATTTTCAATTCAATTATTTAAGCCTCAGTAGATTTTATTCCCTAGAAGACAATCACAAAACAGTTCAATTCCTCTCTTTGGCGGATTAGATGCATAAATTTAATAGCTATTTTCAATTATAAACATGCAACTTCTAAAAGCTTCAAAGATTCATTGTCCTACCAAGAATTCTTAAATCTTTCAATTTCAATTGTATAATTATGTTATTTGTTCAATATCTAATAACAAACATCATCTCCCAATCTATGATTTGTTATATCAAATATATTCAAATAGTTGGCCGAACTAGTCAAACATCCATTTAAAACATGAACACATAAATAGAGCAAAACAACATCAACTTGAATAATGAAAAGTCCATCAAAAGATGCATAATAGTTTGCTTTCTAACCGCGTAATCTAAGAAATTTAGCATGCGATAATTAAATGTGCTCCTCCAATGATGCAACCTAGTAGTATTTTAAATTAGTTTATAAATGACCTGAGTGGCTACAATTCGCAAACATCCAAGTATGCATCCTAATGAGTATGCATATATTGCATTGGGAACTTTTGAGGTTCACTTTGCGCGCGGAGCTCAGGAGCCTTAGAGTTTTGGTGGGTCCAATCGGAGCTCGAGGGCTGATGTGCGGATCAGGTGAACCGATGCACAAGTACCAAACTGATGCATGCAATGGGCCAGTGGGTGCATTTGGGTCCGAGCATGTGCGTGCAACATCAACTGGTTCGATTAAGGCCGGACTGGTCCAACAGTTTTTAATTTTATAAATATATCACAACTCTCAATTAATATAAATAGACCTCAAAATCATTTTATTCAATTCACTTCTCTACAACTTGTATTGAAACATTATAGTTTACTATTAATTTTTTATATTGTTGTATTGCGATCATTAAATTAAAAAAAATATTGTTATCTTAAAGAGAGTGAGTTTAACTCTTATCTCGACTTACTTCTTTCCATATTTTGAATTATTTCGAATTCACCTTAACATTTTACCCAACATTGTACGCAATATACTAGATCAACCAATAGTGGCAACTTAGATAAATTTGGATGGCTTGAGGTGCATGTGAGATCTTTTTTCTCTAATTATAATACAAATAACAAATCGAAATAAGATGGGAAATTATTTATTAATGAGTGCGTGTGTAGGGGGGACCCAAAGGTAGGGTCGCATGAGCAACGGATTACGTGTTGGCAGGTGCATCCAGTACTCTGAATGGATGACAGTTGAACAGAGTGGCCAAATTCAATTGAGGAACGTTAAAGGGAGAGGTTCAGAAGAGAGAGAAAGTAAATCTCTGACTACCTTTCCGATGGCAGCGCCGGTGAAAGTATACGGCCCTCCGCTCTCTACCGCCGTCTCAAGGGTTCTCGTCTCTCTCCTCGAGAAAGATGTCCCTTTTCAACTCCTTCCCGTTAACATGGCCAAAGGCGAACACAAGAAGCTTGACTACCTCAAAATTCAGGTCACTTTTTATATTTTTATTTTAATAATTTTTAAATATGTGTATCTTTCTTTATTGTTTAACAAACATTTTACAGTTGATGAATTGTTGTTTTCTTGATTTTGTTCATGATTTTTTTTGCAGCCATTTGGACTAGTACCAGCGTTTCAAGATGAGAGCATTACTCTTTTTGGTACATTTGCATTTCTACTCAATTTTCTGTCTCTCGCTCTTAAATTCAGTCCAATTCTATTACAATACTTTCAATATACGATGATTCAATATCAATAAATTTGATGGCATTGATATAATATTGTTTGAAATAGAATATTTTGTATGCGTAGTATTGATGGTCGGCTTCGATTGATAAAAGATGTTACAATGTAATAGAAACTAAGGAATTTCATCCAGAATTTTGTACTGATTTTTAGACTAAAACTGAATTTGGATCCAGAAGTTTCTGTTCCCAATGAAATTGATTTAGGCAGCTTAAGATTTAAAACAAGACAATTGGATGCCTTTTATGTGTTAACCAATGTCCACTTGAAGAGGGTGTACGAATTCCTGAGTTATTAAAGATGCTTTTCTTGGAC
Source organism: Caryopteris x clandonensis (assembly GCA_028749325.2). NCBI lineage: Eukaryota > Viridiplantae > Streptophyta > Magnoliopsida > Lamiales > Lamiaceae > Caryopteris > Caryopteris x clandonensis. The sequence continues at coordinate 791,136 of JAPYKT020000033.1, read as the reverse complement.
ACAAAATGGTGGGAAAGCTATTAGTTTGTTATGACATCAAACCAAGTAGCTGCTAAGCCAGGGTACATTATGCCATTAAAACAAAAATAATAAAATATCCACATGCTACTAAATGTTTGTACATATCCTCAATTTCTGCAAGAATGGTTCTTGAATTTTGGGGTTTTGGTTTTCAATTCTTGTTTTTCTCATTGTTTTCTTGAAAACCAGAATCCAGAGCCATAGCTAGATACGTTTGTGAAAAATATGCAAACCAAGGAAACAGAGGACTATTTGGAACAAACCCTTTGGAGAAAGCATCGATCGATCAATGGTTAGAGGCCGAAGGACAAAGCTTCAATCCACCAAGCTCGGTGCTCGTATTCCAACTAGCCTTTGCTCCTAAGATGAAGATCAAGCAGGACGAAAATCTGATAAAGCAGAATGAAGCAAAGCTTGCCAAAGTGCTTGATGTGTATGATAAGAGGCTGGAAGAGAGTCGATACGCTGGCGATGATTTCACATTGGCGGACCTTTCGCACCTGCCCAACGTGCAGTACTTGGTGAAGGGGACCCACGTAGAGGAGCTCTTTAGCTCGAGGAAGAATGTGGAGAGGTGGTGGGCTGAGATTTCGGGCCGTGAGGCGTGGAAGAAGGTGGTTGAGATGCAGAAATCACCTCCTCAAAGAAGTGCTTGAAAGTGTGAGACCGTCCATGTTGCTGTTACAAGAAGCATGCTGATTTGATTTGTTCGTATGAATAATTGTTTTTCTTTTTTTTGACTTGAGATTAGGTGTTTGTTTTGAAGATGAGAGGCTTCACCAGTTACGACACTTCATTCTTCTGGAAATTGACAAGAATTGAGTTATTAGTCTTAGCTTCACACCACACCATCTTTTTATCTTCATTATTTTTACGATATATTATTAATATTGTTGCTCTCGTTGTTTTGGTCATTGTTACTATTATTATTGTTATTATTTTCAAATATTCTAAATCATTATTCCATCCATTAAAAAAAAAAAAAATAATAATAATAATAAGAGAAAAAACAAGAAGATGCAAACGCGGTGATTTCATAAGGACGTGGGCATTTGTGAAGGTTGAAAGTGGGGAAAATAGGAGACGATGAGATGGAGCAGACCATAATGAGAAAACTTAAGTTTTGGGCATGGGAGGGTAATTTTGCCATGACCCTACTCTTTTATTTAGAGTACAATTTGAACATGGAGTAATTATGTTGTTGGGATAAATATCCTTGGGGGTGTTTGTTTTTATCTATTATGTACCCTATTTTGTACCTATAGACACACACACACATATATATATATATATAAATTACCCTCTCCTCCCTCTTCTTGTAAATATGGTTTCATAAATATTATATTTTACACAGCAAAAATCAGACTTGTTTACATAACTTGACCAAAATATTATATCCATGCACACTCATATATTTTTGGGAAAACAAGCACACGATGTGCATCTAAACTAAACAAACCGCCATAGTCGAGTCGATATTAACAAGATACTAATGGAACAATGCAAACAAAGACAACAAAGAGCACATGCAAATGAGTTATATAGATATGAAAAAAGTGCATTAACAAAAGAGGTATTTGTATAAAATATAAGCCTGATTCATACGCTTGTAAGTTGTAAGGAAATAATTCCAATTCCTTGGAACTTAAATTGTTTAGAGCATAACACGAACACTTGAAATAAATCATCATCAAAATTATAAGCGAAACTTATGTTTTCATCCACAAGTATAAGAATACTTATGAAAGAGCTAACATATGGAAGAATTTGAAATAATAATCAATTTATTATCAAGGAAAAAATGGATCTTTGATTTGTATAAACTTTGCTACAACTGATAAAGAAGTCAACAAAGGCTGATACATGAAAAGAAAGCAAAAGTGCTACAGCTGGAGTAGCTACTACAATATTGGTATAACTAATTTTATTTGTACTTTGTAAAACATTAAACTCTGGCAAAATATACGTAGGACTGAAGTTAAACATTTAATATTTCATTCTACATATTGATCCCCGTTTAAGTTTACAAAAAGTATTCTAATATTCAAATCTACTTCTCCAACTTCTTCAAAAGAATTCTCCAAAAGCAAGAATTTAACAAAACTTGCTTAAGCATTGAAACAAGCCATAAATTCCTTTTCTGAGATCATAAATTTTTGTGTTTTACTAACTTTAAAAGTACTTAATCCAAGAACTCATGGGAGCTATATGAATTATTATAGTATGATCTAGTCTCTACAAAATTAAATTTGTCATCTTGCTTTTGACTATGATTTAGTTCCTACCACAAAAATTACGTCACTTTTTATGATAATAGTGATCTCTTAGCCCATCAATGCTAAGTTTCAAAAGAGGTTGATTTCGTAATTTATGTTCAATTACTTCGATCATTCACCAATTAATTTTACATTGAAACTCTTCATCTAATATATTATTTTCAGATTAGAAAAATAAATTATTCTGATAAAGCTGGTCATTTTGAGTTCCATATATTATCTGAACAGGTCCACTCTGTAGATTGAAGAGGACTAGAGAAAATATGTACTTTTCTTCAAGGCCAAATACAATGGGGCTTTTGGGGCAACACCTCTTAGATCATATTCTTCTTTTATACATTTTATGAAATACAATACATGCATATATATATATATATATGCCAAAGTTTCTCTCAATTGAACATTTAGGGCTCTTCACCACCGCCAATCCAAAGTTGAAGAGACGAAAGGTGTTTCAGATTGATTATGAAGTGCAATGCTACGAGCAAAGAGCGAAGGGAGCTATCTAAAAGTCTTATAAACACACACAAACACATAGAGACACACACCAACTGATGCACACAAATGTATGAAAATAGATCTTAGCCCCCTTTTCTTACATTGTTCTTTCCAATTGTGGTTGTTGTGAGTGGGAGGAATTTATGGTGCGATCTTTGGAGTCTTGGGAGTGGGTCGCAGTGGCAGTTGTCTGGTGGAGTGAAGGAGGCCGTTAATTATTTATTTAATTTTAAATTTTATAATTATTTATTATTTTAATTTCTCCAATTATTTTCTTCCTCTGCATTTTCAGTTTTCTCTTTTTTTTTTTTTTTTTTTTTTTTTTTTTTTTTTTTTTCAGTTTGTTCTTTGCTCTTGCAGGTCCTCTCACTTTTGTGAGTGGTGGTGTCCCCTCCTTGGGATGGTGATGGTTTCCATTTCTTGTTCATGGAAACAAGTAGAATCCACATGTATAGATATTAGAGATCAAAGACGGAATCCAAGGTATATTTGGAGGATATTTACCCAACTCTTTGAAGGAATAAAGAATTATCACGCACCTAACACTTTAGCCTTATGTGCGCACATGTGAGAGGATCTGATTGGCTATATAAGACTAGTGCTAAAAAAAAAGGCGATCAAATTGGTACTCATCATCATATCATGGGCAAATTTTGTACTTGTTCAGCTCTTTGATAAGCATAATAAATATTGATATATTGAGTGTCAAAAGTGAAATAAGAAGCCAGAATCACAGTGCAAACACATCTAATCGAGATGTCTTTTGAAATTTTTTGTCAAAGTTAAATGCTACAGATGGTAAAAAAGACAATATTTAAAGAAAACAAAAGGTCTGGACAAAATTGTTAATAGGCTAAATTTATAAGTAATTACCATCAATTAGTAGAATTAAGCTAACCCAAAATCTTGGCTCAGAATTACTAAAATTTTCTGTCTAGACCACGAAAAATACGGTGCTTTCTGCTCTTAGAGCGCTTTCCAGACGATCTTGAAACAACATAGGGAATGAAATGCACCTGCAGATGATCAAATGTTAAATCCCCTAAAAAAGGATATCCCAGCAATAAATATAGATGCAATTAATGTGGTATACTATGATGAAGAAAATGAGCTTTTTTTCTAAACAAAATAGAATGTTGTAATGCTCCTAATACAATAAAATATGTTCAATGCTTAAGAGACAAATACTCTTATCATATTTGTCAACTCAGGCCCTGTTTACTTTGAATGATACGGGCTGGTATCTAGCAATTGATACACATTGTCAAGCCTTAACTTTGTTAGATGATTAGGCATGTAAACCTGACCAGTCGGAATCTCTGTTACAAATAGTGATCACATGTTGTGATGCTCCTAATACATGTCATTCACATATTAATTTTACAATCAAAATGTGGTGGTTATTGTGGAGCCTGAGATGAAACACCATTTGGGACAAAGGATCTCATGTGATATTTGATGTCCCAAAACTATTATGAATTCATTTGTAGATAGGGGGCTATTTGAATTTGGGGAAATGGGCGTAATTAATTTTATCCCTCAAAACCCCTCAATGTACATTGGAAAGACATGCATCACACAATATACCAACAAACAATCCTTCTTGAAAAGAAAATGGACCTATGTGCTGCTACACCACCAGTGAGTTGAATAACTTCAAAATATTGACAATAAGATGTCCCAAGACATATAGAGGTTCAAGTTTAATACAATCTACCATGGAAGAAAATTCAGTTTTGCAATTTGCTTTTATGAAAATGTAAATCTAAAAGCTGATTAATGAAAGTACCTCAGAATTGTTCCTTATGCCGTAATCTTGAAGTGTAGAGCTGTCAACAAGCAGCTTTTCGTTGTGGTATGAGAGGCAAAAATTTGCCCATACATGTTTCCTGTGAACCCAAGAAGGCATTTCATAATTTGCAGGCTAAAATTTCTTAATTGAGTTATACTTTGAAAGCAAAAACATAGCATCAGATAGCCTTGATGTACCATCAAAAGTTGGATACGCCTCTAGGGCTCTTATGGATCCTGAACTTATGGCAGAAAGCATTAAATACAAACTTGCTCATAAAAACATGTATTGATATTTATAGGCATATTATATGAATTTCACACTCATACGCACCATTACAAAAACACATATATGCATATTGTATAAACACATATAATTTGTGAATAAATTATCTATGGTTGGCACAAGAAAATGGTCAAGAGAAGTTGTTTTAAGCCTAGGTAACTCACCCATGGTGACAGAATAATATTTGACATCATACCCAAGGAAAGTAGACTAATTGTGATTAGTATACTACTCATAATATTTTACCTTAATCACGATTGGATTTCAAGAACATATCCAGGCAACGTATGCATATACAGACTAAGGAGCTTACCAAGAAATGTGACGATGACCCATCTTTGACTCTTCCATTTCATTCACTTTTTTCTTAACTGCCAATTTCAAGTCCTTCACAGTTGCAGAATTCATCATTGCCACCTCTTCACCACCAAAGAAATGAAAAAATAAAATCAGTGAATCTGTTGTATTTCAGAGAACTATCACGTTTGTGAAAATGTCAAGCAGAAAATTTTAAGTACCAAAGGATGAACCATCCAATTTACGGATGGTGATGCGCATCGCGCTGCCAAGCTCCAAGTTGATGAGAGTGTCCACATCGGAGAGCGACGGTTTCTTGGGCACATCAGAGAGAACTGGATCGGTAAGAAGCGCTGCTAAGGTTGATTGTAATCTAGCCTTCTTTATATTGAGGCTGTTGTACTCTGGGGTCGCGTTCATGGTGATATAGGTGTTGATGCCACCTTTCTCGCCCTTACTACCCTCTGTGGATGCATCCATCTCCTCTTTTCTAGACAATCAAAAATATAACTAGGTATACTCTTTATTTAAAGGGAAATTAGCCCTAATAACCCCAACAACATAAATATTTAAATGAACTTTGATCAATTGACCTTATTTTACTTTCAAATAAAGAAAAAAAAATCAAATAATTTTTAAAAAATTATGCAATAGCCCCGCAATTATGGTTTCTCTTTTAAATATGATAATATTCTTATACAAAGGGGAAAGAATAAAAGGAGAGATTGAACGAGACACACCCCCAACTCACAAATTAGCCTACAACGGAATAATATCGTTGAAGCATTTCAGACTGAGAAAATCAGCGTATGCTATGAAATCGCCGGAATTTGCTGCCCCCGTCGTCCTTGACCAGCTAGGATTTGGCAGCATCCGCATTCTAAAACGAAATAGGGTTATAGCGTTATCAACAAAAAAATTTCCTTTTCTGAATTGAAGTTCACATCCTATATAATATCCAGTTAAGAAAATCAATTCTATATATCATGATAAGAGAATATTAAGTCCTTATGCAAAAAAAAATATAAAACATGAAAGGGTATGAACTGGAACATTAGTAAAGAAAAGGAGCGAGAAAATACGACAACTAAAAAGACACACAAACATGGCCAGAAAATACAGAAACTAACTCGATTCAGCACAAAAGGGCTAGAGAATCCAATAATGGCAGTTTCAGTAAAAAACGGGTCGGTTCGAAAGGATGAACTGGAACATTAGTAGAGAAAAGAAGAACATAGGGGGAGTATATTACCTACCTCTGAGCCGGTAGGCGGTGAACGATAACGCCGGCAAGAAGCTGAAGAATGACGATTGGGTTTTAGGTTCGAGATTTGAGAGCGACTTAGTTGATTTCTGGACTGCAATTCTTGTCGTCGACCGGGCCTCGGTCGCTAATTATTTCAGAATTTATTAAGGCTTCCAAAAGTTTCTCTAATGGGCCTCGATTATTTACTACAAATATTATATTGGGGCTACTTGTTTGGTAAATCAATTTGGGCTCCCAAGAGCTTTGGGCTATATATTATGAGTACAGTAATGTCTTCTATTATCTGTGGGCTATATTATTCTTGGGCTTCTGATGAGTGAATTGTGTCTACTTTTCCAATTACTCTTACAAACCAATTACTTTTCTCATAAAATATTGTACTTTTTTCCCTCTAAATAGTCTTTTTTCATTAAAAACGGCTATTTATTGTTTATTTTAAAAGTGTTACTTTTATTATAAAAATAGTTGATTTTAAGATATAAAATGTTACATTTATTATAAATATTGTTACTTTTATTTATACAGTTGTTACTTTATTATAAAGCGTGTTATTTTTCTCATAAAATATGCTAATTTTAAGGTCAAAAGTGTTACTTTTTATTACAAATACGGGAACTTTTGTTAATTATGAAAATGGTTGATTTTCTCATAAAATTTTACTTTTATAAGGAATATAGATGGTTACTTTTATTATAAATATTATTACTTTTGTTTACGTTTACAACTGTTACTTCTATCATAAAATTGATATTTTTGTTTATTTAAATGTGTTGATTTTGTGTACTTTTACTTTTGTTACTTTTATCATGCAGAAGCGTTATTTGTATGTAGTTGGTTGCTATTTTGTTGAAGGTAACACTTTTATGATTTTATTTATACATTGTGAAGAATATGAGCACGCACAGGTATAAGAAATATATTATGATATTATTGATATGTTGAAGTCAAGATACAAGGCAGTACATATATACAGCCACAAGAGATAAGTGATCCTAAAGAATATGGAGGACCAAATGGAATATAGAAGGTAAAATAAGGAAGTAGAATGATACACCCATAAATAACAAAGAATCAATTTGGGATCAATATGAGCAATTAATTCCGTAAATGTGGATGTATTCCTTCACTCCCCCTCAAGGTAGCGCGTGAAGGTTACAAACGCCCAACTTGTCAACAAGAAATCGAAAAATGTGCTTCCCCTAATACATTTGTAAAGAGATCAGCGATCTGATGTTCCGTTGAGATTTTACATGGAATTATGTCATTGGATTCAACACGCTCTCGAACAAAGTAACAATCCATCTCGACATGTTTTGTTCTTTCATGAAATACGAGGTTGTTAGCAATGTGGCAGGCTGCTTGATTGTCACAAAAAAGAGGCGTGGTAGTGGTTTGAGTTGCTTCTATGTCTTTGAGTAACCATCGAAGCCACATAATTTCACTTACAGTAGGCGCCATTACTCTATATTCAGCTTCAGCTGAAGAACGAGATACGATGGATTGTGTTTTTGTACGCCAAGAGATAGGAGCACCACCCAAAGTGATGAAATACCTAGTATATGAGCGTCGTGTCATAGAACATCCTCCCCAATCGGCGTCAGTGTAGGGCTTGAGTTGAAAATCATTGTTTGTTGGGAGCAAAAGTCCTTGTCCTGCTGTCGATTTAAGGAATCGAAGGATCCACACGGCTGCCTCCATATGTGTGCGTCGAGAAGCTGTGATAAACTTACTAAGGTAGTTTATAGCAAATTGGATATCCGGATGAGTAATTATTAGGTATAAGAGTCGCCTAATTAATCACCGATAACGAACTGAGTCGACATGAGGGCTATTACTGTTATTTGTCAAACACAAATTTTGTTCCATCGAAAATGCACTAGGCCGACTTTCTTGTAAACCATTTCCCTCCAAAATATCGAGGGTATATTTCCTTTGACTTATAGCTATGCCTTTCGCCGAGCGAGCAACTTCGCTACCAAGAAAGTACTTTAAAGGTCCTAAGTCTTTGATGCTGAACAATGTATCCAAATGTTTCTTTACGCTTGTAATTTTGTTATCATCATTTCCAACCAAAATAACATTATCAACGTATATCAGCGCTGCTATGTTGGGACTTCTCCTCTTGAAGGTGAATAGAGAATGGTCTGCTCAAGATTGCCTAAAACCGACATCAATCAAAGCCCGAGTGAACTTGTGATACTAGTTTCTCGAGGCTTGTCATATGCTATATATAATGACTTGCGTAGTTTGAATACGCATGTTTCTCCCTTCTTTGCAAAGCCTTGTGGAATTTTCATAGACACTTCATCCAATAAATCGCTATGTAAAATGGCGTTGTTTACGTCAAGTTGGTGTATTGTCCAGTTTTTCTTGGCTGCTATGGCAAGAAGACCCCTCATTGTGACCAATTTTGCAACAAGCGTAAAAGTCTCATGGAAGGCAATCCCTTCGATTTGAATGAATCCTTTCGCCACTAAGTGTGCCTTGTAACGCTCGACTTCCCCATTTGGTTTATATTTTATTTTATAAACCCACTTCGAGTCAACAGCCCTTTTGCCTGGTGGTAATGGTTCTAAAGTCCATGTACCATTTTGTTCCTCAATCTCTCTTTTCATGGCTTCACACCATCGTTCATCATTCATTGCCTGGAGGAAAAACTTAGGCTCATAACGTAAAGTGATGCCCATAGGATAAGCTTTGTGAGTTGTGGAAAATTTATCATATGAAACAAAATATGCCAAAGGATATTCCATGACGTTCCTAAACTTGGAGTAGGCAGCGAATGGTCATGGAACTAGGCAAATCAGTCTCATACGACTCAAGGTGTTTGGGCTGTCTTTTGATCCTCTCATTTTTTTGTGGTTCACCCATTAGCTGTTGATCACTATTAAACTCAATATCTTCAGCATGTATGTTCTCTTGTTGTCCCATGTCAGTAACAATGGAGCTAGGCACCTACTTACTGTCAGCAGGCCTGTTTTCTTGACTATCCAGGTCTTGCACGCGAGTTGGGCTCCTGTTCTAAGTTCTAAATGGTTTGAAATCATCTGAATTCCACTCTTGTTGTCTATATGACTCAAACTTTCTACTGTGTTTTCAAGATCCAAAGTTTTGAGTGAGAAAATTTTTTCAACACATCTAACATCACGAGACGTATATATTTGCTCACGATCCAAGTCAAACAAACAATACCCCATTTGAAAGTGTAGGTAACCAATAAAAACGCATCTTCTCCCCCTCTCATCAAATTTATCTCCCCCTTTCCTATTATCTTTAGCGTATGCTAAGCACCCAAAGACACGCATATGCTTGTAAGATGGTAATTTTTTGAATAAAATTTTGTAGGTGTGTTGAAGAATTCAAGAAGGTAATCTATTTATAATATAAGTGGTGGTTAATAGCACTCTCCCCAAAAATTTATTTGCAAACCCGCCTCGAAGCGTAAGGCTCTAGCAACTTCTAATATGTGTCTATGCTTTCGCTCAACTAGTCCATTTTTGTTGGGGCATGTTCGTGCACGATGTTTCAAACAAAATTCCATTATCGCTTTAGTAATCCATCCTGCATCTAGATTGAAATTCAACACCATAATCCGTTCGTATTCATTTAATATTATTCCCGAACTAATTTTTCACCATGTTGCAGAACATGATTAGAAAATGACGAACTTCATATTTATGTCTCATGAGGAACACCCATACGCCTCTGCTAAAATCATCAACCACAGATAAAAAATAATGCGCACTAGTAGATGAGGGGGTACGATAACTTCCCCAAATGTCACAATAAGATGTGGTGTGTATGTCACTACTACGAAATGGAAGTCTAGTTAACTTAGCCCTAAAAAAAGAGTCGCAATGCTCACCATTCTTTCTAAATCATTATTAAAATGAGGCAATTTCAAACTTGAAGCGTGACCTAATCTATTATGTCAAATCCTTGAATCCATAGTAATAGACATGGCCATACCTACTCCATTCATCGGCTCCAAGCAATACAGACCATCGTGGTGCCTACCCATCCCAATCAGCGTCCTCGAAGGTAAGGCCTGCATAATACAATAATCAGGGAAGAATGTGAGAGCACAATTTAAATCTCTTGTAAGATGACTAACTAAGAGTATCTTACACTCAAATTTAGGAATATTCAAAATACCAATTAATTTCATCCCATTAGGTAAATTGGTATTGCACCGTTTATCATGGCATTGCACCGTTTCCATAGTAGCCATTCTGATGAGCCTCCATCAGGAACACACATTGACCCGTCGACAAAACCATATTTGTTCTTTGCATAAAGGGCGTTGCTCATTTCATCTGCCCAATCCACATAATTATCATCGCAATGAAAATCACTTATGAAAATAATATTTGGATTATCAGATTCGGAAATGAAATACGGTGACATTGCGTCAACCACGGTCGATACGGAGGATTTTTCAGTTGTTTCATCGCCTTTCTTGGACATGGTAAGAGAAAGGAAAGAACAAATTAAATATGAGGTGAATGGTTTATTGTGCGGAAGCTGGTTAATCGTTTTCTTGCTCTGGTGCCATGAAGAATATGAGCACACAGGGGTATATTATTGAAGAAATGTATTATGATATTATTGATACGTGAAGTCTAGATATACGGTAGTACATATATACAATTGCAAGAGATAATTGATCCTAAGACTATACATGACCAAAGGAAATATACAAGGTAAAATAAGGAAGTAGAATGATACACCCATAAATAGGAAATGATCAATTTGGGATCAATATGAGCAATCAATTCCGTAAATGTGGATGGATTCCTTCATATTGATTTACATTATATAACTATATAAACTTTTTATTAGTTACTAATAATTGATCTTGATTATTTTATATATTTTAAATTAAGAGGATTTGGAAAAACATATTTTGTCCAAGAAAGGATGAAACGTGGTTCAAGTTGAAGAAAATGATGCTTAACTTTGATTAGTATTTTGGTGTTTATAGTTATGTAGGTGTATACACATATGAATTATAATTTTATTTTGTAAGTTTGAGACTTAAATTCTTGAATTATTAGTTTTGAAAGTTTCAACTCATTGTCTAATAGTGGTCAAGTTTATCTTAAAACCGGCATAGTTAGGATTAAGTTTACAATATTGTTAGTCTATTGAAAATGACCTAATGAACTTGCATAATCGCTAGGGTGAGCCAGTTAAAGTAAACAAAAAATTTCGGAGAGAAATATTATTTTTAAAATATCACATCAAATCTTAAACATTTTTATGGTAAGCAAAAAATAGATATCTTTATGCAAAAAACAATATTGTTGTTATCTAATTGTATAAATAAAGAGAAACATTAAGGATAGAATTGGTATTTGTTTAACTTACTCATATAGAATAACTTAAAAATGAATACACATAAAGTAATATCTTTTAAACAAAAATTAATATATTTTTAAATTGATATTTTTAGATACAAAGTAATATTTTTTTAATTTTTAGTACAAAATTATATATAAAATAATATTATTTAAAAATATATATGTGCCACTATAAAGAAAAAACATTTTGTCCAATTATGTTTGTAGTATTCTTAATATTTGAAAAAAAAAAACACTTTTGTGAGTTGTAACAAAAAAATATAGCAAAGAATAAATGTGCAGAAAGTTACAAAAAAAAAAAAAAAAAAAAAAAAAAAAAGAGGACCATTTTTTTCAACACGGCCATGTATATTGCTTTACAACATCTCTGTTCAAATGAAATTAAGATTAAGATGAGATCTCCCAAACATTTGAGCTACAGCTCAAGAGAAAGACTTGTAACTTTTGTTTGGAATGAGTTGATCTTGGGAATTTACTCTAATTGTAATTATATATATGCAAAATAATCCTAATGATGATTGGAAAAAGCAAACACAAGTTCACTCATCAGAAGCCCAACAATAATAGCCCACAGATAACAAAAGACATTACTGTGCCCATAATATATAGCCCAAAGCTCTTGGGAGCCCAAATTGATTTCCCAAACAAGTAGCCCCAATATAATATTTGTAGTAAATAATTGAGGCCCATTAGATAAACTTTTGGAAGCCCTAATAAATTCTGAAATAATTAGCAATCGAGGCACGGTCCGACGACAAGAATTGCAGTACTGAAGTCAACAAAGTCCGTCTCGACCCTCAAACCTAAAACCCTAACTCAATTCGTCATTCTTCAACTTCTCGCCGGCGCTATCTTTCACCGCCTTCCTGCCGCCGCGCACCGGCTCAGAGGTAGGTAATATACTCCCCCTATTTTCTTCTTTTCTCTATGAATGTTCTAGTTTCATATCATTTCCAATCCACCCGATTTTTACTGAATATGCCATTTTTGTATTCTCTGGTCCCTTTTGTGCTGAATCGAGTTAGTTTCTGTGTTTTCTAGCCTCGTTTGTGTGTCTTTTAAGTTGTCGTGTTTTCTCGCCCCTTTTCTTTATTAATTTTCCTATTCATACCCATTGATGTTTATGTGTTTTTTTGCGTAAAGACTAAATATTCTCTTATCATGATACATAGAATTGATTTTCTTAATTGGATAATTTATAGGAACTGAACTTCAATTCAGAAAAGAATTTTTTTTCGTGGATAACGCAATAACTCTATTTCGTTTCCGGATTATTTCTTGGTTATTTTGTTTAATCTCAAGCTCTTCTAGTAGTTTCTGGGTAAGCAATGCACACGGTCTACTATAATTCTAAGTTTTTATTTGCTGTAAAAATCTATTTAGTTAAGGGTTCTTCAATTCTGGGGTTTATGAACTCTGATGTGAATTGCTTTTTGGCATTGTGAGGTCTACTGTTTCCTGAAAAAAATGTTTTATTTGTGTGTAGTGTGCTTTTTGACGAAACACAGAGATGAGGTTGGAGAAATGCTGGTTCTGTTCTTCTACCATATATCCGGGGCATGGGATTCAATTTGTTCGTAATGATGCTAAGGTGAGAGATTTTACTTTTATTATCTTTGTCCTACTTTGTTTTTCAAATTTTCTCTACTTTTTTGGGTGTAGATAAGGTTTATTGGAGCATATGGGATTAATTCCTCCCTAGTTTTGTGAAGAATCTGGCAGTTTTATTTTATGTAAATGACGATCAATATTAGGTGTTGTTTTTCCTTATGCCAAGTTTTGTTTTTAGGGTAATGAGGATGTCTTCAGTTTAAATATGCTGAAATACAACAGATTTAGTCATGTTGGTTCTTTATTCAAAGATGATGTCTTCCAAAAGATTTAGTCATGTTCTTTATGAAAGATGATGTCTTCAAACCATTTAGTTATCAGGTTCTTTGGTCTGTAATTATTACTATTCTTCAATTTGTGTTGGGTTCAGGGTTCCTGGTATGATTAACCGAAAGCCAACTGATAAAATCTGTTTAATTTATCTCACGTGTTTATTTTCAATTTTTATGGAAAAGTATTTTTAGGATGTATTGTGCTTTGACTAAACTAATATCATTTTTATTTATTCATTTCATTACCATTTTTTGGAATTTTTATTTGTAGTTATGAAGCATGACCACCCCCTATAATTTGATTTAACAGATCTTCAGGTTTTGTCGGTCAAAATGCCATAAGAACTTCAAGATGAAGAGAAATCCTCGCAAAGTAAAATGGACTAAGGCTTACAGACGGTTGCATGGGAAGGACATGACTCAGGTATAACTTTGGCTATTTTAATATTTTCTGCTCTTCTTATAAGACCAACTAGTGCAGTATAATGTTTCCTTGGATTTTCCTTATTTCTTTATTCTTAAACTGAGCCTCTCTGCTGTTGCCTATTAAAATTTGAAGGATGCAACATTTGAGTTTGAGAGGAAGAGGAACAGACCTGAGAGATACGACAGGATTGTGACAGAGAACACTCTCAAGGCCATTAAGAAGATTGACAAAATCAGAATTGGTAGAGAGGAAAGACATCATGAAAAGAGGTTAATTTTCGTTTCTGAGTGTTGCAATAGTGTATCTTTGATTAATTCTGAGTCACGATCTAATGTCATTGTCTTGCAAATGAACAGGATGAAGGGAAAGAAGGCCCAGTTACAGAGAGAGGCAGCCAAAGAACTGGAACAGAGCATTCACATGATCAAAGCTCCTCTTGCTCTCCAACAAGACCCCTCACTCACCATGCCAAAGGTCAAGGTCAAGGTCAAGGTGACCCAACCCCAAACAGAGGACAATCGTATGGAGGAGTAATTGGATCACTCTGGTTTACAGCGTTAACCACCTTTTCTTTTGTTTCAAGTATACATTGCTTAATTATCAGTAGAAAAGGGACGGACATTACATCTTCCCAAATTATTCCATATGGTTTTGTTCCAATAGTTGTTATCTTGCCTTGTTTCTGTGATAAAAGTATTTGTTTTGTATCTTTTGATTGATAGCTAATGCTGAAGTTTTGTTCTATGGATTATTGGTACTATGCATTCTACTGCCAATGTCAGTTCTTTCTTAAAATGAAGTTGCCTCATAACATTATTATTGTATTGGCCGTGATTTGTTAAGATAAAGTTGAAAATTGGAATATTGGCTTTGGCGGGAGCGCATATTACAATAATTATTTATTGTTTCTAACTAACATTTTCCTGTTGATAAAATTTTGTAATGCTACATTGTTTTAATGTAATGTTATTATACTAAAATAAAAATTATGTGTAAAATATGTATACCATATGTAATGCTTCTTTTTATAGTATAATGCTTAAAAAGTATGTTTTGTCCTTGAAAAATATATTTTTAAAGGACATGTTTATTTGATAAGAAATATTTGTTAAAAAATAAGTAAGGTTATATGATTGAATAAATTTTAAATAAAAATTATATTAATAATATATAGTAGCACAATTATTTTTTTATGAATAAAATGCTGATAAATATAATGACTTGAAAAGAAGAAGAAAACTTGAAATAGGTTTTAAATAATGGGTGTAATTAAAATATATAAGTATTATTTTTGTATATTTTATTATTATATGTATTTTCTTTTGAGGCGTAAAATATTCTAAGCCAATATTTAAAAATTAAGGCCCAATAACAAGCCCGGCCCCAGCCCAAGAATCTCATAAGTCGACCCATCAACATTTAAATATTTAATTTACATGGCAAGCCCATCCTGAGCATGAATTTATCTGCTAATAAATTAATAGTAATTGTACTAAAAGTTGATGTAATGTTAAATCAATTAGTATTCATAAATTTCGTTTTTTATTATAATATAAGTTAACATAACATATATTCATACATCATTTAATTTAAAATAAATAGTTGGATTACTGATAGTAATATTAATGTGATCAAATCGCAAAATTCTTTAAGTGATTTAGATAGATTGTTAAACCCGTGTTTATTGCTAAATAATTTTTTATTTTGGTTAAAGTTGTTCATTAATTTCTTTAATCAACAATATAATAATCTTTATCATTACTTAATTAAATCTACTCACTCGCAAATTCGTTGCAACTGTCTGAAGATACTTAACTATAATATTAATGTTAAATATACATTTAAAATTTTAGTTAAAAATTATTTAATATTTTATAAATAATTATTATAATAATAAATTTTAATAGGATAATTTTTTTAATTAATATTAAATTATATTAAATTATATTAGATTATCTATATTACTCGAAAATTATATTGAATATATACTGTAAAATTATAAACTTAAAAAGAATAGTAATATGTATAAGTATATAAAAAAATTAGTAAATCAAATAAATTAATAGTAATTATACTAAAACTTTATGTATATTAAATCAATTAGTTTTGATATATATATATATATATATATATATATATATATATATATATATTATAAATTATAAATTAACATACCATATCTTCATACGTTATTTAATTTAAAATAAATAGTTTGACTAGTGATATTAAATATTAATGACATCAAATCTCAAAATTCTTTAAGTGATTTAGATAGAGTATTAAATCCATGTTTATTGCTAAATTTTATTTTTTGTTTTGTTAAAGTTGTCCATTAATTCTTTAAATCAACAATATAATAATCTCAATTATTCATTAATTAAATCTACTCACTCGCAAATTAGTTGCAACTCTTTGAAGATACTTAATTATAATATTAATGTTAAATATGCATTTAATATTTTAAGAGCAATTCATACAAAATAGAATATTATTAATCTTTCTAACTAATTAGTATAACTATAGGTTCATTTTAGTAGGTAAAATGAAATCATCATTATATAAAACTGTACAAAATTACAGATTACACGTATTTATAGTTTTTTATAATTATTTAAGAGATAATAATATTTTTATCAATTATTAAAATTTAGGAAATTCTATTTTGATTTTTAAAAATGGATAAATTAGATTTAACAATCCTGTACAAATGTTATAAGTTTGTTAGAGCATTTTGACGAATTATATTTGTAAGTTGCTATTCAATTACTATGTGAATCTTAATATATTTCAGTTAAAAATTATTTAATATTTTTATAAATAATTATTATAATAATAAATTTTAATAGAAAAATATTTAATTAATATTAAAGTTTATTACATTATGTATATAACATGAAAAACTATATTGAATATACTGTAAAATTATAAACTTACAAAATTAGTAATATGCATAAGTATATACATAAATTAGTAAATCTAACAAATTAACAGTAATTGTACTAAAAGTTTATGTATATTAAATCAATTATTTTTAATAAATTTTGTTTTTTTTATATATTATAAATTATAAATTAACATAACATATCTTCATACATTATTTAATTTAAAATAAATAGTTTGATTAGTGATAGTAAATATTAATGTCATAAAATCTCAAAATTCTTTAAGTGATTTAGATTGATTATTAAACCCGTATTCATTACTAAATTTTATTTTTTGTTTTGTTACAATTATCCATTAATTCCTTAAATCAACAATATAATAACTTTAATTATTACTTAATATTTAATTTGTTCATTCGGAAATTAGTTGCAACTCTTTGAAGATACTTAATTATAATATTAATTCAAAATGATTTTATAAGTGGTGTAATATTAAAAATGTTTTATTTATTTATTTTATAAGTGGTGTAATATTAAAAGTTTTAGTAAATTTGTAAAAAGCATTTGGGTTTTCAATTCTTATTCTTATAAAATATCCACTTTCGTACACTAACATTACAAAGAATCAATCAATTTTTATGTAGCTGTTGAATATCGGGGCATTGGAGATCCTACACATAGATGTGAACATTGTGGGACCTCATTTTGGAATCATGAACGAACATGTACAAATATCGAATCCAAAAATCCTAAATTTTCACTATGTTGCATGAATGGTAGGGTACAGCTCTCCCCAATCAAGAAATCACCTCAAGTGTTATACAATCTCCTACATAGTAATAGTGATCGAAACAATCATTTTCTGAAAAATATACGTTCTTACAATAGTATGTTTTCTTTCAAATCATTGGGAGGTAAGATCAACAAAAGTCATAATAATGAAAATTCTCCTCCAATTTTTAAGCTTAATGGTCAAAACTATTATTTAATGGACAGTCTATTACCTGTTGATTGTGTTGCGCCAAAATTTGCCCAACTTTATATTTATGATACAACTAATGAAGTTCAAAATCATCTTCACTGTGTCAGATATGTTTTACAATTAACTCATGTTTGTTAGTTTTCGCAATTTACTTAAAATATATGGTTTATATTATAAACAAATTTATATAACTCTGATAATTATTAATTTTCATGTTTTACAGATGTAATGGAGATAAAAATACTCTGCATGCTGAAATAGTTGCTGATTTGAAGGATATGCTTGATCAGAATAATGTATTTGTCAAAACTTTGAGAATGGTGGGACAAAAGATACAAGAAAGACATTTTGGAATAAAGTTAAGATTGTTAGATAAAAGAGGAGGTGATGCAAGAAGATACAACCTTCCATCAACTTCTGGAGTTGCTGCATTGATTGTTGTGATTTTGAGGAAAATATGGGCGATCGAGACATTTTGGTGGAGACTAAAACTGGGCATCTTCAAGGAATCAATGAACTTAATGCTTCATATCTTGGTTTGCAATACCATTTACTTTTTCCATATGGCCAAGAGTAATAGATAAGATATTCCATTTTCCAATTATATATTAGATAAACTTGGTGGAAGAAAGGAGGTTAGTGCAAGAGAATATTTTTGCATATCAGCAGAAAAGGGATGATCAACTTTCTTCAATTCTGAAATCTAAGAGATCATTTCAACAGTATACTATTGATGCATACACAATGATGGAAGCTGGTAAGTTAAAATAGGTAAGAACACACCAAAAAGAATTGAGGTGTGAGATGTATAAAGGTATTGAGGATGCAATAATGTGTGGTGAAACGGATTCTCGAATGCAAGAAAAATGTGTAATTCTTCCACCATCATTTACTAGTGGTGCACGTTACATGATACAAAATTACCAAGATGCAATGGCAATTTGCATGTGGGCAGGATATCCTGATTTGTTTATTACATTTATGTGCAATCCAAAGTGACCAGAAATAGTTAATGAAAGAAGTTTTAAACCAGAAGATCGTCAATATATTATATCTCGAGTATTTAGGTTAAACTTGATGGCATGATAGAAGATCTTTGTAAGAATATTATTTTTGGTAACGTAAGAGCACGTAACTTTCATTATTATAATAAAAGTTGATTTGATACATTTAAAAATGTTTAACAAATTATCATTTTTATATGAAATGAATTTTTGTTGAAGTTTCTATTAATAATAGTTTTTATTATTGTTTGAATTGCAATTGTTTATACTGTAGGATTTCAGAAACATGGTCTGCCTCATGTCCACATATTTCTCTAGCTTAACAATGAAGCAAAGGGTCCTTTCGCAAGTTATCTTGACAGTATATTTTCAGTTGAAATTCCTGACGAGCTATCAAATCTTAAATATTATGCTGCAGTACATGACTTTATGATTCTTGGCGCATGTGGGGCCTTGAGGACGAATTCTCCTTGCATGTTCGAAGAAGAAAATTGTACCAAACATTTTCCGAAAAAGAAAATAGAAGAAACTACTATAGATGAGGATGGTTATCATGTGTATAGAATGCGAAATGATGGAAGAACTATTTTTAAAAATTGTGTTGAGATTGATAATGGATTCGTTGTTCCTCACAATTGATATCTCCTTCTAAAGTACGATGCTCACATTAACATCAAATGGTGCAACTAATCTAGGTCCATAAAAGATCTATTCAAGTATGTGAATAAGGGACATCGTGTAACTACATCATTTTATCAGAGGGAGTAGGAAGAAGAAACTAGAAAAGAGGTAGATGAAGTTAAGACGCACTATAATTGTAGGTACATTTCTTTGTGTGAAACAACTTGGAGAATATTTGGATTTGAGATTCTGTTAAGAAATCCTCCAATTGAGCGTCTAAGTTTTCACCTTCCCGATCAACTAAATATAATTTTTACCGATTCTGATCCATTAGTAAAGTTATCAACAGAGCATCTATAAACATAGTATGTTTCTAGATTGGATGGAAGGAATAAAAATACTCATAAGCGGAGCAACTTTTACGCGGAATTTCCTCAGAAATTTGTATGAAAAAAATGTTGGACATATTTGTCAGATGACATTCTGTACAGACAACGAAGAATGATGAGTTATCCAGGTATATTCAAAATAAAATTATTGTTAGTATTTATAATAAATTTATTGGAATTTTTTATTATTTAAACTTAATAGTTAAGATAACTAATATATTTTACATATTTGATAATGTTTGATGACAACATTATAAACCTTACTTTAATAGGGGTGGATAAAATGTTAAGAACTCTTGGAAAGGGATTGCAAGATTATGATGGTATGTTTGTTCAAGATTTTGAATCATCAATGGCTTTACAGAACATATTGATATGTAATGAAATGTCATACAAGAAAGCTGTGATGAAAAGATAACATGATTTGCTAATAAATAAGTTAAATGTGGAGCATCATTGTGTTTATAATGAAGTTATTCGATCTTTTGTAACTAATAAAGGTGGGGTATTTTTTGTGTACAGTTATGGTGGTACTAGAAAAACTTTTCTGTGGAAGACTATATATATTAATGAGATTTTAAGGGATTGATTGTTTTGAATGTTGCATCAAGTGGAATAACATCTCTCATGTTACCCGGTGGAAGGATAATTCACTCATGTTTTTCTATTTCCATTAACATACATGATAATTCCACATGCAACATAATACAAGGCAACCAACTTGATGAGATAGTGGTTAGATGCAAGTTGATTATTAGGATGAAGCTCCTATGGTTCATAAAAACTGCATAGAAGCACTGGATAAAATGTTGAAAGATATAATGCAATTGAGTAATTCAACATATTCAGAATATTTTTTGGAGGAAATACTTTGGTTTTTGGTGGATATTTCAGATAGATTCTTTCGGTGATTCCAAAAGGTACCAGGTAAGATATTGTTCATGTAACAATTAATTCTTCTTATATTTGGGATGAGTGCACCGTCCTTAGGCTAACAAAAAATATGAGGCTACAAAACATTAATTCAGTCAATGATCGAGATGATTTGAAGCAATTTTCAGAATGGATGGTTGCATTGAGTGATGGTATAATTGGTGATGCTTATGACAATGGTGTTGAAATTGATATTCCTGAGGATATTTTGCTGAAACCTGGAGAAGATCCGATCATAACAATTGTAAATAGCAGTTATCCCAATTTACAAAGTAATCTTAATGATCATATTTTTTTGCAGGACATGGCTATTCTTGCCTCTACTTTGGATGTAGCTGGATCAATAAATAATCATATGATAAAGATGAACTTGAGTCAAAGACATACCTGAGTTCTGATCCTGCATGCAAGTCAGATTCTAATGTAGATTTTTTTGCTGATATTCATACATCAGAGTTTTTGAATTCTTTGAAATGTTATGGTGTCCCTAATCATGAACTCATTCTGAAAGTTGGTACACCAGTTATGTTGTTGAGGAATATTGACCATTCAAAGGGTCTGTGTCACGGTACGAGACTGTTGATAAGTAGGCTTGGAGATCATGTTCGTGAAGGTAAGGATCTAACAGGAAATAATGTTGGTCAACTGGTCTTAATTCCAAAACTATCTCTTACACCATCAGATCTAAAGTTGTCTTTTAAGTTTCAAAGATAACAATAACCAATAATTGTATCATATGTAATGTCGATTAACAAGAGTCAAGATCAATCTTTATCTCATGTTGGATTATTACTTAAAAACCACTGTTTAGTCATGGACAGTTGTACATGGCTGTATCCAGAGTTGCAAGTGGAGGTTGTTTGAATATTCTGGTTTCTTCTGAGGATAATATTGGAAAAAATTCAATAAAAAATTTAGTATTTCATGAAGTTTTCCAAAACGTATAATCACTTTATTGTTTCAATAATTTTGGTTATTTAATTTTATGTATATATATATATATTTTAATTTACAAAAATTATGCGTATTAAATTGTTAGATTTAATAAATAATTTACTTATTTTATATTATATTATAGGGTGTGTATAGAAGGAAATATATCTCAATTCCACATGTTATAATGATAGGTATTATTCAATTCATTTTTATTGTAATATATTATATTAAAATAATATAAATTTATAAACTTATTCATTTATATAGTTATAGATTAATAATAATATTTTTAATATATATACATTGTTTATATTTAAAATTCAATACAAAAAATAATTAAAAATATATTAATAAATTATATATATAACTTTAATTTATTTTTATATAATATACCATGCAAGGCACGGGTGCATTACTAGTAGTACAAATGGGGATATCACTTCATTTGAAACTGACAATTTCCATGAGGAGCTTTCTTGTCTTCTTAGATTTTGAGGTTTGAGAGAATGAGATTTCTAGTCTTCTTAGATTTCTTGCTAACACTTTAGTACATACTTCAACTTCCCGCAAGACTAACTTAAGCTAAAATTAGGTTAGATTTCTTGCCAACAAATTAGTGCACACATCACGTTCGAGCGAAACTGACTTAAATACAGTTACATTAGATTTATTGCCATCACTTTAGCACACACTTCATGTTCGAGCGAGACTGACTTAACCAAAATTAGGTTAGATTTCTTGCCAACATTTTAGTGTACAAGTCATGTTCGAGCGAAACTGACTTAGCTAAAATTATGTTAGATTTCTTGCCAATACTTTAACACACACTTCATGTTCGAGCGAGACTGACTTAACTACAATTAGGAGTACAACAGAGCTAAGGTTGCACGGTTCGTTGTTAAAATAACAAATTCATAATAATTTTTAACCTTATTCAATTGGATTGGATTTGGATAACATCCATAATACGATATCCAGATATATATGTTGAAACTTTTGAATAATATATAAGATCTATATATAGATATATATGAAAAAGTAAATTGACTATTTCCATTACACCAAAATGTAGATTCTATTTTTAGACATACATACAAAAAAAAATTGATAAAGAAAACATATTCTTTTGGCTTATGAAAACTTAAAAACTTATTAAGATAGACAAATATTTTTTATATCAGATTAGATATAAATTTAAACAGTTACAAATCAAAATCGATATTATTTTGAATTTTGTACGTTTAATTTTAAAAGTTTTATCTTATATAAAAATTGATTAAATTGTGTTAAGATATTATAATCTCAATGTATATTCAATTGGAATTTGAGCATATAAATATTATTCACTGTGCTTAAATAATGAGAGTTTTAATTTTCTTTATATAAATATCAATATTCCATATGTTTAAACAGATCTTCAAATATTACTATGAATATAGATTGACTTTAAACATATTTAATTGAATATTTTGTCATCAATAAAATAGATAATTAAATAACTACTATTAAACATCCACTAAATAAAAAACTATCATTTTGTTTCGTAATTTGAACATTTTATATTTATCATATTTGTTTCATAATTTGAACATTTTATATTTTATCTTTTACACTAATTTTCATATTATAGAGGCCCATTTTCACTATATTAGTATATTATGCCCTCTCACTTATATCTATTTATTTTTAATAAATCTCTAATTTATTGAATTCTCAAGTCTTCCATTGCCTGAGAAAATAATTTGTTCAAAAATCTAATATGATCGAAAATTTCCAAGCATTCAATATTGTTAACTAATTTTTTCTTCTTTTGTTTTTTTCCTTCATTTTCAATAATTCTTTTGAATTTTGAGTTTCATTCATTTCAATCTAGATTCTTTTTATCGTTTGTGTTGATATTAATATAGATGTTCATGTTACGATAGCCACTAAATATACATATTTATTTATTTTATTAATTTTATTATATATCTACAGAATTTGATAATATTAACAATTTTGATTATAGTACATGATTGAGAGCATATTTGTTATATCTTTTGAGAGGTTTTTGGTGTGTGTGTATATATATATTTTAATCAATATATCAATGGAGTATATTTTATTGAGATAATTTTATTTTGTAATTAATTTTAGGTAAAGATTGCTAATGTGGAGAATGTGCAGAATTCTGGAAGAGTTGAAGCAAAAGACATGTCTTCCCACAAGGCCTGAATTGCAGAAATTGTGATGTGACCTCCTTAAAATCTTCCCACTTCGCCTCCTCATCTGGTAAGTGAGACCAACGTATCAAGACTTGAGCGACATGCCTGTTATTCTTTGTAACAAGACGTCTGGCCAATACATTAAGTGGCAAAAGATGAGCTTGCCATCATTATCAAATTAAGGAAATTCAGGAGTGACATATGCCAGCTCAAAGACACTTTGCTTTAGCAACAACACATGAAAAAACAGGGTGGACCTTTGCTGTAGCTGGGAGTTGGAGTCGATATGCAATCTCACCAACCCTGATAGACTGAAGATTTACGTGCAATTCAAAATTATTATGTATAGCTTTTAGGCAATTGCAAGTACCTAATTGATGAGATTATGATTATTTTATTATATTTTGTTACGTCACGTGTTTGTTGAAATTTTGACTGAAAAATAGATAATTAAAGTTGCACAGACAATGCCACGAGTCACACGGACGGTATGCAAAGTCAATCCAGATCTTACTGAACAACTCAGGAAGAAGAACTTAGGGATCGTGACCCATATGTCAAGTGTGAAGAAGAAAGTGAATCTAGCTAAGAGAAGAAGAAGGAGAAATGAAACTTTTATTAAAATGCTAGAATGCTTTACATGGTGGGTTTAAAAGTCTATTTATAGAATCCAAATGATAACTACCTGACGATCCTGTTATTTTCCTAACTAACTATGCTAACCGTCACCTAACTTGGAAAACACGAAAGCTCATTTATTAGTTTTTATTTATTATTTCTAATCCCTTCCTCATGTAACACAAAATAGCAAACCATTGCGGATATTAGCCAACCCAATCCAGCCTACTATGTGAGCGCCCGTGCATATTTAGACCTAATACTTTTGAAAAAATAATTAGTACTTTTATCGAGAAAAAGATAATACCTTTTGAAATTGTTAAAAAATATTGTATTTTCTTGGTACAATATTACTCTTTTGTGAAGGAATATTATATTTTGTGTGTATGAAAAAAGTTCTCCTAAAGCATATTTTGTAAATTTTAGAATTTTTTAGATCAAATCAACTATTTACCGTTAAAAGAATATGTGCATTTGGTGCGCAATAAACCAACTCCACATAAAAATACCAAGGAGTATGAGAATTTTGTTTATTTAGCATGTTGAGCTTATTTTCGATAATTTGAAGGCAAAATCAATAGCTTGAGAGCTTATTTTCGATAATTTGAAGGCAAAATCAATAGCTTGAGAGCTTATTTTCGATAATTTGAAGGCAAAATCTATTGCTTGACATCCTCCACCTACTGCTGCTGCTTCTTTTTTTGAGGTTTTTTGGAACGCAATAAAAAAGCAATGAAACAATGTTCCCTTATATGCTAATGAATGTCTATATGTAAATATACCGGGTGCATGTCAAAACGGGTTATAAAAAAGTACCTGACCCTGACGTTCCTGCATTTTTTTCCGTGGAATGCGGGATTTGTCTACCATTTGCGGAGTTAGCATTTAATATGTCACGTTCGTTCTGATACATTAACTGTCCCTGACTACAAGTATGATGATATCTTCCTCTTGTGAGTTTGCATAGCTTCTTTCGAATTAGGGTATTGGACTGCTGACGCTCTAGGCAAAATCAGTTCTTTTTTAGTACGCTCTGAACTGACATGCTCTAGAGTAGATGATAGAATTCT
The DNA here is from genome assembly GCA_028749325.2 of Caryopteris x clandonensis. Taxonomy (NCBI): domain Eukaryota; kingdom Viridiplantae; phylum Streptophyta; class Magnoliopsida; order Lamiales; family Lamiaceae; genus Caryopteris; species Caryopteris x clandonensis. The sequence continues at coordinate 765,388 of JAPYKT020000033.1, read as the reverse complement.
GTACCTGTGGACATTTTCCTGGTAAGCTCCATCCGTATATGCATACATTGCATGAATATGTTTTGAACAATTCCTGTCTAACTCTTCACTTCAAGATTACGCCATCAGCAACAATTCTGAGCTACTTCCATTTATCAGCTTTCAGATTTCACTTTTTCATAATTGTGTTATAGTTGAGCCTCTATATTTCTTGGGACATCCCATTGTGCTGCAACTGTAACCAACACTTGGAAGTTATTCATCTCGGCAACAATCCACATAATTAAGCTCCATTCTCTTTTCGAGAAGGTTATTGATGTGGATTAAGTCGTGTCCGCTCGTCGCCGGAGTCGCATGGAAAGTGGAGAAAATCTACTTCTGAACTCTACAGGTATAGAATACCATCATCCACTCTGCCGTATATCAGTTCAAAGCGTAATAAAAAAAAAAAAAAAATGGATTTTGCCTAGATTGTCTCCAGTTCAATACCCTAATTCCGAAGAAGCCATGCAAACTCACAAGAGGAAGATATCATCACACCTGAAGAGATGCAGGGATCAGGGACATTAATGTGTCAGAACTAACCCAACATATTAAATGTTAACTCCGTAAATGGAGGACAAATCCCGCATAACCCTTTTCGATAACAGGTATATCTATACACACACTTTGCATAAAAGGGGACACGGTTTCGTTGCCTTTTGATAACATTTCAAAAACCAAAAAAAGATAACCCAAATAACTTGAGCATCGAAATATCTTTGTTTGAACCCCTCTAACGAGTTTTGTGCAGGTTGATTTGGCATTCGAACAAAGAGGCCCATCACTTTCTTATTGCTACAGAATCACATATCTTTCGGTAATCTCTATTCTCAAAGTAATATGCACACGACAATAGTAATAGTAATACGCACATGAAAATAGTAATAGTAATATGCACATGACAATAGTAATAGTAACATGCACATGAAAATAGTCATAGTAATATGCACATGACAATAGTAATAGTAATATGCACATGACAATAGTATAGTAATATGCACATGAAAATTGTAATAGTAATATGCACATGACAATATTAATAATAATATGCACATGACAATATTAATAATAATATGCACATGACATGTATTATAAGCATTTGAACACGGGATCACTATTTGTAAAGGAGATCCCAACTAGTCAGATATCGCATGCCCAATCATCAAACAAAGTAAACGCCAGACAGTGTGCATAAATTGCAAGATATAAGCTCATATCATTCAAAGAAAGCAAGGCCTGTGTTGACAATTATGATAGAGTATTTGTCTCTAAGCATTGGGCCTATTTTGGTGATTGGTAGAAGAGTAACACACAAAGAAAACTAAATAATTTCGTTTAAAAAAACTCATTTTGGTCATCATAGTACCACATTACTTGCATCTGTATAGAATTTAAAATTTGATCATCTGCAGATGCAATTCATTCCTCATGTTGTTTCAAGAACGTCTGGAAAGCACTCTAAGAGCAGAAAATACCAAATTTTTCATTGTCTAGACAGAAATTTCTTGTAATCCTGACTCTCAGAGCCAAGATTACAATGCCAGAAAAGTGCTGGACAAAACAAGCCAAAGAGTTTCAATAAATTAAACTAAAATGTCTTAAAAGAAACATAATTGTGCAAATTAAACATAAAAACCAATGAAGTTTGAATGTAAAACCAGTTTTAAACTGCTACAGCTTGCCCCATTGCCAATCTCTCCTTATACTCTTTCATTTCTCTCTGGTACCTCTCCTTATCCTTCAACGCATAGGTCTGATAAACCTGCAAAACACCACCAATTAAAACTTTCAAAAACGAAAAATAAAAATTGAATCTTTACGTTGAAGATCATCTAAACTCACCACTCTTTCTTCAGCGGGGAGGCTGTTCCAGGAGTCCCCAATCATTTTAGTGAACTCCCAGCTCTCTCTATCCGGGTAGCGGGACTTCAGCATGGCATGCTTCTCCGCGAAAAAGAAATTGTAGCCACTCCGGTTGGCTTTGGGGCGGCTTGGATCCGCTGACTTTCTTTTTCTTCTGGCCCAGGGACTTGGCTGGTGAACTGGTGGGGCATATGGTACAATGGCATTGCTCGCTGAACTAGCCACAGCAGAGTTAAAGGGATGGTCCAGATGGTAGATCACACCAGTCAATGTCTCGTTTCCTATTTTGATTGAAATCGCGTACCCATAATCCAATTTGCCATGGATGTTTCCTTTGGCTTGGAAAGAACGAGGGCCTATAGCAAAAATTACTAAATGTAATCTTAACGTTTGATACATTTACAAGAAAATTCAATAAAATGTAGTGCAAATATATGCCTTCAGTTGGAAATTAATTTGATTATCAACAAATAATTCATTTTTCAAATGGAACAGCATATGCATATGATTATACTAACACTAGTTTATAATTTTATGTACTCAAGTTAGTTCATTTTACACCTGATCGAAGCAATAAAACCTTGATAAAGGTCCAAATCCAAAGGAAAACAAGGAAGATAACATTAATAATAAAATAGTGAATCTCTCGTGCATCAGCTGCACCGTGCACATAATCAATAATATTAATATATTTCAATTAAACAAATAGTACTTTTATTAAATAAGTAATAATGTAGATCAATTTGCACACATACTGCACAAAAATTTATGCGTTAAAAAAATATACTGCTTCGTTGATTAACTAATGAAACACTTAGAGGAAAAAAGATTTGTGGACCTTTTCACATCACCTGGAGTATCATTTAATTACATCCACATCAATGTAATATTATCTATAAATTAAAAACCTTATAACAAATTTGCAAGTTAAATTACCAAAATGCCACTAGCCACATTGAACAATAACGTTTGTGGCAGAGAAATTAAATGATATGTGGTTCTTATTTAATAATTTATTATCACCAGTTTAGCACTTCAATTAATGGGTCTCCCAGTTTTCACCAGAACACTTCACATAGGTTCAACATTTTCCACTCTGGACAATATCCTTCCTTTATTCTCTCCCAGACTAAATATTCCATAAGTTGCATGCCCCTCTCACCATTTTTGGGTCCAAAACATACTCATAGATTTAATCGTGTTCCATCTCCTATTTCAACGATCGAGTCCCGCTCTTTTTACACATATATAGATGACATTGTTCTATATGGATCCTGAACTATGAACACACACACATATATGTACATCCCTGAAATAATACAATAATTAAAGAAAAAGTAAAAGAAACCTGGAGATATGAATTCCGACAGAAAAAGAATATCATGCAAGAAAATATTCGAGAAAAATAAGGATGAATTGGTGGACCTATGTGATTGGGCGTGGGCGCGGGGCCTGGCATCCCAAAGAAGTAAACGAGCTCATAACGATGGAGGAGAGTGAAGTAGTGTCTCCTTAAAGCGTAGGAGGCGCTGGTTGCTGTTGGGGCCAAATCAAACGCTGAGCTTACTTCTCTCCATTTTTTTTCACTTACCACCTGCATTTTTTTTTTTTGCATAAAAAAAGGAATTAATTACTCTAAAATGTCAACAGATTTGTGATCGATCGTGTAAATGTATAATCCAAAACCTTGTCGTAGCCGCCTCTTCTAGTCACTTCCACATACAGTACATGCAGATTGAGTTTCTTCCGTCCCATCACCGGAACCCTTAACAAGAAAGAGAGAGAGCCAGTGAGTGAGTGTGTGTGTGTGTGAGAGAGAGAGATTTAAAAATAGAAGAAAACAAACGAAAACGGCTGCCCTTTTTGTTTTTATTAGAAGGAGTGTATACGTACTGAAATTTGGAGGCGAGAGCAAAGTGGAAGCTTCTGAGGGTATTCATGAAGAGAATAGGGTCCTTGACGACGTCGCCATGGGAGGCGAGAGCGACAGGATAGATGATCTTGTTAGCTCCATTTGCAGCGGGAATGAGTTTATTCTGAGACATGGTGTTGGCTCCATTTGCAGAGGGAATGAGTTTATCCCGAGACATGGCGTTAGCTCCATTTGTAGCGAGAATGAGTTTATCCTGAGACATGGCCGCCGGGATATCAAGAAAGTACAAAATAATGTTGCCGGAGACGAGGGGGAAAAGTAGTTGGTGGGCAAAGATGCTCGCCGGGATATCAAGAAAGTACAAAATAATGTTGCCGGAGACGAGGGGAAAAAGTAGTTGGTGGGAAAAGATGAGTAAATGGAGGATAGAGAGAGAGAGAGAGAGAGAGAGAGAGAGAGAGAGAGAGAGAGAAATGAGAAATGAAAATTTTGGGCGTTAAAAAGTGAGAGATGATTCCAAAGATAAGCTCGTATTTAAAGGGAGGCACAAGTCTGGCCAAAAGTGGGCGAGCTTAAAAGGGAGGGATTCGGGAGATGTACAGTGGTTTTGGATCTTAGTACCAACCCAAATTAATCTTCTTCAAATCTGAATGCCTCTGCAACTCTATCTGTCCATTAATGGCTGGTTTTATGATTTTATTTTCATTGGGAAACTATGAATTCTAACCCCAATTGAGGCTGGAAGGGGGGGTACTGACAGAAATGTGATTGGAGAAGAAGAGGATATAGAGGGGCTATAGCCGTGTGGGATTCCTTTTCAAGTAAAAAAAATGGGAAAACCAATTGAAGAAGTAATATCTAACATATGTTCTGACCCGATCATATCATACGTACATCAACCATTGCTTACATTCTTCTTCTGCCCCCTTCCTTTTTTTTTTTTTTTTTTTTTTTTTTTTTCATTTTATGGAGTTTGTTCCAAATTACTTAACATCGTTATGTTTTGATGGCCTTAATTTGCATCACAACGTTAAATACCAAAAAAAAAACTTTGAGACAACCACGACAATATGAAACAAAATAATAGATCAACCTCCACAAAAAGCATGTTCGTTAAAATTTTCGAATACCGAGTTAGATTTGATTTGATCGAATACATCCAAATGAATCGTTATAAAAAAGTTCGTTAATGATCAACATTTGTCGGTTGGATAAAGCAATTCAACTGATTTGGTTATGCAACGTGGTATTAGATTATATTTTCTGTAATTATAAAAAATAAAAAATATATAGATGAATAAAAAATTTATTTTCTTATTCAAAAAATTTCTAACGTTAGGTTAGGTTATTACCGCAAATTTTGATTGTTTAGTGGTTATAAATAAAAGCCATAAAAAATTAGGATTTGAAATCAATTAAATGGCATAAATATCTCAAAATAGAATGTAATTAATACAAATAAATTAATTTTGAAATTGAATGGTTGTATTTATATATTGGGTGTGTTGTAGAGGGTTTTTTCTTTTGGTGTTATTAGCCCCATCCTTGTTAAGGAAATTAATTTATTTACACTCCTTTGATGGCTTTTTTTTTTTTTTTTTTTTTTTTTTTAAAGATATTATTAAAAATAAAAGAAAATTACAAAATATAGTAAGTTCAATAGTTTTTTTTCTTTTTAAAATCAAATTACCATAAAACATGAGGCCCATTATACTTTTAATCATAAATGTGAATTATACTATTATACCATATATATATATATATATATAATTCTTTGTAATGCATTGATAATACACAATTTTATATATGTCAATTAGTATATTTGAACTATTTCAAGTTGTGGAATTTGTAATTCTTTACACGCATCTTCACAGCATTGGACCTAAAACTTTTTTATTACAGGAAAAACGAGACTATATACAAGTGATTTAATTCTTTTAGAAAAAGAACATATAAATATTAAAATAAAATTGAAAGAGAAAAAATATATTTAAAATATAAAGTGAATATTTCAATTCAACTACAAACAATTTAACTGTTTACAAAATTTAGGGGAATGACTCCCATAAGTGTTTGGATAGGGTTTTGCATAACTGGCAGTGAATTGTGATATAACTCATTTCGTGTTTGTTTGCAGAATTTTGGGTTGTCGTCTATTCACTTTACACCTATTTTTTCTCCTTTATTTTTCATCAATTCCAAGATCACTTTTAAAATATTTTGCTCTCAAAATTTTAATTTACTTATAACTTTTTTATTTCAAAGTTAATTTTTATAATAAATATATCATATTAATCCTCATTTCAAGATCTTTATTTTGATATCCATATATTACATATACAAATAAAATACTATTTCTTAAATATAAAAGTTATATTTTGTTAAGTTGATTGTGATATATTTTTTTAAATATTTTTATATAAATTACAAAATGAGACTATTAGATAAAAATAAGTTTTGAAGAAAAAATATATAATAAATATATAATTTCAAATTTTTATTTATATTTTAGTTAGATAAAAGTTATTTTTTATTTTTCTCATATTAGATTTTTTTTTAATTTTTTTACTTTTTAATAAACTATTATGATTAAATTATTATCATTTTCTTATTTTATTTACAATAATAATGAATTTAATAATAAATATAAATTATATTTATATTACATATGAGTGTTTTGATGGCCTTAATTTGCATCACAACGTTAAATACCAAAAAAAACTTTGAGACAACCACGACAATATGCGACAAAATAATAGATCAACTTCCACAAAAAGCATGTTCGTTAAAATTTTCGAATACCGAGTTAGATTTGATTTGATCAAATACATCCAAATGAACCGTTATAAAAAAGTTTGTCAATGTTCAACATTTGTCGGTTGGATAAAGCAATTCAACTGATTTGGTTATGCAACGTAGTATTAGATTATATTTTCTGTAATTATTTTCTGTAATTATAAAAAATATATAAATGAATAGAAAATATATTTTCTTATTCAAAAAATTTCTAACGTTAGGTTATGTTATTACCGCAATTTTAATTGTTTAGTGGTTATAAATAAAAGCCATAAAAAAAATAGGATTTGAAATCAATTAAATGGCATAAATATCTCAAAACAGAATGTAATCAATACAAGTAAATTAATTTTGCAATTGAATGGGTGTATTTATATATTGGGTGTGTTTTAGAGGGTTTTTTCTTTTGGTGTTATTAGCCCCATCCTTCTTAATTTATTTACACATCCTTTGGTGGCTTTTTTTTTTTTTTTAAAAGATATTATTAAAAATAAAAGAAAATTACAAAATATAGTAAGTTTAGTAGTTTTTTTTCTTTTTTAAAATCAAATTACCATAAAACATGAGGCCCATTATACTTTTAATAGTAAATGTGCATTATACCATTATACCATGTATTATATATATATATATATATATATATATTTCTTTGTAATGCATTGATAATACACAATTTTATATATGTCAATTAGTATATTTGAACTATTTCAAGTTGTGGAATTTGTAATTCTTTACGCGCATCTTCACAGCATTGGACCTAAAACTTTTTTATTACAGGAAAAACGAGACCATATACGAGTGATTTAATTTTTTTAGAAAAAACATATAAATATTAAAATAAAATTGAAAGAGAAAAAAATTATATTTAAAATCTAAAGTGAATATTTCAATTCAACTACAAACAATTTAAATGTTTACAAAATTTAGGGGAATGACTCCCATAAGTGTTTGGATAGGGTTTTGCATAACTGGGAGTGAACTGTGACATAACTTATTTCGTGTTTGTTTACAGGACTTTAGGTTGTCGTCTATTCACTTTACACCTCTTTTTTCTCCCTTATTTGTCATCAATCCCAAGATCACTATTTAAAATATTTTGCTCTCAAAATTTTAATTTACTTATAACTTTTTTATTTCAAAGTTAATTTTTATAATAAATATATCATATTAATCCTCATTTCAAGATCTTTATTTTGATATCCATTTATTACATATACAAATAAAATACTATTTCTTAAATAAAAAAGTTATATTTTGTTAAGTTGATTGTGATATATTTTTTTAAATATTTTTATATAAATTACAAAAGTTATTTTTTATTTTTCTCATATTAGATTTTTTTTTTACCTTTTTACTTTTTAATAAACTATTATGATTAAATTATTACCATTTTCTTATTTTATTTACAATAATAAAGAATTTAATAATAAATATAAATTATATTTATATTACCTATGAGTGTTTGGATTGGGTTGTGCATAATTGGCTATGGTTAGTGACACAGCTCAATTCGTTTTTGTTTAAAGGATTGTGAGTTGTCACCTATTCACTTTACACCTCTTTTTCCTCCTTTATTTCTCATCATTTCCAAGAACACCATTTATAATTTTTTCCTCCAAAAATTTTAATTTACTTATAACTTTTTTATTTCAAAGTTAGTTTTTATAATAAATATATCATATTAATCCTCTTTTAAAGATCTTTATTTTGATATCCATTTATCATATATACGAATAAAATACTATTTAAAAAAAAATATTTCGTGAAGTTCATTGTGATATATTTTTTATTAAACATATTTTTATATAAATTAAAAATGAGATTATTAGATAAAAATAATTTTTGAAAAAAATATTATTTAAATATATAATAAATATATATTTTCAAATTTTATTTATATTTTATATAAAAAATTATTTATATAATAAATACATATTTTAAATTTTTTATTTTTCTGATATGAATTTTTTTACTTTTAATAAACTATTATGATTAAATTATTATCATTTTTTTATTTTGTTTTCAATAATAATGCATTTACTAATAAATATATATTATATTTATATTTAATATATATATATATATATGTATATATATAATTATACATGATTCTGCTCAGTTTCAATCTAGACTATCATTTATATATATATATTTTTATATATTAGGAATATATAAATATAATAATATACTTACATAATTAATATTTATAATATACTATTTACATGTGTGAGAGTTTTTATCTTTTTATTACATGTGTCTTTATAATTAAATGACATGTGTCAGTCCATTATTTTTTCTCTCTGTCTCACGTATTTTTAAATATTACTAAAATTAAAAAATTTAGATAACTTTTTGTTTTAAGTTCGTTTTTTATTTTTCAAATTATTCTTTTTTTAATGTTCTTTAATTTGACACCAATATTGTATCTATCGAAATAAATAATTTTATTTAAACTTATGGAATTTAATTTTTATGGATGAAATACAAATTTTTTATACATTGAATTATTAACTTTTAAAATTTTGATATGTGTGATGAATTTGAATAAATAGTATCTCAAATTTTTATATGAATTTAATTTTAAAATTTATATAATTTTTTTATAAAATAAAAATATTATACTATTAATTTATTGTTTAACTTTAATTGTTTTTAGTATATTAAAAAATTTATATTCACTTGAGGGGCAATTCAAAAAAAATTTCAAAATATTATACAGTTTATTATTTAATAAAACTAGCTTACAAAAAATGAAAATGCAATTAATATATAAAACTATATTTCAAATTGAATAATATTTATATAAATATAATTGATATAAATAATATATTATGTACATTTTTTAATAATAATAATATTATTATAAAATATTAATATACTAAATATATTATATCACGTGCATCGCACACTGAGTCGAACCTTCTGTAAATCGAAAGAGTCCGTAACTTCGGACCCCCAAAAATTACAAATTATTAGGGGCCTAAAATTATTCGATGTGTGTGTATATATAATAGATTGTCTTATGATATTAGTTTTTCTATAGCCTAGCGGTTAAGGGCAACTAGGGGCTGGTGGTGGGCCTGCGAAGGGGCTACAACCTAGAATTCATCCAAACTCGTATTATTATTTATTATTTTATTTTTGTGCTACCTAGAATTCATCCAAACTCGTTTTATTATTATTATTTTCTTTTTTTGTTTTGTCGTTTTTTTTTTCTATTTTGCATAAAAATTTAGGTTTTTTTTTTCAGAATAATGCGAAATTTTTTTTTTACGAAATAGGTCGGTTTTGAAATAGTTTTTTAAAATAGGTAAAATGTCACCCGGACTGATATTTTTTGATAAAATGTCAGTTGGGCTGACGATTTAATAATAAAATTAAAAACGTCACCTATGGTGACATTCTTATTTCTTATATATATATATATATATATATATATATATATATATATATACTTTCACACATGGATACCCATACATGCATTCATATATATATACACACACACACACCAAACAACATATATATATATATATATACACTCGCGCACACACACACACAAATATATATATATATATATATACTCGCACACACACATATATATATATGTAATCATTTATATATATAATATATATGTATATATATTTATTTTTACTTATAATTATCTATATTATTATTAGAATTTTTTTTATATATTTATCAAAATGATAATAATATTAATTAATATATATATATGTAAGAATTTATGTATATTTATTTTGAAAAACTAAATAAAATAAATATTTTAAATTGTAAAATATTATAATGGTATTTAAGAAAATTAAAAAAATATAAATTTAAGAATTAATTTTACTTATGTAAATTTATTTTCTGAACAAAATAAATAATATATATATATTAATAATGGATTTATATATATATATATATATAACTAAAAAAACTAAAAACCGTCAGCCGCACTAACGTTTTCTTCCTTTTTTTTATAATCTATTTTAATATATATAATATATATTCTAAATATATATATATTACCTAATATATATTCTGTATATATATATGTAGGAATTTCTGTCTATATATATATTTTGTAAAAATATATATTAAATTATAAATTTAAAAAGTAAAATATTATAATGTTATTTAAGTTGATAAAAAATATTATTTAAATTAAAGTATAATTGGTAATTAATATTATTATTATTATGTGTAATTTGGAAAAATAATATATATATATATATATATATTATATTTTTATATATTACGTAAATTAAAAAATATTATTTTCAAACTTAATTTTAATTATCATTTTAATTAACTTTTACAAATATATATATATATATATATACGTTTTTGTCTAATAATCCATGTTAGTATTAAATTAATTATAAATACTAAAAAATTATTATATGCATCATATAAAATCAAAATTTTAAATTAAAATAATGTTTATAAAATATATGGTAAATATTAATGTTTATAATAATGTTACAAATAATAATAATTAAAAATTAATATTTAATTTAAATAATGTTTATAAAATATATATATATAAATTTATATATATTTACTTAACTAATATAATATAATAATAAAAATTAAATATTCAGAATATATATATATACATTTATTTATAATATATATAAGAAATAGAAAAAAAACAAATGTCGTCAGAGCGATACACGTTTTTTTAAAACGTCAGTGCGACTGACGATTCTTTTTTTAATTATTTATATATATATAATTTACGTAATATATAAAAATATAATATATATATATATATATTATTATTTTTTCAAATTACACATAATAATAATAATATTAATTAAAAATTATACTTTAATTTTAATAATATTTTTTATTAACTTAAATAACATTATAATATTTTACTTTTTAAATTTATAATTTAATATATATATATATATATATACATAAATTCCTACATATATATATATAGAGAATATATATTAGGTAATATATATATGTATATATATTTATTATATATATAGAATATATATTAGGTTATATATATTATATATATTAAAATAGATTTTAAAAAAGAAAGAAAATGTCAGACGTTTTAAAAAAACGTTAGTGCGGCTGACGGTTTTTGGTTTTTTTTAGTTATTTATATATATATATGTATTATTAATATATATATATATTATTTATTTTGTTCAGAATAAAAAAAAAAAAAAATTATTTTAAGTAAAGTCGCCCCTGCGAGGGGCGACAATCAAAATTTATTTTTTTTTAATTTTTTTTTTTGAAGTCGCCCCTGGCAGGGGCGACCAAAATTTTTTTTTTTTTTTTTTTTTTTTTTTTTAACGCTGGAGCCTTCACTCGGTCGGGCACTCGGTCGCGCGCCGTACTCGGCCGGCCGAGTGCGAACCCTTACTCGGCCGAGACACTCGGCCCCCGTATTACTCGGCCAACCGAGTACTGCCATCCACTCGGTCACGGCACTCGGTCGACCACTTCACTCGGCTGGCCGAGTGCGAACGCGGATTCTGATTTTTAACATCCACTTCAATTTTTCTCATTTTTGTATTCTTCTCGTTTTCTCGTTCGTCGTCCTGTTTTTGTACATTTTCCTTTTTTTTTTTATCGTGTTATAGTTAAATTAGATAATTTATTTAGTTTGGTAAAAATTCGATGAAATTGTTAAGTGAGATTGTTATAACATCTTGAAATGTATTGATTAATTGAATTTCCAACAAATAACTATAATTTTGTTTTATAAGTAAAAATTATGTTTAATAAAGAAATAATGAATAAACAACAAAAAACCAAAAACATGAATAAACAATAGTTCTCAAAATCATGAATGAAGAACAAAAAACAACAAAGTCAAGTGTTTGAAATAAAAACAACAAAAAACAACAAAAAATTAGTCGGCGCCGGCTCACTGAGGGGGTCGGTAAGGTGTGTTCGATGGGCCGAATGGTTGATACGGTGGATATTCCCTTTCCTGGAAATGGCCTTGTTGCACATGCCACTCGTATTGTTGCCTTTGCATGTCAAGTAAAATTTGGGAGTTGTAAGCTTCACGATGGATATACTCTTTCATGTCGGCAACATCCCCTTCTATGTTGGTCAGACGTGCATCCAAGGCGGTTCTCCAATCCGACCAATCATTCCACCCCCCTTGATACTGGGGTGGATACTGTGGATGCTGTGAAGGTCCGGCCTGATCGTCCGAGGGCATTTGTGCTTCACCCATCATTTCATCGGCCTGTGCATGATCCACATCAAGTTCCATCGGCTCTGATCGGGCATCCGTAGTCCTTCTCCTCCTCTTCCTTCGTTCCTCCTCATTCCTCAATTCATTCTCGCTCTCTTCAATAGCTTCCGTATGAGCCGAGCCATTCAGTAGAAGATTATGGCCCTTCCCTCCAGCAATATTAGTCAGGCGAGAGTTCGGCAGTGCAAACCTCTTCTTGTCTGATAAAATCAGATACAATCGTCTGGTGCCGGGATGTAATTGGCACATCTTCATGTTGCACAGCATTTCCAGGTTTATAGTTGTCTCGCCTGGTGTCTCTTCCATCCCTTCCAAGTTCACCCCGAAGTGGCGAGCAATGGGAGTGATCAAACCTCCAATGTGGATAGCAACTTGTTTTTTGGATCGAACGAATTGCCTTAACAGCATTGGTGCCACATTGAATTTCTTCCCTTTCACCAAGCACCACAGCACAAACAACTCATCGATACTGACCGCTCCAGGCTCAGGTTTTGCTAAAACTGTATTGGCGAGGAACCTGTGAAAATATCGAAGGACCGGGCTTCGAATACTAGATGCTTTCGACCGACTAACTTGGTACTCCGATGGGTGAGCTCGATCAGACTCTGTAATGTCCTTCCAAAAAGTCACAACATTGAACTCCGGAAAACTGACCCTCTCATTGGGCAGATTTGAGTACCTCTTCTTGGGAAATCCAAAAATCCCATTGAGGTCTTCGGCCGAAAGATAGCGAGACGGGCACCGTGTCATTGTATCCAACCTGAAGCTGGGAGAAGAATTCAAGAACGAGAGGCTCATACGTCTTCTCGTGCATGCCAAAGAACTTAGTCCACCCGATAGCCTTGCACATTTTTTTTAAATCTTCGTAGATGCCCATTTCTTGCATGCACTCAACATCGGCCCATCGAGTGGCTCGCCTTCTTTTCTGTTGTACCTCAAACCACCTATGACTGTCGGTCTCCCAATCAGGAAAGTTTATGCCGTAGGCATCCGGCATGGTCGCTAAAATTCTTTCGTACTCAGCTTGTTGTTCTTCAATGGAGTGTTCGCTCCATTGGAAAGTAGAATTCACAACATCCATGCTATGCTCCATTGTGGGTACCTAGATGATAATGAATTAGTATTACATCCAATCCATGTGAACAAAAAATGAAGATTCCTATGATACAATATTCATCTTTGCAAATTCATAATTCAACATTGAAATTCATGGGGTATTAAGATCATTTCATCATGGTCTCACTCTAAATCATGCCACATTCCCAATTTCTATAATGCATATCAATTGTTCGATAAAAAACTTCAATGAAAACTAACCAAAAATCTATATTCTTTCATGCCATAATACTCCAAATTAGTAGAGCATTAACATAATCAAACAACAACCTTAGATTAACATGAAAACATATCTATATAGAACAAAAAATCATGCACACCAAGTGTTCGATAAAAAACTTCAATGAAAAATTGCAAGAAAACATATCAAGTTTCATGTCAAAATGCTCCAAATAAGACTCTCATCAACATATGTAATGAACAAAAGCAATGGTTAATGAAAACATACCTTTAGATTGAAAAAACGAAAGTTGGTGTTTTTGGTTGAATCCTTCAAATATCCACCACCTTATCCCAAAATTGGAGCAATTTGTTGTTTGAAATAATGGGTACAATGATTTTGATTGAGAAATTGATGGCTTTGAATGAAAATTTTTGGATTGAGGATGAGAGATTGGAAGAGGCTAGGGTTTGGGTGTGTTTGTGTGTGAGAAGAATGAGGAAAAGAGGGGTTATAAAATGTTTCCGTGCTCTCGCACTCGGTCTCGCACTCGGTCGCGCGCCTTACTCGGCCGCCCGAGTGCACCTGATATACTCGGTCTCCTGCACTCGGTCCGCGCAGATACTCGGCCGCCCGAGTGCGAAGGAAGTCCGAAATGCTTCGCACTCGGGCATCACGTTGTCTTACTCGGTCATGTTGCGGTACTCGGCCGACCGAGTGCGAACAAAATCCTGCACCCTTCGCACTCGGTCGACCCCGGTCGGGTACTCGGCCGGGGTTCGTACTCGGTCAGCCGAGTACGAACCAAATTTTTTTTTTCTTTTTTCTGATTTTATTAATAATGAAAACAATAATAATAATAATTATAATTATAATTATAATAATAACAATAGTAAAGATTGTACGTCTAATTACATCGTATGTAAAATTAAGTAACCATTGTACGTTTAATTACATAGATAACAAACTAATAATCAAAATGTGATCCTGTAAAACAACGACGCCTTATTTTTTTCCTTTTGCCCCTACCTCGCTCTTCTTCTGGCACAGGTTCACTATCCGAATCATTATCATCTGTCGTAATATTCAAACTAAAAGATGGACGACCTGATGATGATGATGATGCAGTCCTCGAAATCACATGATCATGTACTATATTCAATGGCGTGCTAGAATGGGAATATGAGATCGGGGATGTATTGAACTGAGGCAGAAAATTTCCATAAGTGCATGATGCTGGAGGCGGAGATGTATAACGGCCAGATTCTAAGAGAGAAGTGAACGACTGACCGTCTGCCGTAAAATCCCAGTCTGGGGTGGCGGCGTAATAACTGTTACTTTGCATGTCGATACCGGTAGAAATGGGTGGTTCTGGGCTATATTGTGATGTATGTTGCGGTTCGGGATCATAATGTGAATGTATACGTTGGAATGATGGGCGACGATCATGAAAGTGAGCTCTAGCTTGCGTGTATATTTCGTCTACTGATCGTCTGAAAGGCTCCCTAAGATACGGTTCCTCATCTATGACAAGTTTGTTTAAATCTTCCCATAAACTTTCCTGCAGTAAGTTGGCAATACACAGCAAAAACATGAAATACATATTCAGCACACATATAAATTTGAATACTAAAATACTGCCACATACCATTTTTTCTATGGGTGCATTCGGTTGCGGTTGATATCCCACTTGCATATTTAACCCTGGAGTAATTAGACGACGTGTTATTCTTTCATACCATCTGGTATAACCATCTTCGACGTCTGACTCATTCCAACCAATTGCAGGAGCAGAGACAATATTCCAATTTCTGTCAAACCACCATTCCACAAAAAAAGCATGTGTTTCAACCCAGTTTGTAGTGGAGCGGCCTCTACGGCATATATTATGCAATGTATCGTGCACATCCGTAATGCTTTCTGGAATTCGTTGTCTCATCCCGAATTGTCGCAATACCCGATCGGGGTAATATAACTCCACAATTGAATTATGGATCATAGGGCATCTTGACATCCACATATCCGTCACTGTAATAATGCCAAGGTCTATATATGCCCTCACAGCAGCTGGGTATGGGTCGTAAGGTTTCCAATTAAACTGGATAAAAATCGTGTTAGCTAACATTTAATCGAAATTTAACATAATCTGATCAAGTACCAAACATACCTCTTGTTGAGTTTGCCTGTCCAAGCTCTCCCGGATAGCCCTTAAGTTGTTCGTCAAGCTAGTTGTAAAGTTGTGGTATTGTAACCACTCAGCACCGTACGGTGCAACCGGTAGAATTCCATCCACAGCCACAATTGCCGCTGTATTTAGGCGTCTGCCTCCCGTCATTTGCGGAGTGAGAAAGGTAATTCTTGACCAAGCCCATATCTGCAGTAGTTGCATGGGTCCACCAATTTGTGTACGACCCCTATGTGATGCGTTGCACAGCTGATGGTACAAATAACCTAGTACCGCTGAACCCCAACTCAAATTCCTGCATTCATCAATATCCTCTAGTTGATTCAAATATACCAATGACCCCATATTCCCAGAAGTATCCGGGCACATTATGGATCCTAACAAAATCAATGCACATGCACGTGCATATCGGACAACATGTTGTTGTGAGCTGTTATCGGTAACAGGGTGCATGCTTAGGTGTGTACCCAAGGCTAAAAGTGAAAATCGTGACCCTTTTATGTCTTCTGCATTGGGTTCCCATCCCAGTTGGACTTCACAACGTGCAGTCCAATATGCCCGACCGGTTGAAATATCTGAACTTATAACCGGCCCACCTTCAATTGGCAGTCCCCAAATAAATGCGACATCTTGTAATGTCACGGTCGCCTCTCCAACTCTAAAATGAAATGTATGCGTTTCTGGCCGCCACCTCTCAACCAGTGCAGTGATTAATGAATTATTAATTACATAATCACCACATCGGTAGACACCATAAAATCCCATACGATACAACATCGATATGACTCGATAATGCAACCTTTGTGTACGTCTGAGTATTTCCCTACCATCATCGTCTGGGTCAACCTCATAAGGATCATGGTCATCGAGTCTCCAAAAGATACCACTTCCGTGTCTGCACTTTAATTTTAGGTCAATTTCTCCTGCAAATACATCCTCAGATCGGTGCATGTGCTGTTGCTTTAATATATCCCCACTAATAGGGCCATATTCTCCGTAGAACTCCATACTGCAATTAGATTAAATCAATAAGATGAACAATAAATGAGTGAAAATGGAACAAATTACATAAAATCGGAAAATTACATAAAATCATCAAATTAGACAAAATCTGCAACCCATCTCACTAAAAACCCGTGCGAAGTTAACATCAACGCTAAATCAAATTTCAATACACATTATCAAAATACATGTCAAATATCTAAAACAAGCACCATTACAATATTTCAGACACAACAATCTCATCTACGGGCAGATGAAGTTCCGGCCTGGGTAGCAGCTTGATCCTGTGCCCGATATTGTTGTCTAGCGCGTGTTTGTGCCCAATCCATTTCATTTTCAATTCTACTCGTCTTGCCTCTTCCTTTAGTCCTCTTCTCACGCAAGGCTGGATTATGACACAGTTGGAAGGAAGCCTCATCCCAATAATATTCATCAGGCAATGGCTCAAACTTACCACTATAGGTGTCCACATACGTACTTGTATTGAAAACTGAGTTCATGTAAATCACCGGATTTACTCCAAAATGTCGACAAGTCTGCATTGCATGGGAACATGGTATGCCGTTTTGCCTCCAGTCTCCACAGCTACACTCTCTTAGCATCAACTTGACAATGTGGGTATAGCACCTCGTTGTTCCTGGCACGAATGTCTTCACTGAAGCTGTTTGATCAGTGAAATCGACCTTATGGACTTGATGTTCCATTGCCTTTCGTTGTCGTTGATCATACTTCTTGTACACCTCATCAGGCCATGGCTGGTTCCTTTGCTGCATCTCACGGCCCAGTGTCAACCGGTCAAGAAAATATTTAATCGACCGATAAAATGTAGCCTGCACAATGGCACAGATTGGAAGCCGTCGTGCACCTTTTAACACGCCATTCATGCACTCTGACAGATTTGTTGTCAAAATTCCATTTCTCCAACCTCCGTCATGGGCAAGAGTCCATTGTTCCTTTTCAATTTTCCACAGGTAGTCATATGCCCTCTCATTCAACACCTTAATTTGATCCATTATATTTTCAAACTCTCTGGTTGTGAACGCTGAGCCGGCTTGCCAACACATGTCCTTTAACTTCACATTCTTGACCTTGCTATTAAAATTCGAACACACATGTCTCAAACAGAAACGATGGACTCCAAGAGGTGGCTGAAAATCTGGAATTCTTTCCACAGCTTTCAAAAGACCGGCGTGTCTATCTGAAATCAGACACATTCCTTCTCTACCGCGAACAATGTGTTTCGATATCATACGAAGAAACCATGACCAAGAACCAAAACTTTCTTCGTCCACAAGTGCATACGCCAAAGGTAAAAGATGTTGATTTGCATCCATGGAAACAGCAATTAACATCTTGTGCTTGTATCTAGTGTAAAGATGAGTTCCATCGACACTAATTATTTTACGACAATGCTGGAACCCATCTATACATGGCCTGAACGCCCAAAACACATATTTCAACATTTTTATACCATTTGTCTCTTCGGGCATGTGGCGCCACTCCACAACTGTGCCTGGATTCCATTTTTGTAGGGCTCCCAAAAATTTGGGTAGATCTGAAACTGAGCTCTCCCATGTACCATACACATTTTCTCTTGCCCGTTTCAAACCATGCCATGCCTTACCGTATGAGATTGTATATTGAAATTTATCAGACACTAGCTGTTGAACACACTTAATCTCATACCCGGGATCTGTCTGAACCATCCCAGTTAGCAGCGCAGCGATCATGTTTTTGCACAAGTTCCGATGGTCAACAGACACCGCGTTCATTAGACACGTATGAGGGCCTCCATACTTAGTGATTTCCCACATATCAATCCTTTTTCTGTAACCTGCACGCAACCACCAGTTGCAGCGTGTAGTCTCACTATTATTTTTGCATTTGATTTTCCATATAAGAGGTGTGCTTTCATCTACTCGATATTCACGCCTCGCTATACGTATTGCAAAATCTTTAACTGCAGACTGCAAACTCTTCTTATCTTTGAAAACCATGCCTTTTGTGAGCACTCCTTCAGTAGGATCATAGTATCTAAAATTTTTGGGAAGATCAAAGGAGTCCGCAAGCATTTCATGTGATGATGCATTGAAGAACGGGATATTCGGATGCATGGAGTATCTCTGAGCACCTGATGGAAATGATGGTTGTTGATTGGATGGTGATCTCTCTTGATTTGGGGAATACATAGTTTGAATATCACCAATATCCACCCCATCTTCATCTGATTCACTAGACAACTCGTCTTCATCGGGTTCAGAGTCTTCTAGTTCATTCGCACCAAAAGTGTCAACCAATGGATCATCTGTTTGATCATCGGTCTGAGCATTTTCTCTTTCACTTGGAATACCCTCATTATTGGACCTTGAGGTTCCAACTGTATGCTCTTGCCTGACGACTGCCGGATTATTAATGCCATCCCCTCTTAAATAAGCAGCATATTGAAAATACTCATTGCTTGGCATAATATCTGGAAGAACATTATCTTGCAGTTTCTCTGGATCAATATGAAATTCTACATATTGATTATCCGCATCCGGTGCAAAGAAAAACCATAGATTATCATCGTTGTTGATTGGTATACGATGATATCTGTTGTTTGCATGTAGTGAAGCGGATATGTTCAATTTGTATTCATTGCTATCAATCCTTGTCAATTGAAATAATTTTGATACCAAGCTGGAATATCCAATGTCGCGAGGTACCCTAGTTGCACAAACAGGTGGAACATCGCTACAATCCCCAATATAAACAACAATACCGACGTTGTTTGAAGACCCCATATCTTAAATAATAAAGATGTGTTAATGATCTTAAAATAGGGAATTAATTACTTTATTGCAAAGTTTAATAAAACTAATTTAAACTAATACAATAGAAAAATTCAAACCTGAAATTGAAATAAATCAATATGTCAACGCAACGGCAACAATTTGAGGGTTACGATAAATGCACAACAACAGCAACAATTTCAACAGTACCTACATCAAATAATGTATAACAGAAACATATCAACGACAAATTTATAACAATATATATAGCAACAACCATACACCGACCGACATACACATATCCAAAACACGGCACACAACCATACACACGCACCTATCACACACAAAAATGCAACCCACACACAACACACAAACACACACAGCAACACACACACAAGCATACACCACAACATACATCACACACACCACAACACACATCACAACACACATTTCATACCCACATTTCATACCCACATTCCATACATACATTCAATACATACATTTCATACATACACCACACCTACAACATACAATACAAGCAATGGAGAAAAAACCACTATCTACACACACACAACACAAAGCAACACACAACACAAAGCAACACACACACACCATACACACACCAAAATACCACAAAAAAATCATATACACACCCACACAACAGTACACATACACACCACCCAAACACATAAAATTTAAGATAAAAATTACCTTTGAGAAATGGAGAAACCCGAAACGTGAATATAGAAGAAAAATTGAAAGGAAATTGAAGGATAATTGAAAGGAGAAGTGAAGAAGAAGTGAAGAAGAAGTGAAGAAAGTGATGAGGAAGAGATAAATGTGTGGTGTGTGTGGGTGGTAATAGATATGATAGAGAGAGAAAAATTGAAGTGGATGTTAAAAATCAGAATCCGCGTTCGCACTCGGCCAGCCGAGTGAAGTGGTCGACCGAGTGCCGTGACCGAGTGGATGGCAGTACTCGGTTGGCCGAGTAATACGGGGGCCGAGTGTCTTGGCCGAGTAAGGGTTCGCACTCGGCCGGCCGAGTACGGCGCGCGACCGAGTGCCCGACCGAGTGAAGGCTCCAGCGTTAAAAAAAAAAAAAAAAAAATTTTGGTCGCCCCTGCCAGGGGCGACTTCAAAAAAAAAAATTAAAAAAAAATAAATTTTGATTGTCGCCCCTCGCAGGGGCGACTTTACTTAAAATAAATTTTTTTTTTTTTATTATAATTTTGCAATTTTTTTTGAAAAACATAATATTTTGTCATTTTTGCCCATAAATTCCTACATATATATATTAATAATATTATAATTTTGATAAATATATAAAAAAATTCTAATAATAATATAAACAATTATAATGTAAAAATATATATATATATACATATATATTATATATATAAATGCTTACATATATATATGTGTGTGTGTGTTTGCGCGAGTTTATATATATATATATATATTGTTGTGGGGTGTGTGTGTGTGTGTATATATATATATATGAATGCATGTATGTGGTATGTATGTGTGAAAGTGCATATATATATATATATATATATATATGAGAAATATGCTGACGTTTTTAATTTTCTTTTTAAATCGTCAACGCGCCTGACGTTTTACCTATTTTAAAAAACTATTTCAAAAGCAACCCATTTCGTAATTTTTTTTTCGCATTATTCTAACAAAACCCAAAAATTTACGATTTGCAAAGCAACAACTACAAATTAGAATTGAAATAAAATCAAAGTAAATATTTTGAGATTTTTCATATATCAAAATTTTTTCGACATCATGTGAAGTCGTTTAAGAAAAAATTCTCTAAAAATAGAAAATACTATTCAACAATTTTATTGTACGGACTTGCATAATATTTTTGCCGCCAAAACTATGAGACGAGTTGTATTTAAATAATTATTTTTCACTTGTTTGTCTTTTATTTTTTAAGATGACATATTTAATATTAATTGTAAATGTTTTAAGTTTGTACATAAAAAAACAAATTAAAATTTAGGATCCGTTTAAAAAATTCGACTCGAGCCAAGTATAACTAGGTCTGGCTCTGATCGCACAGGCGGACATTTAGTTTTTATATAATATTTATTAGTTTATTAATATATAATTTATCTATATAAGATACAATTACTTGCGTCAAAGAGGTCGGGTTGGAACACGGTTATTACAAATTTTGTATGAACCCGAACTCGATCCGTTTAGCAAATCATGTCAAGAATTATAACCCGAATACGACCCATTTATTTTGTGGGTTGATCCGACCAACCCGATTGACCCGAATAATAAAAAAATTATAAAAATTTATGAAAACTTATAAAAATTATAAAAATTAAGGATATTTAGTTTGTGTTCTTTTCTTCCTTTCTTTTAACTTTTTATTCTTTTTAATTGTTTTGGGCCGATGACAATTGTGAACTTATGTCCGACAAGCTTGGGCATTTATAAATAGCCTATCTGAAGGCCCATCTATGATTATGTTTTAGACCAGTCAGTATCTACTAATATTTGTACATTGGCGAATAGGGCCCCCCACCCCACCCCACCCGCCACCCCACGCCCCAAATGTTTTAAAATTTTTTAACATTATTAGACATTATTAAAATTACTAAAATACTCATATATATATATATATATATTCTTAATAATTTAAGCATCTTAATTAATGTTCCAAGATATTTGCTAAATGAAAAATAATTCCCAATCTACCCAGTACTTGTTTAGAACATTCAACAGAACAGGTAAAATAACATTTGACAGAATGCTCTGAACGAGCCTTTACCAACATGCTTGTCCTTGTGACACATAAGGTTCAAACACGAACAAATGTGTTCGACATATCAACTTCGAACACATACAAGCAAGCGTGTGACGGGTTCAAAAAATACCGAAAAAACAAACAAAATATAAATGTTTTAAACCAAATTCTCCCCCAATGTATATTATTATCTAAAACATATAAAATATGGTGTTCGATTCAAAAATACGAACTTTTGAAGATGTTCAATTTATTTAGACGACAAGCTTGTTCACTTTTTCTTCTTTTTATTTATTTATTTTGTTTTTATCTTTTTAATTGAAAATGTATAATTATCAAAATGAGGTTATTTAGTTAAAAAATAGAAAAAAAAACTATTTTAAATATGATTTATTTAATCAATAAAGTGTATTTAAAGAATTCGAAGATATGAACTAGTTCACCCATATTTAAATTTTCAAAAATCCTAACTATTGAGGCAAGGAGATTGTTATTTAAAAAAATTAAAAAAAAAAGGACACGTAGTTTAATAATAAGATTGGAGAACATGTATTTAATAAAATCTACTTGGACGTTTTTGTTGTAAAAAAATAATAATTAAAAAAGTGATAACTTCGGTGACATTTTTCACTGTGTGGAATAATTGTTAATATTTGTTTTGGAAAAATAATTTTCGGTGACATTTTGTTGTAAAAAAATAATAAAACACGTTTTCTGGAAATGAAACCACATAAGAATATAATAGATTAATTACTAAGTGTAAACTTGGAAACTTATAACCATATTCCAAGTTCAACCTTCTTTTAAAACAATAATATTCATAGTATATATGACTCTAGTAAATTGAAAAATAAATGTTAAATGGATTTCAGGTGATAGAACTAGAGTTGTCAGATAAGCAGAGACTTGACCCAACTCAATTTGGGACCAACCCGTCATGGGCTGATCCAGGACCTGTCCGTGAATAATGGTGGACTTAGTGGTCTGAATTATGTAGGGTAAATAGATTATGGTGGGCTGGAAAAAAATTCCAACCCAGCCTAGCCTAGCCCAGGCCCACCAAAAGACCGGGCCCACAAAAATCCCATTTCGTGACCGACCCAGCCCAAGCCCACAGCGTGATAGTCCACGCCCATATATATATATATATATATATATATATATATATATATATATATATATATATATATTAATATAAAAAATTATAGATATTTTGTATCGCCATAAGACCATTTAAAATCATTGTTTAATTCATAATTTATATATCAATGGTTGATTTTCTAAAATTTAATTTATGAATTTATGATATTTTTAATAGGTTATAATGAATTTATGAAGTTTTATATCTATATATATTAAAGTAAAATAACTATTTTACATAATATTTTTCCACTCAAATATATTTGCTAAAAATATAATTATTATAATTTAGTAATTAAGTATAATATTTTAAATTATTTTTCAAAATTAAAAATAACTGAACAAGCATATAAATGTTGAGCACTTAATTTTATTTGATAAAATCAGGATTTGTTTGATTTTAACCAATAATTGGGAATTGAATAAAATATAAGTTTAAAAATTAAATCACATTAACTTTAAAATAATTTCACTTTATTTTCCTAATCTTCAAATTCAACGTCGCCACTCTCAAACGCGACGTTTGTTGTTATTACTCACCCACACCAAATTCTACAATATATCATATAATTTGAGTATTTACTTATATTATAAAATATAAATGAAAAATATGTTATTTGCAACACATTGGTCTCACACTAGTATTTTACTAAACTAAAATTGATTATGTCATATACTTAAAGCTTAACCTATTAAAATAATAGTGTAAAAAAGTCCATGATTCAACTAGTAAGCCCATTTAGTCCGAACTCAGTTCGAGACCAACCCACGACCCATGAATCAACTCGCAAACCAAGCCCATAAGCCCAGGCCGTCTAATCCGAGCGCAGCTCAGGACCAACCCACTACATATAATTCATGTATCGAGATGGATTCATATATTTTTCATAATATTTTCCGCTCAAATATATTTTCTAAAAGTGTAATTATTATAATATGTAATTAAGTATAATTTTTAAAATTATTTTTCAAATTTAAAATCAACTGAACAAGCCTATAAATGTTGAGCACTTAATTTTATTCAATAAAATCAGTATTTGCTTGATTTTAACCAATAATTGAGAATTGAATAAAATTTGGTAAGTTTAAAAATTAAATCACATTAGCTTTGAAATAATTTTACTTTATTTTCCTAATCTTCAAATTTGGTGTTGCCACTCTCCAATGCGACGTTTGTTGTTACCACTCACCCATACCAAATTCTACAATATATCATATAATTTGAGTATATACTTATATTACAAAATATAATTAAAAAATATCTTTTTGCAACGCATAGGTCTCACACGAATATTTCACTAAACTAAAATTGATTGTCATATATTTAAAGCTTAACCTACTAAAAATAGTAGTGTAAGAGTCCATGATTCAATTAGTAAGCCCATTTACTCCGAAACCCACGTCGAGACCGACTCACAACCCATCCCGCAAGCCAAGGTCATAAGCCTAGGCCGTCCAATTCGAGCTTAGCTCAGGACCAACCAATTACATATAATTCATGTGTTGAGCTCGGTTCATATATTCTTCCAAAAGCCCAATCCAGCAGACTCCTAAGGTGGTCCTGGGCCAATTGGCCCACTTAGCGGGTTCAGCAGTCCTGGCCTGGCTGAATTAGTCCATTTGACAACTCTAGATAGAACTGCACATTTGGATCCGAGCCTATCGGGCCAAAGTAAATTCTGGTCACTTGGGCTGCATCATCTAGCCCAATCGTAGGGCCCATTAGGCAGTCCAATCCACATAGCAGTTGTACATTTCTAATTTGAGGAAAGAAATGCTGAATTGTGAAATAAACTTTACCAAGAGCGTTGAGATTTAATTGATCAAATGGGTTTAATGTCCCCCCCCCCCCCCCCCCACCCACCAAAAAAAAAAAAAAGTGAAAGGCAATTTGGTGTGGGTTGAGCCCACGGTTTTGCATAATATTTAGGGTGGGACCCGAAACGACAAGTTTGCCCAACCAAGCATAGCTCCAAAGTTGTCCTTCCCTTTCATTTTTCAATCTTTGTTATCCAAACATTTAATAATAAGACAAAAACTAAACCCTCATCGTCACCAATAATTCAACTCAATCATGCATCTCTTCACATGAATGCATATTCATTGATTAGAGTGTAAAAGAATAGAATCAACACACTTTACTATATTTAATTTTAAAAACTTGCATTGGCTATACACAACGTGAAATCTGCTTTCGAACATTAAAATATAAAAATAAATAAATTTATTTAAATTGAAACTGAATTCCATAATTTTCCAAATATTTTATTACAATAGAAATTGGTCTTAAATTGCAAGTCTTACAATTAGAACATCGGTCTAATCTTGTATGTTTCCTCGTCAATCTTCCGTCAACTTGCGACAAACCACTAATGACTAAATGTAGTCCAACCAAATACGTCCTAAAATTATTTCTTCCAAAAACATTTCTGGACTTTGATATTCAAATATGATCGCAGGAACCTCGTAAATGATTTTCCATTGTATATTTCTGAATAGTTTCCTTTTTTTGGGTATCATCAATGGGCTTATTGTCACAAAAAAAATTATTCGTAATTCACGTACTTAATAAAGACAGAAATTAATAGTGGTGGGACCCATATTCAGTATTAAATTTCATAATGATAATTTATTGAGAAGATATGGACGAATATGGACCCCATTAATACAATACATGAATAGTGGTAATAAAAATTAGACAATAATATAGTCCACTTTCCAGAAAAGAAAAGGTAATTCACTCCATTTTGTATATCTAAATTAATATAAAATAATAAGAATTTCAATTTCTTTTAAATATGTAAATTCACATTTTCCTAAGATAATTAGTTGCACCTTTACACAATTATTCTTAAATTCTAGGTCTTTTCTACAACATCAATTTTTTAAATTTTTATGACCATTATAAAATATTACAACCTCCTATGACAGTTATGGTAGGGTAACATAGTATCTGAATATAATGAGAATAATAGTAGCTAGTAGCAAAATTAAACAATTGAAAAATAATGTAACCAATCATTTGAAATGTTTCATAGTTATCTACAAATAGCCGAAGGACGAATATAAAAACTGATAATAATTTTCTGGTTGTTCTCTTCCTTGTTCTATACTCTTATATATATATATATATATATATATATATATATATATATATATATATATATTTTTTAATATTATGCCATTATTAATATGCTAACATTATGCCTCAAATAATGTTGAAATTATGCTTTATGTTGATATTATATTACATCTATGGCCTGATTGTTAGAAAATTAGTTTATTAAATAGATAGTAAATTTATTTTGATCAATTTTGTAAGTAGTTAGATATTTGATTTGGAGAAAATAAATAGTGTATAATTAATCTATGTTTCGACTAGATAATTGTAGTGGATTAAATTTCTCAAAATTGATTTTCGATGAGTGGAAAATAAATATTCAAAGATTACCACTTAGAAAAATTATTATGGGCATGGGATGTGATGAGTTTAACAATGATTTATCCCACATTGAATTAATGTTGACATTAATTCTAGCATAAATAATAGAACACTTATGATGTAATTAAAAGAATTTCAATAGAAGGTGATCAAGTAGGACCACATACTCAACTTGGCCCGACTCTAGGATTGAGGGCCCAGCCAAAGGCTAAATACAAAGAGTTCTACACCCTTATTTATATAATACTATTTTTAATATTACACCCTAAGTAATATGTTTATATTATACCTCAAATAATGTATCAGAATTGTGCCCTATGTGGCTATGTTGATATTCTGCTCTAATTAATGTGCTGGTTTTATGAATTATTAAATTCTCATGTTTTCCTCCTAAACCCATAAGAAAAAGCTTAATCAACTATATCATATGGAAATCTACCGGCTAGAATTGGGAGATCTGAAGAACACAAATGTTTTTAGACATGTGGTTGATAGGGTCGAGAAAAAGATCAAGAACTCGGAGATTGAGACTTTCTCATAGTTAAAGAATTAAATTCCACGTGGTTCTCTTACCTTTTAACATATGTTGAGTCTTGAGTTGTGGCATGGCTCAATCACTTCGAGTCATGGAATACTCATTTTAATTTTCATCCTTATTGTCTTTATCACAATTTACTTTTTATTTTTTACATCCGCCTTTGACAAATCATGAAGCAATGTTTAATTTTCTGGATTTTATACCTTCAATTTATAACCCTCTCATTAAATGTTTGTTCAACCGAAACAGTGAAAGTTGAGCACGAAAATATTTCCTTTATGATTATAGCTAAAATAGAAAATATTTTTACTCTTTGAGACCACCATCTCAAAATTTCATTAGGGCATCAAATTCAAGTTACTCAAAATTAGTAGATAAATAATTTTCTACTTATTGATAAATGTTGTTACTTCTAGGCTTTTAAATTTTCTAATATCATAAAATTTTAATATTGTTTAAGGTGTTAAAAGTTAGAATGTTGAATTTGTTTGAGTTTAGAAAATTAAATTAAATGTCAAGTTGTTTTATGTTAGTTGAGTCATTAAAGTAGCAAATTATATTAAATGTTCATCACTGCTTCCACTATCTAAATCATCACCAAAATAAATCTTATATTTTTCAAAAATATCATAAAATAATGTTATGTTTTAGCAATAATTGCATGCGTATTAGGAGTGTCACCATCTTCTTTAATTACAGGATCTAATAGTTTTGCAATTAAAAATAAATAAAAAATATCTTGAAAATATTTCAACTATTTATTCTCATGCTTGCAATGCAATTTTCTAAATCCTCATTTGAATATTGTGATTGTAAAATAAGTGCAGTTTTAACACAATGATCTATAACTAAAGGAAAAGTAGGATAATAAAAACTCGATAATTCTTCGGTTGCATCTTTAAAAACTTTTCGAAGAAAAATTAATTCTATACATATATTTCATGAGCTCAAAAATTTTGTGGAATACCTAATTGTTCTTGTGAAAAATATACATAATACATTTATAACCTTATAAGAATCATTCAACATTTTATATGTGGAATTTTAATAGTTAAGCACATCTTTTCTAATTTTAGGATCTAATAGTTTTGGAATTAAAAATAAAAATAAAAAATATTTTTAAAATATTTCAACCATTTACTTCTCATGCTTGCAATGCAATTGTGTAAATTCTCATTTGAATATTATGGTTATAAAATAAGTGTAAGTCTAATACAATGATCTATAACTAAAGGAGAAGTAGGATTATAACAATTGGATAATCTTTCAGTTACATATTTAAAAATTTTCAAAAGAAAAATTAATTATACCCATGTATTCCATCTACTAAAAAATTATGGAACACCTAATTGTTCTTTTGAGAAGTGTACATGATACATTTCTAACCTCGTAAGAATCATTCAACATTTTATATGTTAAATTTCAATAGTTATGAACATCTTCGAAAAGTTTTTAGGGGCATTTATACCAATTATTATACAAAATATTTTTTTTTTTGCATAGACTTGCATGTCTAGCTAAATGTCCAATTGCTTTTTTAGGGCCTATATAATTTTTTGAAATGTTTTATGACATCTTGTACTTTGACTCTCTTGAATAGAAGATGTTCTTCATCGGTTTTGGTTCGATTTGAGCATAATGTTGTGTGGCATTTGCACCTAGGTTGATAGTGAAATTGAGAGAGATATTGAAAATAACAAAACAAATATAATAATATTTAGAAAATATGTAAAATATGTTTTTATAAAATAAAAACAAACATAATCAAGCTTCAAAATATTAATGCCACTCGAACGAAATTTTGATATTTTCATCATGAAGATGAAGATACCTTAAAATCGAAGGTGGTGGTATTTCAACACTCGTATTTGTTGGCTAGTGTATTTTTCTTTTTAGATACGATGATCATCCACATCATGATCCTCTTCTTTGGCTCGATGAAAGAGAGATTCAAATGACAATTGAAATATAAAAAAACAAAAAGATAACAAATTTTAGACATAATAATTGAAATTAAAAGATTATTGAGAGCAATTAGATTTTGTTTAAAAACAATGATCGTCAACATTTGGTTGATCCAATGATCTGGACCGTTGGAAAAAATGACATGAAAATATTGGGTTCTCAAATTGACTATTCTAAAATTAAAATCGATCTAGCCAATTTTTTATTTAAATAACTACGAAGTACTAAAATAAATCTACCGACATATCTATAGAGATGATCCTGAAATTAAAAAGATAATAAAAAAAATAAAAATAGGGAATTGGTGAAGGTGGAAGTTATTATTTAGTGCCAGGTAGGACCAAAAGGGATAACTCTCCATAACGTGTCATTAATTGCGGGCTACTCATCTCTGCCCCTTGCCTTTTGTCCCAATATAAAACGGAGATTCTAACGAATATACTTTCTCCCTTTCTGGATAAAACCGCCCGCCCTTCCCCCGCTCCCCTTTTCTTTTCTTTTTCATTCAAACCTATCATATCATCAATACATATACTCTATTTAATTTAATTCTTATTTTTTATATTTTTATATTTATTGATTCAATCAAAATATATTTCACTCTGTACAAATGCACTATATGATTTAATATTATTTATAAATTAAAAAATATTATTTATTTATTTATACGATTTATTTTTGTTAAAAAAATAACCTAAATACTTTTTTTAAGTTAAAAATAATATTTTTATAATTAAATCGGATCGATTGATTCAAGTTCAACTTACTAAACTGAAAATCAATGACTAAATCCTACAAAATATTAATAAAACCATTTTCTTTTTCAGTTGGATTGGTCAAATCCAACCGCTATTGGTAGAGTTATTTTAACTTTTGTTTTTTTGTTTGAACGGTGGTAGGGTTATAAGAGAACAACAATAGCAAATATTATAAAAGTACGTGACACTTTATTGTTAGATTAAAATCTGTTCGTGCGTGTGTGTGATTATTCAACAATAGTTCAAACTGTAAAAATAAACTTTGATTTTGAACGAGGAAGAAATCATTTCTTTCTCTCAAGTGATCTTATTACCCACAAATGTTACAGTAGAACTTAGACGTATTTGGCTCCCCTAAACGCTAGTCTACCTGTGTAACTTAATCTTCTAAACAATTACTTGACCATCTTATTACCCACAAATGTTACAGTAGAATTTAGACGTATTTGTACAATGTTGAAATTTCCATTTTTAGTAATCAACGTGTGGTGAATTTCCAGTGTCATACAGACTCTGTGATGGCTATTGCTTCGCCCTTGAGTTCTTATCAATCTGTTGTATTCTCCCGAACCTTCACCAGCCTCTCTATTTTTCTCTGCCCATATGATGGTAATTGAATATCTCGAAGTGTTACTTCATCTATGGCTTGAGGTTGTATTTATAGTCATGCCTTAGGTGGTCTGGATATACATATCTTATATGTTTTCTTAACCGTGATCTTCTTCCAAGAATATCTCCACAATATCTTTTAAATCTGCAACCAACAATATCTTAATTAGAATTTTCGAATAATTTGACAATAATATTTACCTTATCATTTATAAATAATTTTATTTATTTATGAATTTAATTTATTTTCAGTAAAATAAATTTTAAATTTTTTATTTTAATTAATAAAATAAGATCTTACCTTTCCAAAAAGAATTTTATTAAAATAAAAATATTTTGAATACATATCTCTATTTTTGTGGGAAGTATTAATCTTTTTCAACGCTCCTAAAAATATTTTGAATACATATCTCTATTTTTGTTGGAAGTATTAATCTTTTTCAACGCTCCTGATGACCGTATCTCAATCACTTTTTTCTTAACATTATCCAACCCCGCTTGCCCCCCCACCCTCCACCCACCCCACCCCCCACATTCTTCCTTTAAAAAGAGAAAGTCTCAACTTCATAATTGGACTAAACTTTACACCCAGAAAACCTTCTACTCCAATACTCCATCAATCATGACTTCTTCTAATCTTCATCTCTCTTCCCCTTTCTCTCAATCCGAGCAAGAAACCCTCCTCAAGGAGCTTGAAATCTTCAAGATTCAGGGCAGAGACAAACGCGGCCGCCCTATTCTGCGCATCCTCGGAAAGCTCTTTCCTGGTAATTCAAATTCTCATTCTGCTTCCAACAAACCTTTTCACGATCTTGTGTTTTTATTTCTGTGCTTTCTTATAATTTAATCATTCTGATGTGTGTAACAGCGAGGCTTGTGACTGTTGAAATGCTGAAGAAGTTCCTGGAAGACGAGATTTTTCCAAATCTGGACGGGCGGCCGTTCTCGGTGGTGTACGTGCACACGGCCGTGAACAGGGGCGACAATTTCCCCGGGATATCCGCTCTGAAATCCATCTACGAGGCGATTCCGGAGAGCGTGAGGGGTAATCTGGAGACGTTTTATTTCCTGCACCCGGGAATCCAGTCCCGGCTGTTCCTGGCCACCTTCGGCCGGCTCCTCTTCTCCGGCGGGGGCGGGGGCGGGTTGTATGGGAAGGTGAAGTACGTGAACAGATTGGAGTTCCTGTGGGACCACATACGGCGGAAGGGAATTGAGATGCCGGAGTTTGTGAGCGATTTCGATGAAGAAATGGAGTGCCGGCTGACGACGATGGATTACGGGCTGGAGAGTGATCATCCTGGGATTGTACATGGAACACCTACTCTTGATTATACGGTCTCTACGTATTCTATGAGGTGTATTGCGTAGAATTATCATATGGGCCTGGGCTTGCCTTTGTGGGCCATGTCGCCCTTTTTTTTTTTTTTTTTTTTTTTTTTTTTTTTCCAGTTAGGGTTGTCAAGTATGAAGTGCAACGGCTGCCGTTGTAAAGACGAAAAAGGAAAATATTAAATAGAAAGAATTATATATTAGAGGTGGAGTGGTTAGTTCGCTGAAGAGTTTTGTATTGGCAAGACCTTTGCTCAAGGATGAGGTTAACTGTTTTCTTGTCTTTTACAGTTTAATCAACACAATTAATTTTTTTTATTAGAGTCTTGATTGAATTTCAGTTTAATAATCAGGTACAATTAATGGACGATAAAAATTGGAGTTTATGTAACAGTTAACAAACAAGGTGGGGTGGATTTAGCAATTAATAAATACAAACAGTCAACTTGTTTTAGTTTTTTAGTAACCCTTTTTTAGGGTTGCCTCTTTTTTTATGATTTTCATTTTTATATAGTTTTTCAGCTTCTTTAAGGGCTTTTCAGGGTTTTTCTTCCTCTACACATTTTGAAGTTTCAGGATTCTTTATATTTTTCTTTCTCTTTTTTTTTTTGTTCATTTTATATTTTAATATTTTAATTTCTTTATTTGTTTTTAAAGGTGTGATACTTGTTGTGAGACGGACATACTTGTAAAGATTATTTGATTCTTTATTTCTACTATTAAAATTTAATAAAAGTGACAATAATTATATATTGTATATCAATTATTTATAGTGCACTATTTCTTGGTGGTATATTTTTATTTAGGAATATATATAGTAAAAGAGGTAAAAAATGATTGTCACATCATGTGACTTTTACCGTACTGTATATTATAGATACGAACAATAAATTAATATTGAACAAACAGCCCATTTGGGGAAACTTACAAGTGGAACTCATTGGCAAAAAAGAGTAAGTTTATCAGATTGTCGTGCTCTCCTACGGGAGAAGTCGTAATATATTATTAGTCTAATTTGATTTACCGGTGAATCAGAAATTGGAGTTTGAAGTGGAATGGGTGGGACAATTTATAAACCTCGTCCCCGTAGAAAAAATAAGAAAAAGTGACACTATATATACATATATAATTTTTAAATTTTTTTATATAGTTCCACCCTAGAGGATTGAAAATAATCAATAGAATACATGTATGGATGTTAAGAGGTACATGGCCCGATGGGCCCGTATATTTAGTTCAAAAAATTATAGGGTTAGAGCTTAGTTTTATTGTTCATTTAAAACTAGTCCGTTTAGCCCGAGTTTGATTAGTTCAAAGCCCTATAAGGCTAGCCCGCGTAGGGTTAGGGCTAACCCGATAGCCCAAACTTTTCTTCTTATTTGTCTCTTTTTTAGTATCAGAATAATAACATACATCATTTAGAATTAATTTTCATATAACATAATTGTTTTTTAGTAAAAAATATTAAAATTTATGTTTAATTACTAGAGAATTCTAAATATTATCATTTAAATTTAGAACTTAAAATAAACATGATTTTAAATTTTAAAACATAAATGAACTTAAAGTTAGAATTGAGAGTATAAAATAATATGTATCACTTCAATGCTTGAATCTTTAAATTTTGTATAGTGATATAAATGTTACAAAAAAAATATATATATATATGTATATATATATATTTGTAGGTTATTTAACTATTTTAAAAAGAATATTATATATATTTAATTAAAATTTTAAACTTAAATATGTAATTTGACTATTTCGACTCATAACCCGATAGTGGCCCGATTAGTTCGAACCGGTAGGGTTAGGGGTTAGATTCACCATATTACAAGCCCGTTTAAAATGACCCGAATAAATCAAGTCCCAATGAACCCAAAAGTAAGGGCTAGTCCGTTTAACATCTCTACATAAAGACTCTATCTCAAGAAAGCCTGCGTAGGAGGTGTAAATCAGAGATCGATTCGAGTCATAGACCAAGGAACTTGTGTGTGAGTGCGACCTACGTACATGAATGTCAGTCCGTTTCGAGGGCCCACGCAAACCCCGAATTTTGCTATTTATCTTTTAGCCTTGCCTTTTCAGCTTCCATTACTCCAAAAAAAAAAAAAAAAATCATGACTAATGTCGCTTAGTGGGTGTTAAATCTATAACACCTAATCTAATGGAGCAAGATTAATGCTCATTAATTTTGTGCACTCCAAAAATTTATTTTGGAGCCTATAAGTAGAGGTCATCCAGTTCAGTTAAAAAATTGAAAGTTATCTACATAGGCATGAAAATTACAGCACTCAGATAATATATTTCTCCATCTTTGCTTGATTATTCCTTGGTCCTCCAGTCTTGGTGATAATTTGAGGTACAAATCAGTTCGTCGTTGTATCCTGGGAAATGAACATCTATCAATCCTCAAGCACAATGTAGGAGACAAATATATTTTCAAGAAACTATGTTCACATAGGCCTCAGCTCTGTTAAAATTATCTAGTTGCTAATGTGGTTCATTATTATAATTTTCCGATTGTCATCTCCCCATTATTTTACTAACAATCTTAAGACATATTCAGTTCTCTTGAGATGGCTACTGAAAAGGTTGAAACCAGCCAGACACATACCAGTACCCTGCTGTTACCCCCTTAGAATTTACCCGTGTGACACCTGCTATCATCATGTAGTCAACCCCATTGTCCCTTCTATTGTTAGACTCCAGTTGACGAACCCAAAAAGTTCAACTACTTAAACTTTAAATGTTGTTAACAAAAGAGGTTATTCTACTTGATTACTTTGAACCTTACGAGGTTCTTGATTGAAATTCCACCGAAGTTGAGTGAAAACCTAGATGCAACACACTTGATGCTTGGAGGCAATGTTCTCGAAATTGGATCGGACTGATGGTTCAATCAGGAATCAGTGCCTGAATTAGTTCAAAACAACCCTATGAATCGCTTTTAAGTTGAACCAAAAATAACCCATCAAGATCGGTTAACACCGGCCAAAACAGGCTAATCGGCCGAAACTGTTTCTCTCTCTCTCTTTTTTTTTTTTTTTTTAAACATAACATTTTAATGTTTCATTACTTTTGTGTTTAGTATTTAAATTTGAAATTTATGAATTATGAATTTATGGATGTCTTAAGATATGAATATGGAGTATAGACTATTATGTATTAAGTTATATACACACAAAAAAAAAAAAAATTGTGTGAATAATATATAATCTATAACTATATAAAAGCAGGACAGTTAGACTAATTTACAAAAATGTTATTTTCCCGCATCTTTCTATTGTTAGAAACTGTGATTTTAAAGGCTTATAACGTTTTCATCTCAATTTTATTTTTTATGAAAAATATATCAAATTAATCTTTTTTCCATGATCTACAATTTGATATCCATATTGCATAAATAATTAATAAAATATTAATTTTTAAATATAAAATATTATTCATACATTAATTGTGGTAAATTTTAATATTTAATAAATTTTTATATTGTTAGACATTTTTATTTTAAACAATTTTTATCAAAATATATTTTATATAATTATGTATTTTATTTTAAAATTTATATTATTATTTTTATAATAATTTATTATATTATTATATTATAAATCGTGCATCATACGGGAGAAATACTAGTGTATGTGATAACATGAAAAAAATATTAATAGGCACTTATATATTGTTTTTCCAGTTGGACCACCGAACAACCGATTCAATCGATTAAACCAACACCTGATAGCCCGGCTAGTTCGATCTCCAGTCTGATTATAAAAACACTACTGGAGGCATTTTGGTTTCTTGTGTAAAAATTATGTGATGAATATTTTGATTGACTTTCTCTATAATGTTTACAGCTACTTGAAAATCGCCAAGGAACTATGGAAGTCCTAAGACAAAAAGTACAAATTAGCTCATCATAAGGCCAAGACATTTATTGTAGGTCGGTTTCTTGACTACAAAAGACTGTCATCAATTAAGTGTAAAAGCTTCAAGTTATCTTGCACGAGATTCACTCAGAGTGAAAGGAATTGAGTGAAACCTTCCAAGTGTCTGCTATTATTGAGAAGCTTCCACCGAGATGGAAAGATCTTAAGAACTACTTGAAACACAAGAGAAAATAGATGAACATTGAGGAACTTGTTGTTCAACTTCGTATAGAAGTAGACGATCAAGGTTCTGAAAGATATTGTTCAATCTTGATGTAGCTAAGACAATGTTGTTGAGTACGGTGAAAGCTAGAAAAACAAGAAGAAATTCGATCCGGTTGGCAAGGGAGCTGTAGGTCTGAAGAAAGAAAACTTCAAGAGGAAGTTCACTGGAAATTGCTTCAACTGGGACAAATTGGGTCACAAGGATGCTGATTGTTGAAAGCCGAAGAGAAAGTAAGAAGCCAATATGGTTAATGGTATAACAAAAGATGTTGATGATATGCACCTCGTTGTTGTTGTTTTGGAGGTGGATATGGTAGTTTTGAACCCGCATGAGTGTTGGATCAGCAAGGGTGCTACCCACCATGTTTGTTCCAACAAGGAGTTGTTTAGCATCCTTGAAGAAAACAAGAATGAGGAAAAAGAAAAACTACAAACATTCAATTCTTAGACAAAATAACCTTGTCTGACAAAAAAAAAAAAATGTAAAAGCCATGCTTGATCAATAGAAATTGGACACCAAATTCTTTCAAATTTTCCGCACACAGAGCACATTGTTGAGAGAGGGCTACTTCTCAAAGGTCAACTTCAGCACCACTTATCCTTGCCCTTTAACATCGTACGTTGCAGAATTTTCTATGAAGGGTGACCCAATCTTTTATGCAATAAAATAGAATCATTAACTTTGCTAGTATAAGCCTGCAACTTCGTTTCATTCCAATCTAGATGGAAGCTTTTATCTTTCATTTTCACAGTCATCACTTCAGTCTGATAAGTAGGAAATTGTGCGTATTTTTAATTGATAAAATTGTATTTTTAATACAATTAATTCTTGTGCACTTTCTATTTCCTACTTATTTAATATTTCGACGAGAACTACTTTATTTTTGTTTTTGTTGTTATTTGCAGCATTTTTGGATAATTTCATACAATAATCCACATGAACACTTAGCAATCCTTAGCCCATCTGAGAAATGAAAATTACAAAAGAAATTTATAGACTCAAATAGTTAAGGGCTTAATTAATCATTAATTCAGCCCAAAACTTAATTAAAGCCGACAAATGAAATTAGAGCAAAATGGCAAAGATAAAAGAGGGGGGGGGGGGTTTCACGCAAGCAGCAACATTATTCATTCTGTGAACACAGAAAGGCAAAGATTCACGCAAGGCTCCAGGAGCATTCATCTTAGGGGACCAGAGGATAGCAAAGAGGCACAGAGGTGAAGGAAGGAGAGGCACACAGGTGAAAGAAGGAGAGAAGGCATCATTGAGGACAATAGGGAGCCATTCATCTTTTATAGATTTGGGTTTATTTTTTCCTTCTTATTTTGGTTTTGATGTCTTTCGTTTTGATGACTCCAATTCTTAGACATGTGATGTGTAACTAAATTTTATATTCTGATTTAGGGAATGTTTGAATCCTATTTCAATATTATGTGATTTATTTTGTTGATTTAATATGTGCGAATTTATTATGTTGATTGTTTGAATTGATTTATATTATATATATATATTGTTAATCGTGATTGATCAACTCAACTGATAGTTTATATATTTAGGGATATGATTTAAATTGTAATTCGTAATTGTTGTGATGTTGAACCCGTTTGTAGCAATTAATAACTTTTATTATCAGAATCAACATAATTCAGGATTAATTGAATCGAGCGAGTGAATTCGATAACCTGCCTACCTTATTATCTTAATTGATAATGAGTTTAACGAATTAAATTCAAAGAGTGTATTTTGGACTGTTCGATTAAATAGATTAGTTAGAGAGCTTATTCTAATTAATTACACTTAAGGGATAAAACAAATCAACAAAACTTGTTGCTGGTTTAGGGATAGGAATTCTACAGTTAAATTGATAACGTGTCGCATACTCATATAACTTGGAATAGGGTGAAAATTGAACCGTGAACCAGAACTGATTCTTATTACTATTTGCCTTATGTTTGTTTCCTTGATTTTTATTTACTAGAGTATATTTTATTTTATTAGTTTACTAGACAAAATCCATCAACAACCCCCCTCTTTTGTGCATTTGTAAATTGGCATAAAAAATATACAAATAATTCAACTATTCTCTGTGGGATCGACCCTTACTTCCAACTACTACAAAATAGTAGGGGAAAGTGAGGTAAAATAATATATTTAATTTTGACGTGCCCCGACATCACGATCAAAATTTTGGTGCCTTTGCCGGGGAACAGTGTAAATTTATTTGTGATATTTATTGTGCTGATTTTCGTGTGTTTTTATTTATTGAAGATTTAATCTGCAGCAGGTTTCACACTGGGTGACCTAGTGTGAATCGTATTAGTTTATTTTTTTCAATGAATTTTTCTGTTTTTTTTCTCTTTCTCTCTCGTGGAATTCACATTTCTTCATGTTATTTATTTTCTCTCATATTTTTCTTTAAATATTTGAGTTAGTTGCTTTGAAAAAAAAAAGATATTGGCAGCAGGACTGACACTGGGGTACCCAGTGTCATGTCCAGCTGTGAAGTTTTTGTAGTTTTACTATTCTTTTTTGTATTTTCTTCTTTTTAATTTTTTCCCCTTAGTTTATGTAGTCTTATAACATTCTTTTGGAGAATTTTGTGCAAGTCAGGCTGATATCCATTTTGAAATTATAATGGCAGCAACGCAAACTTTGAGGGATCTCACAAATCTGCTATTGCTCAATAATCTTTTTGCATTACATTTCCCGATTTTAGTGCAAATACCACTTTTGAGTTTAATTATGATATTATACACTTATTACGTTCTTTTTATGGTTATGCAGTGAAGACCCATATAAACACCTTAAGGAGTTTCATTTGGTTTGCTCAAGTATGAAGACTACAGGAGTGACTGATGAGCAAATAAGTTGAGAGCTTTTCCATTTTACTTGATTAACTAAGCAAAGGATTGACTATATTATTTGCCAGGATCTATCACCACATGGACTGAGATGAAGAGTTTGTTTATACAAAAATATTTTTCAGCTTTTCGAGTAGCCGATATACGGAAGGAGATTTGTGGTATAATGCAAATTGATGGAGAGATACTTCATGCATATTGGGAGCGATTCCAAAGACTTGTTGCAAGTTGTCCAAACCATCAGAATTGAATACCTTCTGATCCAGTACTTTTATGAGGGATTGAGTCTAATGGACCGAAATATTATAGATGCGGCCAGTGGAGGAGCACTTGTAGACAAGACCTCGATGGCAGCAAGAGCTGATTTGGAACATGGCGGCAAACTCACAACAGTTTGGCAGCCGTGATTCGTCATATAAGATGGTAAAAGAGGTAAATGATGCATCAATTCAATATCAATTAAATGAGCTCACCTCTTTTGTTAGAAAGATTTTTGCAGGAACTAGTAACAAGTTAAACTGTGCAAAATCTGTGAGACCACCGATTATACCACCGATGACTGTAGGATTCTTCTTGAGGAGATAGATGCACATGCCAATGCTGTTGGTACCATGAATTTCCAAGGGAGGGGATACGATCCTCAATCGAATACCTACAACCCGGGGTGGAGAGATCATTCTAATTTTTGGTGGAGATATTCACACAATGGAATACTAACAGAATAAACCCATCCACTGACACAGCCGAGAGGCCAATACTTTCAAAAACAGAAACTTAAGCAAAGTTCTAGTGTAACCTTGGAGGAAATGATGAAAACTTTAGCTTCCGGCATGGTGCAACTTCAACAAAATATGCAACAATTCCAGGAAGAAACCCAATCTAGCATAAAAAATCTTGAGACAAAAATGGGCCAATTGGCTACCACCATGAGTCGCTTGGAGAATCAGAATAGTGGGAAATTACCTTCCCAACTCGAGATAAATCCAAGAAATGCAAGTGTTGTTACCCTAATGAGTGGGAAACAACTTGGAAAGCCTAACAAGCTCGAGTTTGTTGTAAAATACACCGAGAAAGAGAAGGTTGATGCTGAAGAAATTGACATTAGGTCAACTAGTGTGGAACCTACCGTACAACTAGACACTAGGTCACCGAGTGTGGTACTGCCTACCTAGGGGAATAAGGTAAACCAACCAATTTCTTCCCATATTAAGACTAACCCATTGCCTTTTCCATCTAAATTTCACAGGAGTATAAATGAGGATAAAGATAATGAGATTAAAGAAGTGTTCAAAATAGATGGAATATGTATACACTTACATGATGAGATCAAATGGGTGCCAATATATTTTCAGAAAAAATTCTCATATGGGGTTTCTTTCATCGAGTTTTAAAAGTTTAAAATGACGAAAAGTATAGAGATGAATGGATGGACCTTGAATATAGCAACACATGTGCCATCTTTGAGACCAATTCCAAAACTTCATTGGAGTGTTCATTGAAAAGGGAAGTCTTGAGTCGAGCCAACGGCGTTAAACAATGGCGCTACATGGGACGCAACCCATGCTTATATATATATATATATATATATATATAACGGTGACTCATTTCCCACACTATTCTTTATGCGTCTTATTATTGTTTATCTTTCATGATTTTGTAGCACGTTGTTGATGTTGGTGTGGGGGAGGAAATGAATGCATGCATGTGGTAGTTAGGGGAAGCTTGCAATGATGAAAATTATGAGAGTATGATATTTACTTTCTAAGTTTGAATTGACTCTATGTGCCAAGTACGATTGATTGATATAGCTTTATAAAGCTATCTCTGTAAGCCTACGATTGAGTTACCTTTTGCATGCTTGATTTGATACACAACTCCGTTATTGACGTGTGTTTTGAGCCTTTGAGCACTACTTATATACATGATGCTCTTTTATTTCATGTGGGATTATCACACTTAGTTGTTCATTCTAGAACTTTCTCGGCTATGCTTTGTGGAATTACTGTTTTGAGTTATTACATGGTAGATGTTAAGGGCATTTAAGATACCCTATTTGAGCTTTTTGCATGAACCACCCTAACAATTGAATTTTTAGGATACCCCGTTGAGCCTTGGGTACTTTTCTTGCTAAACCATCCATAATCAAATTTTGTCATGTACCTCATCTTCATTACTCTTTTGAATATTTGTGGATTGCACTTCTAACGAATTAAATGAAGTTAAAGGTCGCACTTGTTCCATTTGTCTCATGGGGGGCTTAATTACTGGTTATTGATGACTGTAGGGAATCTAATATTGTTGTGTACATTCCATTCTACTATGTTGTGTTGCTGCCCGAAAAAAAAAATTTGTAGGGGTAGAATAGTATTTGTGGGGGCACAATAGTACCACTTTTCGTTATTACTACCAACCCCAAAAAAAACAAATCGTGGGAGGGCAGAATAATATTTATGGCCACTTTAGTACTGCTGCCACCTCCCGAAAAAAAATGGCAAATGCACAACAATACAGTAGTTTGATCATGGATACACGACAAGGTTGAGTTCGGAAAATGTATACTAGCACCTATAATTGTGAATTCATTAGAGTGCTTTAAAATTCACGAATAATCATAACAAGTTTATCCTAACTTGCTTCAAAATTTCACCTCTTTGATTTTTCCTTGAACTACAACCACATTATACCCCGAGAAGACCCTTTGATTTCATGAAAACTCAATTAACAAGTAGTGGAAATTAGATATCCAAGCAAGCTTATGGTAAATGACATACTCTGTGTTGTATGAGTGACTTGAAATATATCATCCTGTTATACACTTGTGTGAAATGAGTAATCCTTTTGTGAGGGTATTAAATCATTGCGTGTGTGAGATTA
Source organism: Caryopteris x clandonensis (assembly GCA_028749325.2). NCBI lineage: Eukaryota > Viridiplantae > Streptophyta > Magnoliopsida > Lamiales > Lamiaceae > Caryopteris > Caryopteris x clandonensis. The sequence continues at coordinate 722,919 of JAPYKT020000033.1, read as the reverse complement.
ACTTAATTATTTTCTTGCGGAAAGTACATGAGTTGAGATATCTTGAAACTGAGCATAGCTCTTCCCGTTCAACTATGTGCGTCCTTTTGTTCTATGTTTGCTTGAGGACAAGCAAATGTTTGACTTTGCGGAGATTTGATAAGTAGGAAATTATGTGTATTTTTAATTGATAAAATTGTATTTTTAATAAAGTTAATTTTTTTACACTCTCTATTCTCTACTTATTTAATGTTTCGATGAAAACTACTTCCTTTTTGTTTTTGTGGTTCTTTGTAGCATTTTTGGATAATTTCATACAATAATCCACATAAGCACTTGGCCATCCTTAGCCCATTCAAGGAATGAAGATTACAAAGAAGTTTATGGGCTGATAGTTAAGGGCTTAATTAATTAATTAATTAAGCCTAAAACTTAATTAAAGCCCACAAATAAAATTAGGTCAAATGGCAAAGATAAAACGGGGGTTCACTTAGGGCAGCAGCATTATTCATTCTGGGAACACAGAAAGGCAAAGATTCATGCAAGGCCCCGGGAGCATTCACCTTTGGGGACCAGAGGATAGCAAAGAGGAAAAGGAAGGAGAGACACACAGGTAGAGAAGGCAGCTTTGAGGACAAAAATGACTTATTCATCTTTTGTGGATTTAGGTTTATTCTTTCCTTCTTATTTTGGTTTTGATGTCTTTCGTTTTGATGACTCCAATTCTTAGACATGTGATGTGTAACTAAATTTTATATTCCGGTTTATGGAATGTTTGAACCCTATTTCAATATTATGTGATTTATTTTGCTTATTTAATATGTGCGAATGTATTATGTTGATTGTTTGAATTGATTTATAATATATATTGTTAATCGTGATTGATCAACTCAATTGATAGTTTATATATTTAGGGCTAGTGCTTAAATTGCAATCCATAATTGTTGTGATGTTGAACCCGTTTGTAGCAACTAATCATTTTTATTATTAGAATCAACATAATTCAGGAGTAATTGAATTGAGCATGTGAATTCGATAACCTGCCTACCCTATTATCTGAATTGATAACGCATTTGACGATTTAAATCCAAAGAGAGTATTTTGAACTGTTCGATAAATAGGTTAATTAGAGAGCTTATTCTAATTAATTACACTTAAATAGAACTTGTTGGTTTAGGGGTAGGAATTCTACAGTTAAATTGATAACGAGTCACATAATCATATAATTTGGAATAGGGAGAAAAATGAACCTTGAACCGAAATTGATTCTTATTACTATTGTTCTTCTATTTATTTACTTGATTTTTATTTACTAGAGTAGATTTTATTTTATTAGTTTAGTAGACAAAATCCATCAACAACCCCCCTCTTATTTGCATTCGTAAATTGGCATAAAAAATATATAAATATTCCAACCGTTCTCTGTGGGATCGATCCTTACTTCCCACTACTACAAAATAGTAGAGGATAGCGATATAAAATAATATATTTAATTTTGACGTGCCCCGACAGCATGGCCACAGTACCAGAAGGATCCATAGTAGTGCATGACCAATTTTGAAATTGCAAGGAATAATTTCTTTCAAGCATTTGTTCAACACTCAGCAAATTTTGATCTATATCAGGAACAAAAAGCACATCTGTGATTAATTTTGTACTTGAAGATGTGTTGACAACAACAACCCCTTTTTCCTTTCACTTGCAGTCGCTTTACATTTCCAATCTTTACCCATGAGTTATAGGATATGTGTAACTCATGAAAAATAGCAACATCTTTTGTCATGTGGTTTGTACAATGATAGGTTGTCAATCCACCAAATATAATTAACCTACTTCCAAAATACGAGTTTAGTGGTGAGCAGGGTCGAATCCACAGGGAACGGGAATTAAATTCTTTTGAATATAATAAAACAAAAACGGGGGGTTTTGAAGATTTTCACCTAATCTACTAAATACTAAATTAATCAATCTAGCAACTACAAGCTTACACGATATTAATGGACACAAAACAATTTGGCAAGAAAACTATTAAAATAGAGATAATACTAAGAAGAGAGAAATTTGATTTAAGGGTTCGATATTCAATTATACTATTGATCATAGACTTAACAAATAAATTCTTGCAAATTCAAACCTTGGATTTATTAGGATAGCCTTCTAAATCCTTTGTTTTCCTAATTAATTAACCAAACCTAGCATCCGGTCAATTCTTATTATTAATCAACTGGGCACAATAGCGTTCCATGTTAATTAATAATAGCATTAATCTTAGTGAAAACAGGTTAATACTAATATCAATAATTAGGATAGCCATAAATATCAATATTAGTCCTATAGGTTCAATTAGGATAGGCAATTTATGATAGCATAATTTACCTATTCTAATGCTACGATTCTTCACCCATTTACACTACTAGGAGTATAAACTCATGAATAGCTTTAGGAGAATAAATATTCATTTGATTTGTCAATTCAAATTAATATAAACCTCCATTAATAATCATTTGAACCTATTAGTACTTGAATATAAATCAAGATAATCAATACATATCCCAAAGCCTCACAATAATATAACCGAAATACGAAACCCTTAAATCAAACCGTAAAATTAGCCACTTATATTATAATAAATCCCAAACATAACCAATATCATTAATACAAAAAATAAAATAAAGGAGAAGAGATAAGATAAAGTGAAAACTTACTACAAAAAGGAAGAAGAAAAATGGGTCTCTTCTCCCCTAAAAATTATCTCTGTACAAACTTTTCTAAAAAGAAGGAAAAAGGGAGCAAAAAATGTCAAAATGTTCTCTCTCCTCTCTCCAATTTTTGTCTCTTGGCTGATTGTGTGTGAAAGTGGGGAGGGATTTCTTCATTTCCCTACCCTTTGGTTCTTGGGCCTAAAATGGGCTTTTGGGCCTTTCTTGAGTTTTGGGCTTTTTCTTGGGCTTTTAGGTTGTTTTCTTGGGCTTTTGGGCCGTTTTCACATTGGCTCGTTTCTTTTACTAATTATCTTTTTTTTCTCGATTTTTCTCCAACTGCAATTAATTATTTTCCTGAAATAAAAAATGATTAATTAGATCAATTAATTGCAATTTTGGAGACAAAAATACGGAGGATATGAACACAAAATAAGGAATATTATAATCATATCAAACAACCACTATCAATCAACCAAGTATCTCCATTGCTGATTGTAGTATAACATGAAGCAAAGAAAAGATTGTTCACATTTTCTTCTTGATTTTCAGCAACTTAAGCTTGAGATTGCTGCCCCTATCAGTTTTCTTTCTTCTTGCAGACCTTCTCAACATGACCAAGTTCGTTACAAGCTCTACATTTGATACTAGACCTATACCAACACAATTTTTTAGTGTGAGTTCTCTTCTTACAATGAGAACAAGGCCGATACCTTCCCTTTTTCCTCCAGCCTTGTAGTTGTCACTCTACTTCTTTTGTTTATCTTTTCCTTTCATATCTCCATCTTGCCTTTTCCACTTCCGATGCTACTGCTTGCAAGATTCTCCATGTGTTTTGCTAGGAGTGCTCCTTTTGTTTGCTTTTCCTGTCTTATGGTCCTCATATACTCGATTGCTTAAAAAGCATTAACCATTTCATTTTGGGTTAATGTAGACAAGTATTTAGAGTCTTCAAGAGAGGAGATTTTTGGTTCAGACCTTTTGGGTACACTGACAAAGACTTTGCTAACTATCCTTTTATCAGGTAATTCTCTCCAAGCAACCTCAATTTGTTAACAACCTTCATCAACCTATCTGTATATTCTTGGATAACTTCATTTTCTGTCATCCTAAGAATTTCAAACTCCCTCCATAAATTCAGCACCTGTATTTGTCTTGTTCTTCACTTCCTTGGAACTCTTCCCTCAACTGGTCCCAAGCTTGCTTTGCTGTTTCAAAATTCATAATTTTGGTGAAGAATACATCAGAAACAGAAGAATGAATTGCTCATAAAGCCTTGAACTTTTTGGCAGTTTCTTCACTGTGTTGATGGATTTGAGTAATAGTTGGATTTTCTCTCAATGGGGGAGGATTAGTGCCCATCTCCACAACTTCCCACAAGTCAAAGGCCCTTAGATATGCTTTCATTTTCACTGCTCAAATTAAGTAGTTTTCATCTTAACAAACGGGGTTTATCTAGGATAGAAATCATACTTTATTCGAACATTCATGTGTAAATTTTGCCTTTTTCTACTACTTTTTACCTTAATTTTACAATCATCAAAAAGTGTACATAAGTGCACAATTTCCACATATTTTGCAGGAAAATTGTAAGAGAAAATAAACTCATGGATCAAATTGGAGAAACAAGAAAATGGATGAAAATGAAAGAATGGTCGAAAAAATTAGATGATGGAGAAAATTGAAATTCAACTCGGCTGGCAAAGTGGAGTGCACAATTGAGGAGAAACGACTAGCCCGAGTATGAAATTCCAAAAACTTTAGCTCACTCAGGCAACCGAGTGAAGTCTTAGACCGAATGGATCAACTGAGTGAAGAATCTCACTCGGGCAGTCGAGTGAAGTGACAGACTGAGTGGATCAACTGAGTAAAGAAGCTCACTCGGGCAACCAAGTGAAGTGGCAAACCAAGTGGATCAACCGAGTGAAGAAGCTCACTCGGCAGCTCGGGTGACTGCCAGACCAAATCAACCAATCGAGTGGCGCCCCTTTTCTTCTTTTTTGTAGATTTTTGTGTCAAACCCGATTTTTACCCATTTTTTTCATTTGCTCCTAGGTCAAAAGTCAGCTTCTCAATTTTGGAAGAACACTTCTTAGTTAGCCACTTTTAGACACATATTTACACGTAGTTGGGTGGGTTCTGAATAAGAAAGAAGAATTTGAAGAAAAAAGAAGAATTCCTTGAAGATTTTACCAAGATTCAAGCTCCCATTTCTTCGCTCTTCTTACCTTTATTACTCTTTATTACGTGTATTATGGATGTTTATGGAGAGATAATCATGTTAATTAGTGAGTAGTTTTCTTTTTGTTCTTGGGATAATTTCCTCATGCCATTGATGGATTAATATTAGTTTTGGATTCAATATAGAGATGTTTATGTTTTTATTCATTTATTTCATGATGTATATGTTGATGTGTGAGAACTTGATCAATTTTTGCATGTCTATTAGGTGTAGAATTAATATATGTAATAGTTGTTAATTCTTCATATGTCTTGAAATAAATGGCATGTTTGATTTCATGATTGAAATATATGTTATTGAATATGATGGGTTATTGTGTCCTAAAATCCTTTTGGAGTTAAGTATGAAAATGAGGACCAAAAGTCAATTCAGAGAGATTAGCAATAATTAATATATTCAACATAAGTGACCCCCATATGAAAGTATATGCAACTTAATTATTGAATCCTTCTCTAGGTTAAATTTGGATATAACATAGAGGCTTTCTCAAGACCGCCTTTAAACTAATTAAGAAAAGTCAAAAATAAATTCTAGTGTTAATTTAGACTAAGGTAATTTTGTGTTTTGATTTATTCATTTAGGAAATTTTAGTTAACTAACCAACCTCCCCAAATTCGATAGTTTAAATAGTAGGTCAAGTTAAATTTAAATAGTTATCTAAAATTTCACATATACCTATTCTTCGTGGGATCGATACCCTTACTTGAACCGGTTAACAATAACCGTGCCCATTTTGGGTGAAGCTGGTCGTAACCCACTTTTGCTTCATGGCACTGTTGCCGGGAAATAGGTGAATTTATAGGTGCTATTTGATGAAAGTTTGAATTACTAGTTTAAACATTTTTCTTTTTGTTTTGATTGATATTTGAAAATCTTGCAACACAAATATAGTAAATTTCTTCTTCTTATTTTATTGTCAATTTGTATTGAAAGTTGCTAACACACATTTTGTACAAGGTGGTGCATGATAAAAAGATCAAAGCATGGGAATGTAATGCCATTCAATCTTGAATTGAAGCAACCAACCGACATCAAAACACAAAAAGACTAAGAAGAGAGAAAGAAGAAAGCATGACTGGAAGTGCATTGGATGATGAATTGCCTACTTAATTCAATCTTTACTTTTTCCGACTTGCTTGCTAATGATTTTGACATGGACTTTGAGAAATCCCAACGGAAGAAAATAAGTTTGAGGGTTTGGGAGTTGAACCCGAATTACAAAGAAGGGATTTTCAGTATGCTTCTGACAAAGCCTTGGAGGAAAATGAGGCATTTGAAAAAATGAAGAAAGCATTGGTCAGTGCACCTGTTTTGGTCACACCGTATTGGGAGAAACCATTCGAGCTTATGTGTAATGCAAATGACTGTACTGTTGGCGTAGCTTTGGGTCAGAAAAGAGACAAGTTTTTTAAAGTGATATCGTATGCCAGCAAGTTATTGGATGCAACACAGAAAAACTATACCACAACTGAGAGGAGCTTCTTGCAGTGGTATGTACATATGAGAAATTTTGGGCATTACTGGTTGGAATGAAAACTATAGTGTACATGGACCACACAACAATTCAATTCTTATTTACAAAGAAGGACGCTAAGTCGAGGCTAATACAGTGGATTCTCCTTCTTCAAGAGTTCGATATCAAAGTTAGGTACCACAAGGGATGTGAGAATGTGGCAGCTGACCATTTTCTAGGTTGTAGAACAATGAAATTGAGGAAAGAAATCCTAAGCCTATAAATGCTAACTTCCCCGATAAGCTTGCGAATAAGAAAATCAAACAAATTTTGGAGAAAATTGTGGGTAGTAACAGGAATGACAGGGCAAAGAAATTAGATGATGCTCTTTGGGCATATAGAACAACCTATAAGTTACCTTTAGGCACCTCACCATATCAAACTGTGTTTGGAGAGTCTTTTCACTTTCCCGTAGAACTTGAGCACAAGGCATATTCAGCAATAAAGAGATTGAATTTGGACTTGTAGTATTTAGGGGAGCAACGAATGCTTCAGTTAAACAAAATTGATGAGTTTCGGCGAGAGGCCTATTAAAATTCTCGACTTTATAAGAAAGAATGAAAATATTTCACGACAAGAATATTTTAAAAAGGGAATTTCAAATAGGGAATAAAGTGTGGTTATTTAACTCTTGCCTGAGGTTGTTTTCAGGAAAATTGAAAAGCAGGTGGAGCGACCCATATTCGATAAATCAAATTTTTGAAAATGGGACCGTAGAGTTGATAGACAGGGAAGGGACTCCATTCATGGTAAATGCTCAAAGGATCAAAGCATATTTTGAAGATACAAAATTAGTGGAGGTGGCCTACCTTGATGAAGTCAAGATGAAGAGAAGCTGCACGATGTCGAGCTAACGACTTAATTCAAAGCGTTACTTGGGATGCATCCCAAGCGTTTTTCTTATTTTTTTTAATATTCTCTTTCTAATTAAGAAATGCTTTCATTGAAAATCTTATTTTGCAAACTTGATTGGGTCCGATAATTCGAGGACGAACAAACAATCAAGTTTGAGGGGAAAGAACGGGATCACTCAATTGGCGCATTTCGGTAATTTTGAAAAATTAATTTTGGACGGTAAGTTTTTCAAGGTAAACTAAAAAAAAATTGTACTCTTTTGTTTGCTTATTGCTTTTCTAGATTAGGATAGTTTGCCTAGCGTTGAATAAGAGGAAATTGCATAAACTAGGGACATGAGAAAGTAATGACTTGTTAGAAGGAAATTGTTTTGATTTGAAAGAAGTGCATGTTTTGTGAAAACTATGGATGAATTGTTTAAGTTTAGCTGCTTATTGGTTATTTTGAGTAGCATGAAACTTGGTTATGACTATTTTAACCCACAAGTTTTGAGCCTCACTGTGACTTCTACTTTTGAAGTCTATGTATTCTTTGTTTTGTGTACTTTGGACTAGCCCGTGAGTGATAGGCTGGAAAAAAAAGGTAGTGTGTTTGAAGAATGATTATGGAAATAGGAAGAATTGATGGAAACTATTAGAATTGGAAATATGGAAACAATATGAATACAATTGATCAAATTAAACAAATATCGAGAAGCTAAAAAAAAAAAGTTTGTTGTAATATACGTGCTTTAAAAGAAAAAAGAAAAAAACAACTCGATCTTGTTCCTCTTCAAATCATGTGATCTCAATTACACGAATAAAATTAGAAGATTTAAAGGATATTTGAAACTTTTGGATGATGAGGTGGAGATAACTTTCTAGTTCTACATTGAAGAGAGTTGCAAATTTTAGGTTTGTTATAGTGTTGGGTTGTGCTAGCACTTGCTAGTCCAAAACAAGTCACTAGCCTAAAAATATCCCACCTTTGAACCGAATAGTCCCATTACATCCAAAATAAAGACCTATATGATCTTTTGTGTGCTTGTGCATTTGTATTAATAACTAAGTAGATGATAAACAAGCTTATGATAAATCATGTTTTATGCCAAAGATTGAGTGAAAATATTACCTATACACACTTGAGTGAGGAATATACATTATCATTTGAGAGAGTCATAATTTTTATGTTCATTCTACTCGAATTGGCAATAGATTGGTTAAATGTATTTTGGAGAAAAAAAAATTCTAAATTTACTTCTTGATGGTTTAAATGATCTTCTTCTTAAACTAGTTTCCAACTCTTTATTTTGCTCTCATGCTCTCAAACATGATTTCATTCTTTCTTTGTTGCTCGAGGACGAGCATCATTTAAGTTTGAGGGGTTTGACAAATGGGATTTATCTAGGGTAGAAATCATATTTTACTCAAACATTCGTGTGTAAATTTTGCCCTTTTCTACTACTTTTTACTTTGATTTTACAATCTTCGGAAAGTGTACATGAGTGCACAATTTGCACATGTTTTGCAGGAAAATTGCATGAGAAAATAAACTCATGCATCAAATTAGAGAAGCAAGAAAAGGGATGAAAACAAGAGAACGAGCGAAAAATGAGAAGATGGAGAAAATTGAAATTCCACTCGGCTTGCCGAGTGGAGTGCACAACCGAGGAGAAACGGCTGGCCCGAGTAAGAAATTCAAGTGAAGTGCGAGACTAAGTGGATCAACCGAGTGAAGAATCTCACTCGGGCAATCGAGTGAGTGGCAAACCGAGTGGATCAATTCACTCGGTCTACCGAGTGAAGTGGCTGATCAAGTTGATCAACCTAGTGAAGAAGCTCACTCGGGCGCCCATTTTCTTCCGTTTTCAAGGATTTTTGGGTCAAACCCAATTTTTACCCATTTATCTCATTTGCTCCTAGGTCCAAAGTCAGTTTCTCAATTTTTAGAAGAACACTTATTAGCTAGCTACTTTTAGACACACATTTCCACATAGTTGAGTGGGTTTTGAAGGAGAAATAAGAATTTGAAGAAGAAAGAAAAATTCCTTGAAGATTTTGCCAAGATTCAAACTCCCATTTCTTCACCCAAGTTCCTTCTTATTTTATTATTCTTTATTATGTGTATTACGGATGTTTATGGAGAGATAATCATGTTAATTAGTGAGTAGTTTTTCTTTTGTTCTTGGGATAATTTTCTCATGTCATTGATGGATTAATATTAGTTTTGGATTTAATATAGAGATGTTTATGTTTTTATCCATTTATTTCATGCTTTATATGTTGATGTGTGAGAACTTGATCAATTTTTACATGTCTATTGGGTGTAGAATTAATAGATGTAATAGTTGTTGATTCTTTATATGTTTTGAAATAATTGGTATTTTTGATTTAATGATCGAATGATATGTTATTAAATGTGATGGGTTATTGAGTCCTAAAATTCTTTTGGAGTTAAGTATGGGAAATGAGGACCAAAAGTCATTTATCCTACCTTAATCTACATGATTAAAGAGATTAAAAATAATTAATCTATTCAACATAAGTGACCCCATATAAAAGTATATGCAACTTGATCATTGAATCATTCTCTAGGTTAAATTCGGATATAACATAGGGGAAAATTTCACAAGACTGCCTTTAAATTAATTAAGAAAATTTAAAAATCAATTATAGTGTTAATTTAGACTAAGGTAATTTTGTGCTTTTGATTTATTCATTTAGGAAATTTTAGTTAATTAACCAACCTCTTCAAATTCGATAGTTTAAATAGTAATTCAAGTTAAATTTTAATAGTCATATAAAATTTCACATATACTTATTTTTGTGGGATTGATACCCTTACTTGAGCCGTTTACTGCAATAACCGTGCTCATTTTGGGTGAAGCTGAATGTAACCTACTTTGGCTTCAGTGCTGTAGCTGAAAAACTTATGGAAGCCATAAGATTTTTCTGAGATTTATTTGGTGGTTTTGGGAAGGAGAGTGTATGCTGTCTTCTGCAATTTTTTCTTACCTGTAAGATCAATAGGCTCTTGATACCATGTTAAAGTTCTGAAACTACAGACATTTTTAGTTTTCTGCAAGCGAAAGAACTTGCAACTGCTATCATTAATATTAAATATATTGTACAACAAAAGCATGAGGTAGAGTATGTAAAATAAGCCATGCCTATACTGTACTAAGACCATAGTTTGACATGACCTACATCCTAAATATAAGGATGACCACAAAATACACGAGACATTGATTAAAACAAAAGAAAAAATATTTTCAAGTATCTAAAAATCTCAATCTCCTAACACACATGAATTAAAAGGGAAGAAGATAATTTGGGCTCCTAGGCCAATATATTTGATAAAATCTCAGAATTATATAATAAAAAAATATTTTAAAAATTAGAATTATTTCAAAAAAATCATAAATTACATTGAAAATCATTTTTTTAAAAACCCATTAAATTATATTGAAAATCATAAACTAATTTTACAATCGGAAATAAATATTTTAAAAATTGAATTTAGTTTTACAGACCCCTTAAATTGTATTGAAAATCATAAACTTATTTTACAAAAGTAAAAGTATTTTAAAAAAAACATAAAGATATGAATAGTATTTTTAAAATCTGAAAATAATATGAAATAATTTTTAATGTTTCTCAAAAGTGGAAATTATTATAAAATTATTTAAAACAATATTCTAAAATATTATTTAAAAAGTTAATAAATAACCAAAAAATATGAAAATATTTAAATTTGAATTTATTTAAATAAGTAAAAACGTATAAAATTGTACTCTTTTAACTAAATTTAATACTTAAATAATTAAAAGTTAGCTAAAATCTTCATCAGGCTTGAAAGCAGGCAGTCGTCAATCTGGCGCGAACAAGGTCACTAGTTATGTATCTAATGAATTTGACATCGATATGAGAACTTCAACCCGAAGGTTCATGTAGTGAGCTTAGGTAAGCTAGCGTGTTTCCATACCACAAAAAGAGAAGCACGTGTGAGATAGTTTGTGGAAGATAATTCGAAGCGAAATGTAAACCCGTGAGCGAGGTATTAGCTAACCTGCTTTTAATCGAAGAGTTCAAGAAGGGAGAGAAATAAGTAAACCCAAGGGCAAGTTCTTTGGCCCGCCATTCCTTTAGGAAATAAGAGTAAAGGTCGTACCTTCTTATGTGCAGGATTGAGTTAAACAATTATTGCTTGTATGCATGTTTGAAGCTATCCGGTCCACCGTTTCCTTTAGGAAATTGAGTAAGGGCCGTACCTTCTTATGTGCAGTAGTGAGTTAAATAATTACTGCTTGTATGTATGCATACAAGGATACTTGACTCGCCATTTCCAACCTAAGAATGAAATGGAGTAAGGGTCGTACCTAGGGTGTTAAGGAGCTATGAAAATGTTAAGGTCCGCTATTTACTTTTAGTAAATGGAGTCAATTTAAACTAGCGGGCTGGTTAAAAGAGTATATGAGCTAAGATAAAAAAGGACTTACAAAGATCTTTTAGTTTGACTGATTCTGTGCTACTTAGTTTAGTGGTTTTACCCAAAAGGATCGTCCACATCCCAGTTGGCAAATTGAAACTGAATGCATGTGTACGTACAACTAGCTTTTTTTGTTTCTAATTCAATGAAAAGTGTTTTGTCTAAATCTATATGCTATCCTCCAAGTATATATGGTAGTTTATAGAACAGTTGTGAGTTAGATCGTATTTACAAGGATCGGTGGAGACTATCAAGTATTATAAATTTACCTTTTACTTTATCTAGATGTCGAATAAAGAAATTGTTTACCTGATTATTAATAAAAAAAACTAACGATGATTGTCACGTGCCACACATATTTCCGTTAATTTTTGGAAGGTTTGGGCTAAAAAAAAAGCAAAAAACATGTGGGGTCGAATAAGAGAGCTCGTGGAGTCAAAATTGGACAAGTCCTATTTCTATAAGCTCAAAACTAATTTTTACCCTTGAGTAAAGGTGTGAGACATGATGGACCGTGGGTTCGTGGGTCGAGTTGAGACATAGTTATTATAGATTTTGCATGAACCCGAACCTGATTCGTTTAGCTTATCGTGTAAAAAATTGTAAACTGCACAAAAACTCGTTTCTGACCAACCCAATAAGAAATATTTGTTTATAAGATCCTTAAAAACCTTATAAAAATAAATAAATTATGATATTGTCAATATACAACTCTATACGTTCATAATATAAGAATTGAAATTAACATTATATAATAGTATGTGATAAAGTTTTTCCTATATGTAAATGGTTTTTTTTATTAATATTACATTTCATATTTTGTGAATTTACAAAAAATGATTTCTAAAACTATAATAATTGTACCGGTTATTAGGGTGACCCGCCGGTTAACATGACCTAGCCTCTTTTCTATTTGTATAATTCGGGTCTGACTGATTTTCAACCTAAATTCGTTAAGTGTCAACCCTAACTCATGATATTCGCGTTTGGTTTGTATAAGGTTGTCAAGTTGTGTGGCAAATTGTCACCCTTACCTTGGAGCAAATTGTCAAAGCAGGTTTTTTCTCTAAAAATTAAGTCCAGATGGTTTCCGTTAGAAATTTAACAGATGGAGTCAATATTGATTAATGGATAACTATTTATGAATAATGGTGTTAAAACCGAACAAGTTCTATTCTTATGGGATGAAAAGTGATATTTACCCCTAATTTATTTTTAATTTCAACTGCACCTTAAAGTATGTGTACTCACGCTTATAACGTACTTTTGCATTATGAATCAGCAAGGAAATGGGAACAGCGGCTTACGCATAAACATATGGGTGTAGGTGCAATCTAGAAATTCAATCTTCTAGTTCTTTCCTATTTAACCTCAAATTTATCGATCTGGTCATGAGTAGTCACGAGCTCATGTTATAAGAGTTGTTAGGACCTTTCTCAAATTTTCTATTGATTTCTCCTTTTGTAAGGACCTTTCTGAAAGAATGATTTGGGTCATATATAAGATTGGAATTTAAACATGTAACATCAAAACATATTCTTTTAATAGATGTATTTGAAAGAAAAAAAAAAAAACATCGAATTTTGTATTTTGTCCATCTAATTATATTTAAAAAGTATGGATAGCAATATGAATCATTGATGAACATGATTTACATTTTCAGTTTGGCCATAAATCTTGGCCTCCAAATCCTCTATGAATTGATCAAAGTTTCTTTCCGCTGATCCATCAATTGCCACTGCGTTATGCAATATCGCCTTCACTTTCTCTGCTTCCTCAGTGAACCTTCCTGCACCACCTTCTTTCATAAACCTCTTTATCCTCTCACCAACTTCCTTCCTCTCAACACACATCCCATCACATAGACTAATCCCAACCCTCCAATCTTCCACCACTAACTTCCGATTGGTAAACTGTTCGAAACTAATCGGGTAACAAATCATCGGAACCCCACACCACATGCTCTCCACAGTAGAATTCCACCCACAGTGCGTCAAAAACCCTCCAACCGCTGGATCCGAAAGAACATTAATTTGATTGCACCACGGAACTATCAACCCTTTATCTTTAATCTCATCTTCAAATCCCATAGGCAGAGCATCAGAATCGCCATTGCTAAGTATACCTTGTCGAATAGCCCAGATAAAGTTAACCTCGCTAAGAAGAAGCCCATATGCTATTTCTTCGATTACCTTTTTGCTGGTCTGGACGAGGCTCCCAAAAGAGACGTACAAGACCGAACCAGGGGACTTGGAGGCTAGCCAGTGGGTGCAGTCGGATTCAGACCATAAGCTCTTGGAGGCTAGATTTGTGGAGAAATTAATTGGGCCAATAGCATAATTGGGGTGGTATTTGTTTAGAGCGGAGAGTGTAGCAGATTCTAACTCAGAAACTGTGTTGTGTAGGATAAAGTCAGCCTTCTTCACTGCCTCAAATGCCTTGCGCGTGGCTATACTCACTATGCCAGCTGATGCGGATTCCTTAAAGTATGCCATCAAATCCTTTGTGCTTATTGACTCAACTCCAGGAACGTACTTTATTTCTTCATTCTTATTTTCTGTTGGTCAACATAAATATTCTTGTATGAGATTGAATAAACCAATTCAAGTTTATAATGAAAGATTTTAATCAAATCGAACCCTGACCGATACCATTATTTCAAGGTCATTTTTTATCTTTCGGACCTAGTTATATCTTATTCTTCTTATTACAGATGGATTCGCCATATTGACTGAAAATGAAGGCAAATGTGCCAATCACATGCACAGGGGCTACTCTTTTTTCCTCCTTATATTATTTGGATAGTGGGGCAATACAATCAATATGCATACACTATGTAAATTTAGAAATTAATTAAGTTAAAAAGGAAATATATATCCGTACCTTTGCAAGGAAAATGACCCTTTTCTTCCATAAGATCCCAGTGGTATGCTAAGGAAAACACCAAGGCTGGTTGAGTCCAGAATGAGACATTCACAAGTTTGTACTTCTCTGCAATGGCCGCCGGCCACTCATAAATAGTGTCCGCTACAACTAAATGGACTTCATCTGGATCCGACTCGATTATTTTCCCAAAAAAATCATCCACGCGACCTTCAAAATTGCGCGTCATGCTCTCCCAGTACTCCTCAAAGTGGAGATCCCGGTTGAATTCCAAAGGAACGCCATCGCTGATCGTCGTGTAACGTATGTCGAGACCTGATTGCCGAGCTTCCTCAAAGAAATCGACTTGGGTTGAATCTCCATGGTGGGCTTTTGACAGCTTGTGGTGAATAAATTCAAGATGAACAAAAGTGATGGTGAAGCCCTTGGAAGCAAGCTTGAGAGCAAGGCTAACAAATGGGTTGATGTGGCCTTGGTATGGGATGCTGATCATGATAGCATGGGGTTTCCTCAGCCTCTCCCCCATTTTGCTGAGACACTGTATTATCTGTTGTATTTATGTATTTATATATAAATATAGTCAGCTTTGGCTACTGAGCAAAACAAACGTAACTATAGATTATATTTATGTGGTTGAATCGAAAGCCCGTAATTGCAATGGAAGTGACAGGCAGAAAAGTCCAAAGACATAGAAGCAAAAATGGACTTGGCATTCCATGCCGTATATGTATGACTGGACGAGGACAAGCAAAATATTTAATTTAAGGTTCACTTGCTGGACTTCATCTCAAGTAATATTTAGAGTGTATAACTCTAAACGTAGTAATATTGGACCCAAACAAGTAAATAAATTACTTATATTATACCCACAATAGAAGACACTACAACACTTTAAGAGAACTCTCACTATTTGAAGAGAAATACAAACACTCAATAGGAAGCTCACAACTCACACTCAAGACACTACACTTCTTATAGGAATGGAAGATTTGGTTTTTGGTGGATGTATAACACAAATGCAAGGGAGGGTATTTATACTACTCTCCAAGCATTCTCCACCATACAATTATTATATTAAAAAAAAAAATTATAACCACACATTAATACCACATTCTACATACTTCTCCTAAAATATCTCATTTCTACATACTTCCACCAAAATATCTCTTTTCCACACTCTTCCACACAAATATCTTTCTTCCACAATCTTCTACTAAATGGATTGGACTTTTGTTTGTTCTTGGGCTCAACAAATAACTTGGGCTTGTGTTGATCTTCAACACTCCCCCTCAACACTAGCCCTTACTATTTGTACCACACCGAGTTGACAACGAAACGTTTCGAACTTGCCGGTGCTCAAGCCTTTGGTGAACAAGTCTGCAACTTGATCATCTGTCTTAATTTGCCTCATCTCAATTTCTTCCTGCAAAACCTTTTCTCTGATAAAATGGTAATGAACCTCAACATGTTTAGTTCTTGCATGAAAGACTGGATTCTCCGCCAAATGAATTGCCGATTGATTGTCACAGTACAACGGAACTGCATAATCTACTGGCTGGTGTAAATTATTCATCAGTTGTATTAACCATGTACTCTCTTGAGCTGCCATTGCCGCTGCTCGATACTCAGCTTCAATGGTTGATAATGATACCGTCGGTTGTCTCTTGCTACACCAAGAAATTGTTCCGGAACCCAGCTTAAATGCGTACCCTGTTGTTGATCTTCGGGTGTCATGATCTCCTGCATAATCAGCATCGCAGTGACCAACTAACTTGCAGTCCTCACTTTTCTTGTACAAAAGACCATAGTCAATTGTACTATTCACATATCTCAATATTCGTCGAACTGCTTCCAAATGAGTCTTCTTTGGATTTTGCATGTATCGACTCATCACACTAACTGCATAAGAAATGTCAGGTCGAGTTAAGGTTAAGTAGATTAGACTACCTACCAATTGTCGATACATCGTTGCATCTTCCAAATCTTTTCCTTCATATGCACACATTTTGGCATTCGGTTCCATCGGCGTCGAAATTGGCTTGCATTCGAGCATTCCGAACCTCTTCAACAAGTCTTTGGAATATTTTTGCTGACAAAGAAATATTCCTTCTTGTGTGCGATCAACCTCTAAACCAAGGAAGTGCTTGAGCTGACCAAGTTCTTTCATCTGGAAACGAACCGATAAATTCTCTTTCGTGCGATGAATTTCCGTCTCATCATCACCGGTTATGATCAAGTCATCCACATATACTAGCACGATAGCTAGCTTCCTTCATTCACTTTAACAAACAAGCTGGAATTTGCAGGTGTTACTGAATAACCACTTTGAGTTAGAAATTCAGCAATCTTACCATACCATGCCCTGGGTGCTTGTTTCAAGCCGTAGAGTGCCTTTCGCAGCTTACACACATATCCAGGATGAACTTGATTCTGAAAGCCCATTGGTTGGATCATGTAGATCTCTCGATCCAGCTCTCCATGAAGAAAAGCATTCTTCACATCCATCTGCCACAAACTCCAATCTTTGTTGGTTGCAAGTGCAAGCAGGACTCGAATAGTTGTAAGTTTTGCCACTGGACTAAACGTTTTATCATAGTCTAGTCCATACTGTTGAGAGAAACCTCGAGCTACCAATCGTACCTTGTACCTCTCGATTGACCCATCTGGACGATGCTTTATCTTGTAAACCCACTTGCAGGATATGGGTTTTACATCTTTTGGCTTTGGCACGAGATCCCAAGTTTGATTTTGCTGAAGTGCATCGATCTCTTCTTTCATAGCTATCATCCACTGAGACCTCCGCGATGCTTCTTTGATCGTCTCAGGCTCGGTTGCTTCTTCAATAATGGCTGCATTTGCGTACTTAGGATTTGGCCTTTGTGTTCTTGTTGACCTTCGAAGTTGAGACTGTGGAGTTGATTCTTCCGTTTCATTAAGCCCATCTTCTTCGTTTGGTTGTTGATACACTCCACTTTGCCAAGGATTCTGTGGTACCCTTGTTTCGACATTGTCGCCGTCTGGATCTCCTGGTTCATCTAAAGTTGGTTTGAGTTGGATAGTATGCTCCCCCATCTTCTGTTGCAGCTTTTCTCCAAATTCTATGGAGTCTGGTAGCACCTCCTTCTCTGAGGACCACCAAGAAGATGCTTCATCAAACACCACATTGCGTGAAGTGTAGCATCTTCCACTTGTTGGATCGCAACATTTCCACCCCTTTCTTTGGCTGTCGTATCCCACAAAGATGCATCTAACAGCCTTCTTGTCGAACTTGCTTCATAAATGATCAGGAACAAATACATAGCACACACAGCCAAATACTCGAAAGTAGCTAACTGTGGGTTTCATATTCCATAGTTTTTCAAAGGGTGAATTAAATTCTAACCTCGGTTGAGGAAGTCTGTTGATCACAAAGGCTGCAGTCCTCATTGCTTCGGCCTAAAACCTTCCAGGTACGTTCTTTGCATGGAGCATACTTCGACAAATTTCTGGAGAAGTTATCAATAAATGTCACCATGTACCGCAAACCGCCAATTGATGGTTGCTTCACTGGCCCGAATACATCAGAGTGAACTAACTCTAATGGTTCTTTGGACTTAAACTTCGATTCCTTGTATGGCAATTGGTGCGCTTTACCATACTGGCATCCTGCACATACTGTGTCTGTTCGCACCTCAAGTTGAGGAAGCCCCTTAAGCATTGACTTCTTCATCATCACACTTAGCTTGGAGTAGCTAACGTGACCTAACCGCATGTGCCATAGATCTGTTGTCTCATTTTTTCTTGTCTTGTCTATATATGCAGACTCTGCTGACATCACGTAGACTGACTCCAATCGTCGTCCCTCCATTGTCGGTGTTTCTGAGATTTTAAGATCACGATAAACCTTTACATCTCGAGGACCGAACAAGACATAGTGGCCTGATGATGTTAATTGAGCCACATATAGCAAATTTTTCTTCATTCCTGGGACATGGTAAACATCTTGAAGTGGTACCTGGTTAGAATTATATCGGGGAGTAACTATCGTCTTACCGATGTGGGCTATCGGCAACCTTGAGTTGCCAGCTGTCACCACCACACGACCTCCCTTGTATTCAGACAAGTCCTACAATTTCTCTTTATCACCCGTCATATGGTTTGAGCAGCCCGAGTCTACGATCCAATCATTCTTATAGTCAATATGTTCTGGTGTTACCGTGAGAGCTAATTCTTCTTCCTCCATGGCGAATAATGCATCGGCATCCCAACCATCTTCACTATTCTTTTTAGAACGAGAGGTAGCAGCATTACCTTCAACCTGTTTTTTCCTACTCCAACAGTCTTTTGCCATGTGACCATTTTTCCCACAGTTGTAACATTCTCCATTGAACCTTTTGTTGTTACCGCGATTCTTCGAAGCTCCCCCTGGACGAGAGCCTCCCTTTCCGTGGTGGCTTTTTACAGTGTTACCACCCTTTTTAGATCCACCATCAGTGTGCCGCTTGAAACTGTCTTTGCTTTTATTGGTGTAGAGCGCTTCCTCTTCACCCTTTAATGAGACTCCTCCCATTTGCTTGGCCATAGCTTCTTGACCTGCAAGCAAATTTTCAAACTCTACAAGCGATGGTTGTGTTGGCCATCCTTGTACAGCGGCAACAAACCCTCGATACTCGGGTCTCAAACCATGGATAATTATTCTTTTTATCCTAGTTTCCCCAATAGGAGCTGTGGGATCTAAATCTGAGATTTCACGGCATATCGACTTTACCTTATGAAAGTACTGGGCAATCGTCATGTCTCGTTGCGCCATTGATAGAAGCTCATTCTCCAGAAGTTGTAGCCTTGTATCATTCTTCCTTGAAAAGAGTTTAACAAAAGTGTCCCATGCTTCCTTTGGTGTTTTGGCATCTTGGATGTGTTCCAGCATTTCTTCTTCAACTGTAGTCTTTAAAGCAAACATCGCTTTGCCTGCTTTAATCTTCCATTTTCGCAAGACGTCGTTGGCATCTTCCGCCGCCAGTTGTGTAGCTTCACCGCCACCGACAACCTCCCAAAGGTCTTGACCTTGTAGGTAAGACTCCATGCATGTCGCCCAAGTATTGTAGTTTTTGTTGTTGAGCTTCTTGATTCCTCCAACAACTTGAAGGTCACCCATTGTGCCGGCAAGACTTCGACTATACCGAACAACCTTAACTCACAAACTTGCAGAGTACCAAACTCCTCACGACTCATTGCAAACATACACAAGCACACGATAATTGAGTGTCAAAGTACCTCGTTTTTTGCATATTTGTTTATGTATAAATCCAAATTGAAAACTAGTTTTTCTATAAGAGTTATGGAAACAATGGAACACGAACAAGATGAAAAAGTTGAGACGAAGCAAGATGGCAACGGTAGAAAAATCATTTGCTCCAAATCATTTGGAAAGCTTGTCCGATATTGAAAAATTAACGAAAAGCGGACTAGTATATTTTTTTGTTATTTTTTTCACTTTAGAAGGTTGTAAGAATAAATACCATAGGTGATATATAGCATCACATTGATAATTTAACCTAATACTAAGTGAATTATTTATCTTCAATAGTTGATGTTATAGCCTAATTTAAACTTCTATTGTCAGGCAACGTTCACATAAAATATCATAGTTTTGTATTTAGTTATAATATCAATCATGCTGAGCTTGTCCATTAAATGTTATCTCTGCCTCTTCAAAATTCCTGCATTATTCATGTTTTTTTGTAATGCAAACTAAAATAGGTGTTCTTTGGTTGTGGTTGAAGCTTATGGATAATGCGGATGAGGATAGAATAGTAGAACCAAAAAAGCAGGAGGTACTCCACATAGGGCTAAAGAGAGTGGAAATAGGTGGGTTTTCCGAGTTTGCCTCCTACATCCTCTAAGGTCCCAATTTAGAGGAAATGTGCATAAGTAGGAATGACAGTCTGATGCATATTAGTCGGTTCATCATTCATGTCCGTCCAAACTCTAATGTGAAAGATTTGGAAAACTCTAATGTGGAGAATTTGGGAGGGTTTAAGTGGATTTAGAACGTATTTGAAAAATAAAAAATATAATTAAACTTCCCATAGGTTGGGTTATTTTTTAGTACTCACTATACACGAATCCATTTAGCAAGGATTAAACCTTGCCACTTCTTCCATTATGGAAGTAAGAATTCTACCAGTGGTTAATATTCCCTAAATGCATTAGGCAAAGTTCAAACATTGCCTCTACCATAACGGAACTAAGAATTCACCCAAATGAACTCAACTATCGAAAAAATTGATGACAACGTAGCAATCACATTGGACACGATGGAACATTCGGGGTTTCAATTCCCATCGAACCCACCTCCTCAATGATACAATAGAGGTTAGTGATTCACAGTTTTCTCACCTATCTTTTTCTAACTTAGTTTGGGGGTAGACGGAAGTTTTACTATGAGTCTCTGATGTAATATATGTTAAAAAAAATCAAGCACGGACCATGTTGCATATTAGAGTCTCCCACGAATCCGTGCTAGGCCTTGCATGGACCGTGCATCGCTTCAGGGCCTTGAGTTAAAGGTACGTCTTTATCACTTTTTCTCCCACTTTCTCATCTCCTTCTTCCCTTAATTTCTCCTTTCGAATCACCCCTCAAAATTTGTTAAAGGATTCATCCCCAAATATTCACATTTTTCTCAAACTCTAACTCAAGAAGAATCATGTAATTATGGATAAGCTTAATTTCAAGTCGATTTTGCCATTAGTGTGATAATTTCATTGAAAAATTTTACCGAACACTTGGTGTGCATGCTAGTTTAGGGGAGATTTTGAGTTTGATGAATATTCATGTGATGTGTTCGATTTCAGGAAATATGTGAACCTACTATGGGTGGATTGAACTATACTTAAAGGTATTGAATGGGTGCCCACATATATCATGATTGATTTATGGATTGTTTGATTCTATCAACTCTAGTTATAAAAAATAGCAAATTCATTTGGGCATATTATCAAACACATGATGTGCATAACTATTGGGATGAAATATATATAGTAGAAAGAGGGCCCTTGATATATCTTTGTGAATTTTGATGGGGCCCGAATATATTTTTGATGAAAATGACATCAATTTTGAGGTGAATGCATATTATGTCTATCATATTTGATATAGGATGCAAGCATGAATTTGACTTGAGCAAAACAATTGGAAACATACTATACATTGCATATCATATTTAGAGTAGGCATAAATTACTTGGATGTTGTAGTCCAGGGGTAAAATTATGTGCAATATATGCCACATTCATTGTCACATATGTCATCTATATTGTATACATAAGAAGAAGATGATGCAACGTTGGGGCCTCAACGATCCTTCACCACCACACCGTCTCAGTGAGGGCAAATATGTGATTTAGGAATATCCTGTCCATTTTACAAAACTTGGTCTTCTCGAAAAAAAGTTTTGGGGGTGGATGGACATACCCTTTAAATCGCGTATTTGGCCCCAATACAGTATTTTTTTTCTTTTCTTTACTTCTTTCTTTTCTTTTCTCTTCATTTTTATTATTTGTTCCAAATTATGAGTATAAAATATGTAATATAAAACCTAACAACGACTCTTTTTTTATTTTATTTTATGATGATTGTGGTATTGACTGATGTTAATGATGATTTTGCTTTATTTGATAGTGATTATTGATGAATTGAGTATATTATGGAAAAAATGATATTAGTATATGCAATGAATGACTTGAATATCTTAAATTCTGATTAGCATATGAGATTTTGAGCCTATTGAATCTTTCTAGTGTGTTTAGTTGAATAAATGTTAGAATGTCTAGAACTTGTCTATAATTTGCTCAAATTTAACAAAATAATGTGAATTTTGGAAGTGATTTTAGGCCATCTTTGGTAGCCTTGTTATCCTTTCAATTTTGACCATTTGCTCAAAATTATCTTAGTAAACCCCGTTGAGCCTTGAGCCTTTCTTTGATAGCCAAGTTATACTACTCGTGCATGAAAGTAATATAAGTAAAGTGGACTTATTGAATAGAAAAGGAATATTACATGTTTAATGGCCTTGGTGAATTGGGAGACGAGTCACTTCCTAAAAAAATCAAACAACAAAAGTTGTTAAAAATCGGAAGTGACCTCCATAGCTACTAAAACCATTCCTATGACAAATAAGATTCGGTGTTGACTGAATATTTAAAAAGAGTTGATGAAAGAGGTAAAGCCCGACAAAAATCTAGTTGTGTTTGTTGTTCATGAGTTGAATGTGAAAGGTCGTAAATACCAACCAATTCAATGAGTCCAATGTTGATTAAGTCACTTAGTCATATATTCCTTACATTGACCAAAAGCCTACATTACAACCGAATTAAAAGTCCTTTCGGATCCTTAATCTACTTATTGCATGTAAAGGCAAGATGAAATCATGGGCAGACATATAGTTAATTCTTGATTTATTTTAGCCTTGAGTGTCATTTATATTTGCCTATACACTTGAATGTGAGAGATACACGAACCTAGTGAGGATCAATAATTCCAGATATTAAATAAGTACTAGTTGCACGACATGAAGTTTTATTTGCAATATAATTGATTTTGATATAATCATAATGGTTGTTGTGTTTGAAGCATCATTTACTATCAAAACACCTCTTCATCTTGAAATGAAGATTCGTTATCATTATCGAGGACTAATAATAGGTTAAGTATGGGGGTTGATAAACATAGGATTTACGTGCAATTTGAAGTTATTTTGTATAGTTTTTAGGCAATTGCATGTACCTAAGTGATGAGTCAATGATGATTTTGTTATATTTTATTACGTCACGTGTTTATTGAAATTTTGACAGAAAAAAGACAATTAAGGGTGTATAAACCACATCTCTAGTCACACGAACCGTACACACAAACCGATGACTGACCCCGGAGGCACGAACAAGAGCACGGCCAGTGCAAGAACTTGCACGGCCCGCGCTTTAGATCAAAACGACCCATTAGTTGAGCCTCATGAGGCACGGCCCATGCTTGCCTTGCACGACGCAATTTGGTGTGATTCGTGCATATCTTCTCATTCCAAAATAGAGATACGACAGCTATAAAAACCTTAGTCATTATCTAAAAATGAGTAGCTTGGAAACTACAAAGGGATATAAGATTTTAGATTATCAGATTATATACATCAGATTTTAAAGAGAAGATCAGGTATACAAAGGAGGATCAACCAACTAAGTCATCAGAGAGGGAGAGAGAAAAACGAAGATCATTTGGCTCCAATAATTTTCTTTTCTTTTGTTCTTATATGCTAGTACGAGTATCAATATGTTTCCCATGAATTATGTATTGAATATAAGTGGCTAAACATCTAGTGATTTTAGGGCCTGCATGATTATAGATTCATCTGTTTTTCTTTAATGATATTATTTTCTTTTCTATATTTGTTTATGCTTTCTTGATTTGAATGTCGTATGAAATATGTGACCAATAATTGCATATGTGTAATTGATTCATTATTGCCCGGAAGGGAGTAATTGATTAACAGATTATGAATTCATAACATAAACTTGCTAGATCGGGAGATTTATAAGTAATGTGATGTAAATAGATCTTAGGTACAATTGGGAGTTAGATAATATATTGAGAATGGTCAGTGTTATCTAATCTACATTAGATCTAACTTGAGAGAGATGGTCTATCTATATTAGTGATTCTCATACAAATATATAAATTAAATATGATTTGATACATTAAAAGAACTCATATGAGCCATATGAATTAATGTCCCAGAAATCCATATAATCTCTAAATACCCTTAGTTGTTTGAATATGATTTGATATTTATTTTGTGCTTCATTATTTCTTTTATTTTATTTTATAAAATCAATCTCAAATATTTGATTATTTAGATAAAGAAAAATATCATAAACGAATACTTAGTTGAATTTACTATATACAGTTCATATGGATACGATACATGTTCTCATTAATATTTTACTAAAAATTACATTGTGTACTTGCGAGTCGTATTTAAGTGAAATAAAATAGCGAACAAACACACAACTCATAATAAAATATTACAATGAAATGGTAAAATATTAAATTAAATAATCTTATAAGAAAATTAGTTTTTCTTATTTAAAAAATCCAACATTATTTAATTCCTTAACTAAATAAATATATGATTTTGTATATAACTAATCATGCTTGTACATACATTTATATACACATACACACATATTTATATATAGTTATGAAATAAAATTAAGTGTGAAAATTATAAATAAAATAGATTAATTGATCGTACATAAAAAATTAAAATTATTTAATTATATTATAGAAAATTACTTAACTATATTTATAGCTCACCAAATATATATAGTCTAACTCATATTAAAATAATCAAATATAACACAATTAGTAAATAAATAAAGAAGTATATTTTGAAATTAAATATTTCATATATATGATATAAGTTCAAATTAAGGATGGTAAAAAGATGATTAATTGATTATATTATATATATAAAAAATTGAATTATAACATACGAACAAAAGAAAAAAAAAGAAGCTTTTTTGTATATTAAAAATATTTAAAATGTCGCAGCTTAAATAACCAATAGAATAATGACAACAAAACAACATGTCTACCAAATATAAAATAGAAGCCAAAAAAAAAAAATCAAAATTCACAATTGAGCAAGAACATAAAGAAAAATATATTATTTTACATTTTTACACTCTATTTTGCATGTGTGTATATATATATACACACACACACATAAGTTGAAAGTCAAAGAATGAATTTACTCTAATTTGTAGGTGCAAAAAGTAGTTGAAATATGTTAAGATCTAGTTCTGAAATAATTTTTAAATTTATATTTTTTTGTTGAAAAATATTAACTCATTTTTATGTGATATTATCTTTTACAAAAATTTAGATACATACAACTAAACTATCTAAAATATGTAAGAGTGGACAGCTTAGCAAATTTACAAGAATGTCATTTTTCCGCAAAAACCACTATTTTATTAATAAATTCTGAATAAAATAAAAAAAAAACAATTGGGTGTTATTGAATATAGGGATGTGAGATTGTGAATAAATGATCGGCTAATCACCATTTTTACTTTTTCATTTTATTTTATTTTACTTTTTCATCTTAAATTATAAACGCTTATAACTTATTTTTTCAACTTTTTTTTCATGAATAATATATCAAATAAATTATTTTTTCGAGATCTTTAATTTGATATCCATATTGCATATATAAAAATAATTTTTTAAAAATATAAAATAATTTTTAAATTAATTGTAATATATTTTGATATATAAATTATTTTTAAATAAATAAAATTGTGAGAGTTTTATACAAAATAAAATTATATTAAAAATTATATTTTGTATATTATGAATTCTTTTAGAAAAATATATTGTTATTTTATAAAATTATTTATTTATTATATAAAACTAACAAAATCTGACACGGTGTGGTAATATGATACAAAACAAAATGCAAAATTTAATAATAAAATTACTATTAATTATAATGTACTAACTATCATAAACCATACATAGCATGAAAGAAATACTACCAAGGATTAAAAACAGAAATAATAATTTCCAATGGTGAACTCTTTCATTGGGCCCACATCACTAATTAAAATAATTACTTATTATGTCACTTAATTTCACTATTTTCTAATATTTGACTCCTTTTAATTTTGTGTTTCTTTTCCTAGATTATTTAGGACTGATGTCATTATTAAGCATGTAATTAGTCCTTATTTATTGCTATTACTTTCTAACTCACCCGCCCTACCCTACTCGCGCCTTTAATACCCTATATTCCCCTTTCCACAAAACCTGAAAGCCACCTGCTGTTGAAGAGAGAAACCCTAACAAACTTCTCTTTTCTCATAAATCAAGGAAAACCAAAAAGAAAAGGGGAATCATGGTGAGACGAAAAATCAAAATTGAGCGAATTGAGAACAATGCAAAACGACACACGACCTTCACAAAACAGCGGCAGGGCCTGGTGAAAAAAGCCTCTGTGTTCTTTAAGAAGTACAATTCAGCAGGAGCCATAATTACTTTCTCTGATGCCGGAAATTGCTACGTTTTCACCCAGCCTCACATTGACGGGTTGTTGGAGCGAATTGACGTCGAATCTTCTTCTGTATTTTCTGGTGAAGTAGGGAACGGTAACGCCAAGGGAATCGAGGAGGAGGATGAGCAGGTGACTGAGTTGCAGAATAGGATTGGCAAGGCCATGGACCGCGGTAGGTGGGAGGAAGCTGTTGAGTATTTAGGAGCGGATGAAATTAATGAACTGTACGCGGAGATGGAGAGAATCAAGCATGAGTTGGCGGCGCGTGTGAAGGAAATATTGGCAACGGAGAAGGAATCCCTGGAGGTGGGGTGAAGGAGATATCAGCGACCGGGAAGGAATCCCCAGAGGGTGGGTTTGCTGGCGCCGGTGATACGAATTCTTTAATGTACTTGGATTCTTCTATATATATTTCAAAAAAAAAAAGAAATTAACGTTATTTACTTTCTATCGAGATTATTAAAAATTGCATGTTTTATAGGAAATGTGTCCCAACTGCTTTTTCATTGTTTTCTCTTTTTTTAGATGCTCTAGTAATTTGTCATTCTTATGTGCAAGTTTAAATCTAATCATGTAAATATACATTCGGTCAAATATGACGACTTCGTGTAAATTTTGAAATTTAAAACTAAAACATATAATCACACAAATTTTTAATCATAAATACAATCTTGTAAGTTTATCTTATATTGCGCAAACCTTAAATAATATATACATATTTATTTAATAAATAATTTATGTTAAATAAGAAACTACAATTCAGTAAGCACAAAAACGAAGAAGAATTAGATCACATGGGAGATGAAGGGAAAAGAAAAGCAGGAAAAAAAGAAAGATATCTTGTTTTAGATTTGAGAGAGAGAGAGAGAGAGAGCGAGTTGTCACCTTGGATGCCAGGAAGATAAATTAGGGAGGTATTTTTTGTACCTTTCCTTCAAGAGTGGTAGAAAATATCTCTTTTAAATATTTGGTAAAAATAACTAAATTGAGAAATTTCAAATATTATTGACTTCCTTAATTATTATACTTATGCTAATACACAGATTATAAATAAGGAGTTTTTAATTTCTATATTTTGTTTTCTTTTATGAAAATTAAAGAAATGTTAACTTAATTACAAAAGATATATAAAATTTGGAAAAGGGAGCAACGAATAATAAGCATATTTACAAGTTTTGATAAGTAGAAAAAGAAATTCCAAAAGAAACTTGGATTTTTGGCGCAATCCCATGCGAATTGAGACAATTCAATTTTACTAAAATAGTTTCATTAGCTCCCGAGGTAGCGCACTTACGTTTTCCCTTTACTAATAGGGGTCCCGTGGTTCTTATGCCGCTGCGTTTTCCGGCCCTTTTCTTTGAAGCAGAAGCGGGGGCCACCAGAGCTATCTGCATCGAGTCTTTCGATTGAAAGAGGAAGGGAGAAAATTCAAATGCCAGCGCAGAAATAGAAAGAGTCGTGCTATAAAGTGGAATTCTTCTAAGATCCATTGCTCGATTTTGCTGCATGCTCTACTCCCAAAATGCAGAGAAGACTTGCGGGGGCAGAACCGGGTTTCAGTGACTTTGTCCGTGTCAACAAACAATTCGAAATATCTCGATTTTTTTAGAACAGGTCCGAGTCAAATAGCAATGATTTGAAGCAAATCTTTCATTGTTGCCGGTATTGACATGTAGAACGGGACTCTATCTTTATTCTCGTCCGATTAATCAGTTCTTGAAAAGATCTATTGGACTGTGGAGTGAATGATTTTATGAATGAATATTTGATTTTTTCTTCAATGTGGAATGGTCAGGACCCGGAATCTAAGTGCCAATTCTACTTGACCACCGGTTAAACATAGAACCATGACTTTCATTCATAGCGACTCGTCTTTTGTTACTTAAGAGATTTCAAAAGAGAAGAGATTGTCACCGGAGATGTAGAATGTCCCAGTGATGCAACAAGGGTAAGGGTCCCGGATGCAAATGCGCAGATTCACTAGCGCACCAGGTTGAAAGTTGAGTAAGTAAAAACCTACGCTCGACAACCGCCATGGGTGTTTAGACCTAAAAAGGCTTGTTCATCTCTTATGAATCGTCAGGCTTAGCCTCCCCTTGCGCGCCTCCTGCGTGAAGTCATGTAGGCGTTCTCTTTGATCGAGATGAGAAATCGACCCTTCACTCTATCTATCGGAAAGGAAGAGAGCATAGTCCTTTCGTCCTTCTGCTTTTTAGAATTCTAAGCTTGCTAACCATGTACAAAATATCTTAAGAGAAGAAAGGGCATCTCCAAGGAATGTCCAGAAGCCGTAGAAGAAAGCATGGCTGCCCAAGATTTCGGGTGAGTCCGAAGACGTTCACCTTTTAGTTGAATCAACATAAGTGTCTCCTCGAGAGGCTGTCACCCGATCTTTTATCTCTTGTTAAGTAAGGAAAAGTGACTCCGCCTACTAACCACCGGGTGCTGACACCATACTTGCGTCTTCTGTGATCACAAATTCACATATTATTTTACATTACTTGATATGCTTTTGCTAAAATAAATTGTATTTTACCTTTTAATTTCTTTAATATTTTGTTAGAGATTTTCTCCTCTGATTTAATTTCTTTAATATTACCTTGGAGATTTTCTCGATTTTCTCTTCTGAGTGTGAAGAATCATCTGTGGTTAGGAGGGAAATTTATATTATTAATGGTCAAAATAAATAATTGATATGTTTGAATAAGTGATAAGACTGAATAATGTATTGTTATTCAACATTATAATTTAAAAATAAAAATAATTATTTTGTATTCAATTTGAATTGCAAAACAAATATTAACTAGTATTTTTTTATAACTTATTTGATCATTTATTTTTATACCATCAATAGATTTATCCTAAAAGTAAAATTCTTGTGTTGCAACGAGAATTTATTTTAATACAAAATTATTTTTTATATATACTTATCTATAAAAATAATAAATATATTTTAACATTGATTAACTCAAAATATATTATAAATTATTGTGTCTTATTTTTTAAAAATATTACAACGTGACAACAAAGTCATACAAGTTTGAGCACTCCAAAACTAATATTATCAAGAAAGAGAAGTTATATCGAGGGTGAACTCTTTCATTTGACTATTTTTATTAGATTCCAAAAATATGACTCCTTTTAATTTTTTGTTTTCTTTTCTTAAAAAATGTAGGACTTATGTCGTTAATTGTTATTAATGTCTAATCTACCTTGTCCTAATCTGTGCTCAGTTTCTATATATACATTATTTTATAGAAAAAAGTTATGATAGAATATTAATTGTGACAACTAAAAAATATTTAATTTTAAAATTAATTTATTTTTAATTGAAACTCCAACAACTGAAAAATAGAATCTTTGATAATATGAAAATTCTAAAAAACAAACCCAGAAAAGCCTTACAAAAGATGTAATAAACAAATAAAACTAAAAACCTGAAAAACAATGAGAACTAAAATAGTAATAAAAATAATTCGACCTATGTCGCATTAAAGTTGCACCGATTAGTCCAAAACAGATCCACACAACACAAGTAATTCAGATTGTCAACTAGGGAATCGGATGCACCACAGAAGACTTTAGAACACGCCTACAATATGGAGCAGTTGCAACATCTAAAGCACAAGTTAGTTTACACAAAGGCTCTCCAGACAGCCACTCACTTGTGAGGAGATTCACCAGATCTGCCAACAATATTAACTTGGAAATCGCAGCTGGAATCATTTTGAATTGGGGAAAACCTGCACTTGTCTCCTGGCTTTATGTTCCCTTCCTCACAGAATCTAGTCCAGTTAACGGTCAATGCTTTAAAGGCAGATATGTCAGGGTGCAGAACCGGCAAGATCCTTCCAAGTGAGTTTCTCAGATATAAAACACTCCCTATCCCTTTCTCTCTCCTGAACCTCCTCCCTGAAAGTGGTGGAAATTCGGCCGGCAACTCCTGCACAAGCATAACAGACAAGTCAACAAAAACATGCAGATATAAGAAAGGACATATCAGAGACGAGAGGCTAATTAACAGCATCGAGTTCCAACAACACAAAACCAAACCACAGGGAAAGAATTTAATTTCTAACTCATTTGAGTAGAATTATAACATGGAAAATGGTATTATAGTACATGTATTTTTTAATATTTATATTGCACAGAGCCTAACTTAGCTCTGGTAACAAATTTAAACATCGGATAGGACCTGTTGCAGCACTACGAACTTGGTCGGATCTGTACCAGCTGGCAAGAGTTGGCAGGTAAAAACCTTTTGTCTTAAATACCATTAAAGCTTAATATAGCTTGAGTTTTGTAGACTAAAAAGATTGAAGAATCCCTTGACCTGCTAACTGATTAAATTAAAATGATGGCAGAAACTAACATATTCTTGAATAATCGACATCAAGCAATAGCTAAGAAGCTCGATCTATAACCTGTAATTGCATCAAATAAATTGATCGAACGCCTCCATTGTATATGAACCTTAAATAGCAATTATGGATAGTTATCCAAAGGCCAACCCTAAAGTTTGGTCTGCATATAATGATGACAGATTCAACATAAATCTAACTTTCAAGGCCTGGATCTTGAAAGTACAAAACAGATGATATCTTTATCAATTATGGATGAACTGAAAATCAGATATGGTTATGCGATTCTTTTAACAATACTAATAGTTTGATAATACTTCTTGGGTCCCAAAGCATTTATTGATTAGGACGAAGGACGTACCAGGTAGTACTGTAGTAGTTCTGAAAACATACATTCCAATTCAAAAGATATCCTATCAATTTAAGCTAACCTAAAATATAAACTTCTTGTGGAGGACGTACCAAATAGGAGTACAGTACCAATAACTCTCAATCCATACATTTAAGGGCAATAGTGTTAAAGAATACAAAACTCTTACCTTCAATTATTATCTATAAATCTTCAGTGCTGGCTTAAATAGATTCTTTAATTTTGGGATGCAGGGATGACAATTACAAACATGCATGTTTACATATTAAATTACTAAAATAGTTAAGTTTAAAATATTGAATCTCAATGGAAAGAGTAAATTTAATAAATCTTAAAGGAGATTTTTGTACTTAAACCAAGCCCCTCCCAGCCTCTTCTCTAAAGAGATTTCTTTAATTTTCCTTATAACTTAGTTTGGTATTCCATTGTTGTTGACAGGACTTCATCCCATCTTAATAAAGCCTTCCTAGTAGTAAATACTCGGTTATATGAAGCTGACCTTAGATTAAGCTACAATATAAGGGCTAAATCAATAAAGTCAATTAAGTTTTAAGTAATACGACAAAATTGCATTTATACATTGAGATCATGCAATCAGGCATTTATTTAGAATTAAAGAATAAAACGCATTGAGACTTTTCATTTTCATCACATTGATATCTTAAGTATGGCAGTTTTTAAGATACATATATTCATGGGAACTGGTGATCATGTCACAGCTTGACAGGAATTTGAGCACCAATCAACTTGAAGACAATTCTCACAGTCAAATCACAAAAAGATGAGAGGAAAGACCTAGAATACTATACCCATAGTTTACTTTCACTCTTGATTAATTAACATGTTTAGAAGTCCTTAGCGACTTTACACCTATCTGAAAGATATATACCTTAACGATAATATGATGGTGCAAATGAAGAAGTATTGAGAAGCAAGATAATATGCACTTTAGACTATGTTCTATCAGTTACAACCAGAACTATTTAAATAAGACCAGAATGCATGGGTAACGAGCAAATAAGAACAAAAGTAAAAACACAACGAGGACATGTCAGTGCTGAGTTCGGCTGGTATACACAGGTATTTAAGATGCCATTAGCTAAAATATACAAGAAAGAAAACAATCTAAAATATAAAAACACGAAATGAAATAGAGTACCAGGTATGATTTGGTTTTCACTTCTACTGAAAAGGGACTAATAGCAACCGTTGGGCCTGTATCATATGACTCATCACACTCAACGTTTACTTTTGTAGAAAACATCTGACCATGGTTCCCCACCATAGCTGGCTCTTTCCCTGCATTTTCTGAAGGAATTCTACAGACAATTAATGGGTATTGTGTGCATGTGTTCTTGAGAACTAGCTGCAGCACATAAACAATAAACATATATGCAAAGCCCAAAGGAGAATATCTTAAAAAAGCTCAAATGATAAGAAGTACAACAAGAACGCACCGCAATATACATGAGGAAGACCATTGACTTCATCTTTCATTTCTACCCGTTCTTTCTTGATAGCATGTTTACCTGTTTAGAAATTTTAAGCCAATCAATGCAAGTTAGACTACAACATGCAGCATATAAAATGAAGCTTCAAATCTTTTGCATGTACACAGAGGACATAAGAAAGAAATGCAAACCAAATGGATCTTTAAAAACTGAACTGGAGACTGGAGGTTCATGCAACCTTCGTTTTACCACATGCATCCCCTCTGCAATCTTACTGCTGCATGAAGAAGGAGATTTGCCACTTGATTGAGAGACATGGTTATTGCCTGATGCATCAGATTATCACTTGTTAATAAAGAAAAACATGACAATGTATGAACTTTTATGTAGCAATATTGAAAAAAAAAAATGATAGAACTATGAATCAGCTGTACAAATATCTCCTACCATTCCGAGCATTGGAAACATCATCCAATATGCCCTTGCTCAGATTTCTCTTTTTGGAAGGTTTCTTAAAAAGCTGGCCAGTACCAATGCCACCGAAATGGCCAGCAGCCTTACTGGAATGGGCTACTGCCTTTTTAGTGTCTCCCTTTTCAATAGTCTGCTTTGCAATTTCAGTATGAGAAGACACTTTTTTTTTTTCCTAAAACTTTCTCAGACTCAAAATAGAGAATCCCACAAGAACAACATTTCCTCTTATTCATTATTTTAAGCGTCTCTGACTTGTCACCAGAATGGCCTTGAATATAACTTCTATTTACCACACCCGTTTGAGCATCATCTCCTATTGTTTTGGTCAGCTCTGCATCATCATCAGAAGGGTCTAATTTTGTGCTTGGAACTTTTTGAAATTTTCTTGGTTCAGATGTTATGTTCTGCATCTCAGAGATTGGCACGTCATGCAAAAAGTTGCTATCATCTACTTGATTGTTTCCATCATTTCTGTTGATCATGCAAACTGGTTCCTCCATGTTCATATATACTGGAAGAGGTTGCACCCTTCTGGAGTCGGCATTTTTCACTGCACTATTGGTTTGAGGATTCTGAAATTCAGATTTAACAGCAACAGAAGCGACTGGGGTGGGTTTATCCCCTGAATTGACATCCGCGGTCTGAATTGGTTCATCTTCAGAAGGTGTTACTTCACCTCTTCTGGGCCTTTTGTTCGACCGAGGCATTTCAGTATTAAAGTTGATCCTCTCAACTGCAGATTTTCCATATATCCGGACAAAAAAATGGCTTCCCTTAATATATTTAAAAACTACCATATGTCCTTCTTTCAGACCATGGTCTAGGAAAAACCTTTGCCAACCCTTATGGAATGCAAGACGACCTTTGACTTTTGACAAAGTTACAGACCATTGCTTCCCATTTCTATCTTCAATCTGAGTTTCTTGATAAGCCAAGTGCTGCACTGTTCGAGCAAACTCAGGAGGCAAGTGCTGCAAAAAGAAATAAATAATTTATATAAGATCTTTGTTTGACAAAAAAAAAAAGGTGCAACCTTCAACAACAAAAATTTGACCACACAAGACTATCAATGAATACTACCTTAACAATGATAATAGGAGCATTATGTCTCTCACATGCAGCCAGCTCAAATACATAAAACCACAAGTTCCATAACCTAATGAACAAAGGAATCATGTATTTTTATCCCAAAAATTCATAAATTATAAGCCTTATTATCCAATACTTTTCTTTCTTGTACATAAAATTTTTATGCAAAAATTTGAAGTGAATGTACCGGCACCTCTGGCAAATAGATTGGATTCTGAGTGTTTTTTATGTGGAACAAGTTGAGGATAATTATTGGGCTACAACGGATCGAGCTAGAAAGTGCAACTAAGTTTAGGCTATATTATTGCTATTTTATTTTTATTTTTATTTCCTTTTCTATTTATGATTCCTAGTTATTTTATTTTGTTTCCTTTTTCTATTTTGTTTTGTTTCCCTTTTCTAATTAGGATTTTTGGTTCTCTATAAATAATCATGTAGTCTTTCATTTCCGAGAGCAGTTGAATAATAAATTATGTTTTGCAATAGAATTCTCTTGAATTCGCGTTCATGTGAAGATTGATTTTCTTCTTATTTATACTTCCCGAGACAGTTTTCACCTAACACTCAAGAAAAAGTTGCACTCCCCCTCCCCCCACCACAAAAAAATACAGATCAAATCATCAAAATGAGGTTTTGTCTTGGAAAAGCTGGGAGCAAATTAGAATATACTCCCCACGCACTGGATTTGCAGTGTTTTTAAGAAACTAGGCTGGTCTGCATGTATTCTCAAATAATATATATAGAAACCAAAAAATTAAATTGTTGAAATGTTTCAAGCATGCATTTAGCACTTCAAACTCATATGGTGCACTCTAGCATTGGCACCTAGAGCATATATACAAATAAGGTTGTGAGATGCCTATAAGTATCAGATGTAGCTGACATGCCATTAAATGGGATCACATGACTCGCCTAACACCAAAAATATGAGGAATAAGTAAAGCCGCGGACTGAATCAACAGCAAATTGAAGTTACAAACCGGTCTATGACTTCTAAATTATACACACACATATATATGGAAAAAACATCATTAACGATTTTTCACAGAAACGTGACACGTTTGACTTTACTAACATACCATAACATACTCAGAAAATTATAGTTCAGATATTTGACAATATCAAAGTTAACGAGCATAAGCTTTAATTTGCTTTCAACTTTTATTACAACATTAATTTGTTGTCGTGTGTATATTAAAGTTTTCAATTGTGACTAAAGAAGCATGAAATTTTGAAATGCACACGACATAGTGGCAGCAGCCCTCCTTCCAAATGTTGGATTATGATATACATATACAATGATTACATTATGGTTATACTCTATACGTAGAACATACACTCGTGCAGTACAACACAAGATAAAATATTGTTATAAAATAAATAGTTCAAATTACTTCACCTTCCTCCAATTACAAGCATTAAAATCCTTAATAAATCGAAACTTAGATCAAGGAAGAGAAGAATAGGACTTTGTTCTCAGTTGTCTCAATCCGTCTTTCAAGTTGGCACATTCACTTGTTATATGTATACTTCCTATGCGCCGTTTTAACCAAGACAAGAAAAGGAACATTGTGATTCCGGTGTATATAAAAGGTTGTGCCCCAGAAACATATCTGGAGGCGAGCAAGAATGTTTGCTATTCTTAGCTTCAAAATCAGGAATTATTTTGATCTTGAGCAGTACATTAACACACACACACAACCCCAAAGAGCAGAGATCATGCAACTTTTTAGAAAGTTGCAATCTTGCTCACAAATAATTCAACAAAATCTACATCAGCTTTTATATTTTCTGGTTCTTGTTTTTTTTTTTTTTTTTTTTTAAATTGAGAACTGTAGCAGCATTATTCGGCCCTACACACAGCAGACAAACTGGGGGATACGAAATTTGAAAGTCGAAAACGGGCTCCACAAGTTAAATTAATGTCGATCCGCGACTTAAAACATTTTAAACTTCTTCTACATCTATTATTGAAAGAGCCTGTCATTTGTGATTAAGATACTAGATCAATGCTGCATATTTACACACACACACACACACACACATATATATATATATATATATATATAGAGAGAGAGAGAGAGAAGGTAATAACATATAAAAATAAACATCATATCCCCAATTCCACACCAAACAAGCTAATTTAAGACGAAACAAAAGAAAACAAAAGGAAGGAACTATATCGTACCAGAACTTCTTTGCCGTCATCACCATATATGACCTTGACAAATCGAGAGACTACTGGTGAAATTTCGTTCAAGTTGCCATGAAGTTCCTTGCATCTTTTAGTGCAATCATAACATGTTACGCCTCCGGAAACCATGATCTTTTGTATGAATCTAGCCTTACCTTTTTCCGTCGCTCACTCAATAATCGCCGACGGCGGGATGGTTGGTGACTGGGATATTTCAAGGCTTAAACAAAGGGTTTTTATTTGGGGTAAAGATGGCGTCAGTCTGTTTACCTTAGTTGAAAATATGGACTTATGAGTTATTATGTTTCTGCCTAAATTTAAATATTATTGGATTTTGCCATTTTGGCTGCATCAAATTCAATTTCACATTACAATTAAAATCAGATAATACTTTTTATTTATTATGTTTATGTTGCAAAAAAATTTAGATATTGCAACCAAAAATAATATTTTTTGATCCGGCTAAATTTAAATATATGATTTTAACGATATTATAATTATATAATTTATTATTTCTATTTTGTATATCTTATTCTAAATTTTAATATAAATTGTTGTCTCGAAATAATTTTACATTTTTGAAAGATTTCATCCATTATTAAGTTAGTGTTATAAAATTTGTATTCAATATGGCCACATTTACCTCGCCTCATTAGTTTTGATAAAGTTTGATATCATACTTTATCAAATGTGTATTTTATTGGATGAAAATAGTGAATTTATTTATTAATCTTAATTTCAAGGATAAAATGGGTGATGATTATTCTGCCCTTACTTATATGAACTTGTATGTCGCCCGTGCGGTGCACAGGTTATTATTTTTAACTAATACTTAATAAAATAAAACTTAAATAAATATTAATAATAGTTTTTATATAAAATTTAAACAAACTCGTGGTTGTTCCATATCTTTTTTACTTATGTGAACAACCATAATAGTCAAATAAATTACAAAATATAAAACAATATAAATATCTAAATAACACAAAACTATTAAAAGAAAATAAATAATGTAATTAGAAAAAAGTTTTTTTGTTATTTCAATTATCTCATATTTTCATTAAATAATAATTTATTAATTTTATATAATAATCATATTTTTACTTATGTTGGTATAAATATAGATTCACTTATTTAATATATTTAAGAAAAAAATAAAATAAATTGATTAATAATATTTAAAAAAATTAAAATATATAATAATTTTATTATAAAAAATTATTTAATTAATCTTTATGTACAACTCAAAACAAATATAGTTAGTCCAACCAAGTCTAATAATAAAATATAACCTAAATAAATAATTGGAATATTTGAATATAATTTCTCAATTTAATATATATGAATAAGTGTCAAAATAAAGATTGTAAAAAAAATTAATTTGACATATTTTACGTTCGAAACAGTTAAAAATGAAAAAAAAAATAGTAATTAAAGAATAAAAAACATGTTAAAAAAGAAACAAAGTGAAAAACATATTAAAGTAAATTCATAATTGAATGACAAAAACATCACATTTACTTTTTTTAGAAATTAAAAAAGCTGAAATAATTATATATATATATATACACACACACACCCAAACAGAGTCTTATCTATTTTTAACAATAAGATAAGGGAAAAATAAAATTCTTGCTAACTTTAGAGGGCTTGTATTTTATATTAGTAAAGATAAAATTATTTGACCTTTAAAATTGTTTCCCCCTTTTTTTTTCTTCCCTTGTTCGGAGGATTTCTCATTGGATAATGCATTCGAGAATTTAAATACTTAAAATCTAATAAGTGGATTCATAAGTGAGTTTAATGTTTGCATCTAGTAAATGCTAGTAAAATTAAAATCTCGAACATGTTGGCTCATTGGCCTCTTTTTTTTTTTTTTTTTTTTTGGCCATGTTCATCAATTTAATGGGTTTTGTTTAAATTCAATTTTATTTTATCGAGATTGTTTTGAGATGTCTTTTTTAGGATATTATAGTAGAAACAACATTGAAATAGTTGGTATAAATTTTGTCAAGTTTTTAATGTAATTGTGGAATTGTTAAATTAATTTAATTTTTATATCATGTTCAGTCTCATATTTATCAATACAACTTTATTCTTATATTGGAAGTAAACAAAGCAAATAATATAAAAATAATAATTGATAGAGAAAGATAAAACGTACGAGAGAAATATTAGATAATTTTGTTTATAACTTCATATCAATATACAAATTTCATGCCATAAGATCACAACGACGAAGGAAACTCAATGTAAGATTGATTTTCAATTCCAAGTCTTTGATCTTGAAAACCTTTAAATCATCTTCCTTCATTATTTCTCCTTGCTCTCATGTAAATATGGATATAAAGTATGATGTGGTAAATCTTGAAGAAATGTGGAAGACCTAATATACAATTCTCCTCTAAAAGAGTTCCTAAAATAAGTCCAATTTGAAAAATTAATGATTAGTTGACTCTCACTGTGTAGGCTCTTGCAAGGTCACACACTACGTGGCCACGTAGCCCAAAACTTGGTGAGGAAAATCTAGCAATCAATGGACCCCGCGCGACCCATGCAAACCAAACTTTACATGGCTTATCAATGTACCCCCTACGACCCATGCAGACAAAACTTTACATGGCTTGGCTATGCAACTTAAAACTTTTTATAGAAAATCTAGTAGTTAATGTACCCAGCACGACCCATGCAAATCAAACTTCACATGGCTTGGCTATTCAACTTAAAACTTCTTATAGAAAATCTAGCGATCAATGTACCCCGCACGACCCATGCAAACCAAACTTTGCATGGTTTGGCTGTGTAACTTAAAACCTCTTAGAGAAATCTAGCAATGAATGTACCCCGCACGACCCATGCAAACCCAAACTTCAGTTTTTTTGTTGCTTTTTCATATGTTTCTTGTTCCTTCTTCTATCTTCCAACATCCTCCAAAGAAAAGATTGTTCTTCGTTATACTATATTAAGACCCGCACAATGCATGGGTAGTATTAATGTCTCTTTTTAGGGAAAAAAAAAAAAATATATATATATATATATACACACACACACACGCACATGTACATATATTGTACTTCCATAATATTTTGAAATAATATTTTAGTGGCTGGTAAGTTCTAGACGAAAGATTGCGCCATGCACATATCGATATTAAATTTTGTCGTTAAACAATTGTTTGATCTTAGCGTAACTCTCTGTAGCCTGCAACACTGTGCATTGACATCACCTTTCGTCTTGTACATTGTCTTTATTTTAACTGCATTTTCAAATACTCCTACTTAGAATGGTCTATCGAAGCAGAGTTGCTAAGAAAACCATATCAGTTCATAAATTTTGCTTCAAATCCTCGCATAATAACAATTAAATTATTATGTTTTTAATGTAGAAAAAGTCCATCATTATTGTTGTTGTTGTTATTATTATTATTATTATTATTATTATTATTATTATTATTATTATCATCATCATCATCATCATCATCATCATCATAATAATTTGTACTGAACCTTCATTATTCTATATGATCTGTTGTAATCTATTATTTACAACAGGAAGTTTAGGCATAGCCTGTGTAAGAGTCCAATGTTCTGAAAATTTAATTTCTTCCCATTTAATGGCTCTTCGAGTAGTAATATTAGATTTTCCAAAATTTGTTTCAATTAAAATAGTCTCCTTAGACTTTTTATCTACTCTTTTACACATAGGATTAAGAGTATATAAAGGTTTAAAATATATACGATAACAGATGCATATGACTCCTGTTCCAGTAACATATTTATAATTTTCTGTGCAAACATTTCAGGTCAAAGTGTCCAAAAAATCAGTTAATGAAACTGAAATATTTGAATAAACATCAAAATAGACTGGTCCATGTGCCAGACTAGATTGAATCATTCCCATGATAGAATAGGTAAAATCCAGATTTCTGGCATCTCTAAGGGTTGCCACGAACATTTCTGGTAGACCTTCTAAAGTTAAAGGTCTAAATGCAATTTGAATGCATCCTATATGAATAAAATTATGGGTATCAATAAAATGTGAAATATCTCTTTCATTTAAGAGACGAATAGTCATCTCCTTATCATTAAGAGATGTAGCTGATTCAGTAGTTTTAACTACTTGTTTGAGACCTAATTTCTCAAATGTTCCTAGTTCATAAACCAGATTCGATTTTATTTTAGGAATAGTCCATTTATTTAATAAATCTAAATTTTCAGGAATATCGTATTCCTCAATTCTATTGTTTTTAACAGTAGTTTTCTTATGAAATATATTCATAAGGATAAAAGGTGTTAGATCATAGATCAACTTAGACATATTTCTACTTCCATCTCTCTGATACCATTTAAAACCCAGGAGTTAATAATAAAACCAAATGGACTAAGATTCAATTATAGACAGGTCAGGCACTTTTACTGATTCAGGAGTTATTATTGAGGACCCCCTTAGTTGAATAAGCTTACAAGAAAAACCCCCACAAACGTCTGCGCCTTCACTTGGCTTTACGGCAACAAGGGCACGAAGTAGACTTATACGACCGTGGGTAAACTCAAACCTGATTCAAACCTTCCTTATCCTATAATTGATTCTAGTTATTTGATTTTAATCATGTTTTCAAAACCTCAAAAGGTTTGGAACCATGTTAGTAGAAACATAAAAAGCCATGCTATGATCTAACACAATGATCTAGCCGGCTATATTAGGCGGCTGATAAATCAAAGTAAAAATAAAAAAATAAAATTATACAGAAATTTAAAATTTAGACTTACACTTTTATTGTGTTCAGTAGCAGTTTATTGATAATATAACTTGAAGATTACAAAGAGAGAGTGGAGAGAGAAAAAAAGAAGAGAGAGGCGAGAAAACTCAAGTGTGGCTCTACAAATGAAAAACTACATATTTATAAAGGAAGAGCCAGACATGAATCCCCGGATTCCAAACTAGAAAATGAATAGTAGCTCTTTACAAAGGTCAAAAAGAAAACAGGAAAAAGCTAATTTACAAAAGCTGCTTTATAAAAGCAAAAAATGACAAATATGTCAACATCAGTTCTTGGTGATGAATATGTCACTATAGATCATCTTGATTAACTTTCTTCTGAAGTTTCTTCATTCATGGAGAAATTTTATCTCTTGTATCCGATATTCTGGAATCTGATTTTCCATAATCCTTCCTTGGAAGCTTGATAAAAACATTCAGGTGGAGAATGATATTTTTCCATGCACTATTAAATTTGTTGTCTTGGAATTCCATCATCTCCCAAGCTTGATTATAAATTTTGCCCACTTTTGCGCAATTTTTTGCAAGTTGTTGTGGACTGCTGAAATTTTCAAGGAGAATAGAAAGAGATTCCTTTCTGTTTTCTTTCCAGATATTATCTTGATTTTTCTTCCATTGATAATAACAGAAACATCTGGGACAATTAAGAAAATGATCTGTATTCATTTTGTTTCTTTAATGAAAGAGTCTTTAAGCTCTTCAAGGGTTTCAAATAAAGCCGGATCAGGAACATCATCATCAGGGTCCTGAGAATCTTGTAAAATACTAGTGAATTGGTTTTCACTAGTTTCGGACCTCATCGAGGTATCATATTTTGAATCTGATCCAATATTTTTAGAAATATCTTTTTTGATTTCAGAAACAAACAATTCAATCATCTGTTTCTGAGAAAGTATCCCAGCATATTTCTGGGTTAGAACTTTGAATGGACTGATATTATCATCTTCTTTTTCTTTTTCTTTCAGATCTTGCTTATAAGCTTTGATCTTTTCATTTATTTTTTCAAATGTTTCTTCCGAAAATAATTTTTCGATTTCTGGGTCTATTCTCATCATTTTTTTCCAAAATTTACAACGGCTGATACGCCATAAACAAGGTGCACCATAGCTGGTATAACCTACTAATGGTGTCCATTTCCATATCCATGGAATGCCAAATTCAATAAAGAA
Source organism: Caryopteris x clandonensis (assembly GCA_028749325.2). NCBI lineage: Eukaryota > Viridiplantae > Streptophyta > Magnoliopsida > Lamiales > Lamiaceae > Caryopteris > Caryopteris x clandonensis. The sequence continues at coordinate 680,307 of JAPYKT020000033.1, read as the reverse complement.
AAGACAAGTTGTCTTTCCCTCAATGAAATTGTCAGAATTTTTTCCCTGTATGACAGGGGAGACTGATATCCAGTCTTTCATAAGACCATGAAAAATGTCTGGCAAAATTTTTGTCGACGGTCCAAAAGTTCTCCACCATGTAAAGAACCAATTTGGAATTTGTTTGTGGAATATATTCTCACAAATTTTTATAAACCAAGAGTGTTTATGCCTCTTGTTCTCATATAAGAGAGTTTTTTCAAAGCTTTCGATATAATCGAAATAATTGAATTTAAAATTCAGGTTATGAACCTGAGAAAAGAATTTATTTTCTGCTAATGGAGATATACCCCATTCTTCAAAAGATATAATCTTTTTTATAACAATTTTGGAAAAGTTGTAATCTTTTCCTTTTTCTCCAGAGGAGAAGTGATTAATCTCAACACTATTAGTGGAGAGAAGGAGATTTTCATAGAAACCTCTTTGTTTATAAGACCCATACACGTATGACGTGTTAGAAAGATATATTTTCATAATGGTCCAAGGACTATTAGCCCATTGTATATCTCTTTCTTTTATAAGAAGAATAATTTGCCGATCAATATTTTCGACAAATAATCTTTCTGATTCTTCTTCTTTTGCTATATTAGCATAAGGAGAGATATCGCTCTCTTTTTTATTTTGTTTATGTTTCGAGAATTCTTGAAACTCTTTATCAAGATCGGAAGTATTACCTCCATAAGAACTTGTTGTATTAGCAATATTTTGTGCAACCAATTTCTGTTTTCCATGTTGCACCTGTGCTTTGGATTGAGGGTTATAACCCCTTCCTCCTCTTCCTCTATTAGAGAAATAGAAATTATGATCTGGAAAACTCATTCCAGCAAAAATTCACGTGAAAGAAAATCAAGTAAATAATTATCAATGTTTTTTTATGAATAATAATGAAGTCAAATGGAGCAAGATGTGATTGCCATCTGGCAAACATCTGCTTGGACACATCATGTTTAAAATCTTTTTGAAACATGAATTTTGCTGCATTGCAGTCAGTTTTAATAATAAATTTTTTATTATATAAATCATCTTAAAATTTTAAAACACACTTGACAATGGCAAGAATTTCTTTAGCCACTATAGAATAATTTTTCTGGGCATTATTCCATTTCTCAGAATAAAAACGAACAAGATATTCTTGTTTCTTATGGGGATCAACCTGTTTGAGGATTCCTCCATAACAAATGTCAGAGGCATCGGTTTCAACAATTTTTTCCCATAAGGGATTTGCCAACATAAGACATGGAAGGTTTTTAACATTTTCTTTAATCCTTTGAACAGCCTTGGTATGATTTTCATTCCAATGTGGAGGATTCTTTTTAAGTCTATCATATAAAATAGCAGTATCTTCATTAAGATTTTTTATATATGAAGAGATGTAATTAAGACTTCCTAAAAACTTTTGTAATTAGGTTTTATCAGTAATGATATCTGGAAATTTACTTCCAAATTCAATACTTCTCTGAATAGGAATAATATTTTCTTTGTCAATAATATGACCAAGAAATCTAATACTAGATTGAAATAAAATCATTTTTGGCTTTGAAATAACAATGCCACTTTTAATAACAATTTCTTTAAACATATTTAAATGTTTAAAGTGTAATTCAATATCTTTAGAAAAGACAAGGATATTATCAATATAAACAATGATAAAATTGCTAAATGGATAAAAAATGTCATTCATAATTTGTTGAAATTCTGAAGGAGCATTTTTTAATCCAAATGGCATAACTATCCATTCATAATGTCCAAATGGGACATTGAAGGCAGTTTTATACCTGTCAGATTAATTAATTTGAATATGCCAAAAACCATATTTTAAATCAAATTTAGAAAATATTAAGGCATTAACAAGTCTATCAAGGAGATCCTTCTTATTAGGAATAGGATGTCTAATCCATTTTAAAACCTTATTAAGAGGTTTATAATTTATAACAAGTCTAGGAACACCTCGTTCCTGCTCAGAATGTTTATTAACATAAAATGCAGTATATGACCAAGGAGATTTTGAAGAAGTTATTAACTTCTTTTGAAGTAAAGAATCAATTTCCTGTTTACATAACTCTAAATATTCAGAGTTCATTTGACCAGGTCTAGCCTTGGTTGGAATATCTTTTTCACAAAAATTTTCTTCATATGGAAGAGAAATGATATACTTTTTTCTATCCCAAAAAGCATTTGGTAAATCAATACAAATATCAATAGAAAACTTATTATGAATAAGTTTAATTTTTTCCTGTAATTTAGGATTTTTGAGTTTTTCTTCAATAGTTAGAAAATTCACTTCTTCTTTTAATGAATTTATTTGAAAAGTTTTTCTTTCAATCTGTTCTTGTGGTTCATTAAGAATTCTATGAACATGTTTTGTAATAAAATCAAAAGATATTGGTTTTCCTTCAAAAAAAGGTACCAATTAAACCTTTTTCATTGACTAGAGTCAGTGGATAAATTTTATAAATGAAAGGTAAGTCAAGTATAAGCTGGCTTGAAATATTTTTAGCAAGAAGAAAACTTGTTGGAATACAACAGTTATCTTTGCAAATAATGGCTTTTGGAATTTTGAAATTAATATCAAGACGTTCACCTCCAGCATGAGAAAGTGAATGAGTGGTTTTATGAAAATACCTGGTAGGAATTAATCCTTCCTGTATAACATTTAAATCAGCACCACTGTCAATCATGGCAATAAAATCAATTTTTTGATTTTCTATAAGAAGAGTGATTTTAGTATACCACTTTTGAGATATGATAATGGAAATAGTAGGCAAGTAATTTTTCTCTAATGGCATAAGATGCTCAATAGAATTATTAGGAGTATTATCAATCTCCTTTTCTTTATTATTTTCAAGAAAACAAATTCTTTGATGAAAATCTTTATTAATATGATAAAGATTTTTTATTTCTTTTTTGAGATTATCAATCTCATGAATTAAATTCTGAGTAGAAACAGGATTTTGTTTTTCATACTTCTGTCTAAGAAGTTTATTAACTTCGGACATGAAGTATGAATTCTCAGTATTTTGAGAAACAATTTGACTAGTATTACTAGTAGATGGAATATCTTCCATTTGATCAATAATATTAGTTCTTAAAAGAGGATCTTTGAGTCTTTTCAGAAATTCTAATATATTATCGTTAGTTAAGACACTTAAATTAAGGTCTTGAAATTGAGACATGAGTTTATAAAACTCATGTGTACTTTCAGTATTACTAATTTCTTTTGAAGGACGAATACAAGGTTGTCCTTGTATACATGCTTCACAATCTTCACTTTCTGATAATAAAGATTCATTATCAAGAAGTTGAAGATCTTCAGAATCATTAGATTTCGAGTATTCAGTATATGAACTTTCTGATTTATTATTATCATAATCTAAGACAATTTTACAATTTTTTTCTTTTAATTCATTATCAATATCAAGGGCTTTAATTTTATCTTTTGCCCAACACTGGTTAGCATAATGATCAGGTTTTTTGCATTTTCTACATATTATAGAAAATTCTTTTTTCTTTCTTTTATCTTTTTTATAAAAAGATGATCTAGAATTTTTCAATTCCTTTTTTCTATCAGAATAATATCTTTTCTTTCTTTTAGAAAGTTTTACTTCTCTAATATCTTTAGAAGGGCGCTTCTTTCCTTTAAAAGGATTTTCCATACCAAATTGACCACAAAATTGGCCAACTTGTTTTTTCTCAAGCAAACTTTGCTTTCTAATTTGGTTATTTTATTTCAACTCATTACATAGGGATAAACCTTCTTGTATACAAGTTGATATTAAATTACCATAAGTATAATTATCATAAGGTATAGAAATATTATCTTGCCTAAGAACTTTACGAATTCTTTCAGCAAAAAGACTAGGAAGGCCATCAATAAATTTGGCTTTCCAATGACTGTTATTACAGTCTGGTAACTCAAAGATACGAGTTAAAAATGTATCTTTGTACCATTTGAAATCAGACAATGTTTTACATCTAATGTTACTGAGAAGAGTTCTAATATTCTCTCCATTATTTGTAAACCTTCCTGTAAAATTATCAATTATTGTGAGAACTAAAGAATAAACAGCATTCTCAACAGGAATATTATCCTCAACTTTAATTGAATTAAGAATAGAAGATTTATGTTCTTGGGACAAATAATTATCTCACCAACCTTTAAGTTGGCCTGTAAAACCAACAGTAATCATGACCGCAATATTTTTATCAGTATTACCAGATACTTTACACACAATACTATACATCATCATACGGTGTGCAAGATTATAGATGTGTCTATCAGTGCAACCATCTAAATTCCATTCATAAATACTTTTTCCATTATAATTATTGGAAAGAAACATTCTTCTTCCTCATGAAGAATATCAATAGGAGAAGGTCTATTATAATAATACCTACTCTGAGTGGGTCTATCAGCCCATTTTATTTTGTTTATTTCTTCTGTATTATTTACAGAAATAGAAGAAAGGTTTTGAAATTCTTTTTGTAATTCTTCTCCATCATCTAAAGCTGAAATATTAAAAGCTTTAAACTTTTCTTCAAGTAATTTTTCTAAATCAGAAACTGAAGATTTTAACTTAAAGTTCTTTATTAAAGGAGGAGATTGGATTGAAGAAGAAACAACGGATGAGATTTCCTTTTTCTTTTCAATATGAACATCAGGTTTAATCTGATTAATGGCTGAAATATTTTTTTCAACTCTATCATGCAGAGATATCATCTCTTCACCGAGAATGGTTAAATACAAATTTGTATAGTTTTGATTTTCAATCAATTGATTTATATGTTTCGTGGTAATGGGAAGCATATTTGTTTCAAAAATCATTGAAAAAGCTGTAAAGTTGAAAGACTTATCATTCTTTTCAATTTGAAAAGGTTGTTGGGGTGGATATACAGATTTTTGAATCTGTCCAGAAGTAAGTTTATAACTTCTTTCAATTACAGAAATTTGATCAGTAATAAAGGTTTTAAAAAACCAAGGAACATAATGAATAATTTAGTTATGTTCTTCACAGAATTTATAAAAACTGTAAACAAAGAAAGTATATTCTTTCTTAGTAAAACTTTTAAAATACTATTTTCTAAATGGTTCCCATTTGGGTGTATAAAATTATGTATTAATCTGTCTTCTGATAGTAGATCCTTTTGAAAAGTCAAGTTTTGATGTACTATTCATATTAAATAGTAAAATTCATTTGTGATACTGTATCAGTATCTTTAATGTTATAAACATTATTATGTAAAATCTTATTTTTATCAATAACAATATTTTCAATATGATCTTCTTGAGATTTATCATCTTCTTGAAAACAAGAAGACGTTGATGCTCTAGAAGTCTGTGGAATTTCCACATCATATTGAAGAGGTGAAATGAAAGTATGATTTGAATGAACATAAAGGAATTAGTAAATCGTTGGTGAATCAAGAATGGTTTGAGGATCAATATGAAGATCTAGATAGAACAAAAGAGGGTCATATCTTGTTAAAGATCTTGTGGAAGATATTAACTTCCTTTGTTCACAAACAAATTTAATTTGTACTGAACATTCATTATTCTGTATGATCTATTGTAATCTATTATTTACAACAGGAAGTTTAGGCATAGCCTGTGTAAGAGTCCAATGTTCTGGAAATTTAATTTCTTCCCATTTAATGGCTCTTCGAGTAGTAATATTAGATTTTCCAAAATTTATTTCAATTAAAATAGTCTCATTAGACTTTTAATCTACTCTTTTACGCATAGGATTAAGAGTATATAAATGTTTAAAATATATGCGATAACAGATGCATATGACTTCTGTTCTAGTAACATATTTATAATTTTCTGTGCAGACATTTAATGTCAAAGTGTCCAACATATTTTTATCAGTTAATGAAACTGAAAGATTTGGATAAACATCAAAATAGACTGGTCCATGTGCCAAACTAGATTGAATCATTCCCATGATAGAATAGGTAAAATCCAAATTTCTGGCATCTCTAAGGGTTCCCATTAACATTTCTGGTAGACCTTCTAAAGTTAAAGGTCTAAATGCAATTCGAATGCATCATATATGAATAAAATTATGGGTATCAATAAAAGGTGAAATATCTCTTTCATTTAAGAGACGAATAGTCATCTCTTTATCATTAAGAGATATAGATGATTCAGTAGTTTTAACTACTTGTTTGAAACCTAATTTCTCAAATGTTCCTAGTTCATAAACCAGATTCGGTTTTATTTTAGGAATAGTCCATTTATTAAGAATATTGTATTCCTCAATTCTACTGTTTTTAACTGTAGTTTTCTTATGAAATATATTCATAAGGATAAAAGGTGTTAGATCATAGATGAACTTAGACATATTTCTACTTCCATGGCTCTGATACCATTTAAAACCCAGGAGTTAATAATAAAACAAAATGGACTAAGATTCTATTATAGACAGGTGAGGCACTTTTACTGATTCAGGAGTTATTACTGAGGACCCCCTTAGTTGAATAAGCTTACAAGAAAAACTCCACAAACGCCTGCGCCTTCACTTGGTATTACGACAACAAGGGCACGAAGTAGGCTTATACGACCGTGGGTAAACTCAAACCTGATTCAAACCTTCCTTAAAATAAAATTATACAGAAATTTAAAATTTAGACTTACACTTTTATTGTGCTCAGTAGCAGTTTATTGATAATATAACTTGAAGATTACAAAGAGAGAGTGGAGAGAGAAAGAAGAGAGAGGCAAGAAAACTCAAACGTGCCTCTAACTACCTATTTATAAAGAAAGAGCTGGACATGAATCCCCGGATTCCAAACTAGAAAATGAATAGTAGCTCTTTACAAAGGTCAAAAAGAAAACAGGAAAAAGCTACTTTACAAAAGTTGCTTTATAAAAGCAAAAAATGACAAATATGTCAATATCAGTTCTTGGTTACAAATATGTCACTGTAGATCATCTTGATTAACGTTCTTCTGAAGTTTCTTCATTCATGGAGAAATTTTCTCTCTTGTATCCGATATTCTGGAATCTGATTTTCCAGAATCCTTCCTTGGAAGCTTGATAAAAACATTCAGGTGTAGAAGGATATTTTTCCATGCACCTATTAAATTTGTTGTCTTGGAATTCCATCATCTCCCAAGCTTGATAATAAATTCTGCCCACCTGAATCAGTAAAAGTGTCTCACCTGTCTATAATAGAATCTTAGTCCATTTGGTTTTATTATTAACTCCTGAGTTTTAAATGGTATCAGAGCCATGGAAGTAGAAATATGTCTAAGTTCATCTATGATCTAACACCTTTTATCCTTATGAATATATTATATAAATTAGTATATAATAATATTATACTATTATGTATAGTATACTATGAAATATTAATTATAATATTATAATTAATATATTATTGTAAATATTATAATATATAAATATGTATAAATTATCTATATTTATAATTAATATATTAATATATTATAAATATATTAATTATGTATGTATGCATTATAATATATACATAATTAATATATATTAATGTATATAGTTAATATATATTATAATATATTATTATTATACATATCCTATTTATGATATATATATATTATATTGTATTATAATAGTAATATATTATTATTATTATTATTATTATTATTATTATTATTATTATTATTATTATTATTATTATTATATCAAAGCCATCTTTAAGTTCATCTATGATCTAACACATTTCATCTTTATGAATATTTTTCATAAGAAAACTGCTGTTAAAAACAGCAGAATTGAGGAATATGATATTCCTGAAAATTTAGATTTATTAAATAAATGAATTATTCCTAGAATAAAACCAAATCTGGTTTATGAATTAGGAACATTTGAGATATTATGTGAATCACTTACGGTTAAGTCATTGACTTTCTTGTAATTGATTACCATTCTCTTCTTACCCCTTCGTTTCTCAGCTTCATTTTCAACTAAGAAAGCTGGAGACATGAAAGGTGATTTACTGGGCTCAATCAATTTCATCTCTAAATTTGCTTAGTAAATTCTTTTCTATCGGAAGGACTGTATACCATAGGTTTAACCTTGACATACGTACCTGGTTCCTTTAGTTTGATGGATGCCGTCATCCATTGCTTTGTCTTTTGAAGATCCAAAGGATTCTCAGAACAGACTTTTTCTAGGAGTTGATCTATTTCGCTAAATTTTTTCATATCAGCAAAATAAATACTATCTCCCCCCTCCTTAAAGATGTGAATTTCTTCAATCTTTTCTGGAGTTATGTTTAATGGTACTGGTTTATCTTTCTTTGAAAAAAATTTCATAGATTCTAGATAACCTGGTCTACCATTTTGATAGGCAATTTTTACCTTAGAAATAATGATTGACTAATTAATTCCATTTTCATTCTTCTTATGAAGAATGATTCTGTCTGTGAACTGTATTAACGGTTCATATAATTGACAGAAATTATTTCCCAAAAGAAAATCTATTCCAATTTCGTGCTGATAAACAGTGGGAATATGGAATATTTCACCTGCTAATCTTATTTCAAGATTTCTGCAGACCTTGTTAATTTGGATAGTGCTTCCATCAGCAATCTTTGCATGGATTGGCTGTGGTGCATTTTCCCAATGTTCTTCTGGAATGACATGTTTAGATGCCCACCACCACCACCACCACCACCACCACCACCACCACCACCACGATTATTATTATTATTATTATTATTATTATTATTATTATTATTATTATTATTATTATTATTATTACTATTACCACCACCACCACCACCACCACCACGACGACGACAACGACGATTATTATTATTATTATTATTATTATTATTATTATTATTATTATTATTATTATTATATAATAATAATAATAATAATAATAATAATAATAATAATAATAATAATAATAATAATAATAATAAATGGAAAATGATTTTTCAACCCAAATGAATTGCTAAACTAGTTCATGCAAATCCAACTTTAAATCAAAACAATATAACGACTTGGTCTATGTAAGATTATAAGTGATGTTTATCCTTTCGTTCAGGTGATATCGACAATCACATTTCAAACTTATTATTTTATTCCTCCATCTCAAAAAAAGAGTAATACAAACTTGATTTTTCTTTTAAGACGGAAGGAGTCGTTAATATAAAATGTAAAGAAAACAATATAAGTACATGCGTGCCTCCCTAGAACCCTTAACTATTTATAATATAGGGCATCAGATTGTAACACTCAACGCACTCCGCACGACCCATGCAAACCCAAAGTTTAGTTTTTTGTTGCTTTTTATATGTTTTTTATTCCTTCTTCTATCTTCTAGCATCCTCCAAACAAAAGATCATTTTTTTGTTTTACTAGATCAGTACCCGCACGATGCATGGGTAGTATTAATATGCTTGCAAATTAATGTCCAGGGCAAGTATCCTAAGCTAAAACATATATAAATGGAGATCGATACGGCAAAACAGGTCCAAAAAAATCAAACCTGAAAAAGTTGATGCAATAAGAGTTTTAAACAGTGGCTTTTATCGACCTGGAGCAATTCATTTACACACAAGATTCTTTATTTTCATTCTCTAAGTTGCCCAAGAATAGTAACATCTTGCTTTAATCTGAATATTTAAATAACTAATTATTCGACTATTTACATATTCTACTGAAGGACCTGAAAGAGATTTATCTCTTATGCCACATCAGGGACTGAGTGAATCATGCACAACATCATCTGCATATCATGAATGCAAGCACACATGCATCAGAAAATAGTGAAGCTCGTATGAAGAACAACAACAAAATGCAATTTGCAAATAGTTATCGTAGCAAAACATTTTATTGCACGGTAAAATTAGCACGGAAGCAAATTCCAGTGAAATAATTCATCTTCTCGATAAGTTCTATCAATCAAAATGCAAGGTGTGAATACATTTCACAGACGAGCAGATTATCTATCGGAATAATATAATTTATTAAAAGTGTGACACCATATAAGATGGCATTGAAAACATTTCTTAAAAGGTAAATGTCCATTGTTATTATTAAAAAAAAAAAAAAAAAAAAAAACCAAAAATCAAAAATCTTGTTCAGCATGTTACAGGCTTAAGGCACATTAAATAGGTGCATCCAGTTGCAGTGTCAAGACATGCATCTGCAAGACTGCAACACATAAGCTACAAGCACTTCATTGTCCAACAGCAAACCATTAAATTAGATTATTCTGCCGTTATTCTACAGTTCAAAAATTCTCTAACTAATCAGCAATCTATGCTCTATGCTCTGGTTGATCAACACCATCTAGTAGATGTAACATTCAAACGCGGACAACAAGGATTTGGTTTCTGTCTCTTCGAAGTTAAGTTTTTCAAGTAAAGGAATGAAAGAATGAACATAAAAATATAGTGCAGAAAAAAAAAAGCCAACACACAATGATCACAAAATAAAATTTCAACAAAATAACAGAAACCACTATGCATTAATGAATTTACAAGTTATAAGATCAAGAAAACACTGAGCTTACTTGTTTAGCATAAATTCGGAGTGATCCAGATTGGCCAGTGTGTATTCCGAGGATAACAGGGAAGCTCTTCAATACTCCCATCGGCCAAGTTATATACACCAACGTCATGATCCCCAGCAATACTCTCATAATTCGCCCCTGAATAATCATCCGTAAAATAAATCATATTCCCTTTACATCCTCTATAATCGCTTGCCAACAACGCCATGGATGAATTCTCCCCTAAAAACAACACCATCTCACCCAAAGTATCAATGCTCTCCCATTTGTCAGCAGCCCGATCAAACCTAAACACACGAAACTTGACTGTTCTGCAAACTTCTAAGTAATACTCAATATCGATATCAAAGTCTAAGTACCTTGAAACCAACAATAAATTACCCATCGCATTGACCAAATACTTCATATCACCGTCAATCTGGTGTTCCACATTGATAAATTTAACCTTAGGCAAGTCGCCGTTATTCACATCACAGATTGCAATTGACCCAAATTTATCAACAGCATAAAATGCATCACCAAAATAAATCACATCCTCGCTATATGACCGTGCTTCATCAAGAATTCTCCAGGAATAGCATCCATATTTACAGTAAGCGAGATTTTCATGCCGATTGAGAATTGCAAAAGCGAAAAAATCGGAGCCGCTGCAAGGGCTGTGAGAGAGGATTACCTTTTTAATAAAAGTGTCGCGCATTTCCTTCAAATTACAGAAATGGAGTTCATTTTCCGGCGACCGAAGTGTATATTCCCTTCCTATACTGTAGAAGTCAAAATTCGTCACGTTTGGGAAAGACGACAGGGGTGGTAGAGTAATTTTGTCGCGGGTGAGGGGGTTTATTATGAAAATGGAAGGAGATTCGTCGATGAGAACCAACCAACCGTGCGACGAGCCGGCGCGGCGGCGGCTGTGAGAGGCTTCGGGGAGGGTGAGGCGGATGAGATTATTACTCAGGGGATTGAAGAAGCCACGTCGATTGGAGGAGCGGCTTAAGGGAAGCATGAGCCATGGAAATTCGCGAGGGAGAAAGGTCGAGGAAATAGGAGCCGCGGCGCGCCAGTTTTGACAAACGGCGCGGAAGCGGATGTAATCGGCGATGGTAGGGAGCTTTGTAGCGGTGGTTTGGAGGAGTTCGGGCGGGAGGTCCGACCAGTCAACGGTGGTGGAGTCGGACATTAGCTATGAGCTTGGGCTTGGTGGTGGGAAATGTTTGGCGTGGGACCAATCACCGACAATATGAAAGTGAGAGAAAGAAAGAGAGGCGTTGAAGAATTTCGTTCATCGTGTGTGAGTGTAAATGTTTCGCCGCCTCTAATTCTAAGCATCGAATTTGGGCCAAACTACAATGTTTTGGTTATTTTAGGACAAATATTTCCTAAACTCTATTTTCTCAAACAAAAAAGATAAAGTTGCATGCTTTTCAAACATTATAATATAACTAGATCTTTGTTTATGTGATGTATGAAATATCATATATTTTATTATATTAATAATATATTATAAAATTATATTATTATTATATAAAATTATAAAATATATAGCGATATGAAAAAAATTAAAATATATAATTATATAATAAATCAAGAGATTATGATCCAAACAAAATACTAATGAAACATAAAATATAAAGAAAAAAATTAAGAAATTTACTTACACATATTTGTACACAATTTTTTAACATGATACCAAAAGAAATTAAAATAACGAATTTTTTAAAAAATATTTTATGTGTATTTATTTTTCTTTATAAATTAATTTTTTCTTTTTTATAAAAAATCAAATATTTAATAGTATCCGTAATATGCAATAGATATAAAAATTAGAAATCTTAAATTTTCACTCAAATCAATTTAAATATAGTTTCATATTATAATGCTAATTCTAAAAAAAATCTCTAACTTTAATTAAAAATATATAACGAAGAGAATTTTATAATTCAAATTCAATCCAACCTATAATAATTCTCAAAGACAATACAAATATTTAAAATTAAAAAAAAAACAACTAAATATACTTGAATAATATAATATTTTTAATTTATGAAAATATTTATTATTATTATTAAAATTAGTAACATTACCAATATTAACAAATAAAAATATAAAAAATTAAAATAAATACTCTTTGGTTACCACTATAACAACATTTCTTAAAATTCATCATTCTATTTGTTTGACTATTATATATATATATATATATATATATATATATATATGTGTATAATTAACTATGATGGTAGAGGAATCAAACCTATAGTAATATTAAAATAATCAATAATACCCAAAACTAGTTGTTGATGAAGATTATAATAATAAGGATGGTGAAGATAATAATAAGTAATACAATAAATCTAGAAATCCTTTTCAAAATCTACAAAGTTGACAAATAATATTTAAAAATTACTTAATAATTCCAAACTTGAAGGGCCAGGGTGAGAGTGTGTATTCTTAGTAATCCTCCCATTACACAGATTGAGGCCAAAGCCTGGCCATCAAAGTCCCCAATTGCTTGCAATTATAAGGCGTTTCCTTTCAAATACTAGAAAAATATGAATTTCAAATGTCAGAATATTCAAAAAAAAAAATTATTTATTTATTTTTGTTTTTGAATGCAAAATCAATCTAATAAAATTCTACTCTACCAAAAAAATTATTTCACAATCATCTTATTACAATATAATCTTTTTACGTATTAACATTACATCTACAACAAAATATTACAATATACAATCTAATAACATACAAACAATTTCAATAACCATTAGAATTTCTCAAATCCAAAAATTTCAAATGCAGTATTTCCTCCGAACCAGTCAAGTCTAGTCCAAACACAGAATAATACGTTGCCATGACATAATTTATTGCCAAAGCCTAAGTTAGATTCAAACAATAGCATAAAAATCTTTCCTGAAACTGAGTGCAAAGTTTCCAAGCAAATTCAGCCACGCACTGAAAATGGAAGTCCGTTATCTATAGAAGTGATGGTTTCTTAATATAGGAAGAAACTGATCCCAACCATTGCGAGGTTCACAAATTAAACTTCATGATTGTATATAGATCACAGTGTCACTCAACTGAATTTTTCTGAAAATTCTATAAATATAAGATTTTAGAGTACGTAATAATAAAATGTCAAATGACTAGCATCTCAAAAGTTAATGCAGAAGGGTAATAGCTCAAAATCGAACTTAAACAAAATGCAAGACTTTGACTCACTCATCCATGTTCACAATTTCTTCGTGCTTCACATCCAAGCTCGGACCATTGTCCCCAGCCTTATCAGAACTCGCAGGATTGACTGAAGCACGCAAATCTGGATAGTTGCGATAGTTCAGAGAGTGTAACCAGACAGCCACACTTCCATCCTTATGCTCGGATGATGCAACATGAGGGTATATGTACTTAATCTTGAATTCCTCAGCTTCCTCTGCATAGGCTTTCATGGACACTTCTTCATGGGTGTCAATCCATTTCTTGTTATAGGATGAGAAGAAACACTCATCTAAATATAGTCCAACCTCAGGGGCCATGGGAACATTAATGTTAACAGTCCTGATATTCAAGAACAATATATCGGAATCAGAAATATCACGTACAAAATTACAACAATAATTTAATAAATAAAAAAATAGAAAAGCCAGTTATCCCACCATGGGATTGGCTACAGGGATCAGTCAAGACACATGTTCTTCATTTATAAAGTAGAATGTATCTTTTCTAATAGTTTCTTTCCGAGTCTTTTCAGATCTGGTACTTCTCTTTCTAATTTGAGATAATAACAATAAAATCAATAATAACTAAGCTTTAACATCACTATGCAGGATTGGCTATATAGATCATATCTCACCATCATGCTATAGAGTCAGATGGTCCCATTAACATTTGAAAATAAAATTATCTTTTTCTAGGTTTTTCAAGCCTTTCTAGGTCTTCCACGGGGCCTTTTGATTTAGGTTTAGGGTTCTCCATTTTCTATAGGTTGCCATTCACAAACCAAAATGACAAGGAGAGTTGCATTAGGTTGACAACAAGCATAAAATTTCTACACACTTCATATATAGACCATATAAGTAAAAGAAATATCATGTAGAATATACATGCATGGTACTTCAAACAATACTTACTGCTGAAAAGCTGTTTCGATCAACGACTCAGAACTGAGGTTCCTCATGATTGCAACAGCAAGCCCAATCATTTTCCGTATTTGGTGAAGCATGAAGCTCTGCCCCACAACCTCGCACTTGACAAAGTCAATTCCATCAATGTTGATCACAGTGTTTGCATTAAAGGACAAAATGTATCGCTTAGCAGAAGGATCCTCAGCTTTGGTTCTGGTTGTGAAATTATGAAAATTATGTGTTCCTTCATAATACTTGAGAATCCTATTAAACCTCTCCTTCTCCTCCTCTCCATAACAGAACTCACTCTTTTTCTCTAACTTTTCAGGGTCTTTAACATCTTCACCTTCCAATTTATCTTCATTTGTCTTCTCAACTATTTCAGCGCCAGTTTCCAGTAGCTTCTTTGTTTCACTACTTCCATTACCATCGACAGCATTATCATTTCCTTTTTCTGAAGAATTCACCGCAATCTTATTTTCTACAATAAGTGTTGCATTGCTTGAATTGCTGCTGGATACATGGACTGAATCCTCTGAAACTGCTTTAACATCCTGCATATTCTCATTGTGGGCTAGTTCAACCTTCCCACTTTCAATACTAGAGTTTTTTTCAGAATCATTCTTTTCAGTTTCAATGCTCACAGATGAATTCACCACAACTTTATTTTCCTCTAAAGCAACTCCATTGTTAGATGAAATGCCTGAACCAATCTCACCATTTTCAGCAACCCCATTGTTCGATGAAATGCCTATCTCACCATTTTCAGCAACCCCATTGTTCGATGAAATGCCTGAACCAATCTCACCACTTTCAGCCACAGTTTTCGGCTCAAAAGTACGCTTCCCCATTACCCCAAAAACCTTCCTCCCTCTTTCCGAACACTCCACACACTTAACCAACTCATTCCCCGACCCCACGCTAGCCAAAACAGTCTCCCTATCACGATGACACGATGGATCAAGAGCGAAAACAGGGATTAAATAAACATACCTCCGCCGATCGCAGAACTTTTTCGCACTAAACGACGGCGTCACTCGCTTGTACCCAAAAATCCGAATCTGTGGCGACAAGTTGGAGTTCAAGCGCTCAACAAAACCGGGTGGATCGACGTAAAATTTGCCGGAAACCACTTGGCCAACGGCGCTAACACCCTTATCAGTGCGAGCGGACCGAGCCCAATCGAACCGCCTGTGCTGTCCGCGCTCCTCTTCTGGAACCGCTCCAGAATGATAGAGAGCTTCTTCGAGGTCGCCTTCGATGGTTTTAGCCCCAGGGTTTTTCTGCATTCCCTGGTAGCCCACACCGCAATACGCGAAGAAAATCGCGATTTTGCGGCGTTTGTACTTGGGTTTCCTCGGAACTGTGAGGCCATTTTCGAGATTTTCTTCGTCACCGGAGGTGGTAGTGGTAGACATTTTTTGCCTTTTGGAGTCAGGTTGGTCTTCCAGTGGTTGTGATAATGGATTTTCAGCCATGCTCATGAGGAGATAGTGTGAGGGAATGCACCCTATTGTGCGTGAAAACTGTATCCCCTCGCAAAACCCTAGAACGAGATTGCCACTGGCCTGTGCTTCGGATGATTGTACTTTGTGCTTATGCAGATTTACCCTATTATTTTACTTTCTTATTCTGTTTTTAGTCTGAATTGCAAGGGAATCGGAGAAAAAGACATGAAGAATAACTATCTGACATACTACGTTTGGTTTAAAGTGTTCTCAAATTTTCCAAAATACTGAAAAATATTGATCTTTGGAATGACTTCTTGAGTATCGCAACCACAATCCGTCAAATTCATAAATATGATCTGAATTTTTTTATTTTTTTTATATGAAACCTAAAAAAAATATGTTAAATTAAAATTTAAATAAAAAATTTTACATCCAACTCACATGTAGAATGCGCTCAACTTTAGTCTAGCCAATTTGATACAATAAATTATTATATTATTGGAAATAACTCTTATTTTAGAGTCGGTAGAATATTATTTATTTTTATTAAAATTATATTTCTATATATATAGTTATCAATAAAATAATAAGACGGTGTGAATATTCTGAAATATTAATTTAATAAAAATTATATTATTAATTTTTTAACATATAACTCCTAAATAAAGAGTAATACAAAGAGTGTGGTTAAACAATATTGCTTGAGAGTAATACCTTAATTAATTAAATAATATTATTTATCTTTTAATAGCTTTACTCACTTACTTAAAATGTAATACTTCAAAATGAATATTAATTCATAAATAATCAATTGTAGTAAAATTTAAAACTTTATTAAGTTTTCTAAAAAAATATTATTTAATATTTATTTATTGACGAGGAATAGATGGTAATTTTTTTTAAACAGTTTTGTTATTATACTAGTATAGATTTAATAAAATTAAATTAAAATTATTGTTCAATATTATTTGTTCAACTGAAAGGTATTACTTGTTTATCTAAAAAATATTATTAGATTATGACTGTGTTGTCATGATACGGTAAAATAATTATTTATTTTTCTTTAGCTCTTCTCTATCAACTAGTAGTGGTGGAGAGTAGGGATTGATCCTACGAGGAACAAACGAACTGTTTATATTTTTTCCGTGTTAATTGAGTTTAACTAATCCTAAAAAATTTCTATTTAATACAAAGATAAATAAAACAAAATAAAATGAAACGAGTCTTTTGAATAATAAATATGATCCGAATTTTATTCAGTTATCCTCTACTATTGATTACCTTCAAATTAATGTGACTAGGGAGTCAATGAGGCGGACTGCCTCGCAAGTTGCTCGAGCTTAATTCGGTCAAAACTCGATCAAAGCTTGACTGGATAGGTTCAGCCCGAGCTCAGACTTGACTCAAGATATTAATGAGCCGAGCTAAACTTACTTTGGCTTGGCTAGAAAGCTCGTGAGTAGGCTTGATTATATTTTAATTATTAAATTTATATGTATTGCCCATAGATGAGTAATAAGTAAAAAAAAAATCCAAAATATTTATAAAAACTTATGAATAAAGGTATGGAGTAAAAAGAATTGCAAGAAAAAAGACAATGATTAATTATTTTATAACGATTTTTCATATATGAAAGTACAAAAATATTATTACTGTGAGACTTTTTAATGGTTTAAACTTTGAATTTTTTGTTGTTGTGAGATTTGACATATTTAACTATGAGCATTGTAATTTTGTTTGTTAAATTTTATATTCTTTTCTTCGTTCGTAAGGTTGAAAATTGTTAGGAAAATGTTGAAACATGTATAAATTATGTTAATAAAGCGCAAAAAATAATTCTTATAGAATAAACTTGGAGCCGACCTCGAGCTTTGAACTTCAAGTTAAGTTGAGTTCGCAATTGCATATAACGAGTTTTAGTCGAGCCTGACAGTTTGAGTTCGATAAGCTTCAAGCTCGAACTCAGCATTCTCAAGACGAGCTGAGCCTACCAGGCTTGAGCTCAACTTGGCTCATTGACAACCCTAATTGTGACGTTCCCTCTAATTAAATCCTAAAATCTATACCCCTAATTAGCAACAATTTATGTTAATTCGTATTGCCCCTGAAGTTTACTTAATCTATATGAGCTCTTAGATTAACTTATTTATGAACCACAAAAAAAAGCTTGTTAGATTTAATTCATTTAACATATTCAAAGTAAACAAAAAGGTAGACAAGTTATTGAATATACAAGCTACACTCAATTAATTCCGAATTATGACATATTTAATAAATACATCAATAGATGCTTCCAGTAAAAATTAATTCATAAGAATTACAAATAAAAAAATATTTTTCAGCAATATCAAAAACCTTGAAAAATAATCAATATCCATAAAACAATCATACATAATTTAATAAATAAAATATCACAATTAATTCTATACTAAGACTAAGAAATTATCACAATAATAATTAAACAATAATTACATAAAGTGCAAACATCCGTAACGGATTCAATATTCAAAAATATCATAACAACATACAAAAAAAAAATATAATAATAAATAAATAAATAAATGTCTCCATGTTCTCTCTCCAATTCCTTATGTTGCTCTCTCCCTCTCTCAATTTCGTCCCACTTTTGGTCGGTGACTCTTTCCTCCTTTCTATTCCCATCAGCAGCCCTTCAACAAACTCACGAGCTTCCCTTTCAGTTTGTGGACTTTGGGCCACTATTCTTTTTTTTATTCCACTGGCTGCGTGCACTTGTTGATATTTGATTGATTTAGTGTTACGTCCAGTTATTGATAAAAATATTTTGTGTATTCAATAAATTCTGCAAATAATAATTTAATGAAAAATATAATATACATGTTGATAATTTGTGTGAGAATTAAAATATATTACTTAACGTTCAACAGAACTCAAAATTGTGTATTTTTTTAGTTTGCCATGTATTTTAAAATTTGTTTATTTTTTTTAAATAAATTAAATTTTATGAATACTAAAATTTGTGCTAATGCAGGGGAGAACTACTCATTTGTTTAAAATGTTTTAAATATGAGGAATAAAATACAGATGAGATTAATAAGAGGAATACTTTTTCTAGAGTATTCGAGTCATGGTATGAGTGACACCTCGCTTATTTTCTTCTTAACGCCTCCGCCAGTGTTGTAAATGTGACAATACAGCAACGGTAGCAATGTGAATTTGGGAAATTGATTCTCTAATTCCAATGGCGGAGAGTAATGAATGATTATTGAAAGTGTGATATATATATAAATAATTAGTTTTCTAATTATTAAGAGGTTAAATATATATAATATATTTAACTATTAATATAAATAATTAATTTTTTAATTATTAGCCTAAATTTATACTTACAGTTGGACTTCATATCTTATATATATTGCAGTGGTATTAATGAGAATAATCAAGGATTATAATTCCTTTCGTGGTATCACGAATTTAGGGTTTTATGTTCTTCCGCCGCACCCTACCACTCGGCCGTCCACCTTATTCTTCATTCTTCCTTCTTTCTTTCTTCCTTCGGCAGCCCTATCATTTCGGCTTCCAAGAACTCTTTTCACCCAACTCTTGCAATGTCTAACATCAAGAATCATATCTCCATTACCCTTGATATGGAGAATGTTCAATATTTTATGTGGGCGGAACTATTCAAGGTTGCCGCACGATCTCTTATAGTTTTGCTCCATATTGTTCCCTCTGCCAAAGGGAAAGTGAAGATTTCTTCGTCGACCGAGAATGATGACGAACTATGGTCGACCCTTAATACAACGGTCCTTTCGTGGATTTATGCCACAATTTCTAATAATCTTTTGCACACAATTCTTGAACCTCATGCTACGGCAATGGAGGCTTGGAATCGTTTGCGAGATATTTTTCAAGATAACAAACATTCTCAGGCAGTTACTATTGAACATGATTTCTCTACTCTCAAAATGGAGAATTTTCCTAATGTATTGGCTTATTGTCAGAGGCTTAATTAAGTCTCTTGATGACCAGTTGAAGAATGTTGGTACACCGGTGTTAGATAGTTCCATAATGAGTACCGTTTTACAAACCCCAGTTCTCCAATTAGTTTCGGGTCTCACTCATGCTTATAAGAGTGTCGGTATGCTTATTCGTCAAAGCGATCCACTACCTCCGTTCTACCAAGCTCGTTCCATGCTCACCTTGAAAGAGGCCGAAATGGCCAAGGAGGCAGCAATGAGATTGGAATCTGCTATGGTGGCCACCTCCTCTACTGAATTTGATGATTTTGCTCCATATTCTGACCAGTTGGGGCACGCTAGGGGTAAAAATCAGCGCAAGAAATTAGGTGGACGGAAGAACAATTGGGTGGTAACTGGAACAAAAATGGCGGCGGCGGCGGCAAGGCTGGCTGTGACCGTGGGAATTTCGGTATTATTCTCACTGCCTCTTCTCATACTCTCTGATGCTATATTATGGATCTTCTTAGTTTTGAATTTGCTGGATCTTAGTCCCTTGAATATGTTTTTGGTATTGTTGTGACTAGAAATAAGGGTGGTATGTTTCTTTCACAACACAAATATGCCGAAGTTGACACCAAGTCAAAGGTTAGTGCTATTTCTGGTTCTACATTTGACGATCCCACTCTTTAACGGAGTCTTGCAGGGGCTCTACAATATCTCACTTTCACCCGGTTGGATATCTATTTTGTTGTCGAACAAGTTTGCTTACATATGCATGATTCGAGAGTTGATCATATGTCTGCTCTCAAGCCGATTATTCGGTATGTTAAGGGTACTTTGGATCACAAGCTTCATCTATAGACTATGCCCATCTTATTTCTCTACACTTGTCTCTTATACTAATACAGATTGGGGTGAGTGTTATGACACAAGACGATCTACGTCAGATTATTGTGTAGTTTTGGGAGACAACTTGGTCTCATGGTCGTCTAAGTGACAACCAATTTTGTCTCGTTCTAGTGCTAAGGCCGAGTATTGTGGGGTAGCAAATGTTATCTCTGAGTCGTGTTGGCTTCGAAATCTTCTCTTGAAGCTGCATTGTCCGATTAAAAAGGTTACTCTTGTTTATTGTGACAATGTAAGTGTTATTTATTTATCGGAAAATCCAGTTCAATATCAAAGTACCAAACATATTGAAATGGATATTCACTTTGTTAGAGAAAATGTTGCCTGTGGAGAGGTTCGAGTTCTTCATGTGCCATCACAATATCAGATTGTGGATATATTCACCAATGATCTTTCGCTAGTATTGTTTGAGGATTTTCGGGACAGTCTTAGCGTTCGTAAACCTCCCGCTTCAATTGCGGAGGTATGTTAAATATATTGCATATATTTAGTGGTCAATGTAAATAATTAGTTTCCTAATTATTAGCATGTTAAATATATACAATATATTTAGTGATCAATGTAAATAATTAATTTCCTAATTATTAGCCTAAATTTATTCCTACAGTTAGATTTCATATTTTGTATATATAACTATAGTATTAATGAGAATAATCAAGGAATTATAATTCTTTTCAATATATTTGTCTTTTGTCTTTTTCAAAATTTAAAAGTAAAAGTATTTAGGAGTATTTAAATGTATTGGAGAATATTTTTTAAATGTATATAGTAAATGTGGTGGAAAAATAAATATTGTAACATATTTTAAAATCATCTTAGTGAGTGTAGTTTAATTAATTGTTTTATGTCACGTTTGGATGTGCACATAATATAAAGGAGGATATTTTCTAAACATATATATATATATATATATATATATAATATTTAATCACATTAGACTTCATTTGGAAGTTCAATGTAATAATATGCCAATGGTTACTTTTCGTTTTTGTTATAATAAATTCATAAAAGAATTACAAAAAAATTGTGCAATAGGTGTATCTTACATTCTAATTTACAGTATTATATATATATATATGTATATATATATATATATTTATTTATATATGTATATATATAAGTTAGCCTAAAAATAGCAACAACATATTTTCCCGTCTAAAATAATTACCATTTTAGGAAATCAGCCCACAATTTTCTAAAAAATCTATATATCTAATTATCTAATTATTAAAATAAATCACAAATCTAAAATTAAGATTTTATTTCCAGTAAATAGTTATCACCATTCATGAAATAAATTAAATAGTCCCATACACAATCTTTACCAAATCTGCATGATTATACTCCCTAATCAGACTAGTAAATAGTAATTGCGATTTATGAAATAAAATAAACATTCATCCCACAACACAATATTTACCAAATCTGCATCACTATTAGCATCAAATTTAAGAGATAATTCTCCCTAAACAGCTTATTTGTATCAATTATATTCTATACTATAGCTCAGGAAGATTGCATTATAATCTTTTCCATCTAAATAATTTTGATGCAGAACAACTCACTGCAGTCCCGAAGGTTACATAAATACATAAATAGCTAATCCGAGATTGATGCTAATTCACAGTTTTTGCTTCTACATTTCATTTGAGCACCATGGACTTCGACAAGCCTCAGGCCTTCTTCAAGATATTCAGTTCAAAGTTGGAGAGTAGAAACTGCAACAATGAAATATGTGTAAGTATATATTTATCTAACACAATATCTTAAATTTCAAATTCTATCTTATTTTTATTCTAAAATTCAGTTCAGTGATATGCTAGATGTTACTTGCTGGCCTAATCCAAAAACATATGAAGATACACAACACATAAATATGGATATTGCAAAATAACAGTGGAAAAGAATGGCATATTGAAATTGTGCTCGGAAATGGTTGTCATGTCTACTTTAATGATGGGTGGAGTAAGTTTGCCATCGATGAAGGAGATTTTATGGTTTTTTCTAGAATTGGATCATCAAAACTTAAAGTGGAAAAAATTGGCAAATCAATATTTTCAAACAAAAACGATAGCAGTTCACAATCATCATATAGAAAGCTTAATGGAGACTGTATATTGCCGTCACATTTTATCGGAACAAATCAGATTACAATAGAAATTTTCTATTTTAACCTTTTGTTTATTTGTTAGGTGAAACATTGTTATTAGAATTTTGTAATTGATTATTGTTACAGAACAGGTAATACCATTGGAGTTTTGGAGGCAAAAGTCAGCAACGGTTGAAGGCAAAAGTCAGCAATGGTTGAAGGAAAAAGTCAGGATATGTGTGGAGGCAAAACCACGGTCAATCTCATAAACAATAAAGACTAAACCATAATGCAATAGTTGCAAGTTTTGAATCATGTACAGTTTCATGATTTATATTCCTTTTATTTTGTGTGTACGCATACATATGAAATTTTACTGTTATGATTGATTTTTCTTTTATTTCGTGCGTATCCAATTGGAAAATCATTCTAAATTCTATATATTTCAAAGGGTAGTACAGAGATTTCATTACACAGAAATTGTCAAAATGCCAAATGGTTGGAAATGCATTTAAATTAGAAAACAAGTACCTAAGAACATTTGAAACTCAATAAGCCAGATTTCAAAAAGAACAATTACAATACTCAAAGATAGTTGGAACATAAGTCAAAGAAAATAAAATGAAAGTTATAACATATGCAAAGACACAACATTATGCATAAATTTCATCCACAATCAAAATCAGAACAAATCATAAAATGAAACTAATCCAAAATTCTCGAGCAAAAATTAACTGGATATCATCATTCAATTTCACAATCATTATAACAAAATAATTCTTTAATATATCATTAGTCCTAGAATAAAAAAATGTAATATCATAGTCAAACATAGTTTCATAAATTACAACTCTTCTACTCTCAAACAATTATTCATTATAATATCATCAATTCCATCAACAATTAGGTCAATGTCATAAATTATCAGTTACGTGAATATTCCATCTCACTAAATATTACCATCCAATTTTAATTGAATACTCGATTGTAGAAAATGCAATATGTTATATCAATAATTCATAATTTAGTAAAATCTTTATTAAACTACCTTAATTTAGCAAAGTCTTTATAAAATAAATAGTATAATACAATGTTTACCAAATCTGCATCACTTTACTCCCTAAACAACACACGAGTAATAAATATACCCTATACTAAAAGTCAGGAGCAAGATTTTATTTTCAGTAAATAGTAATTAGGATTTATAAATAAAATAAACAATCATCCCACAACACAATATTACCAAATCTGCATCACTATTAGTATCAAATTTAAGAGATAATACTCCATAAACAACATATCATATCAAATATAGTCTATATTGTAAGTTAGGAAGATTGCATTATAATCTTTTCCATTTTAATAATTTTGATGTAGAACAACTCATTGCAGTCCTGGAGGTTATATAAATATATATTAATTATAAAATACAGATAAATATAATTATTTTTTAATATTGAACAAAATCTGCTCTACAATTATTAAAGATATCCAAATTATAACTTTATAGTTTGAAAGATATTTGCAACACAATTTAAAGATATTTATTTCCATAGACATTTATAACCAGCAATAATATCTCAAGTCCGATTCATATCTTATTTTAAATCTGCTATAAATCTTCTTTTAATCTATTTTTATGGTAATAAATATAAATATACTAAATTCAGTTCATATTGAATCATTGAATTAATGCATATAATATATTCTCCTTAAATAGTTAAATTTCCTATTAAATCATCAACTAAAGTAGTGTATAAATTATTCAAATCTAACAAACTGCACATAAATTATTCTCAGCAAACATACAAGTCATTTTATTTTTTTATACTTTAATCTAAGCCATGGGTTGAGTTTGGAATATGATCAATGATATCGAAACTAGCAAGCGAAAGTGGAATCTACGAGTTCGATGTGTAAGGACTTTTATTATTCCATCATTTGGGAAGAAGAACGAGCCTTACAACTTTGATTGTGTTTTTAGGGATCGTTCGGTAAGCTCTTCAAATTTTAATATTTTGTATTTAGTATGTATTTTATACCATTCATTCAAAATTTCCATAAACATTTATTTTACTAGGGAGATAC
Organism: Caryopteris x clandonensis; assembly: GCA_028749325.2. Taxonomy (NCBI): domain Eukaryota; kingdom Viridiplantae; phylum Streptophyta; class Magnoliopsida; order Lamiales; family Lamiaceae; genus Caryopteris; species Caryopteris x clandonensis. The sequence continues at coordinate 655,171 of JAPYKT020000033.1, read as the reverse complement.
TATTCACAGGATTGCACAGAAGCAACAGCTGGAGGCGATTAAAGGAAAAGTAAAAGAAGAAAAATTGTACATTCTCTCTTATATAATTGTATCAAAAAATGATGCAAGGTTGCGAACTACTGAAACTGTTGTGAAATTTCATTTTTATGGAAAAACTAAGTTCGGTGAGTACAAAGATGATACTTTTCCAACATATTTATATAATTTCAAGTCTTTTGAAGAATTATTGCAATGAAACCCGAACAACAAAATGTCTCATTTGGTATGTGCTTCAGTGAAATATATTTTATTTTCTTATTGTTCATATAATATGTTTTGTTTCTTTCACTTATTCCAATTTTTTTTTTTTTTTTTGGTTGCAAATGTGATTGGAAGAATTATTGTTTGGAATCCACCTAGAAAAACCAAAAGTGGAAAGAGGCTTATGGAGATCATGATCGAGAATCTAGAGTAAATTACTTTTCTTTCATTATTTTTGCACCCAAATTAATATTTTTCAAATTTTTTTGAGCAAGAGTTTCAATAATTATTTTAACTAATTACGATTGTATTATCCTAAACCTTTAGGAGGAGGTTGACTAGAACTCTATGGGACGAGTATTTAAATATGATTTGCCATTATTGGAGGATGGACCCGAAAAAGCAAAATATTTTACTATACAGTACTGTAAAGTTACAGAGTATTAAAATAAGTTGATTTATTTGAAAGAACTATCTTGAAAATTCATATATTTTAATTTTTTAGTATTGACGTATCATAATTTTATATTTATCCAGAACTTAATAGAGTTACCAGTACGTACCATGCTACAAAAATAGTGGTAGATGCTCAAGATGCGCAATCTAAGGAGTTCATATCGAAGTAAATTTCATCGCTTATTGTTGTTATATATATATATATATATCAATATAAATGTTAAGAGATTGTATTATTTGATTTTTTTTTTTAGAATGGAAAAACTTCCTGCAAATATTATGTCTATCAGTGGAGGTATTTCTGATGCATCCGGCTGTTCTATTGCAAATGAGTTCGTAAGTGGTCAAGCAGATGTGAAGACTATTGAACAGATTTTACAGATGAGTAGTGATGCACAAGAAGCGCAGTATTGGGTATTAGCTACTATAGCGGAGGTGGAAAATGAGAAGAACTGTTGGAAATGGATATATTGTTCGATAAACAGTTTCTATTCAAGATCAAGGTTACACCTTATCAACCTAAACATTACGACAAGTCCTACTCTGTTCTAAAACTTACAGATGATCCAGATTTACTATCTAAATTCGATAGTATTTATGCTGATAGTCAGGTTTGGACATGTTTTATTAAATCTAATAAAATATTTACTTATAACTAATTCAGTATGTAATTATGTGTATTTAATTTTACTCGGTAGGGTTCGTCTCAATCCAACAACTGTGGTTTCAGAATCCGTCTATGATAAGGTAATCATTGAATAATTATTTAATATTTGTGTATCTGATCTTTAAAATTTTAATTTGGCAACTTTTTTTAACCTTCCAGGATTCTGTATCCAAAGATGATGTGTCTACACCTCTTAAACCTGGAAATGACATTGATGATTGTAGCTTGGTTTGTTTTGATAAGAATAAACAAGTCGAGAGAAAGTTGGAAGGAGAAGTTTCAAGTACAGCTAACAAGAAGAGGGACCAGATTATTATTAAGATGGAGAAAATTTGAAATTTCGTTTAATAATTCAATTTCAATAGTATTGTTATATGATGTTCTTCTATTATGCAATTTATTCTTTTTGAGTTTGTTTTGTTATTCAGAACCTTAGAGATTAATATTATATGTTATTACTAGTTGTTTCAATTTATTTTTATTTCATGCTTTTAATTAGTAGATTATACATCAATTTTCGAGCCCCGCTGTTATCCGCTACATTTAAATGGATCTGAGGTTGAATCAATGAACTTTTGAGTCTATTCTTCCAACGCAAAGGATGAAGAAAATAAAAGAAATACTGTTTGTCCAAAAAAAAAATTCTGCGATTTTGTTTCATCCCCAAGACTCCTTTCGGCTGATTCTACGTTTTTATCCCGAAATAATAAATTGAGTTCGTATGTATTTGTATGCAGTTTTAAAATACTAATAAAAATAAATCTATTATTTAATCAATAAAAATAAAAGCTTCTAAGATTATTCTCATAAAAAAATTAAAACTTTAGCTAACAATCAATTATTTTTTGTAATTATTTTAAGCAAAGTTGAAACAATGTCTAAAATAAAATAAAATATTCAATAAAAATCATTTTTATAGTGTATATGGATTAACAAAAAGTCTGAAGGTTAATCTACAGTATATCATCATAAGAAAAAAATTCTTATCAATATAAGGTAATAATCTTAAAATTATTATATATAATTATGTTGCAATCTTTTTAAACATGCATACTTTATTTTATGAAGGAAATATCAATTATATATGCCTATTTCATTATATATATATATGTATATATATATCAATTATTCAAGCTCATCATAGATGTATACATATATCCCTATTTCATTAAAACAATCATACTTATGGGCAATTTGTTCATACAGGAAATAAAATAATAACCTTGATAATATAATATAAATTCTAACAATATTATATAAATTCTTAGTCGTATTTATTTTAATTATTGATCGTTGATTGTATTAACACTATTTTAAAATAATTTTCTTTGTTTGAACTATCACCTTTATTATATTTATTGTTTTTCAGATCAAACTATTGAAAATAAATATTAGGTTATTTATTTTATTTGTAGTAACATTTTTTTAAAATAATTTTATTTATTTTGTCACGGATATAACAATTAAAATTAGATACTTCATAAGAATATGCAAAACTCAATTAGTTTAATATTTTTAATAATGTGACAATTATTTCACAATATCTGTATATTTATAGAAATTTTGAAACTTAAATCTTGACCTTTATTTATTTTGGTAACGTTTGGACATAAGGAAATAGTATTAGAAAAAATTCATATCATCATAAGGTAATAATTTTAGAACAAAATATATAGATTATATTGCAATCATTTTAAATATGCAAAGTTTATTTTATAAAGGAGATATTTATATATGTTAACTTTTCATATATATATATATATATATAATTTAAGCTTAGGTTTGACGAGAAAGTGGGTCCCACTTTAATCATAGAAGAATTTTTCTTATTTTAGATGGGTACATTGTAATTTGGTCAATAATTAACAATTAATAATTTATTTACAACAATTTAAAAGTTGGGAAACGCAGTACTAACACCAAAAAATATGAATAGTGAATCCATTAATATTGAGCATTGAATTACGAAGTGAAACCATAAATAATACAGAAATAAAATTAGAATTCTTAGATTTTGGGAAGGGGGTTACTATCCCCACCACAACTTTTACTCTCCACACCACAATATATTTTTGGACAAAAATAAACATTTGTAAAATGACCAATATACTTTTGAAAAAAATTAATTTTTGGCTGAACCCATTTTCTTTCCTTCCCATTTTTTTCTTCCCTTCCTATTTTTTCTTCCCTTTCAAACCCTAAAAATTTCAATCCAAAAATTTAATTTTTTCAGCATCTTTTTTCCTTATATCCATGAACAATCAATATTTATATGTAAATTCGGTAAGTTTTTCAAATGTTTTATTGTAAATTTAGGGTATTATATATTAAAATTCTGTCAGCAGAAATCGGAGACTGCGTACCAGAATTTCGGAAGCGTTCGGCCTGCTTCAGCCGAACATAAGCAGAAACGTTCGGCCGATAGCAACCGAACACTTCACACAGCGTTCGGCGGCCCATAACCGAACGTTCGCCTCGCAGGCTGTTCGGCCAAGGCACCCCGAACGCCTCGCAGGCTGTTCGGTAGACCAGCGCCGAACTTCTTTTGTTATGTTCGGCCTGTGCTCGCCGAATGCCCTGCAGGTTGTTCGGTGAACCAGCGGCGAATGCGTTGCGGTTATGAACGAAAAAAGAAACAACAAGAGATTACCTGGACTCGACACATTTTCACGTTCTGCAGGGTTTGGGGGGGGGGGGGGGGAAGAGAGTTCGGCAGAAGGGGAGACAGGGAAGGGGATGATTTTTTAATTTTTTTTAAGGGTATAATAGGTATTTTGGGGGTGAGGTTAGTAAATTTAAAATTTTAAATATATTTTTGTGTGATTTAAATAGTAAATGTGGTGTGAAAAGAAAAAATTGGAGGGTATAGAAACTCCCTTTTGGAAATTCACCGTTGGAAGTGGCCGACTTGGAACAAAATTATTCAGAAATAGCTCTGATTCTTGCTCTAGTTTGCTAGAGTCGTTCAATTCTACGTCATTGACTTTTGTTCCTTTTCAAAAAATTCCCACTTTCAGGATTCCCCCTTTTTGTTATTCTTTACATGGCTGGAAATTATTCCTGTGTTCGAATTCCTCCACTTTTTTGCTTTTCTCCAAAAATATATATATGGGACGATCACCAACGCCTTAAATCGCGCTGCGATCGGGTAATTCGAGAGCCTGCAAATTCGCCGTGCGTTTTCGCGCCTTTGTAATTTTATTTGCTAGATTTTGGCTGTTCCATTACTTTTTTTCTTTTTTGCATCGATTCTGCATTCTGATCATTGTAGCTCCATCTTTGCATGTGCTATTTGGCACTGAGGGTAAAGAACTGATGTGTTAGGTTCGGTTTGAGCTTCTACTATTTGGCAACGTTTCAAATAATTGGGGTCTTCATAGTATTTGGTATGAAGAATTAATGTGTTTGAGAACTGGGCTATAGGTCTGTTTAATTTCTATACTGATTTTTGTTGAACTTATTTACGCGGGCAAGTCTGTGAGACAGCACATAATTAGAAAAGAGGTCAGTCTAAAACGGCGTTATAGCTGAAGTGAGTAACTTTGCACTAGAAAGGAAAAGGTATATTTTTATTATTATTTTAATAGCAGGTTGTGGCATCATGTATGAATATTTACTTTACATATGAAGCGTGGTACAAATTGTATTTTGATACAGTCATACATTTGCATTTGACTGATTAATTTGCATCTTGCTTCTGGAGTGAATTGCATCTTTGGCTTTTGAATTACAGAATGATCGATCCAGTCTCCATAAGATGTTTTCTCTATTTGAATTTTGTATTATGATTTAGTCATTGTCATACTTAGTTTCTCTATTTATAGTTCTGCCATTACTTGGGCTGAACTGTAATAGTTTTGGTTGATGCAGGGGTTCAATTTGAGCAGCGCCCTAAGTTGCATCTTCTTGGTGGTTCAACAATGGGTGGTTTCACGAGCAATGTAGGCACTCTTGTTTTAATTATTATTATTAGTTTTTTGTTTTTTTGTTTTCAGATTTTTGCTGAATGCTCTGTGAATAAAGCGCACAGTTGACACAAAATATGCACTCTTTGATGTAGTTAGCTTTCACATGAGTATAATTTACATATGCACAGAGAGATAAGGTTACTTAATCATCTCTCACTGAATGCAGGAGTTTGACCAAAATAATCAGCCAAATAACCCTGGTACGCATTTTAATTAGATTTGAACGTTAGGAGTTTGCTTTCTAATGATCATGATCTTAGAAGTGTACTTATAGTTGTCTGAATATTTCTGAATGTTAACATTCAGATTCTGCTTTTGGTAACTTCTGAATATGCTTTAATGTTGACAATGAAAAAATTGGAAGCAGTGGCTTAACTTGCATTTTATTAATGCAGTTGCTGCAGTAAACAATGGAAAAGAAGTAATACTCCAGGTACCTCAATTATGTCATAGAAATTTATTTTAAGTCATAAGAAAATTTTCCAGTTATGCAACAAACATACTACCTCCATTCCAAAACTATTATGCTACTGTTGGTTGTTGATCAGTTGTCTTGACCAATTTTTTAAAATGCAACTGATAGAATTTCTGTTATTCTAATTAAACAGTTTTTGGATAGTTTCAAACAAAATATAAAATATTATGATTAAAGTTATAACTTCAAATAATCAATGAATGTATAAAAAATGTAATCGAACAATTAATCATCTTGATGTTGTGTATTGTGTGAACTTGTTTTAGCGAACAGGACAATATTGGAACTGTATGGTGATTAGTTAATTTGCAGGCCTTCAACTGGGAGTCTCGCAAACATGATTGGTGGAGGAACTTAGAGAGCAAAGTTCCTGATATTGCAAATTCTGGTTTCACATCAGCTTGGTTGCCCCCTCCTTCTCATTCATTTGCACCAGAAGGTAGAGCGAAAAGCATTTGATGATTGTGTTTGTTTCTATCTGCATAATTCTGTTGTTCAATTCATTATTTTTAATCTTCTTTTCACCAAAATATTCTCTTGATTGGCAGGTTATCTTCCACAGAACCTTTACTCTCTTAACTCTTCATATGGTTCTGAGCATCAGTTAAAGGCTTTGCTTAACAAGTTGAAAACTTATAAAGTTAGAGCAATGGCTGATATAGTCATAAATCATCGGGTTGGGACCACAAAAGGGCATGGTGGAATGTATAACCGCTATGATGGAATTCCACTAGCATGGGATGAGCATGCTGTTACTGCCTGCACTGGGGGAAAGGTAACGACGTTGAAGCACTGATTAGAATTTTAATAGTATTACTGCAAATTATTGGTGGCTTTTGCCTGTGCGATCTGAATCTCTACAGCTTCCTATGACATGAGACATAGATATGTTGGTCTCTGGGGTATAGTAGATTTTGGTATGCATGATCGGCTATTTTTTCCGTTTGTATTTGCATGTTTGTGTGTTCAACTGGAAAATGTTAGCCATCCTTTAAAATAATAGCCTTAATTTTGATGGTATTGATACTGGTTTGTGGTTATGATCTCTATTTCATATAATATTTACATTCTTTTTTTTTTTGTTGATTAACCACTTAGGGCAACAAAAGTACTGGGGATAATTTTAATGGGGTCCCAAATATTGATCACACCCAACAGTTTGTGCGGAGAGACATTACAGACTGGCTTCGATGGCTGCGTACTGTTGGTTTCCAGGACTTTCGCTTTGATTTTGCGAAAGGGTACACACCATATCAGATTCTTAAATGTGCTGTCCAAGCTGTTATGTGAACTGAGTTCCCATTGCAACATATTCACTATTTCTTTTTTATCTATTTAGATATTCTCCAAAATATGTGAAAGAGTATATTGAAGGTGCGAAGCCAGTCTTTTCTGTTGGGGAGTATTGGGATACTTGCAACTACAAAGGCAGCTATTTGGATTACAATCAAGGTATATGCTTTCTGCATAAATACGTGGGCACCTTGTTATAAGTTCTCAACACCACACATTATTGTGTTTTACTGATGCACAAAAGTATTATGTTAGAGCTCCAACTCATTTTCTTTTTTATTGAAAACTTGTGTGGTGTCCAGTGTGATGTCATGCATTGTTAAACCTGATATACCTTATCACTTTGTTGGATTTTAAAGTCTTCAGTTCTCAGCTTTGTTGCTCAACACAGTATAATTCATAATTCTTGCGTATTTTCTGGTTTCTAGGAGAGTAGTATTTCCTTATCATCATAATTCTACTTCTTGTGTACTTTCAAAGGCCAAGTCAAGTTATTTATCATGATTTTGTTACATGAATTTGTTTGCAGATAGTCACAGACAGAGGATAATCAACTGGATTGATGGCACTGGACAACTCTCTGCTGCATTTGACTTCACTACAAAGGGAATTTTGCAGGTAACATATTTATTTCAAGTCAAATATTATTAAGGATTTTTTTTCTTTCTAACAGTTGCCACATTATGATTTGAACTCTTGCTGTTGAATAAATGACCACTGGATCAATTTCTTAGAGTTCTTCACCTTTCTGCATGTACTATTGTATTGTTTGCAGGAAGCTGTTAAAGGAGAACTCTGGCGTTTGCGTGATCCTAAAGGGAAGCCGCCAGGTGTCATGGGGTGGTGGCCGTCAAGGGCTGTCACGTTTCTTGACAACCATGACACTGGTTCAACTCAGGTACTAATTTTTCTTTAAGTACTTCCAGAATTGTTGATGACTGTGAGAGAGTGCTCTGAAAGAATCTTAGGAAATGTTCGTCTGGAGATGCACCATGCCCCAAAAAGTCTGCTTCCATTTTCTCATTTTACACCCTAACTTTGGGGCCAGTTGCATTGAGTTGACCAAGAGGTGCCGTGTAGTTTTTCTGCTGTTTAATGATATGGCCAGCCCAAGTCGTAAGAGAGAAAAATAGAATTATAATGCTATAATTATGCTAAATTAGTGCAAATTTCGCACTGCAGATATTGCCGGTTGCAGGTTCAAACTTCCTTTTATTTTTAGCTGAGAGAACGTTTTTCCTCAAGTTTAATACTCTTTGATAATTGCTTTTGGCAGGCTCATTGGCCGTTTCCATCTCATCACATAATGGAGGTATGTCGCATATTGTCTTCATTGTTGTATTTACTACTTATTTCCTTTGAACATCTTTTAGCAAGATTTCATGCCGTCTTTGCTCTTCATGAAGTTAATTACCAAATACATCATCAAGCAAAATATGGTATTTAATACATGGCAATAAATTTCAAAATTGGTGCCAAAACAATACTTTAAACGATGAATATCTGGGGACATCACCAGATTTCTATATAAAAGCTTCTCCCTTTTGACAAGCTTGGCAATATGTAATCTTATCTCACTTCAACAACGTATTTCTTAGGTGACATATCTCTCTCATATTGCCTGTAGTCATAGTGTATTGGATTGATTAACTGCACAAACAAAATGTCCTTCATTTTGACACTCAAGAGTCGGATAATTACAGAAATTACCTTTGGCCAGACACATAACAAATACCCCCCTTGGAATTTACTTCGAGGGGATAATGCAAGAAAATACAAACCTTACACCAATGTATATTGTATCTCAAGGTCTGTTTTTTTTAATAGGCCAAACCTCAAGGGTAGTTTTTTCTAATTTACCTTGAGAATATTGTGTTGGACATCCCATTTGAAGATAAAACATCTAATTCAATTTCTAAATCGTACAAGCTTCTATGAGCAGAAAGTTGAGATTCTCTAGCCTTTTTATTTTTTTGCTCTGGAAGGTGAAATTGGGTCATATACTTCACATGAGTTGAAGAGATTCCAGTTGATTATATGATATCGTCCTCCCTAGTATCATGCACTATGCACTTCACACAACTCTCGGCTGTATTTGATATAAGTTATTATGTATTAATACCTATCCATACTTGACAGGGCTACGCATACATACTGACACATCCAGGAATACCTACTGTATTCTACGACCATTTCTACGACTGGGGTACTCCATATCACGACCAAATTGTGAAGCTGGTAATTAAGCTATCTAATCTTATGGTCAATTAATCAGCTATTTTGAGACATTTTCTAAACTGGCACGTATTTGCAGATTGATATTAGGAAGCAACAAACAATACACAGCCGATCACCAATAAATATTCTAGAAGCACGACCAAATCTTTATGCCGCAAATATTGGGGACAAATTAGCCATGAAGATTGGAGATGGCTCTTGGTGTCCTTCTGGAAAGGAATGGACACTAGCTACCAGTGGGAACAGATATGCCGTTTGGAAGAAGTAGCCATCACGCGCTTCTTTTAGTGGCATACGATAAGCTATTGAAGTTGCTTCAAAATTTCATACTTGGAGATGCTGTTGAACTTACCCCCTTAACCTCCATATTATCAAAATAATTGCAATAGAATAAAGGTCTCTCTATATGGTAGATTGTGTTACGACATATTGGAGCTATAGGCTTCCTATTGTTGCAGAGGATATTAATATATTTATGTTATTACAGTTTCTTCATGTCTTTTATCTTGCCCAATTATTTCTTCTTTCGTCCACTTTAATTGCTGTGAGCTGCGTAGCACGGGACTGAACATAATATGTTCTAACCCCCCCCCCCCCACCCCAACCAAAACAAAAAAGATAATAAAATAATAAAAAAGAAAAAAGAGATCACATGGGAGAGGAGTGGAGGAAAGAGAAGTCTGGGTATCACCATCATAACCTTCGTCTTCTGTCTCATGATTCATGTCTTGAAAATCAACAATACACTACCTCCCACCAAAATATTATTTCATTCTCTCTCTACAATTCGAAAATCAAAAGTTTCAAATTTGCACCATAATTATCCATCTTCTCCCTCACGTGATTCACACAGTTGTAGAGGATCCAGCAACTACATCATTAGTCTCATTGAACTCTCTCTCTCTCTCTCTCTCTAAAAGTTAATGAATCTTGCAAAAAGTAGGAGTGAGGGTAATATACTAATGGTATAGCAGTATGGAAATCTATGGTTGTCTATACATGCATGGAAAAAGTGAAGATACAATATAGTTATATAGTATGTATAGAATATATATTCTTTACCAATGCGTTTGATTTGTATGGTTGGGTAAACATATTATTCCAGTTACAATGATATTCATTCTTGTATTTGATTGCTTTCAATACAACCTATATATATGTACGTTCATAATATTATATAATCCATATCTCATATGATAAATTAAGAAATTCAATTAAAAAAAAAAAAAGCGAGTTTCTTGTGCAGCACCCGATCCATAGTATTATTTGTTTAATTAAAAAATATTACTTATTTACTTTTAAAATATTGTTACTTTTTTAAAGTAACAAATCAGGAGTAATGTTTTTTAAATAAATAAATAACATTTTTGAGTTAAATAAGTAATATTTCACGTCGAATTGTAAAATGCACTTGATGCATATAAGTTTTTGTGTTAAAAAAAAAAAAAAAAAAAAAAAAGAAAAGAGTTTTTTGTATAATTAATTTTAGTTGTGGAAACTAAATTAATTTTCTATGAGAGAGGAATCTGACTCGATTATCCTTTACCCAAGTATGTGAGAGAAAGATTGTTGAGTGGGTGGGGTTTGCGAAGTTTCCACTTTTACCAATTCTAATAATATAGGTCAAAATTGACTTTAAAGTAGCACCAACTTTCTTCACCATCTTTACAAGTCCTTCTCCACTACACTACCATGTCTTTATTTCAGAATTCATTTATTTGTCTCACTATTATTCTCAATAGTTCCAATAATCAAAATCTACTCCTAAACATTTTTATTTTAAATTAATATTTTATCAATTGTAAATATATGTTTTAAAAATTTTCAATTTACTTTTAATATTTTTGTTCACCTTTTTATTTTTATTTTTTTTATACGAGTTTAGTCGAGATTTACAAGGCTGTTTTACAAGATACCTATTTTTAATTCAGCATGTCGGAATTTTTCATTTCATGTGCTAAAAAGTATTGGGTATAAGATAATATGTCCCTTTTAAGGCAATAAATAGTAGAATAACATGAAAGCATCTAATTAAGCGTAGCTAACAATGATTAAAAGTGGAGAAATTGAATTAATTTTTGCAGCCATGCATAGGCAATTAAGTGCATCATGAACCATATTATAATTTGACTTTTTCTTTGTGATGAAGATTAAGCATGCGCCCAGTGCAAGAAATGATTAATTAACTGGGTAACCTCATGCAAAAAGGTTAGCCTTGCAATGATGGCTCAAACAAAGCTACTCTTCTGCGTGCTGTCTCACCTTTTACAATCCTCAGATTTTGGAAATATTATGACTGAAATTTTTATGCTTAGGTCCCGATTTTGAAGGATTCCAAGTTCACACAACGTTTAGTTGTAATATTGTACCAATGTGTAGTTATGAACACTGGTGTGTAGACAATTTTTACGCACCAGACCATTAAAACACATTCATAATTTATCATCGCCACCAAATTTTAGAGGTGGAGTTGCGAGGGGACTCGAAATTGGGGTTCAACCTGGGTAGATTGGTAACTGGTAGACCAACTAGGAGTGCCCCAATGATTCAGTGAGAGGCCCGACAGAGTGAGGAATGCCAACTGGTGTGTGTAATAACATTAAAAGGAGTTAATGAGGGGTAATTAAAGAGGGGGTCCATACTAGGTAATTAGATTTGAAATAATTTCATTAAATCTCTGTCCACAACTTTACTACTATGTCAATACCACATTTATAGAATACAAAATTGACTTCACTTGAAAAAGAAAAATGTAAAGACTTCTTGTTGGAATCTTGAATTTAAAACGTTTACTTATGTGGGTTGCTAATTTTTTTGGTAGGTATGGAATCATGAAAAATTTTCAACCACTACTGTACGTAGATTAAAAGTATCATAAACTTCATACCTACGTTGCATGTATGGAGCAACCGATTGCATATAATATAGCGTGTAGAGCTAAGGGGATCACAACCCCAATTGTCGTGGGCTCTATGTCCCCTCTTCGGCACTTGGGAAACGGAGGCTTAACCCTTATTTTAAACATATAGGGTCAACAAATGTCAAATTAAATGCATAAATATTTCTTGAAGTGACTCAATTATAGTGATTTTTAAGGGTTTAATTAAATAAATCTAGTGTGTATTAAATAATCATGAATATCATTTGTAGATACCATAAATGATTTTAAATTTTTTGAGAACTCATTTGAAATAAATCAAATTTATATTATAAGTTGGGGTATAGTCCCCAAGCATTATAATTCAATTCCAACTTTTGTACTACGTTTGTAGAAAATGTGAAAAATAGTGAATCTAATCATTTGAACCACGATACTAATTTTCATAAAAGTCAATTATAGGTTCAAGCAAGCCTTCATATAAATTAGCATGGGTTTGGGTCAAAATACCAACCTTCGTACAAATCAATATGAATTCAAAAAAATTATTATTCTTTCCATCTCCAAGTAGAGGATATTTTACTTTAATTATTTATAAAGCATACTTGTTTGATTTAATCTCGATAAAAATTACATCATACAAAGCATACTAATCCTTTATATCTAATTTCATAGACCTCTCCATTGTAACTTTCATTCATTTTCCCGAATTGAATTAAATGGGACTTTAATTAAGCCAAAAAATTATTATAAGGGCTGTTTGGTTTCTTATCAGCAAAAAAGGGCAGCTAGTGCAGTAGGGATGTCGAAGTTTATACCTAAATATTAAGCATACGGTCGCAAACTATTAATCCCACCTGGATTTCATTATAGCAGACCTAGTAAATGTAGGACGTGCTAATTTGCACTTTCGATTCTATGTTTCATTTCACGTTTCATTTAGTTTTTGAATTTTGATATAAAAATTAATATATATATATATATATATATATATGTTGACGATACTTTTCTATTATACTTTATGTATATATAAATGAACGTGGAGCATAAAAGAAAATATAGAACAAAAGAGAACATCGGGTGGATAATTCATGTTGGTTTTTTGCTATCACACAATTGTATCCTCTATTTTATTGGATTTTAATCATATAATATGTATATCCTTACTTAATTTAACATTTTGCTTTATTTTGTATTTACTATCTCTCATCTTCTCGTATCATTTTTGTTTTATAATTCATATTAAGACTCGTGTTGTGTCATAAATTGATACGCCTACTATGTTAAGACTATGAGCACCTAAAATCTACAATTGTATGAAATGTTGCCACTATAAGAAAAATTGCAAAAAAAAAATAATTCTCTTTTTATCGGTAAAAATTATTGTTGAATTTAGTATTGTAAATAAATGTGCTAAGATATCAAGTTACTCGAATTTAATATGACATTATAGCAGGCCCCATACTCCAGTTGGGAGATCATATTTAGATTAACTATTAAAAATGAAGGTCTCACATGTGAGGGAAGCATGATGAAATATTAAAATTTCACATGTGAATTGTCCCACATACAATAAAATGAAAGAGGGAAGACTAATTTATATGTCTAATGAGTCACTCTTTCTATCACCAATTAATTTTAGAATGAAATCTCATTATAAAATAATTAGTCTCACCTTCAACTATCAAGTACGTTTTAATTTATAGGACCATATCAAGTCCTTGAATTTAACATAAAAAATTCTAACCATGGTCTTTCATAGGAAAGATCACAATTATAGAATGGTCAGGAATCATTGTTGATCAAAGCTTTTCTTATTGTGTGCGCTTGAACAGAAATAGTTTGAGTGATAAGTGTATGGATACATGTAAGTGTTGTTTTAGTGCAAAATATTGTCTCAAATAAGCGTTCTTTGAAAACTTTGAGATATAATTTTTCTTAATTTTTCAAACTTTACAATATTAATAACGAGACTTAGTTAAGAATATATACGGAGAGAGACACACAATTATTATTTTTCTAAAATAAAACAATATGGTATTAATCAAACTTAAATAAGGATATAGTAATGGTTTTATGAAGCCATTTAATTTGTCTGAAATTTTCTAATGCAACAACATTTACTATAAAACAAAATAAATTACAGTACAAAAAATGAAATAAAGTAGGAGATAAAATTTTGAACGGACAATTGAATTAACATAATGTAGCAGGAGTTGAATTGGATTGATTTATGATAGAAAATGAGGTGAATTAATGGGTATGGTTGGGGGGCAGTTGCAGCCTCAATAAATAGGCAGGGAGGGGGAGAGAGAGAGGGTTTGAAATCAAAGAAGAAAGGCAAAGTTTATTAATATTTGCAGGAGTTGACTGATATGAATAGTGATGCTGAAAACAGAAAGAGTAGGAAGAGAGAAAGAGATGCATAAGGCAGCTACCAGGGTTGTGCCCCTCGTGAGTGGGACGTTTCACTCGACAAAAAGAATTCTCCCCTTTTTTTAATTAATTAATTAATTATATTTCAGGTTCTTGGAAAAAGGGAATGAAATGGAAGATCTCACAACTAATGATAAAAACACACTCATTATTGTTTAACCCTACCTTCTTCTTTTACACATTTCATATTGTCTTTCTCCCTAATTAAAAATTAATATTTTACTTATTATATATGTTATTCACCATCTTTGAGGGCATCTTTGCTGACTTTAGCGTCCTAATGTCAACAATCATCCTTCTCCAATGTCTTCTTACAGGTTTCTTGAGTTCTACTTATTGGGGATTCACCATCTCCATTCTATTTCTCCGTTTACATGATTAATGTCTCTATGTCAAATAAAAATTATATATCGAGTGCACTGTGCCACTTGATCTACAATATTTCTTGTTCAATTATAAAATATTATTTATTTTACTTAAAAATATTACTATTAATTTATTAATAATACTTTTTTAAGTGAACAAGTAATGTTATTAAATTAAACAAGTAATATTGTAGAACAAATGTAAATATTAGGAGGTATGTGCTGGGCTTTGTTTGGAGAATCCACTAAAATCAACAATAATATAGAACATATACTAAAACCTAAATTTATGGAATATATATGAAATTTAATTATGTGAAAGAGAATTGAAATATCATATAGTTTTTTCAATTACTCACATTTTTTTTGAAAAAAAAAAAATTATGGTTTTTGAATAAGCTTGTAATGTGAGAAGGTTATATATATGTTGATAACCTAGGATGCTTACCCCTTAAAGGTTGGTAGTGGACCAAACTTGGCGCCCCAAAAGTGAGGACCCATAAACTTCTATTTCAAAATTACAAGAAAAAATATAATGTAAAGTTGTATGGAGTTTTATGAAAACCAAGAAGAAAAGGAAGATTAACAAAACCACTAATATCGTAAAACAATTCGTCTTTTCATTTGTGAAAAAAAAAATAAGCAAAAAATAATAATAACAAATATAGAAACCATCAATTGTATATATATAGATTAGAATCCATCATTATTCATATTTATATATTTTTATACTTGAGTATTTAATTATAGTTAATATTTTGATTAATTCAATTAATCATAATATAAACTCGTTTATTTGGACGATCCCATATTTTGCATATATTAGATTTATAATAAAGATCTTTTCTTGGACACTTGGGGTAAAAGTCTAATATAAACGCCGTAATTTATTTTATTAATTTCATAATTAGAAATTAGGAGACCTCTTGGTTTTGGTCATATTTCACTAAGCATTTAGATTAATTAAACAATGACTCGCCGTTTGAAGTAGGTCACTACTGTGCAAATATGTGTGGAAATATATTACTACCTAAATTAAAATTTTCAAAACTTAATAATCATGAAAATAGAAAATTATCCATCGACAGACTACTATTCTTCTGACACGTCATTTAAATAAAATATATTAATAAAAAACTTAATTAATATTTTCAAGAGTAAATCATTACAAAGAATAAAATGATTACCACATTTGATTGAATAACTTGTCATGTCTTTACCTCTGCTCAATAATGTAATTATGTATGAGCTTGAAAATCTTAACAAAGTAAGTTTAAGCAAGCAGGAGGTGGCCCTGCTTTCTGGAATTGTGCATCACACACATAAATATAAACAAGATCTTTTGTGAGAAAATATATTTTCAAATAAATAAAATTATTTTTGAAAAATATAAATATATAGTTGAGTAATTTTTCTTTTCATAGTATTACTATTACATGAAAACAAGTACTACTTTCTTTGTTTAAAAAAGAATATTATTTCAAAACTCGATGTTAGTAACAATTCATTAGAATTTGTATAATTGACTTGTAAATTAAATGGATAATATTGAATATCTTTAAGTTATTAGCCAATAATAAAGGAATGTACATAAATAATAACTAATGAGATATATGCGTATACATATAAAGAAAGCGGTTATTCGCATCCCGAAATTTCTAAATGCACTTTGAACTAATTATAATAAAATTAGATACAATTAAATAGATTAAAATACTTATATATATATATATATATATATATATATATTTAAAACTAAGTTAATTTTATTATTTTTCTCATTCCCTCTCATTTCTTTTCCACTCAATATTTCTATCACGTTCTTCTCTTTTCAATCTCTTTTTGTCTTGTGAATTTGACTTGTTAAACTGAATAATCACTTCAGCTGGAAATTGTTTCTTCAGTATTGCAGTCAGTAGATCCTTCTTCAGTGAAGAAGAACATAGCAAGGTACAATACAATTGAAATTCCAAACGAAAAGAATATAACACAATCAGAGACATCTAATATTAGTACTTTCATTCTCTTGTGAAAAACAAGATCAATACCATGTAACGTCTTAACAATATCTAGGTTCAATAGTTCACAATTCTCATCATTATCGATTACACATTTGAAAATGCAGTTATAAAGAGAGACAGTGATAAGCAGAGTTTGATTAAAATATAGTCACAAGAGAGATATTGATAAGCATGTTTGGTAGGTGAGGGTTGCTTAATTGACAACAACTCCATTAGCTTTAATCATTTGCAAGCATGTTAATACTTACATAATAAAACATATAATGGTTGATATGACTTACAATTTTATAATGTTAAATAACACTTATTTTGGAGACATATATTTCTTTACAAATATGTTTAGTAAGAAACACCCTTTAAAATGTAATGAGATAATGAAGATATACAAATCAATTAAATCACATCATAATATATAACCTTGCAAATAAAAAAGTTTCCAGCTTTAATCTATTCAAATAAACAAAAGACTCATTCATTAAAATGTCATGAGATAATGAAGACATACAAATTCAATTAAATCACAATACAATATATAATCTTCTAATAGGAAAAAAGATTGACATTCATTTTTTGTTTCTTTATGACACCATCAATGGAAGTGACGAAGAAGCCTAATAGGACAGAGAGTGGTAGGAATATTTGTTTCGAGTTTCAGTGCTTCTCTAGTCTCCGAAAGAGGTGCAGCAGAGGGTGGTAAGGATCTTTGTTCCGAGTTTGTCTCCAGTCTCCGAAAGAGGTGCGTCAGAGGATGGTAGGGATCTTTGTTCTGATTTCAGTGCTTCTTCAATCTTCGAAAGAGGTGGGATAGAGGGTGGTAGGAATTTTTGTTCCGAGTTTCAGTACTTCTCCCGTCTTGAAAAGGTGTAGAGGTGATTATGGTGGTAATGACATTAAAAGAGTGCAATTGATATAAATGAAGTATATTTAATAAAAAAAATCAATTTTATATAAAATATATTTAAATTTCAAAATTTATTTAAAGGTTTCGGGTGCAAACAACGACACCCATATATAAATTCCTTTGCTTTAATATTGAACCTAATTTGGCTGGATTGGTTTATAAGTTACCGACAATATAGCCTAGCATCTTACTTTTAGAAATTTTATCCATTTTCTTTATTTGTCATATAAATTGTTATAGCTAAATTGTTTCTCTTGATCCATATCTTTGAGTTTCACCAATGATTTTTATTTAATTGTTAAATTAATTTTTAAAATTTTCGGGTAAATTCTTGTTTTTGAACTCATATTTTAAAGATTTAAGATATTCATTTTTCCCCAAAAAACCCGATTTACAAATTATTATTTACATAATTAAACAATAAGTTGCTATAATAAAACCTTACAAAAAGATGGAAACTTAAAAAAAATATCACTATTTTTTTATTTATAAATTTTGAGTTGCATATATATGTAGAGACTAAATAATACTCAATTTTAAGATTTCAAAATAATTTATTGTACCTTATTTTTAAAATTCTGAATATGGCATTGATATATACACACAGAGAGAGAGAGAGAGAGAGAGAGAGAGAGAGAGAGAGAGGGGATAAATACTAGAAGAAAAAGAAAATGGTACTAAGCAACAAAAACTAAAGCTTTTTAAGGCCCTTTTTTCTCCAGTTTGTATGCGTCCATCGTGTTGTGCGTGAAGGGTTCGTCTCTAGGTTGAAAGGCCTTTACCTTTTGTCACGAAGAATAGACTGATTGGAGGGTTTCATCTTCTTCATCAGTAACGAGGAGTATGTTTGGGACCAACAATTATTTAATTATTATTTGTCATCCTTCCAATTCTTATTACCCAAACATGCCGTTAATTTCTTGAAATCATGAGCTATCCAATCCGATTTACCACTCGTATTATCTCTCTTTTCTCTGTGTTGTCTCCAGTTAAATCACTTCACCGCCACACCTATTAATTATTACAGCCTCAGCAGCCCTTGTAACTCTCTCTCTCTCTCTCTCTCTTATTTACTGTTGTGTTTGTGGTCTCACCTCTCATCTTAAATAGTAGCCCCAACTGCCCTCTTTTCCATCTTCTCTCATATGTACCTCTTGCAAGCTACTTCTCCACCTTCTAGTGTGTGCTCTGTATGTGTTTTTCAGAAACAATTATTGTGGGAGTTTGATGCTGAGATTCATGGTGGGTTTATCAAAGGGTTTCTTGCAGAGATTATTGGCATTCTGTCCACCTCCTGCCATGGTGAAATTAATTCCCTAGCAAAAGACAAGAATGGAAAACCTTATTTTTCACAAAAACAAAAGGGTGAACATTTTCTCTTCTGGAGGAGGTGGGCATACTGCCAACAGAACTCTGTCGGCTTCTCTTTGCAAAACCCTCATGAAATTTATTTAGTTTTTTCATGCCTACATATGATTAGCAGATCAAGGTAGATGTTTTTCTTTTTCCCATCTGTTATTCGATTATTCCGTTTTCTCTAATTTCTGCCATGCAACAACTATAGAATTTACGCCGACTCTTCTTTCTGTCTCCATGGATAACCTCTTGGTTGAATAGTTGCATATGCAGTCTCCGTAACATTTAATCTTCATATGTCTTTCTGGCTTTGAATCTTGCAGTGTCGACGAAGAGTATGCGGATTCAGATATTTGGAACCCTAGAGTTTGAGATAATTTCTGGTCGATTTAGTTGAACTATTTCAATAAACATATATTTGTTCTTCAAATGTCCTTAATCTATCTGTTGCTTTCCCTTAATTTGTAGTCCGGCGGGCCTTATCTGTGAAGATTTCTTCTACATGTGACTATCTGAATCGATGAAATTTCTCGGCTATATTTCATATCAAATCACAGAGGTCGAAGTTAATTTGGATGAGAGAGAGAGAGAGATTGTTTTTGCTTCCATTCTCTTCTTTCTGTTGTATGTAAAGTAAATAGGCCATTCCAGAATATTTTTATATACACTGCTTACATTTTTGTTTCTCCATTTACATTCCAAATATTTTATCTTTTTTTCTACTCATGCCGATCTTTGCACTGCACAGCAGATTGGAGTTCCATTTTCTTTCATGGGTCCATGCAAATTCTTTACACAATTTCATCCAAGCATTTAGAAAAAAGCAGGCACAGACACACAGAACACAGAGTGGTAGTGGTAGAGATGAGATGGGATGTTGGTAGGGCAGGAATATAATTAGGGCAAATGGGATATCGATCTGTGAGAAATGCTTTTGGTGTTGCAGAGGCTCTTCGTATATGCATACGTAGGCTCATCATTGAAATCCTGACAATGGCCATTAATTTATGGGGAAGGCATTAGGTATAGGTGCAGCTGCCCATCAGTCCCATTTATTCTTTCTCTTTTTGCTTTTCAACAAAATTTACTGACACCAAAATCATCTAAAAGTCTAATTCTCAGGGTAAATGCAACTAATACCTCCTTTTAATTTTAAATCAACCTGGGTTTTCGAGAATGTGAAATAAGAGATATGGTACAGCCAATCTTCTAATGGATATGCTAGCTTAGATAAAGATATGGTTTGGTTGATTTTGGTTCTTGGAATTGTCGGAGATAGATTACGGTTTTCTGTTTTATTTTTTTCTTTTCTTTTTTAAATTTATATTTAGAATGGTTGGTTTGAAATTGAATGAACAGTTTTTAATTAAATTAAAGAGCTGGTTTGAAATTGAAATGAGCCATTTTTAATTGAAATTGAACCATTGGTTCCTCAAATCAGCAATTTTAGAATTGTATTGGGCCAGCCAATTTGTGATTCGGAACCAAGTCAATAATTAATATCAATTTTGAGCAGAATTATAACTGTCGTATCTATGCTAGGTCTTAGTTTTGTGGTAAGTTGGGATAGGTATTAGAAGATATAGGTGGTTATTTAAAACTAAAGTATTTTTTTATATATTTACAATAGAAATTTACTTTGAAGTATTTTATACATATTTATACTAATACAATATAATCAAAATAAATCTAACTATAATAAAATTTATATTTTAATAAACACATGTCTTCAAGAAAATAAATAAAATAAAACAAATGTCAATATTTGGAAAATTTTGGCCATAGCAATAATGATTAGGAATGTAAATGGGTTGGGTAAAGTAGATATACGTCTCTTCTATGTCCTAGCATAATATAAAATACTATGTCTTTAGTCTATTCTATTACCTGCTTATTTGTCTCAGCTAGAGT
Organism: Caryopteris x clandonensis; assembly: GCA_028749325.2. Lineage (NCBI taxonomy): Eukaryota > Viridiplantae > Streptophyta > Magnoliopsida > Lamiales > Lamiaceae > Caryopteris > Caryopteris x clandonensis. The sequence continues at coordinate 633,966 of JAPYKT020000033.1, read as the reverse complement.
ACAGACAATATTCGGTAGGTATACGGGTATCTGTAGGTAAATAAATTATCCGTTGATATGTTATTTTACATGGGTAAAATTATCCTGTCCTACCCATCCGACCTAATCCTACCTGAAAACATGCATATATATTTTTTGAAATAAAAGTGCACTTAATGACTTCCTCAAAGATCAGAAATTAACAAAATATTAAAATAATTAAATAACTAATTTTTAAAATAACTAATATTATTTTTATTATATATAATATATATATATATATATATATTTATTTATTTATTTATATATTGGGTACATTGGTAGGATATACGGGTTCGATATACCGGTAGAATATTAATCCTATACCCTACCTTTATTCTAATATAGTTTGGTGGGTACATGTAATACCTTATTCGTTATTTAAAATCTTATACCCTACCCTATGGATAATTCCTAATTATGATAAACTCTTTGATCAAATTCTTCAAATTAAAGGTCAAGTAATAAATTTCAATAAATATAATTCGTTTTAACACATTATACGAGCCAAATTTTTATAGAGCTTTAAGTAGATATAATTGTTTTCTAGCAATATATTCTATCAACATGTTTCAACAATTCTTATTCTTACGTTAGCTACAATAATTTTAGATTTGTTACGTGACTCCTACGATCGAAATGAGCTTTTATGGTTTAAATAATAATATAAATTAAGAAACATAAGAATAAGTCTTAAATTTATTGATCATATCATAACTTCAAAATTAAGTATATATTAATACGAGTTACTATAATTCTACGTTATTTACTCCACAAAGTTTCTTCTATATACAACAATATTAACTTTCATTTTATATGATTCGTATATGGTTGAGCAGCTTAATAATAAATAATAAAATAAACTTGAACAATTTTAAATTGCTATTTTTAAAAAATTGTATCTTAATTAGCTTCATAAAAATAGATTTTATTCTTACAAAACATAATTTTTTTTAAAGAAGGAATTATGACTTATGGGTGAAAATTAAATAGAATCAAGATTTAATTTGAACAAATAAGATGCTAATTAATTGAATAGTGTTGCAATTTTTTAGCCCATGATAACGTTAACTTGAAAATTTAATTTCATATAAACATGTATCAAGACAACTAGACAAACGTATATAAGTTGCATTTTGTGCACTAATGCATAGATCTTTTACATCTAAAGAATCCTACTCAACTGCAAAATTAAAATAATTATGAATTGCATCTTAGGATCATTGTTCGCACCCGTACAAAGTAATATTTCTTCACAAAAAATAATATTTGGTTGAAAAAATATAATATTTTGTTAAAAAAGATATAATATTTTTTAGATAAAAGTATTATATTTTCTTAAAAAATTATGAGGTTACAATATGAGCAAACTGTCACGGACTTGTTCCCTTGCTCCCTCGCAAGTCCAAGTGCAAAAATGATCTAAGTGGCCCAATTTCGTGACAAGACGCTCATACAACATGAGCTAAATCTGTGCATTTTTAGTAAATTTAGATTGACTCGATTGAGACCCACCTTTCACACTTTCTTACTATTTAAGTTAGAATTCAAATCGTTGTGTTTAAAAAAAAAAAAAAATTTGTATGTATATATGTATATATATACACCTTTGGCAAATTTTCTAATAGATAATTAATGTACATGGAAATTCATGCATTACTCACTCCAAATTCGTACATCATTCATTTAATTCGTTGGGTGTACACGAAATGGACAGGTTAAGAACCTAAAACAATAGTGTTGAGTACGAATCACTTGAAAAAGGGATATATATATATACACACGTACGCACACACACATATATTTTGTTAAAAGTAGTACATTTGAATTTTTTTATCCAAATACCATTATTCAGTTATATTTTTTCATTTTCTAAACATATAATGTTCAATCAAATTTTTTTTCTTGGCTTTTCGACTCTAATTTTACAAAATTTATAACTTTTCAATTTCAACTCTATTTTTTTAAAAATATATTAAATTAATAATGTCTTTGTGATCTTTAATTTTATATTCACATTGCATATATAAAAATAAAATATTAACTTTTAATTAGGGGTAGCAATTTTCGACACGACCCGAAACCCGACCTGAGACCGACACGAAAATTAGCAGGTTAGGGTTGAGACTAAATAGGTTTCAGGTCGTTTTTGGGTCGACCTGATACAGGTTCGGGTTGAGGATACTTTAAACAGGTAGACCCGACAACCCGTTTAACTTTTTTAAAAATATTAAAAAGTAAATACACATGTAATTTGGTTACAGTATGCTCTTTGAAGCATGTTTTGAACCTAAGTTTCATTGGTTGATGTAACATGATAATATTTGCAGCATGTTTTGAACTTTTGATATCCTGCACTTTTGCATATATGTTTAAAAAGGTTGACCTGGTTAACCCGTTTGACCTGACTAACCCGTTAACTTGTTTGACCCGTTTAATTAAACGGATTATATGAGTCGGTTAATGTTATAAGTCATCAGGTTAGGGTTGAGGTTAGTGACCTGTTTATATAAACAGGTCGGGTTTGGGTTGAAGGTTTCTGACCTGCGAACCCGCTAACCCGAACCCGCGAACCCGAACCCGACCCAAATTGCCACCCCTACTTTTAATTATAAAATATTTTTCATTTATTAATGGTAGAATATTTTAATATTTAATATATTTTATATTGTGAAGTATTTTTATTTTAAATAATTTTTATTAAAATATATTTTTATGATTATATATTTTATTTAAAAAATTATATTATTATTTTTATAATAAATAATTATATTATTATATTATAAATCGTACGAAATAAATATCAGTATTATTATAAGGATAGTTGTATTGGGTGAAACATGACACAGGACCCGCCATAAGGATAGTGTCGGGACTCGGGAACGACGGTCTGAGACCCCAATGTTGAGGGGCCAAGATTTTTTTAAATTCCTGAGCCACACATACTTATATTTATTTTATTAAGTTGTGTTTATAGGATCTTAAAATTTATTTATTTTATTATGTTAGTTTTTATCCTATATAGACGCGTGTTCTTACATATTTAGAATATGTTTCAATTGATGAATCTATTTTTATTCAAATACACACAAACACTTACATTACAATACAAATATATAAATAATTAATTATTTATATTTTTAAGGAATTATTTGTTGTGGATTGGACCAATTGAATGGAGGATGGACTGAATCAAATATATATATATATATATATATATCTATTTTGGGTTGTCGATGAAAATCTAATGTGTATTCCATCGAAAAATTCTATGATTTGACATCTCATAATTTTATATCTTTTTCTTTTTTTGATATATTTATAGTTCTCATCTTAAGTTACTTCATCTATATATCAAAATAAATTTTTATTATTCATTTAAATATAAATATTTTGAATATACTCGTTCGAACATGCTACTACGAAAAGCTCCTTCAAAATAAACTAATCCCTAAAATATAAAGAAATTAACAAGCCAAGAATGTGGAATGATGGGGCATAAAGAAAAAAGAAAGGCTTGAATTGGAGAGTTTCAAATGAGAATGATTACCTCCTAGAAGTTAGAACAACCCACTGAGTCAAATCATCTTCTCTACACAAAGACAAGAAAGTTAATCCGCACATTAATTATGTTTAGCCACGCTTTTCAAACCCCATTATGCCCTCCTAATTCCACACTTTTCTCCTCTTAGTCTCTCACAATTAAATTTTAAAATGCATTTTAATATTACAACTTAAATTATTCATTATATTTAAAAAGTTCTTAAATTATGAAAGTTTGTGAATTCTTTACTTTCTCATAACAAAAAAAAATATTATGGCAAGTCATTCAAAGTTTATTTACACCGTAAATTAGCCGTTGTATCAAAATTTCCACATAAAAATAAATTCATAATTAAGAATATTTTTCAAATATTAATCAATGGTCGATGGATCTTTTTAAATATATTTATAGTTCAAAAACTTGTTACATTCCTGAATAATTTAACAATTTTTTTTTATTTTTATTTTTATTTTATTTTTTGCCAAATGACTAGAATTTATCGTGACAGAATCATTAAGTATTACATTAATTATGAACAAACTAAAGTGACTTTAAAATAATTTGGCTAAACATTTTCTGTAGAGTGTGCAGTTAAGTTTTCATTCATTTGATGTCATTTTTAATGTCATTTCCACATGAATTATGTCAATACATGTTTGTACGTCAAATTTTAAGAACCTTTTTGGCTATGTAGATTTAAATTAATATGGAAATAGTGTAAATAATGCTCACGATGCCACCTAATCTGACTGATCGAGTTCTTAAAATTGTAAAATTGAATCGATCATAGTTAGACATAAAATCGAGCCAACTGAACCAAAATATTTTGGTCGGTTTCAATTGAAATTTAACTTTTTTCTCCTTACAAATATACCATTGGAAGCCCTGTGAACCCTTTTCCACAACTTAAGGCCACAGTGGATGATTTGGATCTCTCCTAACCATCATGCGTCAAAAGATCAAAATCTAGAGACATTTTGCAGAAGCTTTTAAAATCTATGATAAACTGCCATTAAAATTTTAAAGTAAAAAGCATACTCCTTAAGATCTCTGCTAACACCTTATTATCAAATATTCGAGTGAAATTAACTGATCGAGAAGGAGGCCGAGGGGATCGGCCGAAGACTCCGAGCGAAGATTCGCATGCTTGCAGCGAGGAGGATTGAGGATTGAGGCTTGAGATGAATCATAGAAGAGGAGGATTGAGGTGTGAGATGAATCAGAATTTCTGTTTGTGAGTGTGTTGGGGAGGGGTTAGGGTTGCAACTTTCAATACATTATAATTTGGCAGGTTCAATTATATAGGATTTTAATTTTCTAAAATCAAAACCAACCGAAAAATTTGAAGGAAGAAGAAAATAAAATTGAAGGTCAAACTTTTGTTGTAAAATCAAACCAAAATTTTTACTTCACTCAGGTATTTCGATTTTCATTGAGATGTGCATACCATACATTAGAGTAACTAGACAACTGAATCGAGCCATTTATCATTATGCTATATATGTATATTAATCTTTGTCTTTATTGAACTTTTATTATTATCTACAATATACTTTCTATTGTTCGTTTTTAAACTTTTTGTCACTTTTATAACGAAAATTGAGTTTAAATAATCTATTGTTCACGTTTTATCAGTGTTACTCTTTTATGATGGCAATTGAGTTTAATTGACAATTATGTGTATTAAATTTTTGCAAACCCTTATGTATGCCATGCAACTTGATCAACCTGATCCTTTAATATGAAAAAAAAATATCGCACAAATTACTACAATGAAGGTTTGAATTCATGACCTACATAAATAGGAACCTTGAAAGTATAACTCGACTGTTAGGTTGACAAACCATTTTATTTAATTTTAAGCGACTATTTTGTATCATAGAAAAACTTAAAATGGTATAATAAAATTCGTGCTAAATGTTAGAGCAAGACCAAACCAACTAGCAAGGACAAAATTTTTGATATTAAGATTTAGTAAATATTTTATAATACATTGTAACCTAGAAAAATGTTATAGTACTATGGCATACAAGTGATACTTTTATATTAAAATAATATTAATTTAATTAAATAAAAAAAACTATTAGTTCTTAGATGAAAAATTAATATATTGTAGTAATATATTTACCGTTAAACAAAAATACCTTTGAACTCCAAAGAGTAATAAATTTATGGTTAATTAATATAACATTTTAACATAAAGAGTAATACATTTCGACCAAAAAAAATTATACATTTATGATTAAACATTAATACCCTTTAACACATAGTAATATTTTATAAAGAAATAGTGATATCTCTCAATACCCAGAGCAATATATTTATGATTGATTAAACAATAATATTATTGAACAACAAAATAAATATCTTTGTGGTTAAATAATAATGTGTGTCTAAATAATTAAAGATAGGAAAAAGAGAAAGAAGAAAAAATTCTAATAAAGCTTTAATTGGATATTTGAAAAAAACTAACTTAATTGGGGTAACTAATGATTGATTAGGTTAATAATGGGAGAAAAATTAGTCTCTGAGATGAAAGTATAACTGGTTTATTGATCTAAAAAATATTTTGTATTTACCTAAAAATTAATAGTATTATTTATTTAATTAAACAATATTTTATTTTTATAAAATATGTTACTTAAAGTGCATTACTTGTACTCAACAAAAATTGAACCTAAAATTATTTAACATTACTTGTTTAACCAAAAAAATATTACTCGTTTAACTAAAATTTATCTCTCCCACCCAACAAGAAACTCAAAATTGCTGGGCGTGACCTGGATGCAATTTTTTAAGAAACTTTTTAGTTTAGAGAATTTTCTTAGGTTTGATCATGAGTTTTAAGTAAGTTTTGGGTTAATTTTTTTCTTTTTCTTTTAATGTTTAGTCACGAACTTTTAGATTCGTACAATTAGTGCAATATACCTATTTTTTAAATTTTTCTATAAATATTATTAAGTTTTATTATTCTTTACTTTCTCTTATGGGGAGGAAAGAAATGAATTGTAAGTGCTTTTTATTTATTTTTTCATTACATCTAAGAAATTAATTTATTCTTTGCAATTTTTTTTGTCTTTTTTTTTTTTTTTTTTGCATGAAAATTGAGTTTAATCATTCGAAAGCATATTTGAAAAAATAAAAATGTTTTGTTTGGTACAAACCGAGAAATATAGGAGTTGATTTTAATTTAATTTTAAAAAATAAAAAAAATAAATACATAAAGTGAGATTTAATTTAATTTCAAGAAGATAATATCCGTGTATTAATTTAACTTCTTATTACACATGTTGCATTATAGATATATACGAGAATTTTCATTTTTATGCACCCTAATTACAGAATAATGAAACTAATTCTAACATGGTTTGGTTCATCGGACCAGCTTAGGGGGTGACAAATCATGTTCGTCATATCCTGTTATAACCTAAATTTTTATTGCATTCTTTTTATAAAAAGAACTCACGATCATAATTCAATGATTCATAAAATAAAAGTTTTTTGGTTTTTTAATTTTATATGAGAATTATAGGACTTTAATTTCTATTTCTTCTTTAAATAATTTATCCGATATACTATCATTTAAATAATATAAGATTATATTCACATTCAAATGATTCTAGAAGAAATAGGCCGAATGGTCAAAAGGCTCATTGAACAGTAGGAGATTAGAACAAATTTTAGCTCAGGAGTGTAATTAGCACACGCACAAGCACTCACTACGCATCATCTTTAGGCCTCAAAACTTTGGGCAAACAACAAAAGGCTTTATGTATTGGGCTCTTCTTTTCCATGTTTTGGGCCTCAAAACTTTGGGCCAACAACGAAAGGCCTTATGAATTGGGCTCTTCCTTTGCATTTTTTGGGCCTTATAAAAGAAATGAATTGATACTTTAAGACAATAAACAATAAAATAGCTTGACACATGTGGACTTAGCAATTAAAATAAAACTCTAAACTTATCAGTGAAATGGTACTTGGGCTTAGGAATACATAGAATTAATTGGACTTACAGTGTACAAATAAACACGTCTTTAACTAATTTCTCAGTCTATATAAATAATTGAGGACATAACTTGAATAAAAATAAAAGACGAAAATATCAGACATTACATTCTACCCTCGTTGGAAGAATTTGGTCATCGAATAATTTGTTATAAGTGAAGTTAATGGTAATATCATCACATTCTTAGTTCCTTATAACTTAATTGCTCCCACAACTCATCCTACAACTAGATGTACTACTCCATCAAAACATACGCACTTCCACACGCACACGAGCACACATAGCTGCAATCAACAGCTTGGTAGCGGCGGGTGAGTGGCGTCATGACGGTAGCAACATTATGCAGCGGTAGGATGTTCAGCAAAGGGTTGCCCATACTAATTGAGACTCTAACTTAGTAAGTCAAATTTAGATATAATATACCCGAATCTTGTTCGTCATTCTTTTGGATCACTCCAAATATTCGGGCTCTTCCTCTGGTTCATGTATTTCCATTTGGTGCCCTCCTTTCTTGTCCATTCTCATTCTTTGGGCACTCGAACCTTTTGTGTCCTAGTTCGTGACATCGGACGCAGTTTCCTTGCTTAAGGGACATTCTCCCAAATGCTTTTTCCCACAACTATGATGGTAAGTAGGCCTTTCTTGTATAGCTTCGGGCGCGGGGCCATATCTTGTCTTGGTTCCCATTTGTGTTCATCCCACTTCCTCTTTCTAGATCCTTGAATAAACTTCAACTTCTCCTTTTCCATTTCTACGCTGGTCTTTTGCACGTATAACAACTTCGACCTAGGTCATGCTTCCGGAACTTGAGGACGAAGTCCATCACAGAACCTCTGTGCTTTCTTCTCCTCAGTATAGACCATGAGGGGTTCGAAGCAGACACATCTGGTTTGAATTTCCATGAATTGTTGTTCTAGCTTGGTTTAAATAAATTTTTATTCAAGGTTTTTTCTTTGTAAACAATTTTAATTTTACTGTGCGAATGAGAAGATTTATTGATATAGTAGAATTTTACTAGCAAATTAAGAACAAGAAGAAGATGATGATTCTCAAGAGATGAATTGAACATACATTGTATATAAAAGCTGCACATATCATGCTGACATGGCTAATCAATAATTACTCATTACTCTAACAATGACGAATAAAATTTATACTTATCTATGAGATATTGAAGACCGAATGAATTTGATATTATTTTTATAAAATTATTTTTCATCGAAAAAAAGAGAGTCTTGTTGTACAAAAGTATAACCTTTTATTTTATTCAATAATTTGATAAATGTACAACCTCATAAAAATCATAAATTCACACTTGTACGACTTCGTTTCTTTGTTAATTTAACTTTATTCAATTAGATATATAACTTATCTGTTAAATAAAAATAATAATTTTTTACTTTAACTAATAGAACGATATCTTAACTTTTTAAAATAAGCCTGTTTTTTTAGAACAAAGAAATTATCTTGAATCACTAAATGCAATTTATTTTTGCTTTAAAACAACATTTTCTATAAAAATCAATCCGTAATAGAAATAGAAAGTTGTGAATTGCCTTGCTAAAATTATCTAAAAAAGGAAAATAATGTTATTTTATTGTGTTTATAATATTTGGATTTAATGAATCTATTAAAAACTAGTTAATGATTAAAAAAATTCTAATTATAAGCTTTAATTGCAAAAAATATGTATCAATCAGAAAGATTCTCAAGTTGTGCCATAATTGTTGTATTTAACTTTTATTAATGAGATTTATATTTTATTTCGATATGATTTTTTTATTCCTAAAATAACTTAATTTTAAATATTGTAGAAATAAAATATGTATCCATGTATTAGTTTGTTTTGGTACGAAACAAATTACATAAATTGGATTGCCCAAAGTTTCCTACTTCAAAAGTCAAGTAACAGAATCCTTCCCTCATTCAACAAACATGCATTCAAGTCCAAAATGATTCATATATAGTTGGAGAACACGTCCAAATTCAACTTAACTCAAGCTTGAGTGACTATATCTTGTGATTAGGGTTAGATACTTGTAAGAAACAGTGTAACTGTCTTGTTTATATTTGGAGATCTTGAAAGAGGTGGTCCAAATGTCCCCCTAGCTGAATCAAGACATTGGAAAAGGTTGTGTTTCGAATCCTTAATGAAATGATTGCCAACATTTTGTAGTCTCAACAATTACTTATTTACTATGGATTTATTGTTTCATCTTGAAACCTCTATAAATTCGTATGTTATTTATTATTTTATTAATTTATTATTACATTATTTTGAATACATAACAAGCACTTGAGCACATAAAACTCACAAAGGCAAGCACACTTTAAACGAACAAGCTATACAAAGATACAAGTTAAGGGCCTATCTTACTTTAATAGATAAGTTGTTAATAATTACACTGCTCTGAGTAGTTTGTTGATAAATTTTATCCTAGCTCAGTTTCATTAAGCAAGCTTAACCTAGCACATGACATGAGATTTGTTATAATATGTCTTGAATCTGATATTGCCCCTTTCAATCAGTAAGCACATGTGTCTATTATATTGGGTTAGGGAGTTTATTCGTAATCTGTACTCTGAATATCTTTAAAGTAATAATTTTTTTTTATCCTATGTCCATGGATGTAACAAACACATTGTTGGTGAACTACAGTAAATTTCTATGTCTATTATTGTTAATCTTTATTTCTATTTTCTGTTTTTTCTTGTATCTGGATATATGAATATAATCTTAAGAAAGGGATACATTTATACCTATGTGAGAGAGACTTTTGAAAGAGAGAGGTTGAGAGAGAAGCCTTTGAAAAATTCTTGTGGTGCCTTGAGCTTATTCCGCAAAATATTTTTTGGAGTAAAAATGAAAAGAGAGAGAGAGCAGTGAGTTGGAGAGATTTGAGATGAGAGAAAATAGAGAAAATGAGAGAGATGAATGAGGTTGCTATTGGTGTTGTTCTTATTATGATTACTAGTGAGTTATTTGGAAGTGTATATATATATATATATACACACATATATATATATATATTATAGTATAATATTATTAAATTTAAGAAATGCATAATATAAATATTTTAAAAAATATATAATTATGTTTAATAATTTATATATGTAGCACTATTATAATAAGAATATAAATATTATATATAAAATTATATACAAATATAATGTGTAAAATGAAATGAATTTACTTATGTTTTCTCAAGTTGCACAAATCTCATGTTAAGAAAATTAAAATATAGTGCTCTTTTTTTTTTTTTTTTTTAATTTGTAATTTTGGGACGAAAAAAATAATAATGTATAGTTCAACTAAAAGTAATAGGTCAATATATGGATAAAAATAAAATTATAAATATAAGCAAAATCATATTAAATTTATGATCTATTAACGCTCCATCAATAGCTAACCATTTATCCTATCAAATCTCTCTCTCGCTCTCTCTCTATATATATTATAAATATTATTATAAATTCAATATCGATCAAATTTCATAATTTTTAAACTTATTTGATTTCTTATAGTCCCAAATATATTATAAATATCAAGTTCTAAAATATCTAATAAAAAATATGCTAAAATAATAATATATATGTGCAATATAGATATCAAATTAAAAATTGAGAAAATAAAATTAATTGGTTGTAACAAAAAAGTATAATCTTTTGAAATTATTAGTGAAAAATAAAAAAATAATCAAGGAAATATATTTTGATAGATAATAACTTGAGAATTCAGAAGTGTCAAGATTTACAATCGAATATATATGAATAGATATTGATATAGATTTGCATAGAAAAATATATATCATAACGTATATAGATAGATATTAATATAGATTTGCATAGAAAAATAAATACAATAATTATAAATTAGTTTAGGCGGAAAATTGATGTTTTCTCTTTATTTATATACATAGATTATTATTATTATTATTAATTAAAATTTTATTCATCCACTATTTTTAAGAGGGGTGGATTTACATCTCATAATCCCACCAATTATGATTGTTTTTAATTTGAAGATAATGTTTTGAATTATATAAATATTTATGTGTTGAATTTGAATTGCATATGCATTATCGAATTCATGCATGAAACGAAGTGAAGAAAATTATGCAACTAAATTTACATTCAAGAGGAATAAATAAATTATTTAATTTGTAAGTACTACATATTTAGAGCCAGTGTATTACATTTACATTAAATTATAAATCTATATATATTATTTATTTGTTTTAATATATTTTTAGTTAGATAGGATTATATCATATCTATAATATATTTGGGATATAATGACAATTCTATATATTTTGCCATTTTAATGACCTAATCAACGTGAGATAACTTGACATTTAAATTCACCTGCATGGAAAAAATATAGTTAAAATTATTCTATTTTACTTATTATATATATAATTTTATATATAATATGTATATCCTTATTATAATCATACTATATATATTAATTTTTGAACATAGTTATATAATATTTTTAACAAATTAATATTTTTCTGAATTTAATAATATTATATTATAATAATATATATTCGTGCATGACACATGAGAACATACTAACATTAAAATATATTAGTTGTAAAGTTGTTAAATTATCAACTAATAAAAATATAACATATATATAGAGTATATTTGTACAAAATAATTATATATAATTAATATAAAATATTATCTATTAAAAATGGGATCAGCAAGCCTAAAAATTTCAAATGTAAAATTAGCGAATTAAATAAAAATATAGAAAGGAGTCCTAAGAATCTTTTCTTATTTTAGGATTGAAGAATCCCAAAGAAGCATCAGAATATTTTTTCCTAGAATAGGAAGAGTTCGTAGTCCTGAAAATGTACTAAAGAGGAAAGAATGTTGTTAGGCACTCGCCACACGCGCGCCATTCTCTCGTCATTCTACCTAAATCCTTTCCTTTCTACGCGCCGCCTAATTTTTTCCCAAAATTTGACTCTTTCTTGCTCTTTTTCTAAGAGACATTTTAACAAACAAGTTCCAGCACGAAAGTGTTTCTCCTGCAATTCTCGCTTTGTGTCTCGTTCTTCGTCCCCTGACGCCAGAATGGGATCTCTCTCTGCCTTTGATGAGATTCTGCAGTACCCCGTCGCTCGTCGAGATGAATCTGTGGTTGATAATTATCACGGCGTTATTGTCCCCGACCCTTATCGATGGTAATACAATGGCGTTCTTGGAAGTGTTTTAGTGAAGAAACAAATTTTTACTTGTGTATGTGTGTGTATTTATATATTGTCATAATTTGTGTATTTTCCACGATTTAGAATGTCGGGTGTTCGACCCAATTGTTCTTTTAACCTTCAATGTATTTTGGAGATTTGTCATAGTGGAAAACTCTTAGTAGGTTTTTTCTTATTATCCTGTTTTGGCAAATATTTATCTGATGAATTTGAATAAATTTGGTTAGGCTCGAGGACCCTGATTCAGCTGAGACGAGAGAGTTTGTGGAAAAGCAGATGAAATTGACAGATTCTGTGCTTACAACTTGCGAAACCAGGGAAAAACTTCGCGAAAGGCTTACTAAATTATACGATTTTCCCAAGTACAATGCTCCATTTAGGGCTGGTGATAAGTACTTCTATTTCCACAACACTGGTTTACAGCCACAAACAGTCCTTTATGTTCAGGTTCAATGTCGCAGTATTAGCTTTCGCAATATTTTAAAGTGTGCGTACATGTCCTGTTGAAATATGAATTAATAGTCTCTTTGTGTTGCAGGATAGTTTGGATGGGAAACCTGAGGTTTTGCTTGATCCAAACACATTAAGCGATGATGGAACTGTGGCATTGAGTGAATATGAAGTTAGTGAAGATGCAAAGTACTTGGCCTATGGCACTAGTTCAAGTGGAAGCGATTGGGTCACGATTAAAGTTATGCGGGTTGAAGATAAGAGAACTGAGCCTGATACCATTTCATGGGTAAACTCCATCAATTGTTGTGATATTCTTGACGTACTTTTTATTTTTTATTTTTATAAAATTAGTTTCTTAAATAAATCTAGAACAAACTGATTCTATATATATGATATTATGTTTGCAACTTCAAGTTTTTCTATTAGCTAGGCTGATGCATATTTGTTTTCATCAGGTTAAATTTTCAAGTATTAGCTGGACGCATGATAGCAAAGGTTTTTTCTACAGTCGTTATCCAGCTCCTGAGTAAGTGATAATTCTGTGATGGAAACATGTTCTGTTTCCTTTACTTCATTCCATGATTTGTTTTCTGTTTAAAGATTAAATGTGTATACCGTAGAAGATTGACCTCTCAATTGTTTTACATTTTGGAGCCATTCTTTTTTTTGCATACTTGACCAGTCAAGGAAGTAGATAATATGGATCTTTATTAAGCCATTCAGAACAGATGTTGGTAAGTTATGTGATTCTCAATTTGAATGGTTTGTTTTAAAGGGAAGGAGAGAAGTTGGAAGCAGGCACAGAGACCCAGGCCAATCTAAACCATGAAATATACTATCATTTTTTAGGTACTGATCAATCTGAAGATATCTTATGCTGGAGTGATCCAGAAAACCCTAAACATACACGTACTGCTTCAGTCACAGAAGATGGAAAGGTACTAAAACTTTCATCAGTCGTTATTCAGAGGAATGCAAGTCCTGGTCAAATAACTTCAGCATGCATTTAGACACTTGATGTCATGATTATGAAAAAATTCACAAATGTTGTGATTGTCTTGAAAATGCCTATAGACCAAAAAACTTATTCAAAGAAAGAAGGAAAATAAGTTCAATAATCAATAACTTTTGCATAGCAAAAAAATCTTCACCTTTTGAACATCTATATTATCAAATCAAAGTTTTAGATTTGACAGAGTTATGGTTTGATCCGACCATAGATTAAATGTTAGTAATCCTGTTCTTGAAATGTTATTATAAGATTTCTTCACTTAAATTGATATTTGATGTCATAGAGAAATTTCTTGACTGATAGCGCAGTATATGCCAAAGATAATTTAAGTCTGATTATTGATGGTGGTATGGGGGTAGAATCTTTTGGCTGGTAACACAAGTACACACAATGAAGTAATATCACCACGCTGATAGTAGCCTGAATAAAGTCTGTTTGTCTAGCATACTTGCATGATGTATTCTTGCTACAATAGAGAGTATCCTTGTAATATAATGCAAGATGCAATCTAAATTTTCATTGTGTGTATTGATAATCTTGTTTAAGTGTCACCTTTCCTTATAGTTTAGTGCTTCTGGTATCTGATTCTTTCCATTTAACTAGTTTCCACACACTTTTGCATGCAGTATGTTCTTCTGTATATCGATGAAAATTGTGATCCTGTCAACAAGGTTTATTATTGTAACCTCTTGTCGCTCCCCAAAGGAATTGAAGGTTATAAGGGGACACAGAAGCTGCTTCCTTTTGTGAAGCTTATTGATAATTTTGATGCTTCTTATCGCTATGTCGCCAATGATGAGACAATTTTCACCTTCCTCACTAATAAGGATGCTCCAAAAAACAAACTCGTCAGAGTTGATCTTAAAGAACCTACGTCTTGGACTGAAGTACTTCAAGAAGATAATAGGAACGTGCTTGAATCTGCTGTAGCCGTAAATGGCAATCAAATTGTGGTGAACTATTTGAGTGATGTGAAAAATGTTTTGCAAATAAGGGATTTGAAAACAGGTGCACTCTTGCACCAATTACCTCTTGATATTGGAGCAGTATCTGAGATTTCATCACGACGCAAAGACAGCATAATGTTTATTGGATTTACAAGCTTCCTTGTCCCCGGTATTATATATATGTGCAATTTGGAAGGTGACGTACCGGACATGACAATCTTCAGAGAAATAGTGGTCCCTGGTTTTGACCGAACTGAATTTGAAGCCAGTCAGGTAAATACAAGTTTTTTGAAAATTTGCAAGTAAGCAGCAAGAGCATAATGTGGAAGCTATTCTATTTTGGTATTCTGGGAATGAATTTCCGAATTTTCAATAAAAAGAAAAAGTCTTGCCCTCTTTTTTCAGAATTCTGATCGTTTTGTTTATCAACTTCTGCTCACACCTCATAACGGATCAATCATGCTGAAATTGCTAGGCTTCAGTCTGGTACAAGACTGACTGGTACCTAGCGTAGGCTTCAAACAGGGGTTTGATGGTGACCCATGTTCTCACTAATAATGTCTAATTTTTCATTTAATGTTTAATATTTTATATTCTAAGTCATTCTGGCACAATAATGTTTGACTTTTCATAATCTAAGTTATCTAAGCTACTTTGACATTTTAACTCTCATAATTTTGTTCTCTTCTTTATAGATTTCAAACAAGTGAGTTTAGTTCACTTAAAGGTTTTCCTGATGCCATTAACACATTTTAGATTAATTACCTTATTATGCTTCAAAACCATTGGTGCTGTTCTGGTCAATTGTTTCCTTAACAACGTAAGGATCCTGGCAAGGTTGCTTAGGTGAAAGGCATGGCAGGGCAGACAGGGTCGGCCTAGTGCCTCGACTGCCGCCTAGGCTACCTTTTTCAATGATGTAGCTAAAAAAGCTATATACCTTGCCCTCAGCTAATTAGGCGAATTGAATCAGTGACTGTTTCAAGTAAACTGGTGATATTTTGAATTCCCATGGATAGATCTTGTACAACTATGGTGGTAGAATATTATGTAATTTCAGTGGTAAAGTGATATGGATCTAGGTCTATGCCGTTGTGTATCACAAAAAAAAAAAAAAAAAAAAAAAGGAAGAAAACTCACTCCTGCAGGTTTAGGTATTAAGTAGAAAAAAATTAATTTTTTTGTTATGTATTTATTCTTTTTCAGGTTTTTGTGTCCAGTAAAGATGGCACTAAAATCCCAATGTTTATAGTGGCTAAAAAGGGTCTTCGCCTGGATGGGTCCCATCCATGTTTACTTTATGGATATGGTGGATTTAATATCAGTATTACCCCATATTTTACTGCCACCCGAATTCTTCTTGTAAAGAATTTAGATATTGTCTTCTGCATCGCAAACATTCGTGGAGGAGGAGAGTACGGAGAAGAATGGCATAAAGCCGGTGCCCTTGCTAAGAAGCAGAATTGCTTTGATGACTTCACATCAGCTGCTGAGTATCTTATCTCTTCTGGTTACACCCAGCCTAGTAGGCTGTGCATTGAAGGTGGAAGCAATGGTGGGCTTCTTGTTGGGGCCTGTATTAATCAGGTAGCTTTTCATTCTATCTTTTATACCTTTTTCCTTTAGGTTTACTGTCATCAGGAAGTAAGTAGTTTAGAAATCTTATGATTGCAGCGACCTGATCTGTTTGGCTGCGCTCTTGCTCATGTTGGTGTTATGGACATGTTAAGGTTCCACAAGTTTACCATTGGTCAGTAAACTTTTTCCATAAGAGGGTTGTTATTCTAGTAGATCTTTTTTTACACATGATGTCTTTTTTTGTTCTTCTTCCTGCAATCCAGGCCATGCATGGACCTCAGACTATGGCTGTTCAGATAAGGAGGAAGAGTTTCAGTGGCTAATAAAGTGAGCTATTTTACTTTTTTCAGAATGATGAATCGAACTGCAAAGATTTTCAAATTAACTTTCAAACTTTCTATTCATGTTGCTCTGTCTTTCTTATTTGACAATTTCTCTTTTGAGCTCATATTTGCTTAGCCAGATTTAAAATGAAAAAAAATGTTCCTATTCTTGGTTTTCTGCTCTTACTATCTTCCTTCCTCTTGAACCTAGTGATTTGTAATTTGGAGAATGTATACACTGCTGTTCATTTTGTTTGGGGTTTTATTTAACACAAAAATTGAATGTGAGCCAAATAGGCTTTTAGTTTTCGAAGTGCCTTTTACCATTGGATGCATCAACAATAATCTATGCCTTCATCCCACTAATTGGGGCCGGGCTATATGGATCATATCTTCCATCTTGCTCAATCAAGACAATTATATCTCTTAATAAATTTTCTTTTGATGATCTAATTTATTAATTCTTTTAATGCATGGATGTTATCTGTATGGAATGCATCTGATGGTCTGATCCAAAGATGAAAAAATTTTGGTTTAGCGCCTCTGATTGCAATGTATTAGTGGAGTTTGTTTTTTGCAATATTTCTTTCTCTTCAATGAGTCTTTTGTTCTGTGTTTCCTTCAATGAATAACTCTCACTTGTTGAACGCATCTATATGACTGCGCGGGTGCTAATTTTAACTTTCTTTAACTCTCTTCTTTGTTTCTTTTTATGTTAGGTACTCGCCCCTGCATAATGTTAGGAGACCTTGGGATATGCCATCTGATAAGCTCATTCAGTATCCATCCACTATGTTGTTGACGGCTGATCATGATGATCGTGTCGTCCCACTGCACTCACTGAAATTACTGGCGGTGGGTATTTTACCAATTGATTTTCTGTTTTTTAATTATTATTATTATTATTATTATTATTATTATTATTATTATTATTATTATTATTATTATTAATTTTTTTATTTGAGCTACATCACCAGTGGGGGGCTATATGTTTGAACTATTCCATATAGTTCATGCTCTTTACTGCATGCTTAGGTCACACTTAACTGGGCCAGTGTCAGTTGTTGAATATCATCCATGTTCAGAACTGTCAAAAGTTTTAATATTAATTGAGAACTGTGCTTGCTGAGGAATTTGATGAACTATAAAAACCGAGTACTTGTATATTGAAAATTTTATGATCCTTTGGATGACTTGGCAAGAAGCCATTCATCTTGTGGAATTTTATATATACCAAGGATCCAGATGGCTTCTGTTTATGGTGCTGTATATATGTTGTGAACTCCTGAATGGATGGAAATGTCACTTTATTTCTTGCTTTGAAAATTATGTTCTCGATTTAAGTGAACCTGCATTGGGCATATATTTGGAGATTAGAATTAGCTTGCTTAAAGTCCTTACATAGTTACATTATAGCAAATTTTAATTCATTGCAGGTGCCCGAGTTACATTATAGCAAATTTTAATTCATTGCAGATGCCCGATTCTGAATTTTACTTTTAAAAATAGATCAGGAACTTTGGTTGGGATTCTAGCTAGATAAACATTCCCTAGATGTAATAGTCATTGCTTTGTTGCATGTTATACACAGACCATGCAACATGTACTCTGCACAAGCGTGGAGAAAAGTCCTCAAACGAACCCAATTATTGGGCGCATAGAACAGAAAGCCGGACATGGAGCTGGAAGGCCTACACAAAAGATTGTATGTAGAGTAACATACTACTTTTTTTTTTTTTTCATTCTTTTGTTTACGATAATGTTCTTTAATTTGAAATCCTTTGTTTAGATTGATGAAGCTGCAGACAGATATGCATTCATGGCGAAGGTAGTGGGTGCATCCTGGATTGACTAGATGATACTAATCTTGTGGTAAGGTGCAGAATTAACATTCAGTGGGGATTCATATACCGGATTTTGGACATATGGGATTGCCATTATGAACTGTAAGAATATATTTGGCAGATGCAGCTATTTATTTGTCTTATGTTGTCTTCCCAGATAAGTGAAAGATACTTCTTTCCTATAATCCAGACCATTAGTTTTACACACGTTCATGTGAGTGTTGTGTAATTGTGTGAAAATCAATGATAGATACTACACCTGCTGTGATGCACCCGGTGTGGGATCTAGAGACTGTACTTAATCTAGGCCTAGTTTGAATGATCTTATTTATTGTTCCTTTATTTACACATACCAAATACAAACATATTTATTATTATACATGTTATTTTTTTCTCAAGAAAATAGTAGAAACTTTGCTAGATATCTCGTGTATATGAAGAATATTAATTATTCAATCTTTATCTATAAATTTCATATTATAAACGCTGCGATACTTCAGGTAAAATATGAATTTGCCCTAAATTTCTTGTTCAACTTTCTTCACATCATGATGCCAGCAGAAGCATGAAAAAAAAATTGTATTTACAATAACAATTCCGGTGTGAGGCAGGAGTCTTTCCCTTACTCTATTTCCTCTATTTCATCCATAAAACTTTAACCCCATAACACCATAAAACTTTAAGTTCATCAACAAGTGGCCTTAGAAACACATCATTGTCTTTACTGAGACTTTGGCCCAGGAATCAACAATGTCAAGATGTAATTGCTCTTATGCATTGTAGACCAGGGAGGCTTGTTATAAGACATCCAAGTAATTGGCCACATACTGTATGCTGTTGTCATATTGCTGAATGGATTGAACCCATCTGAAGCCAAACCCATTCGTACATTTCTGGGATCAGCCGAAAAGTCCGGGTACAAGTCATCAAAGTGTTTCCAAGCCTTCCCATCAGCAGGATGACGCAACACTCTCGACTCTTCCTTTCGAACTTCTTTATGCCAAAGCATGTTTGTTACTGTATGTCGTGAAGTACGAAGTTGTTTCAAACGACGTGTGATAGGGAAGTGTAATAGCCTCTTATATGGAATCTTGTTACCAACATAGCCATTACTTCCGCAGATAAGACATTATTGCATTCTTATGATCACCATGGAAAACAGCAGAATCATGTCGACAAATGTCTATTACTTCATAACATAAACCAACTTCGCCGAGCAACTTTCTAGTGTGATAATAGCTTTGTGGACAATTGTTATCCTTTGGAAGCTCTTCATTGAGCAACTTCAACCACATCTCAAATGAATTATCAGACCACTTGTTCATCACTTTTATATTCATTAGCTTCACAACAAATGTTAAAGCAGAGTTCTTACATCCCCGGTACAACGGACTATTTAAAGCTTCATGCAACTTTTTTTGTAAGATGCATCTTCACTAACTTTCTGTAGGCCCTATCTTGAAAAAGTGATTACCAGAAACATCACATAATCCTGCTCTTAAGCCATCACAAATTCACAATCCTCATCACCCACATCCTCACCATGGTGCACCTATCGTGTGTATGACTCAATTATTCTTATGCTAATCAAATGAGCTCTAATTGTAACTATATTTTGCCACCTCGTATTAACATAATTAACACAAGAGCATAAAGTTAACCTCATAGAATCAACCTATGTTTGGCAACATCTATAAACTCCCATATCCCGGCTACATACTCAGAAAATAACTGATTCCTATTCTTTACCCATTGATGATCCGTGTTCTATATGCATACAAGATCTAAAGAAGAAACATAATTCAAATCTTAATCACATCATAGTTATTTCTATATATATATATATATATATATAAACAAATGAAATATTAATTGAACATTATTCCACTATTAGTTAATTAGTATCTCAACTCTCTCTCCCCCTCTCCCTCTTCTTCTCTGGTATGGATCATGTATAGTATAATTTTCTTCTTATACAGAAGTCAAAGTCACCACACAAGAATGGTTCAAGTTTGGATTAAGCCAAACTTACTCCTGTTCTCAAATATTCAATAAGCCAACTTAATTTCTACAAGATTTATCCCTGAAAAGAGTAAAAATAAGTTATTTCTACAAGAAGGTAGACTAAACATATAGTGGTATCTAATAGCACCATCTAACAAATAACGTTTATCGGTTTTCTGCAATGAAAACAAAAAAAGGCATAAGTGCCATCAGTGAATAATAAATTGGAGAAAGGAAAAGAAAAGAAAAAGAACAGTTTTCAGAAAAGACTAATTATACACAAATGTGGAATGGAAACAATAAGTCAATCCTTAGGAGTTCACCTTCTAATGTGTTTGACATAAATTGACTGGATCTCTTCAAAGTATACGAGGCAGAAAAGAAATAAATAACCAGGGAATGAGAACTCCAATAAACATATTAATTATTATAAAAAAATATTTAGAATATTCATCTGTTAAGAAAGAAATATGTAGATTCATCTATTAATAGAGAAATATTTAGAAAAAAATATTTAGAATATCTATTTATTCTTTTGTGAATATCTTGTACTTAGTTCTTTGAATCATGTCCTTCAAGACTTTGTCAACCACTGCATTTTGGGCTATGTCCCACCAGACACTAAGTCTTTCTCAATGGCTATGCCAACCAATGCATTTTGGGCTAACATCTCCAGCTGACTATCCCATGGCTTGGCCTCCGAGCCTACTAATTTTGTTCACAGGACCGTGCCAACCCACCACGCCATACTTCCACTTTGTCTCAATCAAGCCCCAACGGCAACGCCACCCCTACTGGCAGCAAACTCTATCATGGCAAGTGTCAATTATATCGTGAACAGGCCCCACCGCCAACCGCTGCCCGTCGTTCCAATCCATTCCATGGTAGCCCCCTCAAGCTTCTAACATGTATCCGGCATATGTTTCTCCAACCGCACATATGGCCAACTACTCTCCCTCCCCGAATGAATGGATATTGGATTTGGGGGCATCCCATCATGTGACCCACGATCTTACCAACTTGTCGCATCATTCCCCTTATAATGGAGTCAATGATATGATCATCGGTAATGATAACTATTTACATATTTCTCATCAAAGGTGCATAAGAGTGGTTGGGATGACAACTCTTCTGAAACTGCTAAAGCTACCCCATACGGATATAATAACTGATCTAAACCATTGCATTGACGCTAGGTTCAGACACATCATCAACATGTTTCAGATTTGTGGAGTTGGGTTTAAGGGAAAATAAGTTCTGTAGTTAGGCAGAAGTTCTGTAGTTCTGTAGTTTTGTCGGTTAATCTCTTTTTTTTTTCATTCCTCAATATAGCTGTT
The DNA here is from genome assembly GCA_028749325.2 of Caryopteris x clandonensis. Lineage (NCBI taxonomy): Eukaryota > Viridiplantae > Streptophyta > Magnoliopsida > Lamiales > Lamiaceae > Caryopteris > Caryopteris x clandonensis. The sequence continues at coordinate 611,681 of JAPYKT020000033.1, read as the reverse complement.
AGGAATGTTTTTGTTTTTCCTTCCTTCTTCTTTCGACTTACCGTCGATCAATTTTTCTTTTTTCTCTCTTTTCCCTCTTTTTTTTTACCATTGTGAGCAATTTTTTCTCATTTTCCAAAATGTAATGTTAATTGCATAGTTTAATTGAATATTACATGTATTAAATTTAATTATTTAATTAAAGTAATATATAACCCTTTCCAAGAATATGCTTTAAACCACCAAACCCTTTCCAAGGATATGTTGAACGCTTGTAAAGTTTTTCGTTTCCGACTTCTTGGACGTACATGTAAAGTTTCAAGATTCTGGGTGTTATTGTAATTAATCTCTTTCTGATTTTTCCCTTTATTTAGTTTCATATTTAACCGATAATCTTTGCTCAATATTCTATTTTTCAATTAATTATAATAATGGCCCTTTATTAGGAGACTTTTTTGTTAGAAGAATTAAAAAAAAAAATTATCTTTTCAGCCACACATTTCAAAGTTTGTAATATTTGTGTAGCCAAATATACTATTTTACTCACATATAAATATAATTTAAAATATGTGTGGGCAAAATTATTAATTAAAATTAATACTTTGCATTGGTCCCAAATAGAGTAACCTGCCAAACTCTTAGAAACATTGGTAAATTTCCCTCCGTGCAAAAGAGTTCATAAAAATCAATACCCACACATAACATATGTAGCCAACAAAAGTAATTGAGCTTAGTTTATCACCCACAAAAGTTAAAACTATGTATTACTAAATACACACACATTTTGTGGGTGGATTTTTATGTGTGGGTAAAACCTTAATTCTTGTAGTGTCAGCAACAGTTCAAAATTTAGAATTAGGTTTTAAGAATCTGTTTTGCAACCACCCAAATAAATTTTATTTTTATTTAGTTGATAAAAATTAATAATTTGTTAGTCAAATAATATATATATATATATATATATATATATGTTTGGACAAATGAGGTCATTGAGATAGCAAAAGTCAAAGGAACCCACAAATTAATTTGTAAATAGGGACCCAAAATCTGAAAATGATGAACACTATCGCTGGCTTCACTTCCACTATCAATTATAATCACAACTTTCTTGGCAAAATTGGCTTATGCATGCGTCTTTTTCAATACACTTCTCAGTAGAAAATGTCTGGTATGTTCAATAATGTTAGGAGCTTTATGATAGATATTATATCTTAAAACTGATCATGAATATATATATTAAGAAATATTAGATGTACATACTTTGAGATATTATACTTCTCAATGCTCATAAGCTTTGAGTAATTTAATGAGCTCGGAGCTATGCACAAATGTATCTTAAAGTTCATAACTTTTAAGACATCTTGAGGATCTCCGAGTTATACACATATACGAGCTTCAAAATATATCATGCATTTTAAAAAAATAAGTAAATATATGTTCTTTTATGGAACACGTAAAAAAAAAAAATATGTAATATCAAAAATTGTTTTAACTATCTATATATATATATATATATATATTAAAACGAAACGACTTTTTCCAATTTCGTTTTTCCGCCTAAACTTTATTACTTATTTAGAATAATTATATTATTATTAAATTAAAATTAGACATTTTTATTTTAAATTTTTTGATTTGATTTCAAAATCTAAATTATTCCACAAATTTAGATGTTTCAAATTTAGATGATATCAAGATGAATATACTGCGATATTTAATACATGATTCGAAATCTATATATTTTATCGAATATTAATCAAATCATTGAATTATGAAATTAAAAAAATATATGAAATCTAACAAATATATGACTCAATTTTCTCGATTCATTTTATCAAAAAAAATCTATATATATATATATATATAAGTAAAATTACATCTTAAAATTTTGTTTTTCGGCCTAAATTTCAACCATATAAATGTAAAACTATATATATTTATGCAACTTTTTAAAGATACATTATTACAATTTAATTGAAAAGATTAATATCAACAATATTCGGGATTTGCTTAGTTTTTGTTGTTCAACATAAATAAATTCGAATTTTAAAGAATTTTTGTTAACTCATAATATATTTAAAATAAGAAATAAATTTGTTAGGAACGTGAAATTATTTTAGTTTCATTATATTATGAAAAATCATTAACAATTTTTCTATAAGTAAACTATCAATTATTTAAAATCATCCAATCGTGTAGATAAAATTTGATTTTGTCAAATATGAAATTAAATTTTCAACAATCTTATCATAATTCAAAATTATTTCTCATTTTTTTCTCTCTCTTCTTTCTATATATTTTATCAAAATTACTTAATGTCTCTCTTTTTTGTTCTCCCTCCTCTTGAAGTGCTTTGCATTTTCTGTTTTGAGAAAATAAATGGTAAGACATGTACGATAATATGTGTCATATTTCAATTGTCACAAAAGCCTACACTCATCAAAAATATTATTTTTAGGTTTATTTTATTTTTAAAAAAATTTATTCACCTACCTTTCAATTTCTCATAAACATATTTAATTTTCTTAAATATTTTTCTTTCTTATTTTTAAACAAAAAGTTCGTCCATATCTTTCATGTTTCATTTGATTATTCTTGTGATTTTCTGTTGAGATCTGCTATTTATTTCGACGTATAAGCACCATGCGATTTTTCATTAGCTTTCAAAGTATTTGTTTCTATCAAATTAAAATTTTTTGTAACATTATTACATTTAATTAGCAATTTGCAAAATATTTTTGTACTTAATTTGACTATGTAATTGGCAAATTTTACGAGATTTGTACAAATCTTTATTTTCTTTAATCTGCTGATATGGCTATTTTTTTTAATTTAATTTGATTCAACATTCTATAAATCGTGGATATCATGTTTATCAATTTGTGAACGAGACTAATTCTAATAGAAGAAAATATGAAACATAAAATTACAACAAATTTCTACTCATTATACAAAAAAAATAATCATTGAATTACAAATCTACACCTTCTATAATATACTATATAACTTGAATATATAATTATATATAAAATATAAGAAAAACATATCTTCTGTGCATCGCACAGGTCTCAAACTAGTTTGGTGTTAAAAAAAATGCATATGGTACTCGTTGCAAACTTTATTAGTGAGAGGGATGATTATGGACTATATATATGATTAATCTTACACATCCTAATAAATAATGCATACAGTACTCTAATTCATCTTCCAATACCTTTTTTCTTTAGCTTGCATTACATTTAACAAGGTGCAATGCTTAATATAGTATACAATATGTATTGATCAAATAAAATATAAATCGAAAATCACTGAATAGGTAATTTTCTCTAAGGAACAACCTTGACATTCTATACATACAAACAATTATAATTATAGATCTAGTATCAAATTGTGCTCGTGGGGATACTTTGCTCACTTCTAAAGAAGTTACTCGAATCAACCTTAGTCTTCACTTGAACCAACTTCTTGAAATTGTTCTTGAAATATCTAATCCCCCAACTACTTGCTTCTTCATAGGATGTGTTGCCTTCAATATTGTTCACTCCCAAATCCAAGTCCCGATAGTTCATATATGCAGCTCTGGGGTTCTTGGAAACAAAGGGTGTCATATAATGGGAAAGCCTCCTAATCCAATTTATATATTTTTCAGAATCCTTATTACCCTCTTTTTCCCAATATACCAAATGCTGGATTTCATATATATTCCCAGCTCTGTGAGGAAATGGAATTTCCAAATCAGAAATTTCACTCATTCTCCCACCATACGGAGCAAAAATCAGCTGTGCTAACTCAGCTTCATCTTCATTAAAAAAGTCCCACAGCCCTTTTAGGCCATGTGTGGGAATGGGAACCTGCACGAAGTCCGACTTGGCTTTGTAATACGTCCTCGGATTAGGGTTTCTCTTTGTTAAATCATCCAAACTCGACCCATATGGAAGATCGGAGAAGTAGAGAACTGCCTCGATCCACCTCTTCTCCATGCAATCTTCCTTCTTTAATCCCAACTCGGGGAAGCTTTCTTGCATCAACGGAAGCAACCTGTCAATCTTTCCAAGAAAAATGGAGTTAAACGCAGCCTGAACCGTAGTTTTCCCCTGGTGATGTGTAGAATTAACTCGTGTAAAGAGGATTCTAACGAACAAATCACGATCAAATTTGTCAGCGATGTACTGCCAACGATGAACAAGATCGGTTGCATTTTGTTCCAACGTTCTATTAACTGTGAAAACAGTGACAGTCTCAGGGACTTGAACAAGCTTGATTTTCCAAGCCGTGACTACCCCGAAACTAGCCGCCCCACCTCCCCTTATAGCCCAGAAAAGGTCCTCTCCCATTGATTCTCTATCAAGAATTTCGCCATTCGCATTTATAATTCTTGCATCGAGCACATTATCAGCTGCGAGTCCGTATTTTCTCAACAACGTGCCATATCCTCCTCCACTAAAGTGCCCTCCAACCCCCACAGTGGGACAAAGCCCGTTAGGAAAGGCAAGATTTGGACTCTTTCTCGAGATTTGATAAGAAAGATTACCCAAAAGCACACCTCCCTCTACCCATGCAACTCTATTTTCTGCATCAATTTTGATTGAGGCCAGATTCTTTAGATCAATAATCACAAATGGGAGTTTAGAAGAATACGAAAGGCCCTCGTAGTCGTGCCCTCCACACCGAACTCGTACCTGCAAATTGCTGGCTCTTGAACATAAAACGGCTGCCTGAATCTGAGACTCGGTGAATGGGGTAACGATGAACGAAGGTTTGGGCATGGAAGGTGATACGAAACGTATGTTCTGTATGGAGAAAAGGAAAGTGGATGTGTAGGAAGAGTTTTTTGTGGTGTAGAGAACTTCAGAGATGGAATTTGAGTTCTGGGATTGAAGGCATTTGAAGAATTTATCATGGCTGTGGGCAAGAACTGCACATGATAAAACTGAAAAGACAAGGCTGAAAATGAAAACTGTCTTCATGTTTTATGGAAAAGAGTTTTTTTTTGTTTTTTGTTTTAGAAGGGTTTATTTTGATGGGTTATTTATAGGGCAAGATCTTTGGGAAAAGACAAAAAAAAAAAAAAAAAAAAATTTGGTATTTTCTTGATGCTTGTTTGGTAGATAAGTTAGGATACGGCAAGATAGTTTAGATTAAGACGTATTTCTATAGCTAAGGGTTGAAATGTATCATATAATTGTGTTTGATGTATAAGATATATGAGAATTAGATATTCGAAAGTCCAATGTTTGGTATAGTTGTTCTCATAACTAACTTAAAATTTTGCATTTTTTTCCAAACCAAATACATGTATTTCTAAAAATACATTCTAAATCTTTTTATGGAAAAAAAAATTCAGTTTTAGTCTCATTATACTATGGTCGGTTCGATTTTGGTCCCAATTTATTCACTTTTGGTCCTATTTTCATCAATTTTAGTCCTACATATATGATCCAATTAGAATACGATCAAATCATAAATTTCAATCCGACAGAAAATAGTAGTCTCACAAATTCGTTAGTGACTGTGGCCAAAAACAAATTTATGAGAGTAAAATTGATAAAAATCAAACTTAAAGATCAAAAATAAAAAATTTCCATTTTAAAGCTACTATTCGTTCATCTCCTACATTACAAACTCTTCTCGCATAGCAATGATAAAAGCATATCAGCATATTGTAATTTTGAAGTTTTATTCTTAACAATATCCATATTGGAGCTCTATACGCCTGCTTCATTCAATCCACATATCTATTCTTACATGTTCTTAACTTTGCTTAGTTAGGGTTTTCAAATTCTTTTATCCCATTCCATTAAAATGTAATTGACTAGAGTTGCTAAAATGCGTATACGGAAAGATGAACAAGTAGAGAAAACCAAATGGCCAACAGTTAGCTACAATTTCCGACAATTGCACACCCATTTCTCACGTCGCTAAGTAGGTGGGAATGGACACAACATGTAATAATACCTTGGTTGCATTTGACTAAAACAATTTGATTTGAAGGTATGATGAGTGTATATTGTATGAAATAAAAGTCAATTTTGAAATCTATAGCAAAATAAAATTATTGAAATAATTTTGGATTTTACTACAAATATATAAATAAAGAATCTATAATTTTTGAACAAAAATTAAGTGGAGCCTTGGTCGAGTGATGAAAGGATATCATATATCAATCAATCACAACCGATAAAGCTTTCTTTTGGTTGATTCAAGAATGTCAGAAGAAGAGATGAGGGGTAAATATTTGTCTCGTTGATTGAAGAATGCTAGAAAAAGAGAAGAAGCGAATAAGTAAAGTTAGGCGATTGCCTTAGTTCACATGAATTGTGATCGTGTGCATGTTGTTACTTTTATTACATTTTTATCTGTGATTGTGAGCATATTATTTTTATAATTATCCAATCAACAACCATCTAAAACAACGATGAATACATTGATTTGTATTAATAGTTTGATTCCAAATCTCATAGAATAAAGTTAGGCACTAAGTAACTAAATATTATTATAATAGAAAATAAATTAGTAAAAGAAATTTCTAAAATATTAAAATTAAAAAACGGCCCCTTATCTCCACCAGCAAGGATGATATTGAGAGCACACCGCCACCACAGACATGACTTTCAACATAAAGTGGTCACACCCCAACCTACAAGGATAGAACGAGGCGCCGTCCCAAATTCCTATGGACAGAAGTAGGAACAAATACGATCGTTGGAGATTAAAGAATGATGTCAAAATTCGAATAAAATTCACCTCAAATTGATAAATATTTATTTATTATTTAACTTAATGTATTTCAATTGAACTGATCTAATTAAATTTTTTATTTTATTCAATCAAATCAAATTATAATGATCCGAAAAGCTAAAATTAAAATTTAAAAAAATCGATTCCAAAAAAGTAATTATATACAAATATGTATGTGTGTATATATATTTTGCTAATTCATTTTCTTAATAGTGCAATATTAAATTAGTTACAGCTTCTTTGTGAATTTTAATAATATATAGTATTAATATTATTATAACATACAATCAAATAAAGATTAATAATTTTTTTTTCCTTTTGTTTTTTTTACTCTTCGTCTGCTTCATATGCTTTTGTTAGGAAGCAGAAGACAGGTTTAAGATGATAGTTTGAAGAATTGAAAAAGTTCATGACTGTAGAATGTATTGATAACGTCTACCGAAGAGACTTATAACTATTTTAATTAACTTGTAAATTTAATTTTTCTTAGTTTGAAACCTGTATTAATGTCTAAGTTTTTTTACTGTTGCACTATATTATATACATATATATATATATATAATTGAAAACTTCGAAATCTTCAGATAAAACTTAAAATATAACGATAAAACCTAACACAATGGTGTGTGAAATGTGTCTTGATCTCAGTGGTTGTCTTATTGTAGTATGAACATAAATACCAATAATGCTATTAGTTGCAAGTGACGTACAATTGACTAAAAAAAGCAAAACTCACGTGTTTTCATTAGGTGGAGGGTCAGTTTCCAGTGTGGCCAAAATTTGGGTCTCTTTTTATAATTTTATCTTCTTCTTTTTTTTTAATTGCTTAAATTTAATTTTGTAACTGAGATTCATAAATATTCTCGGATAATTGCACGTGCACCGCATTTATTCGCACTAAATTGAGGATTTTATTTTTCTTAGTGAATTATAACCTCCAATGTCGAATTGAGTATGTATCAATGTCATTTTTTATTTAGGTGGGCACACTCACACCATTTATTACACCAGAAAATTGAACATTCACAATGTAACATAATCTTATGTGATATGCATGCAATTATTCTATGAGAAGATCAAATTTCAACTAAAAGATAATGAAATTCGATCAATTAGAAAAGTAAAACACAAAATTGTAAAACTAAAAATAGAAACTAATTTTGAAACTGTTCGTAAATTACTCGATAAATTTTATAATCACCCTTATTGGATAATGCAAACGACTTTATTGATTCGACGGGAATATTTTTTTTCTTTTTTTTTTTTTTTTTTTTTGGGCAAAATTCCACTTTCTAATGAGAGTTCCATTTTCTTATCTTAGGTCCACCATGTGAGGAGAAATCCTCCCTTTTCTTATGGCCATTTTCTTCAGAGTTAGCACGTTCCGTGTAAGGATAATGGATCCGACCAAGCACTACATTGATAGTTTCGTGGGGAAATTAAAATATTTAGGCAAAAATTTATTATTTCCTTGATAATTATTTTTTTATTCCATAAAAAAATTATACTCGTAAGATTATAACTTTTTATTTTAGTTAATTTGATAAAAATAAATATTCTTAAAAATAATAAATTCACATGTTTATGACGTATTTTATTTGTTGAGGCTGACTCCGGCCCCACATCACCGTAAGCCCCTGGCAGGAGACAAAAGGCTGGGTTGACTCATTTAATAAATTAAAATTAATTTACAAAAAAGTAAAATTTTGACTTAAAATAATACAATGAGAACCTTTAATTTCATAACAAAACTTTTTTGCAAAACAAAATTATTTTTTACATGACCCCCTTTTTTTTTGACAAATAGTATTACTTTTAGTATTTAACTAGTATTTCTCATGTGCATTGCACGGTTTATAATATTAGAATGTAATAAGTTATTATATAAATAGCAATATATAATTTTTTTTAAAAATATAAAATTATATAAAGTAAATTTTTAATAAAAACTTGTTTAAATCTCACAATATAAACATATAATAAATATTAAAATACACCCTAGTTAATCTATGAAAAATATTTTATATTTTATATTTAAATATCTAGATTTTATTTTTCTATATGGAATATAGATATCAAATTGAAGATCATGAATAATTTAATATATTTTCATAAAAATAGAGTTGAGATGAAAATTATTAGGCTTGAAATTATATTTTTGCATTCTTGGACCAAACATTGTTACACCTTCCTTGAAACTGTTAAAAACCAAATGGTCTTATCCTACATGATACACATTAGCTTGGCTAATCTTCAACAGAAACTGTACAGACTTAAAGGTTGTCTTAATTTGTGGAACAATAATATTGTTGGAAACATTTTTTATAGAGTGAAAAATCCCGAACAAAGCCTTTGGCCCAAGAAGAGAAAGCTGCCTGTAAATGGTTAAAAGAGGGGGAATGGAATATTGCTTATTTTCATGCTCATGTAAAAAGGAAAAGGATTAAAAGTCGTATTTCTGGAGTCTCTATCGATGGTAAGCTAATCCTTTGTTGTTGCTTTCTTTGAGAAGCTATTCTCTTGCAAATGATCTAAGTTTAGACACATTTTTTGTGCAATATTTCTAAGGAGATTTTTACAAAATCTTCATTGTCAAAGTTCTCCCTTCTATCTTTTCTTCTGTACATAATGGTTTTGTTCCTTCTAGAAATGTTTCTGATAACATTACGAAGGAAGACTAATTTTGCCAAAGGTTTATGAAAGAATTGAGGTTTATCTTATTCTTCAGAAGCTTGGATCTCTCATTCAGCAATTAAGCTTATTAGCAGTTGTATTGAAGCCCCTTAATGTTCTCTCTTGATTAATTAGCATTTTTATTTGGCTTCTTCAAATCTAACAAGGAGACCCATTATATCCTACTCTCTTTGCATGCTATCCGGAGGCTTTTTCTTTGGATTGAGTGACTTGTTTGAGAAGAATAAGAGGTTGAGGTTCTTCCAAAAAGGAATTCCAATTCCATCCTCTCATTTGCGGATGACACGGTGATATTTTCTTCATCCAAAAAAAAAGTGAATTTTTGAGTCATTTTCATCTGGCTTTTGTGAAGAATCCTTACCTTTCAAGAAGTTTTTGATAAGGTTGTTTCTAGATTATTTTGATGGGAATGACAATTTCTTAATATGGAAAACAGACACCTTATCCATAGCGTTCACTTTACAAATCCTTTATACACTCTTTGAATCATTGGTGCTACCAAAACTGTTGCTACCAGGTTTCATTGTCACTTTAAAAATTTAATCTTGGGGGAAATGCTTTTGTTATTTAGTCTTGGGTTTTTGTTATCGCTTATGGTTTGTAATGTGTCAGTGGAAAAAATTTGGGTCAAATTTGGGTTGAAACAGACTTTTTGGTTATATGTTGTTGAATTTGGGGGATTTGGTACAGTCCTACAAATTGAAGCATGTTCAATAGGCGAAGATAAGACTAATCACACTGTTGATGAAATTTCATCCTAAAATCAATTGGTGATAGGAGAAGTGGTCAACTACACATACAAGCTAGTATTCCTTCTTTCATATTTTGATGTGGGACAACTCATATATAAAATTTCAATATTTCATCAACTATATTCTTGAGAACAAGAAGCATGGATGCTAAAAATATTAACAGGTGATTTCTCATTTTCTTTAGATGATATTTATTTCTCATACTTTTCGGGAACGAAATAAAACTATTAATTGGCCAGCGAACAAAGCCATTTTAGATCTAGGAAATGATGTTCTTCAAAGTACTTCCAAGATCGTGAGTTTAAAAGGTTTATATTGCTAGAGGAATGCCAATTTTTTTATTCCCTTAAAGACTTAAAGTTTTATATTAAAGTTGCTAAACATGCCACCAAATTTACTTACCACGCCACATTAATTTTTTGGATAAAATTAAACATAACATAAATGACACATATATAATCTTATTTTAAATTTTAAAAAAATCTAATATTTAAAATAAATATTAAACTTATAGCATATAATCATATATAATATATTCATATTCACTCAAAAAAAAAAACCTAATTTGAAGGATTAACAAGGTGAAAGATTTTAATAATGGACAATCGACATTCGTCAGTAGACGAGGTACAATTTTCATATGTTTTATTAGTAGTTTCACAAGTTTTTGGCAATAGAAAAATATGAGATAATGTAATATGCGATGTTGTCTTCTCATTCAGGCCGAACACAAAGCAAGTCGTTCGACAAACGTTAACCAAACACGTGGCTAGATGTTCGATTTTCTTTTACCGAATGTTATCAGATTTGTTCAGCTTCTTCTTGTTGTTTTTTGTTCAGGTTATGCTGCTAAGTAGTTCTGATTTTTTTTCATTTCATTATTTTATTTACAAGAGTCAACAAGTACAAGTAATTTCAATCCAAGAAACAATGAGTTAGGTGTTGATTATCATGAAGTCTTTATTACAAAATTATTTGAATCATGTGAGGATTTTGTGTTTTGGGTACGTAAAAACTATTCCATTAGTCATGGTGCTGGTCGTTATGAGGTAAGAAACTGGAGATGAATGAAGACGACCTCGTTTATGGTTAGGTTGCGAACAAGGAGGTAAACATTGTCCCCCCAAAAAATATTCCCTAGAGCAAAGTGAAAATAAAGAAAAAGAAGATCGTGGAACAGAAGAAGTAGGGCATATGGCAAGGGAAGGGAAAACAAGTGACGGTCATCGTTCTGGAACCAAGAAATGTGATTATCCGTTTAGTTTGAAAGGAACGTATTATAAAGAGATTGATCAATGGGCTTTGGAGGTTATTTGTGATTTTGTAATCATTAGGTAGAAAGATACTTAGAGGGTCTTTCTTATGCTAGTCATTTAACTCCAGATGCATTGGAATTGGTGTATGATCTGTCTAGGGGTAATAGTCACCCTAGGGACAAATCGGTGGCACATCAACTAGAAAGTGTCGTGTTATAGATATACGATCAAGATTTGGTACCTATGGACAGGAAATGTATGGAACCGGTCCATATACTCAAGCACAAACTCCTATATCGGGTTTACAAGTCTCCCTCATAGTCGGATGGATAAAATATGGTTGTCCCAAGACACAAACATGATCCCAGCGCACCCCATGCATAAAACATCACTTCAGGACTTCAAATGGATCACGCACCTGCTAGGAAGGATCCCAAATTACCTACATAATGATACGATACTCAAGTTATATAAATGCAAGACAAATATAACTAGTATAAAAGTAATCAATATAATTAAAACAAGTACACTCACTTCGTGAGGTCGAAGTGAATCAAATCACTCCCTACAAGCTTTCAAACCTAAAGTATTGGTTCTACCTTGTCCGTATTGCGACCATCTCATCGCAAGTGGATATCTCAGGTTGTACCCAACATTGAGTTAAGCTTGTGAGCTCATCAGAAAGTGCTCATAAATCCATGCATAAATATTCAAATAACTAGCCGCAATTTGAGTGCCACTGTTGTCGGAAATATTGTGCTACCGAGAATATATAATATGTATGCTATCTCTGTCTTTTCGGCAATTGCTCTATCCTCAATCTGATAGTTGTCAAAGAAGGTGCTACGTATCCACTCTAGCTTCATCGATTGACCCATCTTATCATTAAGTGTCGTTGTAGCATTTTTAACGTACACAACCAACAATCGATGATGAATCAATGTAAGTGAGATCTCTGCAATTTCATCTTCGACCTGTACCGACTGCCCTATCACTGGTAGACCAAGCTAACACGACACTTCGTCTAATGTGATCATTATCTCACCAAATAGTAAATGAAATGTGTTGGTCTCCGGTTGCCAACACTCTACAAATGCATAAATCAAATTTCTCTTGGGAGTTTTGTATGGAATTTTGCTTGAACTGTGAAGACCCTATCATTTTAAATGCGGCCTCCAAACTCGTGTTGATTCATCTTCAGGATACGCCCATTTCAGAAGTTTAGAAGTGTGGCAAAGACATTTTAAAATACCTCCCTCAATATTGTTCCAAACATCAACAGTTGCACATGCTTTAAAGTTACGTAACAATGACTATGTCGAGGGATAGGGTTGATTTGTTTTGTTTTATAAGGTATAATAGGTATTTTCTGTGATGTATTTAGTAAAATTAATTTTTTAAATATAATTTTTATGATGTATATAGTAACAGTGGTAGGAAAAGTAAATATAGTGGTATGTTTTTAAATAGCAACTTCACTCCCATTTTTGCAGCCAAAATACAAACTTTAAGGGGATTTTAGTCATGTTCTTATAAATTATTTATAAAATCTAAAAATTAAATTAAAAATCTGCATTTTTTAAAATCTTAATTATATTACAAATCTGAAAATTATTTTAAAAAATACGAAAATGAAAATTATTAAAATTATTTGAAAAACCTAAAATTAATTTTGAAAATTAGATAATTATAATAAATTCTTGAAAATTCATTTTTCGGAAATCTTATAATATTTGAAAAATATATAAATTAATTTTAAAATGTGAAATTATTTTTTTAAATGAAAATTATTTAAAAATATAAAACCATTTAAAAATATTAAATTAAAATGTATTTTTAAAAAGACTTCAAATTATTTGAAAAATATGAAAACAATTTCAGAAAAATACTTTAAAAAGTGAATAGTTATTTTATTTTCCTTTTTGCCCTTTTCTACATTCGTCATTTTTTAAAATATCATACTTTTGCATACCACTCACACAATTACACATCATACATTCATTCCTCAAAAATCGATGGTCGCAATGTTAGTGTTAGATAGAATCAGCAATTTGGGCAGCCAATGCAAAAGGTTGGGTTGGACCAAAAGTCCCATTGGGCCTCTAATGTGTGAGCCCAACACAAACCCAAAAGTCCCATTGGGCCTCTAATGGGTGAGCCCAACACGGCAACATTTCTGTCTAGTGGTCGGCCTATCCGGTTGGTTCAAATGCCTTATTGCTTTCTGGCCTAGGAACCTATATCTCACCTCAAATAAAATGTTCAGTCAATTTGGTCGAGCACATTAGCTATGTTATAGCAATGCTGGCAAATCCGTCCACGGCCCAACCACTAACATGGTGGCTATTTATTTTGAATAATTTAGATTTTAAAAAATAGTGATAAGAAATTAAAATAATTTCCAAAAATTAAATATAATTAAAATTTTCAATAATTTTAGATTTTCAAATTTTTTTTTTTAATTTTTAAAACAATTTCAAATTATTAATGGGAGGAAGCAAGGACTCTTGGATCGAGCTAATCAAAGGTTTTGATATTTTATAGGTAACTTAAGGTATTTTTAGATTTTGCATTTTTGGGTATTTTCGTGACCAACGTATATTTAATTATTTTATGTTAAATACATCGAACCATAAAATATAATATTCTCAAATGTAATAATTGACGCCAAATCTAATTTACAATGATTCAATTCATATTTGTTGTTATCCTTAATTAAATTAATCAAGTTTAATTTATATAAAATATGTAATAATTGTAAGTCCATCCAATCTGCCGACCAATTCGAAAACCGACGTATTTAGCATCCCGGACTCCTTAGTAACCTCTTCAATAGACCCGGCCAATTTAAAGCCAACAAGTAAGCCGCAGCTTCTCTAAGTAGAGGCTTGTTCGTATTCATGTAGTTGGTAATTTTTATTTTATTTTTCGTTTTTGAAGCAAACAACGCTCTCTGCAGAAGGGAGGCAACTTCCGACAGAATCACTTTGGTGAAGATCTTTCCCTTCTCCTGCTTATGATTAAAAGAAACATCACATCGCAATGTTGGCAAAAATTCAGAATTTGGTCCACCATCAATCACAAGAATTACTCCAGACTTTCCTCAGACCATCAACACGAAGATCTCATTTTCCTGTTACAATCATGCGAACAAACCATTCACGTTGCTCAGATTCATGGTTTAATGCTCAAGAGTGGTCTCGACCGCATTCCATTTCCACTTAGTAAATTTCTTGCTCAAGTTTGTACGCAAGATATCGATTACGCTGGCTCTGTCTTCAAACAGATACAATGGCCGAATCTTTTCATGTTCAATACCATGCTCAGGGGCTATTCGGTCAGCAATGATCCGCGAAAGGGTCTTCTACTTTTCAATTGCATGAGGAGTCAAAACGAAAGGCAAATAGTTTTGCTCGATCAGTTTACTTTCATTTCGGTTCTGAAATCATGCTCCCGTTTGTTGGAGATTCGGACTGGATTAGGAGTTCATACGGTTGTTGTCAAATCTGGGTTTGATTTGTTTCTAAATATCAAGAATGCTCTTATGCATTTTTATTGTGTTTGTAGTAGAATTCATGATGCTCACCAGCTGTTTGATGAATTGGGCACAAGAAAAGACATGGTCTCATGGAATACGTTAATGGGTGGATATCTTTCCGTGACTCAATATTCTTTGGTTGTAGATTTATTTAAAGAATTACATAGAGTTGATTTTGGCATCAGTTTGCCTACCATTCTGAGAGTTCTGTCAGCTTCCGAAGAGATACAAAATGTTACTTTCGGACAATGTCTGCATGTGTTATGCTTCAAGATTGGGGTTTTATCGTATTTAAAAGTGGTTACTGCTTTAATCTCCATGTACGGGAAACACAATCACATTCATTCTGCTCGTCGAGTTTTTGATGAAATTGATGTTAATAAGGATGTAATCTTGTGGAACTGTTTAATGGATGGATATTCAAGAACTGGTCTTCTTGAAGAAGCACTCGAATTGCTGAAACTAATGAAGCATCACTGTGTAAAGCCAAATTCATCTACCTTAGCAGGGTTGCTTTCAGCTTGCTCTGCCTCTAGGGCTCTAGCAATAGGCCAATACGTGCATGATTACATAGAGGACCAGCAAATGGTAATGGATGCAGTTCTTGGCACAGCAATTGTAGATATGTATGCTAAAACTGGGTTGCTTGGGAAGGCAATAGAAGTCTTTGATAGGATGGGGACCAAAGATGTGAAGAGTTGGACGGCCATGATATCGGGTTGTGGGGTCCATGGGCAAGCCGATTGTGCAATCAAACTTTTCCATAGAATGGTGGAGGAGGGCTTTGAACCTAATGAAGTGACATTTCTTGCCGTTCTGAATTCTTGTAGCCATGGAGGTTTGGTTACAGAAGGGTTGGGCTGTTTTAAGAGAATGGTGGAAGTGTATGGATTGGTGCCAAAGATTGAACACTATGGATGCTTGATTGATATGTTGGGCCGGGCTGGGCTTTTGGAGGAAGCATACAATCTCGTAAAGGGATTACCAGTTGAAAGGGACGGGACTGCTTGGCGTGCATTGCTTGGGGCATGTAGGGTTTACGGTAATGTGCATGTGGCAGAGCTTGTGAAAGAAGAACTTGAATGGATACTTGAAAATCATCCGGCTGATTTGCTCAGTCTTAGTGGTACTTATGCAGTTGCTGGAGTGGTACCACATCATAGAAGTGAACCGGAGAACTTGGTGAGAGAAAGGGTCTATGAGCAAGCTGCTAAGAAGGAAGCTGGATATAGTTCTATCGAGTTGGCATCAAGCTTTTAACCTCTCTCTCTCTCTCTCTCTCTCTCTCTCTCTCTCTCTCTCTGCAGAAGTATATTTAGCATTTGAAATGAGTTAGCCACAGTTGAATCTCATATTTACAGACAGTAAAACCTTTTTTGGGTTTTTGTACTGAATCAGTTGTAATACCCAAAAAGTGCATCTTACCGATTTCATACGCCGTTTACTTTAAATTCATTGCTGCGTTGTTGACATTATAATACTTCACCAATACAAAAATTGTGTACTATTTTCATTAGGTTAGACTAAGATGGTGAAGATTTCGAAATTAAGAAACCGGTGAAATATGATCAAAAGAAAAGGAAAAAAGAAAAATTGTATCTCATATTTTGCCTTAAAAATTCATCCTCGTTTAGACTCATGACAATGATGACACAGAAAATATACCCTTTTAATCACTGTTCATCTTTTTATATAAGGTAAATGGAGATGCTACTATGGAATAAACATCTTCTAATTATTTGGTAATTTTACAACATTTCAAATTAGTCGATTACCATAATATTCAGTTCTGAAAAGTACAGTTTGGTAAAATTCCATAGCCCACAAGCAAGACTACTTTGCACTCTGAGATATCACAGGGATGAGGTGGGCTTGCTCAGAGTAACTGCACCCGAAAGCACAGCCCTGTTTCGTTCTTTAACCTTCACCTGATACAGCACTCTGCACATATCACCACTTTGTTACCTCTGGTAGTATAATAAACAATCCCTTATACAGAAAGCAGGGATAATCATACGTACCGCAAGCCTTCAAGCCACATTTCTGTAATCAAGGTTTCACCTGGATATACATGTAACAGAAATCTCCCAGTTATGTTCTGGATTATGTTTTGTTCTCCTCTACAAATGCTTTTGACGATGGCCCTGACTGCAAACCCAAGTGTGCAGAGTCCATGCAATATTGGACGAGAAAATCTACACAAAATAAATTATAAATCACCATATCAGTATAAGGCAAAAAAAAAAAATGATAGCAATTTAAAGATCAATATCACAAATTCCCGAAAAGCAGACAGTTTGGAGGGTTTTGGGATTTTCAGTTTAAAGAACAAACCCAGCAATTTGTGCAACCATAGGATCTGAGTGCAATGGATTGTAGTCACCAGAGAGCCTGTAGAGCAGAGCCTGCATCATTGTATTGAAAGAACTTCAACACAAATATGTATGCTGCTAAAGCAATTGGAAGCGTATGAAGTTATTATTCCATATGGTAGTTAACATTCCACAATTTTGAATTTCAAAGGTCAGAAAAATCTTAGTTTTCGATGCAATCACCAAGAAAGACTAAACAAGCCAATATCTCAAATTCCTTATTCACCAGATTTGAGAATTAGCTAAATTAAGTCCTCAAAATTCACTTTTACATGTTTAAAAGCAAAGAAGATAAAGATAAAAGAAGTTGATTTTCTTTTATTTTCATTTCATTTTCATTTGAAAGTAAATATCTACTGGAAAGCAAGGCGCTGCATTATAAAATACACCGAAAGAGTAGCAGATCACATGTTCCAGATCAGAAAATGTGACAAGGTTCTGAAGGCAGATTGTGTTGTCTTAATTTCATATCCAATTTGAATGCAT
This sequence comes from Caryopteris x clandonensis, assembly GCA_028749325.2. NCBI lineage: Eukaryota > Viridiplantae > Streptophyta > Magnoliopsida > Lamiales > Lamiaceae > Caryopteris > Caryopteris x clandonensis. Next base: position 593,866 of record JAPYKT020000033.1, on the reverse strand, counting down.
ATTTAGAATTTTTCATCCACACTTTCTAGTACTGATCTATAGGCAGGAAATGAGGGGAATGTCTAAACTGGTATTATTTTAGAAATACTTGAACTGAAAGTAAAATTTTGCACCACATTCCATATTGACAAAGTAGAGAAATTACACAAGATAAAAACAAAAACCGACAATGTTAAGATAAGCCAGTCCATTCATCAAAACTTCCTTTCTAAAAATTAGCTATTGAAAAGGCAGATGTTTCAAAATCCTATTCAGTTGCATAACAATAAGAACATAAGACGTGAAAGAGAATGGTATTGGTAAGAATTATTAAGTCACAATAATCATGTGTGAAAACATACTTGAAAATTCAAACTAAAGAAACTTACTGTAATATTATTAACATCAAACTTATAGGCAAAAGAAACAGAATTGGAGTTCCCTTTTTTTCACATTATCTATTCATGGCTACCAACTTATGAACATAAATGTTTATAGTTATCATTACCCTTTTTCATTCCATTTGCACTCTTACACTTCTGCTCTCATAATTATATTTGAATTCCCATATAAAAAAACCCACATACCTGTGATGGTTGTGTGCATTCTTCAAATACAGCAAATGGTTGACTTTCAGGTGTTTTGTATGTCATTGACTGATTGGAGGGATATTTGGTATATGAGAAAGGTGGGGATGTCTTTGAGAAGCCACCAGCACCCCTCAAATAAACAGCCATCCTGTGAGGCCATACGAAGGGTAATCAACTTATGAAATTCTAGAAAAATAGGAAACATAAAGGGGTGTATATAGTTGCATTGAATGAATGAGACCTTACCGGTTCATGCACAGTAATGCACCAGACTCTTTTTCATGACTTAAAATTTCAATCTCAAGAACAGCTGCCTTACCTGAAAGGGAAACCAACTTTTTTATTTTATATAAGGTGCATTAGAAAGTAACAAATCTTAAGAAACACAAAAGCATACCCTAACCTTATATTTAATCACATTAGTGACATTATAGACAGATGTTTGACAAGCACAGTAGATAAGAGGTCCTACTTTAACTACCTATGTGTATTACTCAAGAGTTTAGATTTAAAAGATTATTAAAAATACATATTATGCTTTCTTTTTACAGGCATCTCAAGTCCAACTAACTTCTAATCTGGTTTTCCCTATTGCAAAAAGAGGAAAAAATATCAGTGTTGCTTCCAAACATGTCATTAGCCTATGACTCATTCACTTAAGAAAGAACTCTGATTGGGGACGAGTTGAACAATAGAAGCTGACCTTTATCATGTAACCCAGCGACAGTTGCCTTATTTAGCAGCTGCATCAACAAAATTTTGACATAAATTACTGATAAGCTCAATTAAGCAGAAAGAAGGATGATGTAAACACTGATGAATAACAATCTTGGATTAAATGAGCAAGAACCTTACACAACCACTAGAAGGAAGAGGTTTATAGATCTCGATGTATTGTTGCCCATGTAATAGAAGATGTGGGTCAAACCTGGTGACCAATGATGCCAGAAAATTGCTTAGCCAGTCGACTAGCCAACCAAGACCAATTCACCAAACAGTTTAATGTAAAACATCCAAATGGGCCAAAAGAATCAACAGAAGTGCTTACTCCAAACCCGGTATCTGTGCAATCCATGACTGCATTTCATATGAAAATAAAGTAGAGAATGTGGGCAAGACCTGTGGATAAATTAAAAATAGATAAATACAGATTTATTAGAACCAGTTCATAATGTATGCAAACTATTATGTGCAACAAATAAACTTTCTCCCCAATCTTCAATCTTGTCTTCCAGATGAAGGCAGTGAGATCAAATAATAACAGAACTGAAATAAAATACACAAGCCAAGCACAAATTCCGCCGCAGGTGAGCGTGATTATAAACATAATCATCCAACTTTCAAAAGTTACTCATTTATCATCAAAATAAGTCACTAAATTGTGCAATAACAAACACAACAACATTAAACTATTCTCCACCATATAGCGCATAATAATTAAACCTGCATATGTATAAATACTGAAAGCAAGCTAAAGCAACTTAAATGAATATTCAACTTCCAGCACCAAGTACAATAGTCTTTTCTTTCTAAAATACCTCAATAGATTGCTGTCCATCTTGATGGTAAACATATTTCAGCTCCTTATCATCCACAGCATCTCTCGAACAAGCTCCAATACCTAGTGCATATAGCGCAGCATCCCTGTTCATCAACCAATACAGTTATGTTTTTACTGCCTCTATGCTCTTGAATCATATCAACAAAAAATTGAAAAAAAAAAAAAAACATCAGATTGCATTTTTCAGATCATAACAGAATTTAAAGTCCTCTAACCTTTCAGTATAAGTGTACGTCGACTGGTAAGCGTAATTCACCACCAAAAAAAAAACCCACACAAGAAAGTCAAAGATTTCCGGGGAAAAGGTGAGTTAGGAGAAAAATCAGAGTGAATTCGCGAGAAACTGAGAAAGGTGTGGAAATATTACCTGGGGGAATTCGTGAGAAATGATGAGCTGAGGATCAAGCTCGGATTTTCCAGCCATGGATGAATTTGAGTGTTATTCAGGAAAATTCAAAACATAAACAGCGAATAATTGGGGAAAATGGTATAGAAGAGCTAATAATAAATATTAGGATAGGATAGTTTGAGCAGGAACGAATACCTATGTAGAATGGATAATGGAGATGACATTAACAATCAAGTCCATGGCTTTTATTGACAGACTATGGTAACGTTGAAATTAATTTAATAAAGGATGCGGCGGACGCAAGCCAAATCCTCAAATATAACTTTAACAAAATTTATAATATAATTAAAATATTCTTATATTTATTTTATAATATAGTTGTTTAATTTGATTAAGATTTGTTTGGAATAATTGGTCGAACAATAAAATAATGTTCGACAAATATTGTTGAAGACTATTTTAGTTGTTCGATAAAATATTTCAAACGAACATTAAGTCAGCATATTCATTTTTATTCGACAAATAATTTTTGAACACAAATACAAGTGTTCAACAATAAAGTTCAAATAAATTACTGTATTTAATTAAAAATAATTATTATTATAAATAAAATATATTTATTAAGTAAATGCATTTATAAATTTTGGGGTCAACTAGCCGCACCTTTTAATGAAATAAGATGTTATTAGTATTAAAATAATTAGGTAAAGTCGTTGCGGAATATAATGGCGAGAGCTGCCAATAAATTATTGTTATATTTTATATTTAGTAATGAAAACAAATTAGAGAAAACATAATTGGATTAATAAAGAATATTGAAATAATAATTAATTAGTGATGATTAAAAAAATTAACTAAGTATTATAAGCGAATGATTAACTTTGCAACAACTCATTATTCAATGACTCAAAAACAATATATAATTCTAATCCTATTATTATACACGTTAAAATTTTGCTAAGATTAGTTGCATTAATATAATCATTTTATAATATATATATATATATTACAATTACTTAAAATAATTTAATTTATTGAAAATAATTAGCAATAATTCAATAAAGGTAGTATGCATTAGTTATGATTAATATAAATTCAGACATATCATTAATATTTTTATGAATTTATGCATATTCAGTAATTTGATTTTTATACTTGTGATTTCATATTGTATTATAGATTTAGGCTTTTGTTTAGCAATAATAGTTCAAAAGAGACGGTAATCATTATCAAAATCAAATAAATACATACAACATATGATGGGAATACTAATATTCATGACCTAGTTCCACACGAGTTTTTCTGTTTTTATATTATTTTTCCTCGATCTCTACATTCATATTTGTTAGCATCAGTTGATGCATAATGTGTTTGATTATTGTTTAGTATGTTAATATTCAAACTAAATATTGAACATCAGGATAAGAATGATGTTTTTCTTAAATATATCCCGTGTATTATGCTCTAACCAAATCCAATTTAATGAAATAGAATATGAATCGTATTGGGACTTGGTCAATGACATTGTAAATCTAATTATGGAAGAAAAATTTGTAAGTTAGATATGTACGGCCTAAACTCCAAAAGTTCAGTCATTAGAATGACTGTTAGAGATACAATAAGAAGTGACAATGCTTGTTGTCCTATTAGAGACATATAAAATCCATTACCATGACGTAGAGACAATGAAGATGATGATAGACCTTCTAGATCCTCTATTGTAAAAATAAAATATGAGAGCTGTCATGCCATGTAATAGCATCAGCTTTACGCATAGGTGATCTAATGTCTTAAGTGGTCCCGTTTGACTTTCATATCCTAAGCCTTCATTTAGTTCATCAACTAAAGGTTTACTATTATGTAAATCTTCAATTCATAAATCTTCTAGATTTTTCACTATAATCTCACAATAAATTATTTTTATAAATTTCTGATGATTGGATGATTGTGTATTTAATATTCACATTGAAATTTTTAAAAGTAGAAAAATAAATAAGTGGGGTTTTTGAAAAATGAAAAATGAATAAATAATTGTAAAACAATATTTTCAGAATTAGCTACTACCAACACTGTTATATTGAGTGTCGATTATTATTTCTCTTATTTTTTACACTCAATATAATAGTGTTGATGTAATAATAAGGCATTGTAGGCCTACATTCTCCATTACAATCTACATTTGTCCTAAGTAGAAATACGAAATCTGAGTAAGCATCAACACAGAAAAATTCAACCATTTCATTTATTATTATACTATAATTGTATAGAAACTCATCAATAAATATGAAACAAGATACAACAATCCAGTTCAAACGCAAAGAATATGACCTTGAGCTAAGGTCATCAACTTAATTAAACACTTAAACAAAGTACTGGAATTGCATTCGCCTAAATCTGCAAAGGTGCTGAATTAGCACCCTCAACAATTCAAATTAAATTTGTCTAAGGCAACACCCTAGCTAGTCTCACTCTCTATGGCCAACCCAGTGAAAACTCTCTCGTTGGCTAGCCGTGGTATGTACCTTATCGGGTTGTTCAAAGGGGACGTGTGTGTCTGCCCTTCGCCCTGCCACAAAGGATTGCATTTTTTGGGATCGGGTACTCATCTCTCAATGAGGTTGATGATGTATAAACTCTAACATATGTTTGCTGCCCCAAGTACTGTCGGGCCCAGAACTCTGATCTCAAGTTCCACATGCCTACATTGTCGAGTGCAATATAAATCGCGGTCCATGACTTGGGGTACACCTGCATATCACCAACATATAGGAGAGATTCTTAGGTCTGTCATATTATGTCTTTGTTGTTGTGCTTGCATATCAGTTCTGTAATTATATCTCATTTACCAATCTAAACGGCTAAAATTTTGTGGTACCTGAACTGTGCAGCGAGAGACTGCATCGCGAAGATTGTATTGGTTTCTACTAGCTTGAGTCCACTGCCCTCCATCCATTCTGATTCACTTACAAAATCAGTATGCATATACAAATATAATAAAGATACATATTAAATTTCATGCAAGATCAAGAGATTATATATGCATTGTATGGTTATGTGCTCACCCTACTACCCAGAAGGAATAGCCACTAAGATGATAGCTCTGGACGATAACTTCAGGATTTTCAAAAACAATTTCAATGAATGTCCTATAATCGACCCCCAACACTGATGTATCGAGGTATAGTCCTCCACCAGTGGGAGCATTCGATATACTCCCCACACGATAAACTCCACTTATTTGGAAAAAGTCTGCAAGCTTCATAGGTGTGTCCGGGGAAACATAAGACACACTGTTGAGTGCGTATCGTTGCTTTCCATTGATCTGACCTGCAGAGCTTGCTAGCCTAATAGTTTTTGTGGTGTTTATCATCCCATAGTGATATGAACCTTGTGGATTCGGTCTTGGCCCACTTGCTGTGAGATTAGTCCTGAAACCAAAAGTACAAAAATTATTTGTCTTAAACACCTGTGAAAGGAAAAAACTATTTTCCTAGCTATAACATAAAATTCTCTTTTTTTAGCCAAGCGATAACTTTTTGCCAAATACACCCTTTTGGTTATGTTCGTCCGGCCTTAGTCTTTATGGTGTGGCTGATATACGTGAAAAGACTTGGTTTCTATACGTACAGTTATGGTAGAACAGACAGAGTTTTGATTGTAATCATTGGTGCTGATGGAACAGCCTGCATTTTTATGGCACAGGCTGGTGTAGGTTGAACGGCTGAATTTATGTTGGTATGCGTGATAAGTGGTACGGACAAGAAGAATAAAAACATCCAACAAAAAAATCTATTGTCTAGTGGCCAAAAAAGAGTTTGTTTCTGTTGGCTAGTGTCTAAGAAAAACACCTCATAAGCCTCATAGCAGCACAACTCTTAAGACTTCAAGGACTGTTCATGCAAAGCGAGAGAGAGAGAGACGGACGTACCTAAAGGAACGAGCTTGGTTCAAGGACCAATCAACCTGAGTGGTTGGACCACCAGGCAGTGGACCAGAGGCAGCGCGGTTAGAGTTTGCATAACGAAGATAGCCAGTGGTGGTAAGGACCTGACTGGTGAAACGGCTAGACACAACAATGTAGTAGTCCTGAGGTTGCTGATCTGCTGTTATGAGAACCGACATGCACTGTCCGAGGTGGACATCAAGGGATGAGTAACTGATCTGCATTGTGTGCGTCCCTTCTATCTCAACGACCTTCATCTTGTGTCCTTGAATGCGGAAATTCAGCGAGTTCTGCAATCCAACGTTGCATATCCGAAGCCGGTATGTTTTTCCTGTTGCAGAAATGATCACATTGTTATGAACTATGCAATGTTTTTTTCTCTTTTTCTACCGAGAAAGTAAATTTGTAATGAATATTTGGTGTAGGAATGAAGTACCTTGTTGAACAGTGAAAGAGGTGACATTTGGGCCGCGGCCATTAATGAGAATTCCATCAGGGAAAGGCAATTTCTTGCCCCCATCAAGAACTTTCTTCAAGGCCTATATAAAAGAAGATCAAAGCCACATCAGGACCAAATTATTGGAATAAACAGATCAAGAAATTTAAAAACTGTTGCTCAAATTTTGAATTTACCTGATGTATATAACTAATTAATTTATCTTTACTTTTGTTTAGTATATGTTACACATAATGCAATACACAATAATGATCACCTAGCCACGGTGAGCACGTTAATGTGCCCACTAACTAATGAATTAGAATCATGTAAATAAAATTATAATTATTTTATCTAAAATATATACGTGATCTTGATACATCAGCAATAAATTCATTATTACAAAATAATTTGTTTTTAATAATTTAAAAATCGATCATCCAACATACACCATTATTTAGTAAAATAATGTCACTAGCCTATCAATATCCAAATATTGGTTGAAATAGCAAGGTTGTCCTATTAAAGGGGATATGATTTTTTAAGGCTAACAAATAATCATGTAGGCCCAACATCAAAGATGGACCAGACGTGAATGGGCTGAGGCCCAAAAAGAAAGAAAGCGATAGTCAGAAGTGGCAGTATTCATTATTTTTTAATTGATGGGCCCACTTCTACGTTGCCGACACTGCAAATAGGATAGCCCATTACAAAATATTTAATAGCCTCACTCCCCGACGGATGAGTGACAGCAGAATAAACATGGGATAAATAAATATATTCTCTTTTGTACTAAATTTTCTTTTGTAATAAAAAATAAGGGGACTCACGGTGTGATTTTTCTTGTACCAATCTCCGACAAGGAAGGTGTAGTCATCGGTGGGAGGGTCGAACGGGACGGGGATTAGGGGGCGGCTTAGGATCCTAATGCCACCAAAGGCACCGGCAGCTCTGTGGAAGGCCAGTGATGGGAAGTAGAAGAAGCTGCCGATCTGATCCTTCATTTGAAGAATGTATGTGAAGTTGTGGCCGGGAGGGATTGGGCATGTTGTCCCAAATACACCATCTTCATACGAATTCCTCCTATTTTGGATCCCATTCCTTCCAAAATAAAAAATAAAAAATAATGATAAAATGGTGGGAGTCAATTAAACAAAATTATAAATTATAAATTATTCAAATACTTTTTGTATAAATTCCATGCGTAATCAGTTATTATGCAAGAAGCTAGTGATAAAAGAAAATATAAAAAATTTAAGCGACTATAATCCATATTTAATTTCTCCAAAATGTAATATGTTTTCTTTTTTTCTCTAAATACAAAACCAGTAACATTGTAAAGAAAAAATTCCAAACATTTTATCCAATAAAGAAAAAACAATTCTCAACATATTTATAGAATCGAGCATTATATTTAGATTTGAATTCTCTAAATTACATGATACATTTAGTTTGTATGATTATGTGAACTATATTTTCATTTTTTAGTCGCATATAAAATATGTCATTCTTATTTTTTGAATTATCTTTCTAACGACAACGTGAAATATTCTAGACGACCCTTTATATCTTTCTACAAATCTACGTAGATAAATACTAAATCCAGATAAAGTTTGCAGGGAAAATGTTTTTCTTGTTTTGCAGATTCCGAGGAATAGATATGGAAATTCAATTTCTATAAAACAAAAGTGATGACAAGATACAATGCGTTCCAGCTTTACACAACCACATTCCTCTATTAATAGTAAACTTAATTCCGTAAAACGACAAATCTAATATAGGTGCTACACTGCACTTTCCTAATTTCAATATATTTTAATTTTATATTTTATTTTATGTACAAATAAAATACAAAATTAAAATATAAAATAATTAAAGTACAAAATTGAATGAATAATTTGGTATTGATCCATTTCCTAAATTTTGACCGTGACTACAAAAAGTTAATATACCTAATAAACTTTTTAGTACATGTTTAAATCATTGTTTCTAGAAGCAACAATAGATCTCCCAATTGGTATGGAAAATATACTCTATTTCCAAAATAAAAGAAAAAAAAATGGCTCCATTACAAATTATGATGTAACAGCCCATGTGGGCTACTTTTCTCACTATTGACTTTATTACATTTATAAGATTTAACCAAGGTTCAAAAAATATAACCACTTAGGAATTAATACTATATGTGACAAATTTAAATGTCCAAACTTTCTACCATAGTGGCTATTAAATAATGTTAGATCTAAGTTATAACTAGAGACAGGTTCCATTATTACAAAAGGCAGGTCTCCTTTTGCATGTGAGGATTTATTGTCCGTGAATTACATGTCAATTTTTAACCCGACGAGACGAGAATTCTGTCGAGCAGATCAATTTTAATTAGATTAAGGATTAATGTCAGAACATTACAGGCTTAAAAGCTGACGGTAAATCTACCAAATCATACTGTAGTAAATCTTAAGAATGATGAAGAAATTTAAAATAATGAAAGTTTAAAAAGAGACGGTAATAAAATAATTGCTTAATGTGAAAGAAAAGGGTAAGGAAGGGCGGAAATGTAATTTCGAACAAGGCAGGGAGACATGAAGCTTGATCTGGTTTGTAGAATGTCCGTCTATGTGTTTTTTAAGACAAAACGAAAAAAAAAACAGTGTGGATTGCTTCAGACAAGAGGAATTAGTTATAATGTGTGCTTACCAATGGATGAGGAAGGGCTCGTTTAAGCTGTTGAACACATTGACAAAGATGTTGTCGTTGGTGACGGAGTAAATTTCAGGCCCTGGGAACTGTCCGTTAATCAAAATACCCTGATCCATGAAAGCAAATCGATCAAAAACCTATGCATTATACACACACATATACATACATAATAAACACACACGCGCACGCACCTGTTGGGGGACGCCGAGAGGAGAAATGGTGCCATAAGTGATGTTCCAGCTGAAGAATCTGTAAGGTGATTCAGCAGCAACAATGGCGAAACAGAGAAACAGCACCGCTAATTTCAGCGGCATTGTTATTATTTTCTGGAAATGGAGGGAGAGAAGATGAAGAATAATACACAGTTGTGTGTGTGTGCGCGTTTTCTTCTCTCTCTCTCTCTCCTTTTCTGAGTGAAGTAGAAAGATGGAGGGGGCGGTGGGGGGGAGGGGGTGGTTAGAAAGAATGGGAAGGTGTTAAAGAGTAAAGTGAATGATGGGGCTATCGCATATTTAAAGTGCGTTACAGACTGCCCCCCAGTGGCTGTAGAGTCTGGACTTGAATTAAAAAAGAAATAGAGAAAGTCAAATTCTGATTAAGAGACTATGTGGCTGTCAAAATTAGAGGGAAAGATTTCAACTTATTTCGGAAAATTATTTTAATTAAAGAAAAAAGAAAAAGGAAAATAAAGTCAAAAAAATGTAACGTGTGTAATAATTATCTAGCGTATAATTTTGTCGATCCAATATTGTATTACTCAATGATCGTCAAATATATAACTTAATTTGAAAAATTAACTGAATCTGATATGCTATTTAAAGTGAACATAGATAATTACTCGTATTTTAATTTATATAATAATATTTTATTTCGTATTTTAATTTACATGATATGTAATCAAATTTTGTAGCGAGAATTTCACAATCAAAATAATATCTCGAGAAAGTTTAAAGGGTATAATCAAATTTGAATTACATTTACCGCTAGTTTAAGAGCACTCCACTATCCCTTATGATTAGTAAAACAAATTAGCATAATTGATTTTACTAAAACCACATAAGTCCAAAAAACAAAAGGAATGTTGTTTGTTTTTTTCAAAGGGAAAAAAAGGAAGGAAAAATGAAAATAAATTTAAAAAAAAAAAAAAAGGGATGGAGGTGGAGGTGTCGGTGGTCGGGCCATGAGTACAAATTCGGGCCGATTGTGTCCCTCACATGTCATGTCTGTTTTTTAACTTAGGTTTGCGGGGGAATATTGCAGAAGGGTTAAATTTGGTTTCCAAACTATTATTTTATTATTTTTTTTAATCCTATGATATATATTACTATATATAGGTGCAATATATTAATTAATTATAATGTTGTATATGGTTATAATGTAAATGTGGGAGAGATTTGAGTTGTATCGACGCCACCCACGGAGTGTGCATGTGCTTTGTTAAGTTGTACCACCGCGTCCCTCAGGCTAGGTCCCACCTCCCTTACCTTCTCCCTAGACTCTTTCCCATGTCCTTTCCACTCTCTCACTTGCCCCTTTCTAGGGTTTCAATTTTCTAGTTGATAATCAGATTATTCGAATTTAGTTATGTTAAGATATTGTGACATTCCAAATTTTTTTTAATAATAAAATTAATAGATTTAGATTTTAAATAAATATAAAATTTTGTATGAATATCATTTATTTTGGAGCTCAAGCACGAAAATCAAAATTCAACCCAAGTTCTGAAATTCGATTTTTTAAACTAACAAATTTAAGTTCAACTTAGTTTCTGTCGTACTGAATTTCACAAGCTATGTAAAAGTAATTAATCAATCATATGTTTTATCATGACTCCAAGAGTTTAGTTCTTAAAAAAAAGAATATGTAAGTGTATAATAATTAGGAGACCTCATATTGATATTTGTAATTATAAGCTCCCACAACTGAATAATTACAAAATAAAAATAAGAAATCGATTTAAAAAATAAATTATAAAATTTTAGGTGTATAAAATTCTCCATTATTCTTTAATTTCCCCCTTATAAGCTTAGTATATAACATTCAATCTCCTAAACTTTACATTGAATGTATTACATGTAGTTAGATATGGGCACGGTTCGGCGGTTCCGGTTTCGGTTTCGGAACCGCCGGTTTTCGGAACCGGGAAGAGTGGAACCGGAACCGAACCGCCATATACACGGTTCCGGTTCCGGTTCGGAACCGCCGGTTCCCAACAGCCACATGATCTGGGCCGTTGATCTAAATTTTTGAAAGCTCAGAACCGGGAACCGGGAACCGGAACTGGGAACCGGAACCGGCGGTTCTAACCGCCGGTTCCGGTTCCAAAAAAAGGAGAACCGGAACCGGTCAACGGTTCGAACCGGACCGTTGACCGCCGGTTCGAACCGGCGGTTCCGGTTTGGAACCGGAACCGTGCCCATGTCTACATGTAGTGTTTTGCATGGAATGCCCTAAAATTATTATTTATAATTTATTAATCTCTGTTTGTAGAAATTATGATTGTGTATTTAATAATTGAGTAAGGTACATAAGAACTTTAACGTTGCTAAACATAAAAGAAAAAGTAAATTAAAATCACACAAACAGCTATACCAAATCAAAACCTAAATTGATTTATTTTGGGGTCTGTCTTTTATATGATAACAGATTAAACGAATTATTAAAATAAATATTTTTAAAAAAATTTAAAATACACATGTAACTATTATAGGTTGAGGGGGGCAAGTGAACCCTTTTTTCCTCGCCTTTCATCCAAACTTTCTGTTATCCAACGTAACATGATATGATTGTACGATATACAAGTTTAGATGACCAAATATGTTAAAAATTAAAAGTTACATGCACGAGCATGTTACATTAGCTCTGTACAATTTATGTTTTATGAGAGTCAAATGCAGTTCAACTCTTATAATTTACTTCTTTTCAGATTGAGGAGTAGATCGTGAAGTTCTTTACTCTAAAATAAATAAGAAAATGTTAATTTCAATTTTATATTTTGAAGTAGTATTAGTTTTCATTTTTTTTTTTGTTAGAATTATTTTAAATTACAAATAAAGTAATAATTCCAAAATTTAATAATTACAAACCTGATCGGATCAACAGTTGCATAAAAGATCTAGATCCTTTATTTATTAACATAGGTATTTGTGATTATTATTTTGGAGAAAATCGAAAATTTGAATGTTACTTTCCTCATATATAACCTATAATGTACAGGTTTGACTTATTTATTTAATAATTATGTGATCTATTGCATTAAATATGCACTATATATCTTAATCACATAAATGATTTTATATATCTATGTTTCATAATTTTTTGACTTTGGTGTTTTATAAAATGTAAAATTATGCTAACGACAGAAATATTATAAGCAGATGTAATTCTTTTCACATGCGCACATGAAGGGGTCTTGTCTTTTCAATCTTTGCTTTTCAATAAAATTGGATAGAAAGTGTCTGCACTAACTTCAGGACAAATAAAATGACAATCAATTTATTTTATCTTCATTTTTATGCATGCAATTTCTATATTCTCCATTTTTTTTATTTCATTAATACAAATTCTTTTAGGGCAGTGTTTACTTTTATAAATTGGTATAAGGGTGTATAAGGATAGTGTTGTGATAAAAAGGGGATCTATTCAGGAATAATTAATCATGTCCGACGTTTACTTGGTGGGATTGATTTGATAAATAATCCCTCTTCTTGTTTGCTTCATGTGATTAGGGTTAACAGAAAATATCAAATTACCTTACTGCCCTTAGTATACAGAAATTCTCAAAATTCATTTTTTGTTAGAGGGCATTACGGTAATTCACCTATGCCTTTTGCCCATGGGATTAAATATCCCTCCTCTCCGCTCCGGATACCGAATCCATCAATTTACTTTCGATTTTCGTGTCAATCCCGGAGCTCTAGGATTTGGACACTTTTTGAACCTATGAAGGAAACATTGGATAAGGTCGGATAATTAATCCTTATCCGACCTTATCATATATAGTAAACACTGTCTAGGAGTATGATGTTATATTGTGATGAGTATTGTGCATCGGAAGCATCGTGCAACTAATTTACGATATTACTTATTTATTTAAAAGTTATTACTTATTTACTTGAAAAATATTATTGATTTTTAAAAATAAATCATTAATAATATTTTTCAAGTAAATAAATAATATTGTAGATCGCATTGTACGAACATTTTTTGCGTTATACTGCACACTTTAAGGGTAATTAATACAAGTTAAATGCTTGTATAATATTATAATATACATTTAAATCATCGATTAAATAAAACACGATAAGTAAAACAGAGAATCTCATATAATTAAATGTGTGTTCTAATATTTAACCATGACTGCAATTATCCAAACTAAAATAAGAATAGAAGCTAAGCCAATATAAAAGTAGCCTTCAAAAGTAACACTTCTGTACAGCAACAAAGGTACTTTTGTTGAATGCCTTCTGGAGTAGCCTATGCAGTAGCTTTAGAGCAAGAGTTGGAACATCTATTCTAACAATAAATTAAATAAACAAAGTCGAGTTGAGGAAAAACTTCTCTTCTCACGACGAAATACTATGAATAGTGCTTACAGTTGACATGTTGTTTATAAGAATAAAACATATTGCATTTTTTTGGTATTAGGTTATAAAATCACTACTCTAGAAGCACCAACAAGCTAGAAATGAGATAAAATTATGTACAAACACTAATATCCAAAAATATTTTTAGCGTAAAGAGCTTTTTTAGGATGTTGTGTATAACTCGAAAAAGCTAACTGATGACAACAATCAATGCTTATAGTTGACATATTATTGTCAAAGATGAAATAATTTTTGTTTTCTTTATAGCAAGACCGCTAATCTAGATGTATGAATGAACTAGAAGGAAATGAATATCAGGTGCAACCACTAATATTTAAAAAGCGTTTTCATGGACATAAAGTTGTCTAGCGAATTATATATCAATTAGATGTAAACTATATTTTTAATATGTTATATTTATCTATTAAGATATATTTTGATTTGTTACATTTTATTTATGATGTCGTAATTATATTTACATTAGGAATTTGAATTTTCACTATTAGTATAGATGGATGTTTTTATTATTATTTTACATGGTGGGTTTGATATTTTGATAAAAACAGGGGGTTATTTTTCACAGATGTGCTCTCATAATCAATTTGATCATACATATTATTGTTCTTATTATGCTTTTGCTTACATGAGTTGGTATCAAAGACCAATTACAAACTTTGATGAAGGTTGTAAGGTATCAACTAGGTTATGATACTATTAATGATGAACAGTCATGGAAATAATTGTATGCACATCTGCTCACGGACAATCTATCTGTCTTTGTTTGAGTTACTCTTGAGACAAGATTTGTTGATTTGGCAATAATGGTCCATCATTTTTTATGAGGGGGGTAAAGATACTTTTCTAGAGGTCATATGTGATGTTATAATATGGATCACCTATTTTTTTAAGAACATCACAAAATTTTCAGCGATTGTCGATATTGATACTGATGGTCCGTCACTTCTTAGTCTAGAATATAGTGATCAATTTTTATTGATATTTCTTATATTCAATGATTAATTTCATTATTATGAGTGTTCGTTTTGTTTTTTTGTATATCTGGTGCCCAACTTTATTTATTACTCTTTGGATCATGAATTTCATGATGTTCGAACTCATGAACTTTTGTTGTTTCCAACGAATCCAAGCATGATTCGATGGCAAGGTGATCCAACTAGCGGAGAAAGATGGAGATAAGGTTGTCCATATATTAATTAGACATTAAGGTATTTTTCAAGGGTGCGGTTATTTACACTTTTGAAATTTCTAAATACACTTTAAAATAATTAGAATAAAATTAAATGTAATAAACTATCTAAAATATTCTTATATATTCATATTTAAAACTGACCTAGTTATATTTTTTTCTCGTTCTCTATTATTTCTTCTACACCCAATAGTTCTTCTCCTCCAAATTATAGTTAATTCATATAATTTAATCATGAAAAAGTTTTCCTCATAATCTTCCATGACGATTGGCTGCCATTTTCAGTTTAACAATGAGGAGAGCAAGAGACAACTTAGGAGGCAAGTCGGCCACCTACGACCGCAGCTCCACCTCCGGCATCTTCTTTGGCCTTTGCTGGCTCGACGTTGACACAATCTGACTGTGTTGAAATTAAATTTTGTGTTTGAACTAACAATTAAATTCCATTTTCTTTGTGCATAGATCCATTGCTTCAAACTCATTTAACTTAGGAATCGATGCTATGAATTGCAAAATGGAGTCAATTCGGAAACACTGATATTTAACAAATTATTGACAATGAATTTGACTGTCAAATGGGCGGATGTTTCGATATTGTGCCAAATCAGAAATGGCTATGGATATTCTGATGATAGATAAGTAATTAATGGGGTTTGCTCAATTTCCTACACCATTTACTTTCCAATTTTCGGTTGGGGGATAGCGCAGACCAATGTGGCTTTTTCTTATTGTTGACTCCAAACAGTTATAGTGACTTTAACTTCTTAAGATTACAATAAATCTGCAAAATATGTTATTCAAGTTTATGCAGGTTCTTCAATAGTTACACTGGAACCAGCCAAATCTCCAAAATCAAGAGCCACACCCACGCCTTGGCCATCAAGCTAAGCGTGCGAATGGCGTTTTGTGCACTGTCACCATCAGGTGTAAATAAATTGATATATCAATAATATATATATTTAAGCACATATATACATATATATATATATATATTACATACTTGATATCAATGATGTAAAAATTGATTTAGGCGGTTACCTTATCCCAACTTAGTCACTAGAAGGTGTCTGACTGATCCGATTATGTGACAAATAGCATTGTTAGGCGTTTTCTGTATCTAGGCGGTCAAATAGGCGATTAGTTGAGTTAGACTGATACCTAAGCAGCCCAAACACATATTTTTTTAATTTTGTAAACAAAATTGTCTTAATTTTTTAATTTAAAATTTATAAATAATTATTTTAAAATAATATATTAATGGTACAATATTTTGAAAAAAAATTATAGATATAATATAAAGAAGAAATGCTAAAAAAACAAAAAATTAAAAAAGCTGAAATCTAGACGGCTGCCTGGTTATATTAGTTTCTTACACATCGAAACTCAATTTTAAAAAGTTAAATACGCTAAAATTATGTAATGTAAAAATAAATTAAATCTTTAATCACCTAAAAATTGGTCAAAATCATATTATCACCCACTTATAATACAAACAACTCAATTCCCCAGATCAAACTGGTTCATCTCTTCATCAATTAGGGCAACTTGACAATGCAATGTCAGCAACCAACAATCCCACATCAAAATGAAGACAGACATTTTGAAACGAAATTTTCCAAACAAATTACAGAAATTTGTAAGATGCTTCCTATAAGTTGAATCTGAATTAATTCCTTCCATGAGCATTCCTTCAAGATAGAATATATATATATATATATATATATATATGCTACCTACTAATCTAAAACCACTGAGGATGTCAATAAAGATAAAATTGTTGAACAGGAACCCATAAAAGCTAGGTGAAGTGGAGTCTTGGGATTACAGCTGAACACTCCCAAAAACCAACACAGACACACACACACACATACATACATATATATATATATATATATATATATATTAATTAGATATTCCAAGTTTCGTGGCTTAGCTATGACCAACTATCCATTGTTTTCCTTCTGGATAAATTTCAATGTGGTCATAGTCTACGCACATTCCAGATGCAGTATCTAACCAAATAGATATACTTTATTCGGAGATCTATTATTGCCTAATTCTTCTTAGATTACTTTAGATACATTTTTAAAAATAATATATATATATATATATAATATACATATCATGATACTGAAATACACATAAATAGGATAAATTTATATGCATTATTATTTATTATATATAATAATAATAATATAATATATTTACTACTATGTATTATGTGAGTATATATAAATAATTTAAATGCATTTTAGTAGAAGTAAATGTATTAATATTTTATTAATATATAACATTAGATAATAAATACCTATTTTTAAGCCGTATATATTATATTAATATATTATAATATACATAAATACATATATAGTGTTCGCAAAATTTAATTTATTATATAGATATTATTGAGGGTGCGTGGGAAAAGGAGAGCAGACATTTAGTTACATAGAATTTATTGCACAAGAACTCTGAATAAAGAATTCACTAAATTCAAAAATAAACATGAATTCGGATTTAAGCTTCTGAATCCAAGTCCAAACACCCTATATGGTTCTCTAGTAAGTTCTAAAATTATTTTCAAAACGCGTAATTTTCTTACCATTTGATGAAAATATACTAATATTCAGAGCCAATATGTAGGGTTTGGAATTGGAGCAATAGAATAAGGTATTGTTGGTAGGACATGCAATACTTGAAATTGTGAAGCCTTGAAGATTAGGCAAACAATTGTTGTGTCCCCTCCACCACCAATTATCTCTTTTCCAACGCACGCGCCGTGATTGCTCTTCATCTTATAAATCCAGTCAACTCACTTGCCATGTTTTGTTTTACTAGTGTAAATGCAATTTCCTCATATAAGTGGCAAATATGTCCCCTGAAATTATGAATTGTGTTTATATTTATTTTGAAATTGAATATGGTAGAATTTGTGAAATAATTTAAAAGTGTTGAATATAAATTAAAAGATCAGATTTGTAAAATTATTCGTTAATCATATGTAAGCATTGAAATTTGGAATATGAATTGATAAGTCATAATACAAATGTAAAATTGAACTCCATCCAACCCGATCAAGATCAATACAAACACACATATATTTCTTGGATCCACAAAGACATTGTTTTCTTCTTTTGATGTCAAAAAGCGATGATCTCTCCGTATTAAGAGTGTAGTGAATAAACTTTTGACTAATACATCCCTAGTCAATAGTTGTCAAAATTAACCATTTATACTTAACATCTTTTCATTTACAATATTAAATAAAAGTATTGTAAGAAATGCTAAGTAAGTTAAAAAACATTTCTTAATATGCGTGAAACATTAAAGGAGACCATTCATAAAAGGGAGAGAGTATTGTCTTATGAAATGTTTTGTCTAAAGATAATACAATATGAGTCCCTAAATAAAGGGGGGACCGGGGAAGTCCCTCTCTTCCCTCGCAATTAGTGTTGCATCCTATACTTCAATTAATAATGCATCTTCAGCGCACAAGTACAACCACATAACATTTAAGTACATTCATATGAAATAAAAGCCAATTTGGTGCAGGCATAAATTAAATTCAAATTATTACCAGACAACACAAGTTGAAAATCTGTAAAGTGAGTTTTTATATATATATATATATATATAATTAATAAATAAAAGAGTAGGGCAGTAAGTACTAGAAGCAAATTGAGATTGATTAGCAGTAGGACCCATTATAATAATCGCAATCAGTGGGCACGCATCATATGGTTTGCACAGCTGCACAAAGGTGGAAAACGTCGACAATTCAGGATTGACCTCGGAACCTGAGTTGACCACATGGAAATAAAATCGATTCCTTTCAAACTAGTAATTTTCCCCAGTGGTAATTTCATATTACTATATACCTAAGTAGTAATACAGGAAATTATATTTTTCTGACAAATCTACCATAGGAAGAGGGGTCATCACCATTTTGCAATAAAGGTGCAGTTATTGTGCTTTATAGCCTATACCTTTGCTTCTTTAAACAGACAGGGCAGGGAAAAAGGATCATACTACTATGTCTTGAAAATAGGATGAAATGAGGATTTGAAATCCATGGACATCGAGTCTTGCCCAAATTAGCGTCGATGCCAAACTATCTTATCCCTTGAAAATTAGTTCAAAATCAAAGTAGTGAATTCCAAATCCATGCCAATGCCAACTAACGAATTTCAAATCAATTCTTAAATCCTTCAAAATCCTAACGCGATATAATGTAATTCGGGGATCTTCTGTTAGTGCTTCCTCTATCCACTCAGTGAGAACTCGGAATCAGAAGTTCGCCCACAGAGAACAGAATAACGATAAGCAGCAGTGCAAAATAACAGGTGCATTCATATTATAAATCACACATTATAATATAAGGCTATCTATGTTCAAACAGTAGATTCATCTCCTGGAAATCAATTATGCAGTCATCTCAAATGTGACTACGGGGCCAAACGTTTACTTGCAGATATTGAATGTCGAAGTTTAAATCAAGTCCTGGCAAGATGACAAACTATAAATCCCCTACCATGCCGTTTCTTTCTTGACCAATAATTGTAGAAATGAGATACCAAATAGACCCTCCTGACAAACAGAGGACAGATTTAAAGGCAGATAAAAGCACCGTCCTGGAAAATAACAAGACCACCATTTCATAGTAAGTCCATACCATGCCGACAAGAGAGCACTAAGCCAAGTGTAAAAGGACTAAAAATCAAATTCTATTCGAAAATGATTAGCAGCATCCTGTTAGGGTAGCACTACACTGGAAAGAGGGAAGGTAAAAAAATTCATCCCTAGTGCAGCATGCACTTCCCAAAATCGAGACGGCTTTCTCCAGGAAAGGAAGATATGTATAGAGAAATCATAAGAAGGTCATATACTTCTTCACTTGTCAAGCTATGTTAAAGTCAGCAGTGTATAGGGCATACACAGAGATGCTAAAGATATCGAGACACAAAATGTTAGATCCATTGGCAATAGCAAAAGGTTCATAGAGAAACAACAAAACGACCAAGAAAAAATGTAATAAGCAGCTTCTTCATGAGGAAGCCTAGCTCAAAAAACTTGCATCAAAGAAATCAACAAAATCACAATAGAATAAATAACAAAAAAAAGACCTACACTGCATTAATCAAGACGGAAGAAACTGCTGACAAAACGAAAATTGGCTCATGGCAAGTTATTGATGTCATGCTTGATGAAGATGAGTGACTGGTGGTATGGAAGACAGTGGAAGTGCTCACATAATTGAGCATTTGGATGGTGTCAAATTGGGGGTAAATTACATTACCATCATCTACTTTGGAATTTTGTTAGTGTTTGGCTTTCAATTTATCATTTTAGCATTTAACATGTCTTTCGTATTTGTTTCGTTACAAACCTTTGCATAGTGTAACAAATTGATATCTGCGGTTGAAATCATGCCAGGCAGCCCATACAAATTTGAGCAAACTAGCAAAGTATAACGACAATACACTACAATGTATACTAATTGGTACACATAATTAGACAATTTTAACTTTCCACATCAACAGTACATAGTCTACTGAAGGAAGGTATGTTTCACATAAATCAACAACATAATCATAATTTGAGAATGGATAGCAGAAAAGAAATAAACAGCATTAACCAAGACCAAAGAAACTGTTCCCAAAACAAAAAAATGGCTCCTCAAGAATATTGTGTGCTAGACCTAATATGTTATGGAGATCCTAAGGAAACTTTCAGAGTTACTATCGTGCTGTCTGTTTGCCTCAACTTTAAACAATAAAACCGAGCATCATGATGAGAACATATCAAAAGCTAAATTATATTGACTATATACACAGTGACTATATACACAGAGGTGAGCACACCTAAGTCCATATGAAGTTCAACAAGATATCACCCTCATTTGAAGATAATATTATTATCATACCAACAAATTCAAGCAGTACAGGTATTAAAATTCACCAATATGACACGCATTATTCTCCTCAATCTCATATCCTCATCTCCATAACATATCTCAGATTACGGTTAAACATTGCTATCATGATATGTAATCAGTTCAGATTACTCAATGAAACAACACATTTCCAACAAGCATTAGAATATTGTCCTTAATTCTTCCTAAAACCCTAATTTCACAAAATAAAATTATTTGCAGAATATATAGTTTGAAGCATTAACGAACTGAAGCCGCACAACTAAAATGGAGATCGAACAATATTATCATTGAAACTTCAGTCAATTGCTTTCATCCCCAAAGAGGAGGCGAAGCCGAGCGGCGAAAGCTCCCGTAGGCTCGCGAGCGGCTTCGTCGAGAAGGCTTTTCTTGATGTGATTCATGCGCTCAGTAAGGCTTTCTTGATCCTCTCTCAGGGCGAAGTTGTCCTCGGTGAGGTCGTAAATGCGGTACTTCTGACCGAGAGATCGGAAGCTAAGCATTAAGATTCCAGTCATCACGAAGAACTGTATGTAGCCTTGTTTGCATTTCTTAACATTTTCGAAAAGAACGAAATGCTTACGGCCTCCGATAGGGTTCTGGACGCCGCCGGATGAGGACGGTGGCGCTGAAGACATGTTTTATGCTGAAAATCAGAGTAAGAATTGATCTATGAATGCCTATTTCCAGTTGGGTTTATGCCAAAATTAAAAACATCTAGTATCACACCAATTAGAGCTTCTAAATTCCCCCAACAACTATTTTACAAGTCCTAAAATCCATATTAATATAATAATTAAATAATCTAAATATAATGTTTTCACCTATTATTATTTTTAAAAAATTAATAATTTTATAAATAATATGTCAGCTTTTATTAGTTGAATTTTATTTTATTTTCTTTTATGAATATTTGTTTTAATTTGTTAAAATACAAATATCTTTTTCATTATATATATATATATAATATATTAAAAAATTTACAATCTTTAATTTTATACCATATTGCATAACTAAAATGAGATGTGTTGCGAAAAATATAAGTATTTTTGTTGATTATTTGGGTTTAAATTTTAAAATATTTATTGTGTTAGACGCGAAAATATTAGTATTTTTGTTGCTTATTTGAATTTAGATTTTAATATTTATTGTATATTGAATATTTTATATAAAAGTATTAAATAATTTAGTTTTAATAAAATTTATTTATTTATTTTTAAAGCAAGAATTTTATATGGAAATGAGGAAATATGTGGTTATAGAAAACTATATTTTTACATGCTTTTACCAGTTTACTAAAAGATAAAAAATGGATATTGTTAAATATTTTCTTTACTTAAAATTATTATAGATATATTTTTTTATTTTTTAAATAGATTATAAATCATACATCGAACAAGAACAATATCATTATATTAAATAAAACTAGACATTTTGAAAATGAATTAAATATTATTTTTATGCTTAATAATATTTATTTATTCTTCTTTTAGTCCACTTCTCCTTCAGCCACTCATCCTTTTTAATAGTTCTCACACCAACTCTAAATCTAAATAAAAACATATCTACAATTAAGTGTTATTGGAAACAATAGTAATAGAGCATAAGGAATTATAAATTCAAAATAATATGAGTTTTATTTGCCTTTCAAGTTGTGTTCCACATATTTTCTGTCGTGTTTATTGTTCATATGAATATTGAGTCATACGAAATTCTGATTTTAAATTAAACATATTTTTTATTTGATAAATCACAATTACTCCAGATATTTTAATCATACACTATAGTGGTATCCACTCAATTTAGTATAAAAATCAAAGTTATCAATCATTCTTCTTTGGCTCCTCAACAAAAATCTAATCCATCTTTACATACTCCACAAAGAGGTTAAAGACATAGAATCAAACCAATTTGAATAAAAGACAATGAGGTCAGTAGTAATATTATTCTTTCTATACTGATGTCACATTTTCGTATTCCTCAAATTCATTTATCCTGATCCTTTTCCTAGCCGTGTCTTTTACAATAATGGATATACTGCTTACATTAACCATGTGTCCACCATCAAGGAATCTAGTTCATTTGTGGAGGTTAGTTTGAAAGAAGAATAAATATTGTATCTATGGATAAGGAATATTACTATTTTGGAAAATAATCATACATAGGAGTTGTAGGCCGGACCTTCTGTAAGTTGGAAGAGTCCTTCGTCTCAGGTCCTGAAAAACTATAAATTTGTATGGGACCAAAATTATTTTAAGTGTATATCTGTATAATATATTAAAATTTGACATAAAATATGCAGTGGCTCAGGGTCAAAGTCATTTCTTAAAGATTAAGTGATGCAGGTTCGGCAAGGGGGGCCTCGTTTTACCGTTTATCGTGTATAACGGAACCAGCTGCACCAAAGGGGTTGGACACGGGTTGGGTGGTGAGCGCTATTTTCTCACCCTGTTTCTCCCCCTCTTTTTTATTTTATTTTCAGCAACAAAAATAAAGGATAAAATTGGTTACTGTTCACGTGAACATTAACCCAGAATAACGGGAGAGCATCGTCTCGAGACAACCGTGACTCTGATACCACTGTTGGGTATTGTTGTCGAGACCTTCGCCTGACTCAGGTTGTAGTTTCCTCGTTATTGATCAGTGATACGATGTGATCTAATCCCAACCACACTCAAAACTGGTAACTCATTATCACCCTCTTATACAGACAAGTGTATCTCAACCGGTCGAATACCGTTTTGATTTTTCGTATATCGTATATGGAGGCTAATGAATATTATCAATATATGAGTTGATTTAGGGTTGTCATATGCTTGAGTTGACTTATGGAAGTATATTATTGGAGCATACCAAGTGGGCCATCAGAATAATATTGTAAATTAGAGAAAAATATAATATAAAGATCTATTATAAAAACTAACTCAGGTTCAAATATGACTAGGTCCCACCGTGGGGAGCTGGTATGTTTACCAAAGGGGAAGAACGCTATGGGTAGTAATTAGGTCTGTAAAGTTAAACCGAATCCTAATGGGAGTGTGGAGAGATACAAGACAAGGTTGATAGGAAAGAGTTTTAATTAAATATATGGACTTGATTATCAAGACAGTTCTTCTACAATAACAAAAGTAGTAACAATTCGATTGTTTATTGCAATTGCAACAATGAGGCAGTTGCAAATTCATCAAATGGATATAATTTATTATTTTTTTTTTTTTTTTTTTTTTTTAATATGAATCCTCCAAAGGGCTATAAAAAGGCTAGTTTAGGGCAAGTTTGCATGTTAAGAGAAGCCTGTATGGATTAAAACAAGCTTTTAGGGAATGAAATTTAGAATTCACTCCTAAACTTTTGGAGCTTGGCTTTCATCAGTCTTACCATTATAATTGTTTATTTATCCTGCATAAAGGAACTTTATTTTTGGCTTTGTGGGTGTATGTCGACGATCTCTTAGTTACGATAATGATGTACACCTTAGATAGAATCTAAAAAATTATCTTATTAAATTTTTTACCGTAAAAAACTTGAATTTTGCCAAGTATTTCATTTGAATAGAAATTGCTCAAAATACTAAAGGAACCTTCTTATGTTAGATGAAATATATATATTAGATTTGCTTGTGTATTCAAAACCGGCTTAACTATATAAATCAATTCCTACACATTTATCCCGTAGATTACAGCATCAAGGTACTATCTTATCTAATCCAAATAGATATCATATAATTGTTGACTGATTATTGTATTTGAATTTAACAACCAAGATATTACTTATTCAATTCAAAAGTTCAACCAATTTGTTAAGGAACCTCGTACTATTCATTAATATGCTATTCATGTCCCCCATTATCTTAAGGGCACATGTTCGTTGGAATTGTTTTATCCTTCTCATTTTCCCATTACCTTATTGGCCTACAATGATGCTAACTAGGCAACATGCAAAGGCACTCGTAAGTCCATCACCGACTATGCTATTTTTCTTTGAATTTCTTTGTCTCTTGAAAAAAGTAAGAAATAGACGATTGTGTCCAAGTCATCAATTGAAGCTATTCATAAGATTCACAGCACAATGGTTAGTGAGCTAGAGTGAATTTCTTATATTTGTTTAGATTCACTTGGATATCCCACGTCCTAGTTCACTTTAGTGCGACAATTATAAATATATTGATTAATTTAATCTTTTATGAACACACCAAACACATTAAAATTAATTGTCATGTGGTTTGTAACAAGTATAAAATAATTTCTTTTTTCCTTTTTTTTTTTTTTTTTTTTAAAGTATCCCTAGAGCATGTTTATCCCATTTATAGCATGCAAATTCGTCTACAAAATTTATATTGGTTCTTGCTTGCAATTCTTATTCCAAGTTAAGCATGGTTTACTTTTCCTGCCAGCTTGAGGATGGGATGTAAAGAATGTGATAATGATGCTAAGATGTTAAAGAGTCCTAACTAGTTTAATTAAGGATCGTGAAGAATAGCAAAGCTGACAGAAAACTCTAGAATAAACTGAAACTAATTTTTAAAAGAAGAAAAAATGTCTAGTAGGCTAGAGGTACATGATAAATTGACAATTGTAAAGATCAACTATAAATAGCAGTATTTGTAACTCGAAAAACACTCTTCATTCATTATTAAAAAAAAAATTTAAAAATATGAATCTCTTTCATCTATGGCTTACTCCATTATTTCAATTGATATTTTTTAAATTTTCCACATTTTTTAATACATAAAGTTACAAAGAACATTGGTAAACTGTATTTATGATAAAGGTGATAATTTGATATTGCAACACTGTAACTAACAAAATAGTGCAGTATTAATCTCCATTAGGTAGCAAGGGTGTGGAAATTTTAGTTAAAATCAAATTAATCGATTGATTTTTAAAATTTGATTCGATCTTCTTAAGCTAAATTTTGATTTCAATTTCTAATTTTTAGAACTTCAATTATTTCAATTAATTTTAAATTTATAGCATAAAATATCCAAAATAATCAAACCAACTGAATTATTGCATTTACTTCATGAAAATCTTAATTCATTAATATTATTTGCAAATTTTAACTCACTCTGTTTGATTTTTATTAGTTGTACTTTTTTTTTTTATACAAACATAACAAAATCAATCTTGTTTAACTTTCCAACAATCAAAATAATTAAATCTTTCAAGTAAAATAAAAATATTTTTGATTGACCAAAAATCCAACTGAATATATCGGTGCAAGATTTAATTTTCAGCAAAATTTCAATTGACCTGGTTATTATTTTCTAAGCAATTGATTATTTTGATATTCAACCAGTCCAATTGACCGAACCAACCGAATGCAAACCCTTACAGGGAAACCCCTTCTATTTCATCCCCTGATGCTAACATTAACATTATGAATATGTAGATTCTCCAAATATTGGGGAAAAAAAAATTAAAAAAAAAAAAAAAAGGTAACAAGAAACAAGAAAATAAAACATAAACATAAGCATAAGCATGAACATTTTAATGTTAAAAATAAAACAATAAATAAATTAAAAAAAAAAAAAAAAATTAAGACTTGCACATCCATTATCTTCCCCACTTTCTGATAACTCATAATTGAAGCTACAAAATTAGGGACCACTCAGGTAGCTGCAAGGACCAGAGACCGCAACACAAACTAAATTAACTGAAGCCCAAACATTCAACAAACCTCAATAACAATACTTGGGAGCCTTACCTGAGATAAGCTTAAGCAATATCATTCGCTAGGGTATAATCCATGTCAATATCATTAAAACATTTAATCCAACGGCCAGGTAATTCTTTTTACATCTTGTACTGCTGAACAGTCACCAAGAATTGCAAGGACACAATCAGAAAGTATACAATTTTCATCAACCAGACTGGACTGCTTCAAGCGAACAAAAACTTGACCTCTATGACTCCATATCATCGTGAAATCTTTGGGATATATCACGGTAGAGCATTTCCATGAACTCCTATAAATTAACAAAATGGAGGAAAGCCAGTGAGCCTATAATTACAGTACCATAATAAGTTGTGCTGTTAAAAAGGGAAAAAAAAAGAAAAAAAAGAAAGAAAGAAAGATTGGGTACCTGAGCAAGCCCTTCCTGGCTGCACAGTTCGTTTACCACATTTTCTGCTGCACTGCCATCGCTGTATAGGTTTGCTGCCCTATCAGCTAGAGAGAGAAAAATTTCCTGAGGCGAACCTTGGTTCATAAGCCTCTGAACTACTTGTAGAAGATCAGTCTGCCAAACAAGAAAGTATGTTAAAAGACCACCAGATAAAACAAAATCATTTTGATGGTAAATAACAACTACCCTTACAGTTTTAACCTATTTTACGGGAAACCCCAAATAAGTTTGCAAAATACAACTACCCTGGTCAGTTCCTACATAACAGATTGACTACGTGAGGTAAATATTTGTAAAACAAATACAAAAAAGTATGGGGGTAATGGTTTGAAGTACCTCAAGGTCTTCAGAATTTTAAAATATAATTGGGTTTCTTTGTAAATGGGCGAAGCCTCGAGGGATAGTTTTTGTAAATAACATTGTTTTAACATGAAACAAGAACCAGTATTTCAGCAAGAGAAAAAATTAACAGGAACACTTGGCAAATAAAGGGCAGACTGATTTTATCTTTGTTAAGGGGAAATAAGATAGTGATCAATCGAATATTAGAAACAGAGTCAATAGGAATTCATAGAGTAATGCCGGATTTCATCTCTGATAGAATTTCTAACAGATTCTCAACAAGCATAATAGAAGGCAAGTTAACAGCCTAGGAACACCACAGACTTGTGAGAGCTCTAAATATTCATATAAAAAAGGCAGAACTCATAATTCTTCATACTACAAATTGAACTAAAAGTTAATCTTGTAGTGTTCCTTCAGAAAAACTAAAGTCATCAAGTTTCTATGCAACTGAGGTTTGTGAGTAATCAGGTTTAAACTGTACAAAGAAGTATTCTCCCTCGCAAAAAACCATCTCGTTTACTAAGATGAGTAAACTGTTACTGGAACTTGGAGAAGTGGTAGCTTATGAATTTCTAGCTCATGAAACAAATTTACAACATCATTGTATTTTTAGGATATAGCAGCAACATGGGTCAAGTAGATAATCACTGTAACCTTCCAACCATGCATGATATGTGCATATATGCAGTTTTAATACATTTTCAAATCTTCAAAATACAAACCTGAGGATCATCATTAATTCCCGTCATCCAGCTTCTTGACCTATTCTCTGATAGCATGGGTTGCGAGGGAGCCCCTAGTTCAGAAACAGATGGAGGGCCTCCTAAAGCTTTAGAAACAATAGGCATCATTTGTTGCATCATTCTTGATAAATCAATCCCCCCTGCTGGGCCTCTATCCAAACCTGAAAACATGCTTCCCAGATCAAAGTTGTCAATCTGCTGAGCAATCTGATTCACTGTATTCCTCATTGCAGGATTTTGAGTAAATTGTTGTAACATGTTTCTCAGCATATCTGGCGATCCAACCCCTGTCTGCTGTGAAACTCCAGCCAACAGACCATCCAGAGCAGAACCCTGCAGCATCTCAGACATTGCCTCTGCTATATCACCTTGGCCATCAGTATTTTGTCTTGCTGTAGGCACACTGCCTCCCACTCCTCTTGCAACATTTGGTGATTGTGCTGAGGGAGGAGAACTTGAATTTCCCCTTGTTGAATGTGATGCAAGAGATTGCAAAACATGTTGTCCAACTGCTAAAGATTGCTGGTTCTGACTACTAGCACTTGGACCACCACTATCCTTGGTGTGTGCTCTCGCCTGCCTACCTCGCTTCTACCACAATTATAAGCATAGATACCGAAGTAATCATAAGAGACAAGCACGTGAAAACAAAATGTGAACAGCAGGTGACCATTATTACATGCAGGAGATTTTGAAAGCAATTATACAATAACCAAGAACAAATTCATGCAGTCAACCCAAGTCGCCTTCTTCACCTGAAGTGGTCAAGGCACTAACACATAAAGTCAAGCTTTGGCTATCTCAGTGCAAGAGAGCTGCAGTGATGTCAGGTTGTGGAGGATATAAAAAGTTGAAGTGCCATTCAATTAAATAGAGGGGAAAAGAAAACAACTGGTTAAGGGGCAGGAGGGGATGCAAATAAATATTGGGCGCTTTCAGAAAAAAATCATCGAGGCTGATAATTGCAGAAACTCAGGGTTTGGGCTTTGCCTCAATTCATCTATGTTCCATCCATCTTGTTGAAAACAAAAATAAAATATTTGTTTCTTCAAGCAAACATAATATACATGTGCCGTGCTGCTAGAGATACATATGGGCATAACCCATTTTCTCTACTTCTAGAAAATGAGACATGTTCTAACTCTCTAAGAGATGGACCAGATACAGTTTTTACATCTTTCCATGAAACTGAAAATGTTCTTTGGTAACTTACTGATTTATTTATTTCTATCAATGGCCTACGAAATCCAGCTCATAAAACTAGGGCTGAAAATCAAAATCAAACTATTCGATTCTCGATTCGAGCTCGTTCGTTAAAAGCTCGTTTGAACTCAGTTCGATAATAACATCAAATAAGCTTGAACACACTTTTACGTTTGATAAAATCTAAACCTCGACTCGAGCATGAAAATTCGTTAAAACATGTGTAAAATATCAAACTACTCGAGCTCGACTCGATTAATAATCAAACCAATCTCAAACAAAATATTAGAAGCTCGATAATATTTCAAACAATCTTGAACAATGATATGTTCGACTCGACTCGACTCGTTTACACCCCTACATGAAACTTTTCCATTCCACTGCTTTCTCGTATGACCCTCATATTCAACTCATGTGACATGGATACAACGATAACTATGAAGTATCAATTTCTTGAAATATTATTGATGAAATGCCATAATAGAGAACAATACGATTATCATAAAAGATATGTCTGTAAATTAACCTTTGACAGAACTAGGACAAAAGCAATTTTTGTTGAACTCACCCAGGCAATTCAACCAGTCTGTATGAGTTCATGTTTCAAAAATAACTTATTGGATCAAATACAACCAACTGTTGGTCTTGCCAAGACAAATGGAAAATACCATATCAAGACAGAAAAGCATAAGTAATGTCTTACCTTAGGCTGGAGGCCACCAACTCCCAGTCCTATAGGGATATCTGAAGAACCATCAGGGATATCTTTACCTTGATCAGGTGCAACTGACATTTTATGTGGGTCTCCGCCCGAACTGACAGAAGGTTCACATTCAACTTGGTGGCATGCAGTGTGCACCTAACAGTTCACATTCATTTAGTACATATGTTATGTATACCACAATGAATTCAAATTGCTAATATTTCCACCACCTGGTCATCCATATGACTGGGCTCACCAGCCCTGTTGCCAGCTCTGCCTGTGTTTTCAACACTAGCACCTAAACCAACATGCTCCTCCTGATTGGTTGAGCCATCTGATTGGCCTTCATGAATGGATGAATATTTCAGTATGTAATACACCATGTAAAAAGCATATCTTCAGAATGTGCATACCTGATGGTGCATGATTTCCACTCTGCATATTACCAAGTAGATTTCTCATCCGAGAGTTGATTTCAGCTACCATTGAGGAGTTAGAATTAGAATCAGGAGACTGTGAAACACCTGTACCATTTGGTGCAGCACCAGAAATGGAAAACGTGATAGGCTCTGATTGAACAGCAGCTCCCATGGCGTCTGTCCCTAACGAACTGCGTGATTGACCATCCCTTTGCACATTTTCTCCATTTGCAGCTCTACTACCCACTGCAGGCGCCAGTGCAGCCCCTGCTTTATAATTTACATTCCATCAATTTCATATGTAGAAACTAACAAAAATCGCTCTTTAAAATACTACGTACCAGTATGAATATGAATATTTACATTCCTTGGAATACTAGCAACACCAACTGGACCAATAGCGACAGGATTCGTTGCTACACCAGATGAACCACCAAAAAGAGAACTAGTTTGGATTGGGAATGGCTGCCAATGACGAATAACAATTATTAGCCTATTACATATAACAAATATATAACGCAAATTTAACAAGCTGCACAAAGGAATTTCTGTATTATAAAAACCTTCATACCAATCATTAGCCTTTGATGACTAACAATCGTTATCTATTACCATAACAATCATAAGCAGCTAAATAAGACAAAACCAAATATATAACTCAATTTTGACATGCATCACAAGAGAGTTACATTATACAAGCCTTAAGCTAATACACACAAGGAAACACAGGACCTGAGAAAATCTAGACAGATTCAGTACCTAAGATCCAAAAAAACAATCAAGGATAGCAACGTAAATATCTTTTCCAACAGAATATTCACATTAAAGTTAGCAGATGATAGTTCAAAACTACTTCACCAAACTCAACAAGTTGACTTGACCATAATGTTTAACCATGCACAAGATAAACCACAAGTATGTGTGAGTGTTCAAGAGGGGTACATAGGCATTTTAAATTGGTAAAACAGATTCTATGCCAAGGGTGTAATACCGGATTATTTTCACACAATATTTAATTTCCGTGATAAATTTTATTTTATTTTATTTTACTTTACGTGGGCTTATTATTGTTTCAATTAGGATTATTGGACCTTAAGATATTTTTCTCTAAGCCCAAATATATATATATATATATATATATATATATATGATAGAACTTTCAGCCAAGATAGGGTACATTTTCTTATAATCTTATGGTTACAGAAGTTAGCATTTTGTTAGTAAAGAAGAGATTTTCTCTCAATTAGTTAGAGGATTAAATACAGATGCAGATTCTTTCCCACTAAGAAGATACATCTAGATTTAAATCCTGCCAAACCTATAAATACAACACAGTATCCTTCAACATTTATGATCCGGGTTTTTCAGAATTTCAGGTATTGACCCATTAATTTTTATTGTTCTTCTACCTTAGCCATGACCTGATTAAAACCATTCCTTTACGTTTCTTGTTACCGAACCACCGCCGTCATTGCTTTAAACATCTGCCAATCACCTTGCCTTGTCATCTTTAAATTTTCTGATCTTCTACGTGCTAATATCTCCAAGTTTATGGAGATTGGGGGAGCAATGGGTAGAGAGAGAAAATTGCTTTGAGGAAGAAAAGAGGAGGAAGAATTGTGCATCTGCTGAAGGAGAAAGGAGATTTTCTTTTAATTCATTCCTAACTCAACTAATGACCATTATGCCCCGACTTTCCTCCATCCGTGACCAGAATCCCCCAAAGAAAATCAATTCTCATATTTGACA
The DNA here is from genome assembly GCA_028749325.2 of Caryopteris x clandonensis. NCBI lineage: Eukaryota > Viridiplantae > Streptophyta > Magnoliopsida > Lamiales > Lamiaceae > Caryopteris > Caryopteris x clandonensis. The sequence goes on along the minus strand of JAPYKT020000033.1, from coordinate 561,300 downwards.
TGTTCTTTATTTTCTTATTCTTTATCTTTATAATCCTATTAGATTTAGATATTAAGACTTCGTTATTTACGATGTAGGTGAGGAGATTAGGCACGTGGATTAGAAGCATATCACTTGCATGAGATTTTCCTTATATTACGAGAAGTCACGTAAGAGGTGGGATTTTTATATGGTTTGTCAGTTTTAAATATTTTGTTTGTTTAAAGTACGATTTGATGGTTATATGTTTTAATACGTTGATATGGGATATGATCCACCATTATATGCTGGCCAAACTTTGATATGAAATGTTACGTTTGATACGGATGTTATATTATGTTATGTCTGGTACGTTCACGTTACTCTCTAATTGTGCTTTTACAACTTTATATTTAATTTTGACAAGCCTGAACCTAACGAGCTAGAGGTAACTCACCCCCTTTTGTCTTCCTACTTTTCAAGATAAGGAGTTTGTCAAGGCGACGGGAGCAGGCAGATAAAGCATATTTTTATTATTCTTCTTTGAATTATGAGTTACATTTCATTCATAAACGAATTGAAATTTTATTAGGGTTTATTATGTTTTTCTTCACACTTACCTTAGGAAACGATGTCGTTTCAAAAATAAATGATTAAGCCTACTTTCGTGATTATATGAAGCTATAAGTATTCCAAATTGAATAATTATTTGATTATATTTAAATTAATTATATTTTTCGCTGCTATAAATTTTAATGTAGTAGGATTACTTAATCACGTTGTTTATTTATACGATTTACATTGATGACTTAAATTTTATAGTAAATCAAGTAGAGTTCTAATTATTTTTTATGTTCTTTAACGACCTAGTTATTAGGACGAAATTACTTAAAATTTATTTACTTATTTTTTATTTGGTAACTTATATTTTTTTATTAAAAATATGTCGTAAATTAATATATATATCTAAGCAAATATTTGGATCGTTACAAAGGGGTTCCAAGACAAACCTGAACCATAATTGGGTTAGGCCCTGATGGAGAAATATAAACAGCTGGCCCAGAATTCACAAAAGAATCAGCCTGAAAGAGTACCAAGAGATTGTTACTGGCTAGCATCCAGAAAATTGAAAACTACACATGTTGAGCGTCATAAAGGCATACCGGAGATTGTCCCATGCGAAGAGTCAACATTGTCCGCCCCAGCTCCAAAAAGAGTGCACCTAAGTGCTGCATGGCCATGCCTAATTGAATAGATTCGGTTTGCACTTGCCCCCTTAGTACTTGATCACTAGACCCCCCTTCTTGATTTAAACGGGCTGCAGTGTGCTACAATGTTGCAGAAGGTTATGAATAACATCAGAACCATGGTAGTGAATCAGAAAATGTAATAATAACATACAGTACAAGATAAGGTGCTACAGCCGTACTGATAAGCTACAGCCGTACTGATAACAATGAAGTAGAGATGTTACACATAATTGCCCTAAGTTTCTAACAGTTTCCTCTCCAAATCTTGATTACATATTGTCTCCCTCTTTTTTATCTAAAGAACACAATCATTAGTTCTTGGACCTTCACATCTGATTAAATTAAAATGTTCCAACTTTTCAGCTGCACTGCAACAGTTTTTGCAACACAAAGACAATGATTTCCTCATTTATTTTAAGTCACCTACACTACAAGTACAAAACCTTTCTAAAGCGGAAGATAAGATAGGACAAATAAAACTCCTCATTTCCATTTAATATGCAAATGACATCATTCTTGTTAGAATAAAATGCCATATCTAGATATAACACAAAAAGCAATGTCAGAAGTCAAAAGCACATCTGAGCACTATTAACAAAACATCAGTGTTTCCTTTCCCTTTTTCATTGTTTCCAGTAATTAAAGGTTGTCTCTGCAAACCCAAGAAATGCCAATTCTTTAGAAGCATTAAAATGGAAGCCACAAAGTTTCATCAGAAATACACACACAACCAAGAAAAAGTGACAATAAATATGCACAAACCAAAAGCACAAGAAAGTCATCACTTTGCAAAATAACCATACAAGCCCCAAACAACACAGCAAAAGAATCTTCAAGGTTTACATTATTGAAACTAATAAAAAGAAGATAAAAATATCTCATAGGATGGTGCTTACAGATATTGCTGGAACAACATGGTCACTGAGAAGATTTTGGGCATGTTGAAGAACAGTGCTCAGACCTTCAATTGTTGGAAAACCACGAGAATTTGAAGGTAATTCAGGAGCAGGTTCACTGGCATTAGCAGATGATGGGTTTGTCTGATCACCTAATTTTGAAGTCAAAGGAATCCTGGTAAGATATATTTCATGACAACAAGCCACAGCCAAGAAGGTCAATGGTATTACCACTTTGCGCAAGTACCCGTTCCATTCGGGTAATAAACTCAATAAGTGTGCTCAGTGAATCAGGAATTGGCTGAGTAAGGGTAAAAACCAACAGATTAGTACCAACCCATTAGTAAATCTTATCTAAATCAATTTTAAAGAAAAGATCATTTATGTACCATGTTCAGAGATGGAACAGCAATTGCTGCTCCTAGTGGAATTTGCGTATTATGGGATGCAGATGGTCCAGGGAAGCCTTGCCATGGGACAGACTGATTTCCACCCTGATTTTGACCTGCTGCATTAGCCTGTGACCCATCCGCTTCATTTCCATGAGAAGCCTGAACATGAAAAAGGAGGGGAAGAACAAGCTGTTATACAGTCATCAAGTAACAAGGTCCCAAATGATAAAAAACAGAGGAAACATGGGATAAATCTCCACAGTGCCTGGCATTTATTGGAATTACGAAGTAGAAGTATTAACTAGTAAGGAGGAGTTACGATCCCGCTACGACAATAGAAATAAATCCATATCTGCACTGGAATTAAAGCAGGTGGAATTGATAATAATTTGCTAAGATTCAACTCATGTGAGCAGCTGCATTCCAACTTAGAAGGCAAACATAGCAACAGTTAATACTAATTCCTATTTAGCTGAGAGTCTCCATATTTGAGAAAAACAGAATTCAGACCGACCCATCAAAATCAGCAATCAAAGAATGATCAAATTGGCAATTAATCAATGCTCATGTAGATTGGTTTGATAGGAAACTGATAAACATATCATGTTCAGCAGACGAGAGTTTCAGTCAAAGTAGTGAAAACAGATGAATAATAAACATAGAAGAGGAAAAAAAAAAAAAAGTGCATTCCAACTAAGACAGTCTAAATCAATGGCCAAATTACAAAAGATATCAACAAAACTACTAAATAATGGTACATGAATCATTATGTGCAGTTCTAGGGGACACATAACTGAGCATCCATAGAAAATTTCCAACTACATGAATGATACTAAAGGCCAAAGCAAATTTAGTATATACTAAAAAATTTAAACAGAAACACCACACAATCATCCGCAACAGCTAATGCAAATTTGAAGAAAAGAAACTTATTAACAGATAGCAAAATGAAAATAAAAGAAGCCACTACCGGAAAACCAGGTTGCAAGCCACCTGCCTGGTTGCCAATTCCAATGGTGTTCAATACTGCCCCAATGACCTAAGAAGCAAAGAAATCTAGTGAATTGCTATGGAAGATACAATTGGGACAGCTCCATCATCAAATTTCGAATGGAAAACTAAGCATAACTACAAACACACCCGATTTAGATCTGGCACAACTCCTTCCCCAGGATCTCCAACATTTAAGGTCCCCAATACTATACTATGAGCAATTGGCCCAATACGGTGGCGTGACCCACCAATATTAGAATCCTGTCCTGTAGCCAGGAAAGAAAAAAATAAAAAATAAATAAATAAAAGAAGGGAACACAAGTTAACATTGAGAAAAAACCCAGAACAAATTTGGACCATTAACATCTCACGAAAATCCCAATCAAATGCAATTCCTACCTCTGCTGCCGTTGCTTGAATTTGCTTCTCCAGTGCTGGATCTGGAAGAAGGCTGTGGCTGCCGTTCAACTAAATGCAATGTATCCCCATTTTCCACATCTGTTAGAACGTTAAGTATAAACCCATAAAGCTGGTTCACAAGTCATGAAAACGATATCCAAAGGGAACTCTGTTCCTATAACAAGATAAATGTTGAGCAAAAAGAGTGAATTTTCATGTACTTCCTCCACCAAGCTTACCTAGTACCTGCACCAGGTGAAAATGTTCTCCAATAGACATATTAAATGAGTTTAACAACTAGTTTAACTAAAAATGACCAATATTCTACAAATATATAATTACATTCCAACTATCTCAAAATTATATTTAATGATTCCCAATATGAACCTCCTTCCTCAGTGTCATACCGCCTCATTCTATTCATTTTCTGAAACTAGCATAATATAGCTTTTTAGCACATCTTTTTATTGATTTTCTAAGACAGCAGGAATACATTCATGAAGCTTCTTCCATCACACATACGAACGTGCCAAGGTTAAAGACTGCACAAAATACATGCATATAAACAAAATACATACACATTTTTTCATGCACGTGTAAATATGAGGAACACCCCAATGTCTTCCAATTAAAAAAACACAAGCTTAGAATAAAATCAAGAGTATATATTCAAAAGCAGTGGCTAATACACCTGTCAGTAGAAAATGAGAGGAAATATAAATAGTGATGCAGCAATTGGGAGGATACTATATTCAGAAAGAAGGTGATCATCCTTCAAGACCTTGCCCCTAAAAATCAACCGCTGCTGCCCGACAGGCACACCACTTTGAGCAGCTAATTTCTCCTTGAATGCAGACACAGCAATCTGAAATGGTGCCAATCAACCACATGCTAGACAATAATAATGCAAAAAAAGACTCAAGATACAAGGGCTTTCAAGGTCCACCAAAATGAAAGTTTACATTTACCCTTATATAAAGGAACCATACCCTTTCTAGGTTAATAAAGAATAGGAAGTTTTCAAACTAAAGGAGGAGGAGGCAAAGAAGAAATCAGCAATTGATAACCATCATCAACAAAATTCATTACATTTTTCATCCAACTGGTAAATCATCATAACAAAGACTTATTAAATTTTCCATCCAAATTTTTGTTGTGCTTAGAGATCAGTAAACTGGAAAACTATCAAGACAGACATTTCGGCCTTCTAAGAAAGGATGGGCTCAGATTCTGGTATAGACTAAAGTTAAATCCTCTTATTTCCTCATCAGTATTTCTTCTCCTTCCTTTCAGGAGAGGACAATATAAAAAAGTGACATTTCTATTTCAAACAAGAAAATACAGAAGCTACAGATTAACGAATGGCATATGCAATTCCTCCCCAGCGTGTACCAAGAATTATCTTTCAATAATCAGTTCTCACAAGATTAATGAGAACTTACATTCTTGTCAACATCAAAGCTGTAAATCCGCGAATCCAGGGTCTTGATATTGAGCTGAAGAGATGATTCAGTATCACTACAGACATTACTTGCACTTGAACCATCACAAGGTCGCGGCTCCGCCATATAACTTCAAGGTCTAGATATATCTAGAGACAATGAACATCACAAGATCAGGGTGAATATTGTCATGTTAGTCTCATCACATTTGATAAATATGGTACCACCTCATGATATACAAGAGTCCGTTGTACATTCAAAAGGACCAGCAAGACATCAATTATATGTTAACATTGCTGAAATGGTACAAAAATGTGATACTTTACATTCCAGCATTACACATACAACTTTTGTATATCAACATTAACTTGAATAACAAAAAAAGAGAATCCTGAGCCTAACTTTTGGCAGGAAAACATTTAGTAGTATCCTAAATATCAGGCACCATGACAAAAAAAAAAAAAAAAAAAAAAAAAAAAAAAAAAGACAGTTAGCACTCCTTTTTAGACCAATAGATGAATTTCTCCATGCAAAAGAAATTGGCAAGCAGTGATACTGTGAAACAAATTCTCCCAAGACAAATCTTAGGACTGCAGAACAATCAGCAGACAACAGATCAAGAGCGATGTCATAGCGCTAAGGCATCATCAAGAGAACAAACAAGTGCGTGCTTGGGAGCACTTTCGGACCGGAATTCCATTTCAACTATATGGCCTTTCAAGAGGTGCGTATGATCATTTTCAGTTATTTGGTGGAAATGCATTGCAAGGTCTGTTCACCTAAAGTGAACGAAAAACAAAATTGAAAGTCACAATACACATCTTTATTTCTAGAGGACTCACCAAACACATAGCACTATCACAAATGACTTTCCTAGTCCAAGAGTACACTTGAAATGGATCTCAAAGAAGCTCTACTTTTTGAGTCATTCCTATACTATACATGAAGCACAACTGACCAAATGTTATTGCCAATTCAATGACAGGTCTGGGTCCTGCTACCCGGACCTATCATTCTTTGGGCCTGAGTCAACTTTTAGAATGGACCCCTAAAATTATTTATCTATCTTATACATTTTAATTTTTTTTTCTGGAAAAACTTGTAATACTCTAAATATTTTTATTATCATTTAAAATAAAAGACAAACAAGTTAAAAATGATTGATACAATTCATTTATGCAAGCCCACCCAAGTACCCAATTCATTTAAATTAAAGGCCCAAGCTTGGAAAAAATGCATCTGCAAGGAATTGATCTAAGGTATCCTCGATAGAAAGAAGAAGAAGCTACCGCATAGCTGTGCTAGATCTTCGTGACAATTTTATATATATATATATATATATTATATATATGTATATATATTATATATAGGTACAAGAAATCATTTTGGGCCCTTAAAAAATGCAAACTTTTGGGCCCGAGGAGACGAACTCTTCTGACTAAAGGAAGGTCCGGCCATGCTGCAATACTGTCTTTGGTACCACAGAAGATATACTAGTATACTGAAGTAATTAGCTATTCTATGCTCTTTAGATAAAATTAATTCTTCTGTCAAATTTTATATCTCATTGCGTTGTTAAGACAGGTTACTCCCAGTTGATTAAACAATCGCCTACCTCCAACCTAAAACAGAATGAAAACTAAAAGATGCAATAAGTACCGAAATGTAATGTGCACAAGAAAGAAAGTGGAACTTAATAGACACAAGAATAAAGAAATAATTAACAAATCTGTTGCTAACAACTTCATACGATTAACAGCATTTAGCAGACAGTAAGTTTCACAACTCAACGCGACAGTTGCAAAATGCCCTTCATGACCAAATACCAATAAAACAAAAGAAGGAAGTACATAGGCATCAACGAGAAACATTAGCGTAAAGTGCACACAGCACAATCAGATTTCACAGCAATGTCTCCTCTTCTATTGCAGGTCACGAAATGACACACAGATAATCTAAATCTTCGGATCCCAAATTTCAAAAACTTACGATCGACCAGACAAATGAAGCTGGACCTAGGGTTTGCAATAAAATCTCCAAAATAATAAAAATAAATAAAATAAAGAGGAGGAACAAATCCAAATAAATCAGTGAAATCAAACCTTAGCTTTTTTGGAAACAAAATTGAAAAACAATCACTAGAGACGAATAAGGCCGATTTGAAGAAGCTTGGAATCAAAGAAATGATTTTGACGGAAACAGAATCATGTAACATGGGAGGGCTTAAACCCAATCATAGTATGGCTTTTGTATTTGTTCCAGAAGGATCTAGAGTTCACTTGTAAAGTAATAAGAGTTTTGCAACTGTTTGAGGGATTATTACTCTTTTTAACTACCAAGATCTGATGTTGGAAAAAAGAAATAACTAAATAAATAATTCTTTTACACAAGGTAAGAAAAAATATATTAAAACTTACAATTATCAGTAAAATATATATTATTCAGGGGTAAATAATGAGATCATCTGTTTCATAAGGCTAGACAAAATCAAATTGGAAGGAATTAATTAGTATTGGATATTTTATCGTGGATTAGATTAATAAAAGTTAATGTACGTGTATATATATACATATAATTAAAAATTCTTTTTATTAGATTTGTTTGAAATAAAAGTTAATGTACATAATATATATACATATAATTAAGAATTATTTTTATTAGATTTGTTTGAATCCACCCAAACATGTTGGAGCATCAATTAATACGACTCCATACAATAAAATTACTTTTGAAGCATATGTAAGCCCCTAAATTTAATAGAAGAAAAAAAAAAAAAAAGAATAAAATGTAAATATACATTATGATATAAGTGCGACTCCTAGCAATAAAAAAGTAGAGTATACATAGGAATAGGAATAGAAAGATGGAGAACGATCTTGAATCCTTGGCTCCTCTCCCTCTATCTATTGTTTGTGTTTATATTTAATAGTTGACATCAATACTTGGACTGGATTGGGCTCGGGTTCTCTTGTTGGCCTAATAAGGAATTGAGTAGTATCAACATGCCTCCAATACTCGAGTCTGGAAGACATGAGAAGTTGGTATTTATATTATAAAATACATAAGAGGGTATACACATCCTTCGTTCTAAGAAAAATCATATATTAAAAAAAAATTGTCCCTAAATAAATAGTCATGTTTTGTTTTATTAGTTAAAGTAAAAAAAATGATATTTTATTTTACAAACAAGTTTTATATAATTAAATAAGTCAAATCTACGAATAAAAGAGGAAATTGTATAATTATGAATTTATAGTATTTAGAAATTTGTTCGTTCACTTAATTTACCAAAAATAAAAAGTTGTACTTTTGAGAAGTATGATCAACATCGAAGTTGATCTGCTCCATGAATAAGCTAGATATTTCAATGTGATAGATATGATCATCCAATGTTCTCGACCTTCTTCGCTGCACAGGGTGGTCTTTGTTAGTCATTATAAATATTTCAATTCTCCGATAGTTGATTGATTGGGCTTGATGTCTTATCCACATAGAGGGTAATTTATGTTAGTTATTATAAATAGTTCAATTCTCTAAAGGTTAAGTGGTTATACCTTTGATGTAGTTATTGTCTTTCAGATTGCTTGGGATGAATATAGTATGTTTTTTATAAATTAATTCACACTCTTCCTAATCTAAATTAGTTATATATATATATGTTTTACTTCATTAAGAAGGTAAAGCTTATGTTTATTCATTCGTTGGATTAAAGAGAACAAACCCAAATTTTTCTATGAAAAGATTTATCCAATGTAATATTTTGCAATATTATGAGTTCTTACGCAACATGACTCATACACAATGTATAAAAGATAAGATATACACATAGGTAATATACTACCAATAGTGAATAAGGAGTTTCTAGACCTAAATGGAGTCCTAATTAATTGGTTGTACTTGCAAAACATGCTAAAGGAAGATTCAATGCACATACTCTGATGCCCAAGCCAATGATTGGACAATCAAATTTGTGTGCAAACGTGATGGATAACACTTTTATAGAAAATATATTTTTTAAGAGGGAATGTTCTGATAAAAACAATGTACATATGTTTTAAATTGAAGGGAATGCGTGCTTATATTTACATAGTAGCATATAGACGCAATAATAATTTTAGGTCTGCAAAATGTTCATAAACCCTACATACTGATAATGGCCCACATAGTTTGATATGGTGATGTGCCTTCATAATTGATTTATTAAGTAACTTAACTATGAGGATATCATTAGCGATATTAAAAGGGTCATGGCTCGACGGGCCGGCCCGTTTAGTCCAAAAAATTTTAGGATTAGGGTTTGGTTTTATTAGCCCGTTTAAAAATCAGCCCGTTTAGCCCGAAGCCCTATAGGGCTAGCCTGCTTAGGGTTAGGGCTAGCCCGATAGCCCGAACTTTTCTTCTTATTTGTCTATTTCTTAATATCGAATTAATAATATACACCATTTTTAATTATTTTTCATGTACCATATTTGATTTTTAGTAGATGATATTAAAATTTATATTTAATTACTAGAAGATTCTAAATACTGTCATTTAAATTTAGAACTTAAATGTAACATGATTTCAAATTTTATGACAGTGAATGCTCTTAAAGCTATAATTGAGAACATGACATAGTGTATATGACTTAAATATTTGAATCTTTAAATTTTGTATAGTGATATAAAAGTTCTAAAATATATAATCTTTTAATGTTATCTAAAATTATATTTTAAATAGAGCATAATATGCATTTAATCAAATTTTTAAATTTAAATATATAATTTGACTATTTTGACTCAAATTTAAATATATAATTTGACTATCTTCAATCCTCCGAGGCCTGAGTGATTAGACCTGATGTCTTGTCGACATCATAATGCATTCGTTTTTCATTGCTTTTTATAATAAGATCATGGCAATTAGTTTTACTTAATCAACCCAAACAAGTTTACAAAGGGCTCCACCTATGTAGTTTGATAAATTTTGGATTAAATAAAATTTTAAATTTATAACTGCTATTATTTTGTTAATATTGTGATTTCAAACAACTATAAAATGTATTTATGAAACTAAAATATTCCATCATACAATTTTTTTTTTTCAAAAAAGGTTATAAATATCTTAACATAAATCGTTAGCAATACAATTGCATTTGCAATATCCCTCCAAAGTGGCGTGTATGAAACAATTCCCCATTATCTTCATTCACATTGCCATTTTCCTTCGCCTGGTCTAAATCTTCAAGACTTACTTTAGAAATTAATTATCCTTTTTAGTAACTAAGCTTATGGGTTTGGAGTTGTACTCATTTTTCCTTTAACTTAAACATAATGAAATATACTAAAATAAATTATTAAACTTGATAAATTGGGCTACTACGATTCTTGAATCCAAATAAAATGGAGCCAACCCACATCCTAGGCTGGAACTTAATTCATCATACTTGTTGGGTATCAACATTGAGACCTTTGTTGTCTTTCTTGGCTCAATTTGTTGCTTACGAGGTTCCCCCTTAAATGATCACTATGGACACACAATGAAGACCAAAAAAGTTGATTGGGACCTCAAATGTCCATTAAGACACTTACAACTCTTACAAAGAGAGAACAACCATAAAGACTGAATCTCGAATATAAACAAAAAATGACATTGTTTTTCTTCCTCTCCAAAGGGAATCCATAGGAGCTCCTTTCTTTTATGTTGTGGGATGAATTATTAATTGGTTTAGGGCTCAACACAAATATTGTGGTGGGTCCCAAAGTGGACCCAATTGTTGGGCCAATATCCCAACAATCTCCACCTTTGGTCTAACACTAGTTCATTACCAATTTTCGTAAGAATTGGGAGGGGAGGGACCATGGGAACCTCATCATTGTCAATTCTACCTGCCAAATAAACACAAAGTTAGAGCAGGAACTCCAATGCACAAAGCCAAATGACACAAAGTCTGGGTAGGCACAAAGTCCGAAATAAGACATAAAATCTCAAGTAGAACACTAAGTTCACATACAACACAAAGTCTCAAGCACAACACTACGTTTACATACGACACAAAGTCGAAACAAGACAAAAAGTTCAAAATAAGACACAAAGTCTTAGTATAATAGTAGGTTCATATACGACACAAAGTCGAAACAAGACATAAAGTCCAGAACAAGACAGAAAGTCTCAAGTAGAACACCACGTTCATATATGCACAAAGTTAACACATGACACAAAGTCCAAAAGAAGACACAAAGTCTCAAGTAAAACACTAAGTTCACATATAACACCAAGTCCAAAAAATAAAAACACCAAGTTTTAACAAGTCACAAAGTCTAAAAAGATCGTAGCACAAAGTAGGAGGACACAAAGTCTAAACAAGGCATAAAGTCCACTTACGATGCATAGTTAGCACAAGAGTCTAAATACAAATACGAGAACACCTAGTTCAATAAGATATGAAGTTTAAACAAGACATGAAGTCCACTTACGACACAAAAGTCAAAATAAGACACCAAGTCTAAAGAAAGACATGAAGTCTCAAACAAGACACAAAGTCCAAAACATAGCACCAAGCAATATGATACAAAGTCCACATAACACATTCTAAGCAATTACTCCACCTTAAAAAGAGTCGTATAAAAAACAAGTAAATACATAGAATTAGGCAAACGTGGAAAGTCAGACTCATTAAAGAATGACATCTCGACCGATTACCACTTTAAACCAAGTTCACCCCTAGACGACATTATATCCTTTTACCACATCTAGATGTCCCAACAAAATATATTTCCTAATCAACAATCAAAGTACATACGTAAGCAGAAATACGTATATCTCCAATTATCACAAAGATAAAACATCCAAAAACCACATGAAATCATACAAAATATGAATTCACATAAATAAACCACATGAAGGGTTCGATTTAACTAATCATTGGTTCAAGCTCACAAGAGCTCTTCTTAGCAGTGTATAGTGACAAAAGCACACAAATTCACATATAATCAATAGTACACCAGAAGAATCATAAAGAACTATTACTACAATATCAACTAAAGATAAAATACCCGATTTCACACAAAAATCCTAATGTCTACCAGCAAGCAAAACCAATTCTAATATGTTATGTACGGTTGCTACAAATCTGTAAATTGAGAGGTTTAAGCCGCTTTATGAAAGTGAAATCCTACAATAAGGATTTCAAATACACTTGAGAGCAAAAATAGGCCAACTGCACTAAATTAGGTAGCAAGCAGCAAATGGGCACAAGATTGGAGCACCGAGCAACAACTTTGTTCAAAGACTCGCTGGGCAACAATAGTTTCAACTAGTCAGCAACACCCCCAACAAAAGCACGCAAGAGTCATTGCACATGGACAACACAATGACAACAACTTAGCATCGACATTGGGCAGCAGATCATTTCACGTGCGGCAGGCTCTGGTCACTCCTAGGATGTGGGTCTGGACAACACTAGTTTGTGTAGGTGGTGCATTGGTTAGAGGCTGGGCATTGCTCTTGTCGTGTTGGGGGTTGCGACGAGAGCTAGGTCACGTAGGGGCTGGGTCGTGTTGGTGGGTCACATGTTGGATGCGCTGGGGTTGCGGGGTGCGCACTGGGTTGTGTTGGTGGGTCGAGGGTTTAGGTAGTGGGGCGTGTTGGTTGGGCACTGCCGGTCACGCAAGCAGGCTGCAAATGGGCACAACTGAGCAGAAACTTCGAGGACAACACATGTCTCATCTCAATGCTTTAACCGTGACTTTGATACCATTGTTGGGTATCCATATCGAGACATTTGTCATCCTTTTCAGCTTAATTTGTTCCTTACAAGGTTCTCGCTTGAACAATCATTGTGAACATAAGGTGAAGACCACAAAGATCAAATGTGACCATAAAGGCCCATTGAGACATCTACAACTTTCACAAAGAGAGTACAATCACAAAGACTAAAACTTGAAGACACGAGAAAAGTAGTGATGTTTTTCTTCTTCTCTAAAGAGAATCCGTAGGTGTTCCTCCTTTCTGTTGTGGGATGTATTAATATATATATATATATATATATATATGTTTATGGCTTAATACAAACATTAGGGTGGGCCCAAAGTGGGTCCAATTGTTGGGTCAATATCCCAACAATTTTAATAATTATTAATGAAACCCATTAAGGAATTACTAAAGCAAACTATAAAATGAATTATTATTTCACCTGACAAATTAAAAATATTTCCTCAAATTAATATTAGAAACCCACTGGATGTTGTATCTCCCTCATCCTCAACTATCATATAATGTAAACTAAAGCAAGTGTACATGATATCCTTCAAGTTATTCCTATATCTATTATATCTTGGACCTCTAATCATTCCCCAACGCCAACAAGATTGGAGCACTCAAAATGCCCGCTTGACATTCTTTTTTGCAGCCTCTTGAGTTTCCTTGAACAACATTTTCTTGGGATCATAACGACATTGAAAGCTTATGATGAAAGTTGTCCATTCCAGACATTTGCCATCCTTTAGGTAGTATCCTCTATTATATTGTGTACCAATCATTGTAAAATTAATTTGTGGTGCATCTCATTGTAAAACGTCGTTGAACAAAGTGGATTGATTAAGCATATTGATATTCGAACATGACTCCAAAAATAATATGGCATATCTACAAGTCTACAAGCACAATCGCTTCAAGTATTATTGTGAGAACTCCATGATCATTGCTTCAAGCAATATTGTCAGAACTCCAAGATCACCTCAAGTAAATTGATATTTCCAGGTGATCGGACAATTTTTCCTTCCTAATGCATAAAATCAAGGCTACCCAACATTGCAGGGAAGTCGTGACTTTGTTCATGCATATGGAGTAAGCATTGACAGTTAGCATCATTGGGGTTTCTCAAATATCTTTCGGCTAATATTTTGATCATAAATGCACAAAAAGTTTAACAATTAATCAATGGGTGGGGTTTTAGAAACTCCTAAGTACTCTTCTTAATGTTCAGTAAGACCTCCTTATGCTAATTGGCGGATAGCAATCGAGTATTTGTTGAGTTGTGAGAAACCCTGTCTCACTTAAAATATTCATCATTAGATTCCAAAGCATCGGTTCTGCGAGTGACTAAGTCTTTTCTTACTAAAAAAAGTTCATCGGAATACATCACTGCTCCATATTAGATCATCAGAGAAATAATCCTTCACAAGACAATCATGTGCTCCTGCTCCATGCATCTTCTTCATTGGATCTGCTCAAAGAGCTTTCTGCAATAAAAAGAAGCATGTTTTGTTGTTGGAATATTTGGAGAAACATTCGATCATCATCATGAGCCATCACCTCAAAGAACTCTTTATCACTATCAGTGGTGTGGTGGTTTGGATCGGAAGACATTTTCTTTGAGATCGATAAAAATATGAGAATATGATTAGGGATAAGATTATAGTGGAGAGATATGAGGTATCCAATTAAATATATAACAACTAGTCTGCATAACGACTAGTTCATAATGGCTAGTTCATAACTGATAGTTTGTAATGACTTTTTTGTAACCACTAGTTCGTAATAGCTAGTTTGTAACTACTAGTATGCTGCAAGGACTAAAATTTAAAATTACATTAAATAACTTAATAAAATTACATTACATAACTTAATAAAATTACATTACATAAACAAAGACTACAAAACACATCAAATACCATATGCGAATTAGAAACAACAACAAGCATCTACGGAATATACAACTACTGTATGCCCCATCTCTTCTTAATTGTTGCTTCACATATGTGGAATTTACTCGAAGTTGGTCCATCATCATTCTTGTGGTATCTTTCATGAGGATGCTATACTCTTTTTTTTTTTTTGTTGCAATGTCTAAGTTCCTGCATTTATTTTTTTTAATATCTGAAATGTCCCTATGTTCATCCATGTTTTTTGTCAATGGTGTCGCTAATCTCATCGTAAATTTTAGATTCCACCTTAACTTTTCTCTTTGTCATTTCTACCTAATTGGACAAATGTGGTCATTAGCATCATCCTCTTTATGGGAAGAGGATGTGTATTCCCTTGACAAAATAGTTATTATCTTCTTCTTATTGCGATGATCACGATCTTCTTTGTTGACCCACTTGGGACATTAGCGGAGAGCTTTCCACACGCCCAAGTGATTAAAAGTTTGGTTATTATGAGTTCCGCTACGAGTATATTAGCATCATTACGATCGTTTCCCCAACCCACAGCTAAATGTAGTGACTTGTCTTTGCATTGTATATAAATGAGTCTTCGGTGTTTCCTAGTGTCTATCTGGAGTTTTAGCAGATCAATTTTTATGTACTTTGCTGTGATCCTTATCCACATTTCAATCCAACTTTTGAGCATTGTCGAATATTTAATCTTCACTAATATTCACCCAACATCGTGCACGAAGCTCATTTTTTTACCCAAAATATCTTGCAGCATATGTTATTTTTTTCGCTGCGAACCATTGCCTCCATCGCTCAAATTAGCATCGTCATTGAGGTTAATGTTCTTGATCCTGATGGAGACAAACATGGCACCCTCCTTTGAACATTGTTATATCATATGTATGCCAGATACAAAAAATGTTGGAAATCCCAGTTAGAGAAAATATTAAGAGAAAAAGTACATGACATATTTTTAATTTGTATTGCATTGTTGCCCCACTTAAAACTTATAGTTAAGAAAGCCCTTTGAAAGAAAAACATGACCAAGAAAGAAGGAGTATTTTTGTACTAACAATTTTTTACTTGTAACTCTATTGCATTCTATTAAAAATTAGAGTTAATTGTCCTAAAAATTGATTGAAATCCAACGTGTCTGATTAATGATCTAACGCTCGCTTACTTCATTTGATGAAATAATATATGATACACAATAATACAATATATTATCCAATATTTTGGTACCTCATCCTTTAAACCAACCACCAGATATAGTGGGATATCTAATTTAACAAGTTTTTATCATGCGTTGCAAATGAGCTCTACGTGATATTCCTTGATAATGTTACAAGAATATATATAAAAAAAATAATTAATCCATATATCACTGCAACAAAAAATAGCAAGTGTGGAGTTTTCCCACCTAAAATCTTTTTGTATTTGGTAAATTAATAATTACTTGGATTTAGATTGTTGTTCATTTACTGACATATTTATTAAATGTTTGTCCTGCAATTCACATGATATGATATATATGCAAAAAATTTCGTGCATTACGTACACCGTGCAAACCAATCTATAATATTAATGTTTAACTCAAAATCATTATTTTTTTACTTGAAAAATATTAATACTGATTTGTTACCTTAAAAAAAGCAGTAATACTTTTTTAGTAAATAAATATTATTTTTTAGTTAAAGAAGCAATACTGTAGATCGGGTGTATAATGCACCCGATTCATAAGAGAATCACTCTGATATATATTATTATACTAATAATATGTGATGAAATGGTAGTATTGTATATAAATCATAATTTATATAAATACCATACAATTAAAAATATAATTTTTGTATGTTATATTGGATTGTGATACAATTAAAAAAAGTTGAAGCGGTTATTACTTAATATATATAATATAAATATATATATACACACACACTAAAACACATTAATGAATATTGCTTAATGCATTTTTGTATTGGTAGGGGGATATTAACCTTTTTGTAAGTTTTTATGTAAAAAATGTTTACAATATTAATGTACAATTTACGATTTTACGAGTTTTTGCTTACGAAAATTACGAATTTAGTTTCATCGTAAATGCTAATTCAAAATCATAAAATTGAAGTGCAAATTCCTTCAAGTGTCATAAGTAAACATACAAACTTAATTTAGTCCAATAGTATGATTTAATGCAATTTATTAGTAGGACCTTTTTTTTAAATGTATTGTATATAATTATTCATCTATTAAATATTTTTTATATGCTTGATAAAATTAGATAATTCATTTATTTTCAATAAAATATCACCATAGTTTTTTTTTTTTTTTTTTTTTTTTTTTGAAGCAAAGAACGATTATATTAATTTGCAATCTCTGCCAAAATACATTGTCGTAACTCAAGAGGAACATACCTCATATTGAAAATTCAACCTGGGAAAGAACAAGATGCCCGTGCAAAGCCATGGGCGATATTGTTTGCAGATCGCTTGATGAAAAACAAAGAAACATTGTTTAAAGCTTCCAGCAGGATCCGACAGTCTTCAATGATCATGCCAAAAGGAGAGAGCATTGGAACTCTGCTGCGAATAGCCTGTACTGCTACAAGACAATCCGACTCCACCATCACATTTGACCAGTTGCTATCCTTGATCCAACTAAGAGCCTCCTTAATTCCAATCGCCTCTGCCATATCCACGTGCCCACACGATAAATTGTCCTGGCCTCCATAATCTCACCCTTTGAATTCCTAGCCACCAAACCCAATCCAAAAGCTCCGTCCTCACTAAATATAGCAGCATCAACACTAACCTTTGTACATGCAGCTTGTGGTCTAACCCAACTCGTCGCCCCATTGCCATCAGTCAAGGTCGGGAATAATCGTACACACACAAAAGATTGGGCCTTTATCCATTGTTCAAGGTATGATAAAGCTGATGCTACAATACTAGCAGGTGTGGAAAACTTCTTTTCTGCCAAACTCGCTCATTGCGTGCAGTCCAAATGGCCCAGCATGTCATTGCCACTTCGCACCGTTTCTCAACTGAGCATGCTGTCAGAATATTAGCAAACTATTCACCAAACTCGGATGAATAAGGGATCGACGTTCCTGCAAGAATAACTTCCAGTATTCAGCAGCTAACGGGCAAGCAACCAGGCAGTGAAAAATAGTTTCTATCTTGTGGGAACACGTAGGACAATGAATCTATACTGGTACAAACTTAGTGGACAATTGAAACATCGTGGGTAAGCAATTTGCGGAAGCCCGCCACAACAAATTAAACACCCTTGGAGGGACTTTAAGATTCTATAGCTTGCGCCAGAAACCAGAATTATCTGTTGTATGCCAATCCCCTTTTTGTTCTTGTAACAGCTTGTAAGCACTCCTTACTGAATAAAGCCCTAAATTTTCTTTCTGCCAATAACATCTATCAGCTTCAATTGAAGGACTGAGAGGAATACTCAAAATACAATGCCTGTCGCAATCGTGAACAGGTCATTAATAATGTCCAAATCCCATGTATGCCGACTCATATCCATTAAACTAGAAACTTTATGATCTTTCAAGAGTTGCCGTGTCGATGTGATTACGAACAATCTGAACCCCACAACCAAGGTTGGTCAAGTATTTCCACATTGTGACCCGACCTTATGCTTCATCGCACTCCCATCTTCACCAAAAAATTTGCTTCCCAAATACTCTGCGGCTCTGCCAAACAAAGCTGGGGTTATTGCCTAACGAGGCGTTAGAAAAGTTGTAGTGAGGGAAATACCTGGCTTTATAAACTTTACTCGCCAAAGAGTTAGGGCGAGTGGTGGTGTCGTTTTTTCCTCAAAAAATTAATCCGACCAGATTTCGGTTTGCCCACATTGAACTAGGACTATGGCAAGCAATATCATTTCACAAAGGACCCGCGAGAATCTGTCAGTTAATTCCAAAATCAGTAACTAATATTTATAATTTGAAAGTGTAATTGAATAGCATATTCGAGAGAAGGATTTTGATCAAATAGGTAAAACATTCTGGTTTCTGATTAATTGCATTCTACGTAACTATTTCAATCATTCATGCAAAAGTGACTTTACTTTTATACAAACAAATCAGCTATAACAACCGAAGACACTCTACGGATTTAATGAGCCGACAACATTAATAACTAGAGAGACCCGATTCATAACCATTAAACTCTGACACAGGATTACTGAATTATTACCACTAATTAAATCTAAAGGTATTACTATTTACACCACAAAATTCTCTTTTTACACCGAATAATAATTTGAAAAAATAATTAGCATAGTCAAAATGACAAAAGTGCCCTTCCTTCAAAGCTCATTTCTTGTTCACCACCGTATCTCCAATGCCCCACCCCCTTCATCACGACAGCCAACCTTAAAATTGAAACCTTAATTTTCATTTTTAACCAATTGTCCTCTGAAATTTCACTCTGTTAATCAAATTGCAGATATATTCTCGAACAAGACTAAAGAGTTTCCTTAAATAATGTTAAAAGCAACAAAAAACAATAATCTGTCAGCACTGAAAATCACAATAAAAAAAAATTAAAAAGAAGAAACAATATCCAAATAAATATTTGAAAATTATGTTTCGAACAAATCTGAAGCCATTCGAAAAAACATAACGGAATATTTTTCAATCTGAAGTGGAGAGAGTTCATTTGTCGAGTAAACTCCGAACACAACTCAATTTCTTCAACAAATGATTGTCATACACACCCTCTTTTGTTCGGAAATCTAGATTGGACACATGGAATAGTTTTTTACTCAATATTTTCTTTTCCTTCAATTTTTTTCTTGGAAAAAGTAGTTGAACCCCCTTGTTTTTTTTCTTTTCTTTTCTTTTTTTGTGATGGCTTGTTTATCTCCCATGCAAAAGTTTCACTTCGATTGGACTTTGTGGTGTTGTTAATGAATGTAGCACCCTGGGTCGGAGCAGCTTTTTGGGGAAGAAATCACTGTCGTGCAAAGACGGAGGTTGGAGATGAAAGATGAAGAGCAGGGATTAAAGTTCTTTTTTTTTTTTTTTTTTTTTTTTCTCAAAGGGTAGAATTGGAAATAGTTGGTGTTCTATTTAGTAAATTTGATGATAAAAAATAATATTAAATGGTGTATGAAGAAAATGTGGTGTTAAAAGTGAATTGTGTGGTGTAAATAGAAACACCCTAAATTTAAATCATAATTTTAAACGATATATACATATTGAAAATAAAGAAGGCCAAGTTTAAAAGTTTCTGCTATTTAATCTCGTGGACAGCCCATGTGTGGAGTGGAAATGGGCCTTCAAATTAATTCCTGGGCTGTTGAAAATTTCTTCAAGTCAGACTGGCTGGTATGGGCATACTGCCCGTCTATCAGGTAATTCCCCGGCTTTGACTCTTCCAGAAACTCTGCTTTTTTTTCTCCAAACTTGAGTATTACCTACAATTATTTACAAATTGAAATTAACTCGATAACATATGTGCCAAAGGGGTATTGATCATAAAAAATACATCAAAACTCTAAAAAAAGATGTAGCAAATATTCGCCAATCAGCAAGCTAATAATCTCCATCCTTGCTTCCGGAGCATTGCCAGGTTAAACTCCCAAAGATGGCGAAACCGAATCCTCCGACATCTTTGTGCTTGGTCATCCTCTCCCAACTCATCCAATGGATGCCTTTACCCGAATTGGGATTTGAGGTCCACCAAAATTTCGCCATAGTTCTCTCAAGGTCTTTAATGAGCTCGCATGGGAGTAAGAAGACACTTATGGCATATGTAGGTAAGGCTTGAGTAATTGTTTTTATAAGAACCTCCTTCCCTGCTCGAGAAAGAAGTTTCCCGTCCTAGCCTTGAATTCGTTTTTGAATTTTATCCTTTAGAAAGCCTAGGATAAAAAGGTTTGTTTCTTCCCATTGTGTTTGGCAATCTAAGATACGTACTGTGTTCCCCAGCCTCATCCATGTTAAGCACACTACATATTGCAGCTCTATTTATATAGCTAGTATTTGAACTGAAGAATATAGAACTCTTAAGCGTATTAATCTTCTGTCCCGAGGCCTCTTCGAATATGTGAAGCAATTCTACCACTTTCAAAGCCGCTTCTGTATTGGCTTTACAGTACAGGTAACTATCATCTGCAAAAAACATGGGAGAGATTACTGGAGCTCAACGACAAACCTTTACCCCCTCAATCCAACATGCAACCTCATATCGACGTATCAAAGCCGAGAGACCCTCCGTGCATATGATAAAAAGGTAAGTGGAAAACGGATCCCTTTGTCTAATACCTCTAGTAGGGAGAATTGGCCCCATCTCCTTCCCGTTGTGAATAATCTCATACTGCACCGTTGAAACACCAGTAAATATAAGATTCACCCAGTGTACGTGGAAACCCATTTTAACAGAATCTCCCTGAGATAGTCCCATTCCACTCTGTCATAAGCTTTTGACATGTCCAGTTTCAGTGCCATGAAACATTCTTTACCTCTTCTTTTTCGCTTCAGGTAATGCATAACTTCATAGGAGACCATGATGTTATCTGAAATAAGTCGTCCTGGAATGAATGCACTCTGAGTATCAGACACCACCAACAAAATCTTCAAACTATTTGCAAGCACTTTAATAACAATCTTAGCCAAGACATTGCAAAGTGACATGGGGCGTAAGTCGCCAATGCAGCTGGGATTTCTTTTTTTGGAATAAGGACCACATTAGTATCATTTAACCTTTCCACTAACTGTCCATGAGTGAATAAGTTGTGTACCAGCAAAAAATGTCCTTGTTCACAATGGGCCAATGCTTCTGGAAAAAAGCTGGGGTCATACCGTCTGGAACCGGAGATTTATCAGGGTGCATCTGGAACAGCGCAGTCTTCACTTCTTCCTCAGTAACTGGTTGAAGCAATTCCAAATTATGTTCATTAGTTATCACAGTAGGGACACAATCAATCACCTCTCTCCAATTGGTATGGGCCGTAGAAAAAAGATTCGAGAAGTGTTGGACAATCAAGTCAGCCAATCCTGTGTCCCAATCCACCCAGTTGCTACCAACATTCTTAAGTTTATGTAATTGATTCGACCTTCGGCGAGCACTAGTCGTAGCATGGAAATATTTACTGTTTTGGTCCTCGAACTTCAATCACAGTTGCTTAGATCTTTGTCGCCAAAATATCTCTTGTTGGTCAAGAATAGCAAATAATTTGTCCTTAACCGCCTTATGTCTCTCAACTGCCCCTGCATTCGTTTTGCCTCTCAATCTCTTCAATTCCAATTTGCAAGTTTTAATTTTGCTCCCAAAACTTCCGGTGATCTCTTTCCCCCAAGAAGCCAGACGCTCTGAACACATGGATTTTATCAAGAATTCTTGCCGACCCACTACTTTTCTAGCAATCCCTCACAATTTGATCAAATATCGGTTCGGTCAGCCATGCATTCTCAAAGCGGAATTTATGTTGCAACTGATTTGTAGGTGCTCGTATAGGTTCCAGAAATATAGGACAATGGTCAGAAGTAGACTCCTCCAGATTATATCCTTTGGCCATATCAAATAGAGCCAGCCAAGATTGGGTTACCAGGGCACGGTCTAGACGAATTTTGATCCTATTTTGGGAATCACGACCACGCTCCCAAGTGAATTGATATCCCGTTATTTCCATATCAATGAGCTCCGCATCACCCAATGCTTGATTAAATCCATCAATAAGCCACGTAGGATACCTAGCCCCGCCTTTTTTTATCACTTTGGGACACCACATTATTCATGTCACCAATAACGCACCAAGGCAGGTCAGACTCCCTGGCTAGTAACATAATTTCTAATTTTAGAATTTGTTTTCACAATTTTTTGTTAAAAGAAAAGAAATAAAAGATTATAGGTGGCAACTTTGATTTTTTTTTTTTTTGAATTTTTTTTCAAATATTTAAAAGATAGATAGCATTCTTGTTTCTTATTTGATCTATGATTAATAAAATTAATCATCTTTTACAGGATTTTTAATTTGATGCACATATTGCATATTATAAAATTAGATATTTAAAAGTTTCAATTATTTTTGGTTGATTGTTTGAGATAGATTTGTATCTATTATAGGTAGACTATTTATATTGGATTTTAGTTGCATGCAAAAATAAATTAAATATTTTTTTATGACATAAAAAAATATTTTATAATTTACAATTATTTTTTATAAATATAAAAATATTTAATTTGATATATTTTTTTATATAATTTTAATTTTTATAAGTAAATATATTTTAATTAATTATAGATATGACCAAATGTTATAACTATTTTGATTAAAAAAATTCAATATCTCAATGGTCCTTAAATAATTATACTTTCTGCGTGATAAAAGGGAAATGGAAATTTGTTACACACAGAGTAGACATGAGAATGTAAGAAAAAATTTCGACAAGGTAGGAGGCCTTTGTGGTACTATTGGTTGTGCACAATCTAATTGTACATAACTAAATGTATAGTAAAAAGTGATATTTATTTTGGGTTGTGACAGATTAGATTTAATATTATTATATTATTAGAAGTGATGTAGTGTAATGATTGGATAATTGATTAATAATTAAAATTGATGTTAGGAATTTTGGATTTAATAATTTGTGATGAATAATTAATAAGTGATGATATATATATATATATATATATATATATTCTAAACATATGCAATATATACATATATAAAATAAAGAAAATAATAATAAAATATTGATAAGTAGGAAATTGTGCGTATTTTTAATTGATAAAATTGTATTTTTAATACAATTAATTCTTGTGTACTCTCTATTTTCTACTTATTTAATGTTTCGACGAGAACTACATCCTTTTTGTTTATGTGGCTACTTGTAGTATTTTTTGGACAATTTCATATAATAATCTATATAAGCAGTTGGTCATCCTAAGTCCATCCAAGAAAGGAAGATTACATAAAAGTTTATGGGTTGAAAAAGTTAAAGACTTAAATAAATAATTAATTAATTAAGCTCAAAACTTAATCAAACAAATAAAATGAATTTGGGCAAGTTATAAATAATTAATTAATTAAGCTCAAAACTTAATCAAATCAATAAAATGAATTTGGGCAAGTTGACAACAATAATTGGAGAAAATCCTTGGATGGAGCATTCATCATTCTTTCACCACATAGCACCACTATTTCACGCAGGAGAAGCATTCCTTATGGGCCCGTTTATTTGGCCGGATAAACCTGGATTACTGAAATCAGTCCTGGTTTATCCGGCGTTTACTTCGTAGGATTATATCCCGGGTCAATCCAGTCGACCCGGGATAAAAGACTAATCTAGGGATAAAATGGCGGATTGTAATCCGCCCAGTTACCCCGGGATAAAAATTATCCCGTGGGATAGGAATAGGAAATGACTATTTTACCCCTGTTAAAATTTGATATTTACAAAACTGTCCTCATATATATACCCTATATTAAGGGCAATTCAGTAATTTCACAGTTATCCATCTTTATCCCACAATGTAAACGGGTGATAGGATATAAATCACTTCCAAAATCCTACAGTTATCCTGCAAAGTAAACACGGAATAAAAATTATTAAATTATCCCTATCCCACATTTTATCCCAATTCCTATCCTATCCCATCTAATTTTAACAACCAAAGTAAACGGGCCTATAGAAAGAAAAAAAAGAAGCAACATCAATCATTCAATCAAAAGGGAGAAGGAAACGGAATATGGCAGAGCAGAAACAGAAATTCTTGGTTTATTCTTTTCTTTTTACTTTAATTTTAATGTCTTTCTTTTTTATATTTTCAATTCTTAGATATGTGATGTGTAATTAAATTTTATATTCTGGTTTAGGGAATGTTTGAATCTTATTTCAGTATTATGTGATTTATATTTTTGTGGCATTGAATTGATTTAATATGTGCGAATTTATTATGTTGATTGTTTGAATTGATTTATTATATATATATATATGTTGTTAATTGTGATTATCAACTCAATTGATAGTTTATACATTTAGGGCTAGGGTTTAACTTGCAATCCGTAATTGTTGTGATGTTGAACCCATTTGTAGTGACTAATAATATTTATTATTAGAATTAACATAATTCAGGATTAATTAAATCGAGCGTGTGAATTTGATAACCTGCCTACCCTATTATCCTAATTGATAATGTGTTTAACGAATTAAATCCAAAGAGCGTATTTTGGATTGTTCGATTAAATAGGTTAATTAGAGAGCTTATTCTAATTAACTACAATAAAGCGAATCAACAGAGTTTGTTGTTGGTTTAGGGGTAGGAATTCCACAATTAAATTGATAAAATGTCACATATATTATATAATTTGGAATAGGGGGAATACTGAACCATGAACCGAAATTACTCATTATTATTGTTTGCCATCTGTTTATTTACTTGATTTTTATTTATTAGAATAGATTTGATTTTATTAGTTTAGTAGACAAAATCCATCAACAACCCCCTTTTATTTGCATTCATAAATTGACATAAAAATTATACAAATAATTCAACCGTTCTCTGTTGATCGATTCTTTTTCCACTACTACAAAATGGTAGAGAAAATCAACGTAAAATAAATATAATTAATTTTGATGTGCCAGGACAGCACGGTCAAATATAAAAATATAATATATATATGTATAATAAAAAAGATTTCAATCGCAAAAACTATAAAAAAATTGTTATTATATCTTTAAAAAAAGGGCATACAAATATTATTAAATTTTGCATGTTTCGTATATTTTTTGTATAATACAAATATATATATATATTTATATATATATATTCTACTTAATAAAAATATATTATAAAAAATATATTCTAACAAATAATTTGGACCATTTATTGTTTCTATATAAATTTTTACTTCTCTTATAAAGTTTTTAATATATGTATTTATAAAATGTACATTATATTATATAATATATATATATATATAGCATTTATTATGTATTCATTTATTTATTATGTAAATATTTTTTAAAAAGCTGGAAAATTATTTTGAATTTTGTTTGGTTTTATTAAAATAATATCTTCAACAAAATATTTTTTGGATTATTAATTTATTTTAAATTATTTTAACTCTTTTTTATAATACATCAATTGAAATTATTGTATTGGAATCAATTATGAAATAAATTATATAATAATAAAAAATAAAAAATTGAAAATTAATCTATATATATTTTCGTATCTGTATAAATATACTTAATAATAATATACTTAATATAAGTGTAACCATATATATATATTATAGAGAGAGAGAGGTGTGCTGTATGTGTGCTTGTGGGGAGGGAGAAGACAGCAGAAGGAGAGAAGAAAGAGAAGCGTCTAAGAGAGGACAGAGAAAATTAAAGTCTTCAGATGAGAGAGAGGTTGGGTTATGTCCTTGTGTGAAAAAAAGAAAAAGAACAGAGGTTGTGGACAGCCTCGAACGCTAGTCCAAACATAGCCAAGTGTTTATTTGTCCTGTCGCTTTCTGCTGCAGTTTAAAGATAAACTTTCAACTATGACAAGCCAGCTCAACAAAACAACAACCAAAAATCACCAACAATACAACGCCGCCATCAGAGCCCAAAGGTGGTGCACTTTCCCCATTTCTCTTCATTCTAACATTGAATGGATAAGTATAACACTGCCGTCGAATCCAACAAAATTGCCGGAGAGCCCATTAAATGCCGCGGTAAATTACGACTCCTTCGGTCTCAAATTAGCCTTCACTTAATACTGATCTTTCATGGTGTATGCATGTGCATGTGTTGTGTGAGTATGTTAGTGTGTCGTGTGTAAATAAGTGCTCAACGGTGGTGGCCTGCAGCGGCGGTGGCTAGGAAAGCTGGGGAGCCTCTGGTGATAGAGGAAGTGATTGTGGCCCCTCCTAAATCTGGAGAAGTTCGCATCAGAATCTTGTGTACTTCTCTGTGTCACACTGATGTCACTTTCTGGAAACTGAAAGTATGTAAATATATAGTTTTTAGTAAATATATATGCTTTTTCATCTGTAATTGAGTACTGTCTTGTGATCTCCTAAGTTCTTGTTTCTTTTTCTCCCTTCTGAAGGAACCCCCGGCATGTTTCCCGAGTATCCTAGGACATGAGGCTGTCGGGTAATGTTCCCATCATTTTCGGCTTCAAAATTTCTTATTTGTATGGTTATAGAATTTGGAGATGATACCTGCTGAAATACACTAGGTACCTAATTTCGATTCACACATATATGTGTGTGGTTGTTAGTTTATTTCAGTCAGATCAGTACTTCGAATGAATATATCTTGGATGATTCGCATGTGATTTAGCATGTTTAGCTCCGAAAATGAAGCAATCTAATTGTTTGATATTTGTGCTCTGAAAAGTGTTGTTGAGAGCGTTGGTGAAGGTGTAACTGACCTTGTTGAAGGCGATACGGTCATTCCGGTATTTTTACCAGATTGTAGGGAGTGTGCAGATTGCATGTCCAAGAAAAGCAACCTCTGTTCGAACTTCCCATTCAGCATCTCTCCTTGGATGCATGATGGGTCAAGCCGATTTACAGACCTCAACGGGAATACTCTGTTCCATTTCGTATTTGTGTCTAGTTTCACAGAGTACACAGTTGTGCATGCTGCTAATTTAACCAAAATTGATCCGACAGTCCCTCCAAACAGGGTTTGCCTCCTAAGTTGTGGAGCGTCAACAGGTATGGTGGATCGATAAATTAATAAATTATTATGGCTGATCATTAGTTGATTGAGTCATAATAGTTCTATTGGATGATTGAAAAGCCATATGTTCTATAGGTGATTACAATTTTATTGCTTATTGAGCCGAGCAATATTTATGAACAAGTTATGTTGACTGATAAGGGAATTCGTTCTATTGATTCTCATAATAATCAAATGACATAATACCATTTGAATTTGATTCATGACAGATTAATGGTACGCTTGGTAATATCTTTTTTTCAGGGGTAGGAGCTGCCTGGAAATCTGCAGAGGTTGAAGCAGGAACTACAGTTGCCATCTTTGGTCTGGGATCAATAGGATTGGCAGTAAGAAAAGATAATATCACCCTTTTGTTTCTTTTCTTTTTAAAATGCAGCACTTGAAAATTAGAGTATCTTTGAAGGTTGCAGAAGGCGCAAGATTATGTGGTGCTGCCAAAATCATTGGCGTTGATTTGAACCCTGCAAAATTTGAAATAGGTAAATTCGGGCTATTTATTCCCTGAACTTTGGAAAGAGTTATTCTAGTGGAATGAAAGGGATTTTACTATTTCATTGGATGTTTCCAAAGATGCACAAATCGACATAATTGTTTTAATAGCTGCAATTTTCCTCGGCATATATCGAAACCACCTATGACCATTTTTCAATATGGTAGAATAAATTCTTTAACAACGTGAACTAAGTTCTGTTTCCACCATCTAGGGAAATCATTTGGAGTAACAGATTTTGTTGACTCGACAAGCTGCGGTGAAAAAAGTGTGAGCCAGGTATTTTCTCATCTGAGTGGACTCTTCAGTTTTTATGCGTTCAGTTTTTAGATTTAACTAGAAACTATGATGCTTGAGTTAATCCTCAAAGCCAGCTAAGTTTTTCATTTAAGTCTTGCTGTTAAAATGAATCTAGTTTCGTTCTGTTTTCTGTTTCAGATCATAAATGAGATGACAGGTGGGGGAGCAGACTACTGCTTTGAATGTGTTGGAAGGGCATCCCTTGTTCACGAAGCATATGCTTGCTGCCGAAAGGTTTCTGCTCTTTGGCACTTTTAGTCAGATTAGCTTAGCTTTTTGCATGCATGTTTCCCGTTTCCATAGGGGTGTAACTGAGTCAAGCCAACTCACTAGCTACTCAGGATCGATTCAGAAAAAACTTGAACTTGACATGAAGTTAGCCAAGTCAAACTTGAGCTATAACTACTGGGTTGCCCTTGAAGTGAGTTTGAGTTCACAATCGCGAGCTCCAGCTAAGATAAGAGCCAGCTCACACTATGATATTAGTTGAGATTGGGCCAAGCATTGTATTGGCTCAACTATACCACTGGGTCTCCCACCCCACAAAAGGGGAGAGAAATTAATGAACCCCCTTCAACGTCTATAGCTGCATAGTTTAATGTCTGATGAGTGATGCGATGACACCTGAATTCCTCGTCCTATGTTAATTGCTGTTGGATTAGAAAATCTTATGAAATGCATTGTAAGGTTGTTTCTTGTTTAGGTTTCAGGCATGTGAATACTAATTTGAAGAAGTCTGTAATGTATTTATTATAGGGGTGGGGTAAGACAATCGTGCTTGGGGTGGATAAACCTGGTTCGGAGTTGACATTGAACTCTTTGGAGGTCCTCCTTCATGGAAAGATTCTCATGGGGTCCTTGTTC
Source organism: Caryopteris x clandonensis (assembly GCA_028749325.2). Classification (NCBI taxonomy): domain Eukaryota; kingdom Viridiplantae; phylum Streptophyta; class Magnoliopsida; order Lamiales; family Lamiaceae; genus Caryopteris; species Caryopteris x clandonensis. The sequence continues at coordinate 531,966 of JAPYKT020000033.1, read as the reverse complement.
GGAGGTCTCAAACCCAAGTCTGACATTCCAATCCTAGTTAAACGATACATGGACAAGGTAGTTACAAGTCTGCACTCATCTGTTCACATAATCTCTCTCTCTCTCTCTCCCCCTGCAGAGTTTGAACATTGTGTTTGATATGCATGAATGTGCAGGAACTGGAGCTTGATAAGTTTGTGACACATGAGGTTGGTTTTGACGACATTAACAAAGCTTTTGATTTGCTGACTGAAGGAAAGAGCCTCAGATGTGTGATTTGGATGGACAAATACTCTGCACCTTAACGTCTTAAATATTTGAACTGAATGTGAAATCCTTCCTTTCTTAATATAAATGTACGACCCCTAAAAAATAGGAAGATGACACGTGTCATTACTGTAATTTCTCTTGAATTTGCTGAAGAAAGTAAGTTGCTTTTAAAAAAAATAAAAAATAAAAAATAAAAGCAGCAGCATGACGGGAACGTGGGGATGGAAGGGCAATTGTTGAGCGTGCTGATTCGGCCGCTCTTTTTGTCCTTCTTTCTTCTTTTTTTCACCTTTTTATAAAATAAATTATGACTTTTTTTTGTTTTTAATTAAGTTTTGACTAATTACGTAGTACATTTATAATAATGCATATATATTAAAATAAAATACTAGATTTAAAATATTAAATATATTTTTTTGTGAATTAAATTATCTATATTATATATATATATATATATAAAGAGAATAGGGAGAATTTTGTCCTCACACATCTCTTCCACTTTCTCCAACTTTCTTTTTTTTACTAAAATTTAAAAATTTTAATAATTTTTTTGTTTTAAATTTTTTTATTAGTTTTAATATATGATACATTAAATTAATATTTTTTTGTAATTATTAATTTGACAACAACATTGTATATATTTAAATAATTAATTATATTTAAAATATGGAATATAATTCAATTAACTTTTAACAAGTTATAACAATTTTTCATTATTATTTATTCCACTAGAAGGATATAATTGCACTAAAATAAATTAGAATTAGTGAATTTTTTAGTTCATAAATAAATTTTATTTATGGACATTGATTCTGAAGAATGCAACTTACTTGGGGATTAACACTGTTATCAGTGTGTCCAATGATGCAAATTGTCAATATTGCCCATTTATAAACACATATTCGGGTGTAAGTTGAGGACGCTTTCAATCTTAAATCTTATGTCCCAATCTATACCTATATCTATATTAATGTAATAATAGAATTGTCTAAGGATAATATTTTTAAGTTTTCAAAAACAAATATATTTTTAAAAAATAATGTAACAATCTTTGATTATTCGATTTTTTTGAAATATTTTTTTCAATTTGTTAAAATATGTGTTTTTTCTATTATGTTGTTTTCCAAAAAATAATATATCAAATTAATAATGTTTTCTCGATTTTAATTTTAGGGACACGCACATGTCAAGGTAATTATTGTGACATACTTTTCCTGACAGATAAGGTTATCAGTAGGACTAGCTAAGAACTGTTGTGCCTTGGAAAAACCCGAGAATAGTAGGATAGCACAGTTCAGCTATGGCAAATTCTTAGCATTATTTCTGCTCTGGAAGACTGCATAGGAGGATCGGGAATCAGATCTGATATGCTTAGATCTGATCAGCTTTGGTTCGCTTATCGCAATGTACCAAGATCTATCTTACACTGACCTGTACAATCCACCTGCCATCTGAACCTGACTCTAAGGTTATTCCTGTCCTTTGTCAATGAAGCTTCCGCCCATGATCATAGAGTACTCTTTGACCTACTATTTAGCCCATATATCTATATATATGCAATATGGATGTCTAATTAGAGATTGTTAAAATAGAATTACTTATATATTTTTAATAAAAAATAGAGTTGGAACAAAAAATTTATAAGTTTTTAATTTTTTTAGTGAAAAATAAAAATAATAGTAAAAAATATAATCAAATAAATATATTTGGATAGATAATAATAATACAACATAATTTTAGTATATCCTAAAAATAATAAGTGGAATTTCAACTTGAAAATCGTGGCTTTATTAATCAAATAGTATTATTATATCTTATATACATATGGATATTGATATAGATTTATAGAAAAATAAATACTATAATTAAAAAATAGTTTATGTAGGACAATTTAATGTTTTCTCGGCCATACTTTTCTTTTTATATATACATACAAATAGTGGTAGTCTATATGATACTTAAAATTAATAATATTATTTATTCCTACATAAGAAATAAAAAAAGCAACCAAATTTAGTAAGAAAGCTACGACGGAAAAATGCTATAAATTTTATTTATAAAGGTACTAATATATATACATACATACATATATATATATATTAGATTCAATAAAAAAATAATAAAATAAAGTGTCAAAGAAATATATGAAAATCATGATTCAAAGAAAATCAAAACTCTTAATATTGAAAGACTATGATTCTAAATAGAAGTTTGACGAAATTTTTATATTGTAATCTTCGTAATATATTATTTATGGAAATATTTATTTGGTTTGAAAAATCTAAAAGAATAACATTATAAGTGTGTTGAATTTTTTTTTTTGTTCCGAAAATTAGACATTTTCTTGATTTAAAAATCAATTTAGGCGGGAAAAATTGCTCCTGCTATTTTTAGGAAAAATAGCATGACTTCTGTTTTTATATATACTAGTTAAGCTCCTCTGCGATGCACGAACATATTATTTGTGTGAATTTCTCTACTTTAATTTAGTTATATAATATTATGAAATTCAAGTATTATATAACATTCATATGTATTTCTCTCTCTCTCTCTCTCTCTCTCTCTCTCTCTCTTATTTTCTAATCAAAGTATGTTCAATAGTTAACTTCAAATATATGCAGTGCAAATTATTACAATTATTAATATGATACATAATTTTATTCACCTCGCCCCACCCTATCCCCCACAAATGCATATATGAATTTCTTATATTTTAAAGAGCAAGTGAATATAGTATTTTTAATGCAACATAAATATGTATATTTACAATAAGTTTAAGAAATTATTGCACAACAATTTTTATGATTGTAAAAATGCATTGGTTTAAAAAAAAAAAACTATTTTTTTGTGCTTGTAGTAAAACTTATATGTTAGACAATATATATATATATATATATTTATATATTCACATACCTTAAAAGAACTTTTAGTGCAGTATCTCTAAAAGAATAAATTGTTTAATGAAACATGTATATGTTGAAACAATATATCAATGATAAAATAAATAAATAAATATACATTAACATTATAATATAAAAAAAGAGCCAATATCATCAAATGATTAGAAATTATAATCATAGTCTTCAATTTCATTAAACACGCAAATCTCAAGATTTTTAACAAAACTTATTAGTATAACAAAAAAATCACCACCATAGGATATTATTTTTTGTATTTTTTTATGCCTTTAGATAGACAAAAATCAAAAGATATACATAATCTTATAAGATTGATTTCTTGCTTCGATATTTAGATAATAATTTGTTTAATATCTACTTAGTTATTTTAGTTAAGTATGAAAATATATAACAATTAACTTAAGAAAAAATGTTTTATATTTAATAATTAGTTTTCTATGTTTATGTATATATGCAATTTAGATGTCTACTTAAAAAATGTTTAAATATAATTAATTACATATATTTTTTTCATAAAAATTAGAGTTGAAACAAAAAAAAAATGATAAGCTTTTAAATTTCTTAGTGAAAACAAAAAATAATAATAACAAAGATAATCAAATAAATATATTTTGATAGATAATAATAATAATAATAATAATAATAATAATAATAATAATAATAATACAACATCCTTTTGGATACCTTGAAAATAATAAGTTTAATTTCAATTTTGAAAATCGTGGCTCTATTAATCAAATTGTAGTTTATATCTTATATACATGTAGACATTGACATAGATATATAGAAAATAAATACCATAATTAGAAAGTTGTTTATGTAGAAAAAATTAATATTTTCTAAGCGATATTTCTCTTTTTATATATACATACATATAGTGGTAGTCCACAAACTAAGACTACTTCAAATTAATTATATTATTTATTCCACAGAAAAAAATAAAAGTTAGTAAGAAAATTACGATGGAAAAATGCTATAAATTTTATTTATAGAGGTACTAATATATATATATATATATGTATATATTAGAATAAAAAAATTAATACAATTGTGTCAAAGAAATATACGAAGATCATGATTTATAGAAAATCAAATCTTTTAATATAGAAAGATTAAGATTCTAAATACAAGTTTGGTGAAATTTTGTATTGTAATATTCATAATTTATTGTTTATGAAAATATTTATTTGGTTTGATGAATGTAATAAGTATATTATTTATAACATTATATTTATGTTGACTTTTTTTTTCCTTTAAAAAATTAGACATTTTCTCGATTTAGAAATTAATTTAGGCGATAAAATTGATGCTGCTATTTTTAAGGTGACTTTTGTTTATATATGTGTATATATATAATATTTTTTTATAGTTTGCAAAATGGATATAATTCCAAAAAACTAATTGGATAAAATTAAATTTCAAAATTAATGAAGATCCAAAATTACAAAGAATCTTGATCCTTATATCTTTTCACACCAAAAAACTATTTGAAGCCCATTTCTTCGGCAAATTTGACATAATACAATACTTTTCAAAAAAATTTAACAAAATATAGTGTTTTAGGAAGGTTTAAAAAAATAAGTGAAGTCGTCTCTTGTGCGGGCGACTTCAATACATATATGTCGCCTATTGCATAGGTGACTTAATTTAAAATTTTGTTTTAAGTCGCCCATGGTATGGGCGACTTTTTTTTTAACACAAAACCCAAGAAAAAAAAAAGAGAAAATGGCGCCACTCGGTCAAGTGATATCTGTGACTCGGTTGGATGACTTGTTCTGGAGATCACTCGGCTGGCCAAGTGCTGATGTTCACTCAGTTGACTCACTCGGTCAGGCACTTAACTCGGCCGGCTGAGTGAGCCAAACTTTCTGGAATCCTTTAAAATTTCTCCACTCGGTCGAAATTTCTTTGGAAGTTTTTTGAAAAATTTTTATATGTCACCCATAGTATGGGCGACTCTTTTTTTTTTTTTTTTTTTTATTTTTTTTTTATTTTTATAATAGTTGTCACCTATTGTATAGGCGACAAATTTATAGTAAAAGACTGCTTTTGCTTTGCCTGCGCACCTGCATGTACATTACTCTTCTTGCTTTTGCTTTGCCTGCACACCTGCATGAACATTACTCTTCTTCCATTACTACACTACATGGCTCTTCCATCATTTCTTCTTCCACCAAGTGTTCTTCCATCATTTGCACATATTTAAAATTCATTTTTGAAGATTATTTTTCTTCTCTAGCAATTGGTGTGAATTTTTTTCAGGTAATTATTTTTCATGCTTCTTTTTGTGTGTTGTATGCCGTGTGTGGGTGTGTTGTGCGTGTGTGTGTTCCTGGATGTGTTGCTGTGTGTGTGTGTGTGCTGTTGTGTATGTGTGTTGCTGTGTGTGTGTGTGTGTGTTGTTGTGTGTGTGTGTTTAGGGATGTTAAAAGGGCCATGGCCCGACGGGCCGGCCCGTTTAGCCCGAAAAATTTTAGGGTTAGGGCTTGGTTTTATTAGCCCGTTTAAAAATCAGCCCGTTTAGCCCGAGCCTGATTAGCCCGAAGCCCTATAGGGCTAGCCCGCTTAGGGTTAGGGCTAGCCCGATAGCCCGAACTTTTCTTCTTATTTTTCTATTTCTTAATATCGAATTAATAATATACACCATTTTTTATTATTTTTCATATACCATATTTGATTTTTAGTAGAAGATATTAAAATTTATATTTAATTACTAGAAGATTCTAAATACTGTCATTTAAATTTGGAACTTAAATGTAATATGATTTCAAATTTTATGACAGTGAATGCTCTTAAAGCTATAATTGAGAGCATGAAATAGTATATATAACTTAAATGTTTGAATCTTTAAATTTTTATAGTGATATAAAAGTTCTAAAATATATAATCTTTTAATGTTATCTAAAATTGTATTTTAAATAGAGGATAATATGCATTTAATTAAATTTTTAAATTTAAATATATAATTTGACTATTTTGACTCATAGCCCGATAGTGGCCCGATTAGCCCGAAAAACGGTAGGGTTAGGGTTAGGTTCACCATAATCAAGCCCGTTTAAATTAAACCAATTAAACCGAACCCCAATTAACCCGAAACCCGTTAGGACTAGCCCAAAACCAACAGGGCTAGCCCGTTTGACATCTCTATGTGTGTTTTTGTGTGTGTTAATACATCTTTATTATTTAAGATATGGAGACTTCAAACAATATCGGTATTGTCATTTATATTGGGGATAGTAGCGATGGTCCACCTATTTATGCAACCAGAGTACCTCGCGACATCAGATATTCTGGGTTGGTATCAAAAAAATTTGAACTAACAAGGATCGATAGCAATGGATATAAATTAAACATATCTGCTTCACTATATGCAAAAAACAGATATCATCGTATACTAATCAACAATGATGATAATTTATGGTTTTTCTTTGCACCGGATGCGGATAATCAATACGTAGAATTTTATATTGATTAGAAAAATTGCAAGATAATGCTCTCCCAGAGATTCTCCCAAGCAATGAGTATTATCAATATATTTCTTACTTAAGAGGTGATAAAATCAATAATTCAGTACTTATCATGCAAGACCTTACAAAAATTGGTGCAACGTCATGGTCCAATAATGACAATGTTCCAACTGAAAGAGAAAATGCTTATACAGAGGATCACCCACAAGATCCATTGATTGAAAATTTTGGTGTCAATGAGCTAGAAGATTCTGAACCTGATAAGAACGAGTTGTCTAGTGAATAAGATGAAGATAGGGTGGATATTGGTGATATTCAAACTATGTTTTGCCCAAATCAAGAAAGACCACCACTTCCATCAAATCCTCAGAGATATTTCATGCATCCGAATATCCCGTTCTTTAATACATCGTCTCATGAAATGCTTGTGGACTCATTTGATATACCAAAAAAATTTAGATTTTATGATGCTACTACTGAAAGAGACTCACAAAGGGGATGGTTTTCAAAGATAAGAAGAATTTGCAGTCCGCGGTGAAAGACTTTTCAATTCGTATAGTGAGGCGTGAGTATCGAGTAGAGAAAAGTACACCTCGAATATGAAAACTCAAATGCAAAAATAGTTGTGAGAGTACACATTGCAACTGGTGGTTGCGTGCATGATATAAACATAAGATTGATATGTGGGAAATCAATAAGTATGGAGGTCCTCACACGTGCCTAATGAATGTTGTGTCTGTTGACCATCAAAACTTGTGCAAAAACATGATTGTTGTTTTTCTAAATGGAATGGTTCAGGCAGATCCCGGGTATGAGATTAAGTGTGTCTAACAACAAGTTTATGTTAAATTTCAATAAACAATATCATATTATAAGGCATGGCATGGTTCAAAAAAAGCAAGAGAAAATGTGTATGGTACATGGGAGAGCTCAGTTTCAAAACTACCCAAATTTTTTGAAGCTATACAAAAATGGAATCCAGACACAGTTTAGAGTGGCGCCACATGCCTGAAGAGACGAATGGTGTAAAAATGTTGAAATATGTGTTTTGGGCATTGAAGCTATGTATCGATGAGTTCCAGCACTGTTGTAAAATTATTAGTGTTGATGGAACCTAACTTTACACTAGATACAAGTACAAGATGTTAATTGTTGTTTCCATGGATGCAAATCAACATCTTTTGCTTTTGGCTTACGCAATTGTGGTGAAGAAAGTTTTGCTTCTTGGACATGGTTTCTTCGTATGATATCGAAATATGTTGTTCGCGGTAGAGAAGAAATGTGTCTTATTTTAGATAGACACGCTTGTCTTTTGAAAGCAGTGGAAAGAATTCCAAAATTTCAGCCCCCTCTTGGAGTCCATCGTTTCTGTTTGAGGCATGTTTGTTCGAATTTCAATAGCAAGGTAAAGAATGTTAAGTTAAAAGACATGTGTTGGAAAGCTGGATCAGCTTTCACAATAAGAGAGTTTGAAAAAGTTATGGAACAAATAAAGGTGTTAAATGAGAGAGCATACGATTACCTAGCGAAAATCGAAAAAGATCAATGGACTCTTGCACATGACGGAGGATGGAGAAATGGAATATTGACAACTAATTTGTTTGAGTGCATGAATGGAGTGTTGAAAGGTGCACGTCGACTCCCAATTTGTGCGATTGTGCAAGCTACATTTTATCGATCTATCAAATATTTTCTTGAACGATTGACAATGGCCCGTGAAATGCAACACAGGAACCAACCATCCTGATGAGGTGTACAAGAAGTATGATCAGTGGCAACGGAAGGCAATTGAACATCAAATATATAAGGTTGATTTTACTGATCAAACAGCTTCAGTGAAAATATTTGTGCCAGGAACAACAAGATGCTACACACACATTGTAAAGCTGATGCTCAGAGAGTGTAGTTGTGGACAATGGAAGCAAAATGGCATACCATGTTCACATGCAATGCAAACTTGTCGATATTTTAGAGTAAACCTGAGGGTTTACATGAACTCATTTTACAATACAAGTACATATGTGGACACTTATAGTGGTAAATTCGAGTTATTGCCAGATGATTATTATTGGGATGAGTCTTCCTATCAATTGTGTCATAATTCAGCATTGCGCGAGAAGAGGCGTAAAAGAAGAGACAAAACTACAAGAATTGAAAATGAAATGGATTGGGAACAAACACGTGCTAGGCAACAATATCGTGCACAACATCAAACTGGTACCCAGACAGGAACTTCAACTGACCATATATAAGCTTGTTGTGTATCACCCAACCAATATAGATTGTTGTAATGTTATTTTGGTTTAGTTAAAATTATTTTGATGTTTTAATAAAATTAATCAATTTTTGGTTTTTTTAATAATATTTTGAGGCTGAACATATACTTAGATTCTATAATGAATTCAATTATTAATTATCACTTATTATTTTTTTCATTATATATTGAATTTAATATGTTTGTGATTTTATTTCATGTCTTTAATCTTTTGTAATATGGAGCACTTTGGAGAGTATTTACCTATTAGTGGTGAGATCTTAACAGGAAAACATCTACACCGATCTGAGGATGTCGTTGCAGGATAAGTTGGCGCAAAATTAAAGTGCAGACACGGAAGTGGTATCTTTTGGAGACTTGATGACCTTGATCCTTATGAGGAAGACCACGAGGATGGCAGGGAACTACTCAGACTTACACATAGGTTGTATTACTGAGTTATATCCTTGATACGTCGTATGGGATTCTATGTTGTTTACAGATGTGGTGATTTTACACTTAATCAATCATTAATCACTACACTGGTTGAGAGGTGGCGGCCCGAGACTCATATATTTTATTTTAGAGGTTGAGAGGTGACTGTAACATTACAAGATGTTGCATTTATTTGGGGCCTATCAATTGATGGTGAGGCCGTTATAAGTCAAAATACTACAACTGGAAGGTTATATTGGACTACACGTTGTTGGGTGCTTCTCGGATGGGTTCCTAATGCAGAAGACTTAAAAGGGTCAAGATTTTCACTTTTAGCATTAGGAAGGCATCTAAGCATATACCTTGTTACAGATAACACCCCACAACAACATGTTGTGCAATATGCACGTGGATGTGCTTTGATTTTGTTATGATCCATAATGTGCCCTGATACTTCGGGTAATATGAGATCATTATTATATTTGAATCAACTAGATAATATTGATGAATGTTGTAAATTCAATTGGGGTTCAGTAGTACTAGGTTATTTGTACTATCAGTTGTGCAATGAGCACATAGAGGCCGTATGCAAATTGGCGGGCCAATGCAACTATTGTAGGTAAATTTATCTCTTTATTGCATAATATCAATTTGTTATATTAATCAATGAGAAACATCTCTTATATTGTTTTTTCCATAATAGATATGAGCTTGGTCGAGAATTATTTTTCTCACGCCACAATTGTCAGGAGGTAGACGCCTTAATACAGCGGCAATTGTTGGTGTGGATGGAGTTCTTCCTATTGCACCATATGGTGGTGAGTGGTTAAAATACCACAACATTACAAATAGTTTGACAAACAACCAAAGGATTATACGGGAGAGTTTAGACAGACAAACTCCACAAGAGGTATGATAACTAATTATTAAAATTTTACTATTTTTCTTAAATTTTAATTAACTTATTATTTATGCAGTTTAATTGAAAACCTTATGACCCATACCCAATTGATGTGAGAGCATATATTGACCTTAGAATTATCACAGTCATCAATATGTAGATGTCGAAATGCCCTATAATTCATTATTCCATTGTTGAGTTATATTACTCGGATCGAGTATTGAGACAGTTTCGTATGAGACAACAAATTCTACAGGCAATTCCTGATGTGTATGATACATTGCATAATATATGCCGTAGATGGCGTATCACTATAAATTGAGCTGAAACTCATGCTTCATTTGTAGAATGGTGGCTCAATAGAGGTGGTCATATTGTTTCAGCTCCTGTTATTGGTTGGAATGAGTCAGAAGTCGACCATGGATATATGAGTTATTATGAAAGAATAACACGATGTTTAATAAGTCCAGGGTTAAATATGCATGTAGGGTACCAACCGCAAGCAAATGCATCCCATAAACTTTGGTATGTGTCTGTATTTCATTATTTACGTTTCTATTATGCATTTATTTATTTAATCATATGATTTATATTGTCAATTAACTACAGGAAGGATTATGGGAAAATTTGAATCAACTCGTAATTGACGAGGAACCTTCAGGGAGCCCTTTAGACGATCCCTAGAAGACATATGCGCGCAGGCTAGAGCTCACTTCCATGATCGTCAACCATCATTCCACCGCCATCAATCACAACATAATCCTGATCCACAACATGATCTTGAACCACAACCTACATCGCACAATAGCCCAGAACCATTTGTCTCTACTATATGTGATAGGATAGGCACATCGACATCCAAATTTTCAGGACGTCATGGTATGGACATGCAGACTCATTCCTTTGTGCCCACAAGAAATTCAAAAAAATTTCACCACTCCTAATTGGGATTTTACGGCATATGGCCAGTCGTTCACTTCTCTTTTAGATTTGGGGCAGTATACATCCCTGCCTCCCGTATCATGCACTTATGGAAGTTATCGACCACAATTCAATTCATCCTCGATTTTATTTCCTCAATTTGGCATCACTTCAAGGATGATGCATGATAATGTAACTACGAGGACTACATCATCATCATCATCAGATCGTCCAACCTTTAGTTTGAATATTACGACATATGATACTGAATCAGATAGTGAACCTGAAACACAAGAAGATCGAGGTAGAGGCAAAAGAAAAATAATCAGGCGTCGTTGTTTTACTGGATCACATTATGATTATTAATTTGTTATCTCTGTAATGAAACAAATTACTTGATTTCCAGTATTTATTATTATTATTATTATTATTATTATTATTATTATTATTATTATTATTATTATTATTATTATTATTATTATTATTATTATTATTATTATTATTATTATTATTATTATTATTATTATTATTATTTATTTATTTATTTATTTATTTATTTATTTATTTTTTTGACAAACCGAGTTTAGGGTAGAAATTATATTTTACTCGAACATGCTTGTGTAAATTTTTCCCGTCTACTATTTTTACCTTGATTTTGCAATCTTCAAAAAGTGTACACCAGTACACCATTTCGACATGTTTTGCAGAAAAAATAAACTCATAGACCAACCAGTGTAACAAGAGAAGGGACGAAAATGGGAGAACGAGTAAAAAAACGAGAAGATAAAGAAAACAAGAAATTCCACTCGTTTAGCCGAGTGGATTGCCGACCGAGTGGAAAATTTTCAAAAAGTTCCAAAAATTTTAGCTCACTCGGCCAGCCGAGTGGAGTGCCGATCGAGTGAAGAAATTTTAAAGGATTCCAGAAAGTTTGATCACTCGACCGGCCGAGTTAAGTGGCCGATCGAGTGAGTCAACCGAGTGAACATCGGAACTCGATCAGCCAAGTGATCGCCAGGCCAAATGATTCAGCCGTGTTACAGATACAACTCGGCCAACCGAGTGATCACTCGACCGAGTGGCGCAATTTTTTCTTTTTTTTTTCTCGTGTTTGATTTTAAAAAAATCGCTCATACCATGGGTGACTTCAAAATAAATTTAAAATTAAATCGCCTATGCAATAGGCGACATATATATATTGAAGTCGCCCATGCAAGAAGCGACTTCATTTTTTTTTAACTACCCTAAAACACTATATTTTCTTATTTTTTAAAAAAGTATTGTATTATGTTAAATTGGCCCATTTCTACCCTAAAACACTATATGTTGAACTACCCTAAAAATATTTTAAATAGAGAGAGAATGAAAGTGTTTAAAAACTTGGATGCTTCAATTGAACTTTTCTCATAACTTTTTCTTTTTCTTGTTTTTTTTAATTTTTTTATATATTTTTAAAGGAGCCGTTAGGCTCTATGCATTTTTTTTTTAAAAAATTAAATAGCCATTTGTTATTTTTAAAATATTTTTTAAATTATATATATCTTTTAGAATATAACCGTTATCTATCCGTTGAATATACTTTTTATTTTTTTAACGGATATATCCTTAATCCCTATAAATACCTCTTTTTTTTTTTTTTATCATTTGATCATTCTCATCCATACCTGAAATTCACTCTCTCTAGTATCTTTCTCAATTGTCTTTTATTTTCAAACTCTCTTTTCAATTGCTAATTTTTATCTGAAATGGATAAAAATAACAAATTCAATTTCAGCAATTCATCTCAGAAACCTCAAAATGTTGATGAAGATGAATCGTCCCCAAATTCTCAATTTCCTCCAAATTTTTCATATTCTCAATTCAATCTTCCAACTCAATTTCATCCACAAAATTTTCAATTGGGTAACCAATTTTCCCAAAATTTACAAGGTTTTGGGAATATGATGAATTATCCAAATGTCGCTACAAATCTTGGAAATTTTGCCAATACCGTTCAATTTCTTAATCACATGCCAGAAAATATTTGGCAAAATACGAGTAATCAGTTTGGGAAGCAGTCACAAATGTTTGGATTTTCTACTCTACAATCAACAAGCAAGCCATCGAGATTTTCTATGGGTGAAGAATCGCCAAGTCCATCTTCAGTCCCAGAGACTCAACTCTCAGATCACGAGTCATCTATTTTAGTGGAAAGTATAGATCGAGCAGCTGTTGGGGCAAAGGGAAAGAAAGATTGAACTGCTTGAACAAAGAAAGATGATGTGTGCCTAACAAACACATTCTGCACTATGTTCGATGACCCAATCATCGGTAATAATTAGAAGGACGCAGCTTTCTGGAATCATGTTGCTTCATACTACAACGAATATAAATCCAACTGTCAACCAACACGTACGCCGTCCATCTTGAGATTGCACTGGCATTATATTAAGCCGCTTGTGAAGAAATTCAATGCTTGTTACATTAGCGTAAACAATTCGTACAGAAGCGGATGTAGTAGTGAGGATATATATAAAAGGGCAGTGCAAAAGTTTCGTTTAGAGGGGACCCGATCTTTTAAACTTGATCATGTGTGGGAGATTGTCAAACATCGTCCAGTATTCATATCACAGTCTGATGATGACTATATTTGTACGAAGAAGATAAGGACATCTGAATCGGGAGCGAGCCACACTTATTCCACACAAGACATAGCTGCTGATTTTGATTTAAATGAATAAACACGTTCGATTGGACAAAAGGCCGCAAAAAGAAAAGCAAAGAAAAGACAATTGCATCAGCTAGTGGTGACGACGAAGATGGAAACAATGATATAAGGCAGAGGTACGACAGTATTGTAAAAGGTTTGGCTGAGTTTTCATGCATGAAAAAGACTGAACTTGAAATTAAGAAGGCTTAACTTGAAGCAAAGAAGGAGAAGATGCGAATGAAGGAATACGAAGTTCTGCAAAAGGACACAAGCAATATGACACCTAAGCAATGTTTCTATCATGACAAGCAGTGTCAAGAAATTATGGCGAAATGAAACTCATCGTCTTAAGTCATTTCATGTAGTAGTTGTTGTCATTTAATGTAGTAGCAATGTTTCTATTAATGTTATAAGTATTTTTATTAATGTAATAAATATTTTTATTAATATAATAAACATTTTTATAATATATTTTCCACTCATTGTCCACATGTATGACCAAATTCGACAGATAATAAACTAGTCATTACAAAACTAGCCGTTGCAAAAGTAGCTATTGTAAACTAAAAGACTTATATATAGGAGTAATGGGTGGCATCTTCATTTCATTCTAAAGTCTTGTTTCTTCATATACAAAAAATAACTTTTATTTACACAAAATGGCTCAATATTCAAGTAGATCCAGCTCATCCAGTGATCCCGAAAATGAAGGCAATAATTCAGAGCTAGATTTGATGTCAGCAATATTTTTAGAAAGTCAATAACTAATGCGGGAATATGAACGAAGGTGCCTTCAAATGAGGAGTTGAAGTAGAAGGTACATAAAAAGGGAACGTGAAGCTGGACACGAAAGGCTAGTGAATGATTATTTCATTGAGGTTCCGGTGTATCCTGACCACATATTCCGACGACGATTCCGAATGCGTAAAGACTTATTTCGCCGTATAGTGAGTACACTTGAGAATCACTCACCATTTTTTCAGCAGAGACTCGATGCAACTCATAGAAGAGGTTTGTCATCTCTACAAAAATGCACGTCAGCTATTCGTCAACTAGCATATAGAGTCCCAGCTGATCATCTTGATGAGTATCTACGAATGGGGGAATCAACCGCAATTGATTGTCTTTTCAAATTCTATCAAAATGTGGTAGAAATTTGAGGCAATCATTACTTAAGAAGGCCGAATGCAACTGACATCCAACGACTTATTCAAATGCACGAGATGAGACATGGATTCCCACAAATGTTGGGCAATCTTGATTGTATGCACTAGGAATGGAAAAATTGTCCGGTTGCTTGGAAAGGTTAGTTTATAAGAGGACATGGTGCTCCTATGATTGTGTTGGAAGCGGTTGCGTCCCAAGACCTATGGATATGGCACGCCTTTTTCGGTGTCGTTGGATCAAACAATGATCTCAACGTGTTGTATGAATCACCATTATTCAACAATGTGCTGCAAGGAAATGAACCCGAGGTTAATTTCATGGCAAACGGAACACAATATACGAAGGGGTACTATCTAACAGATGGAATCTATCCAACATGGGCAACTTTTGTGAAGTCTTTTCCATGCCCCGACGATCCGAAAAGAAAATGTTTTAAGGAAATGCAAGAGGCTGCAAGAAAAAATATTGAACGAGCTTTCGGGGTGCTCCAAGCTCGATGGGCAATTATTAGAGGTCCAGCTCGATTTTGGTCTAAATAAACTAAAATTTATTATGATAACGTGCATAATTTTACACAATATGATTGTTGAGGATGAGGGGGATATGATTACAAATTTTTCCAACGATGAAGGTGATGAGCTCGCACAATTCGTCCAAGGCCCAAATCCTGAATTTCAAGATATTTTCTTCGAAGAAATTTCGAACTACGTAACAGCGACATGCATCACCAACTTCGGGCCGACTTGGTTGAGCACATATGGGCACGCTACACCAACAATTAATGAATTAACGTTTTAATTTGAATGTTGTACTTTTTAATTTTATTGTTGCACTCAATAATTTTTTTATTTTCAGAATTTATGAATAAAATATTTTATTTTGATTGTTGTGTTCTTTTTTTTTTTTTTATTTAGTGTATAATGAATTACTATATTTATTGTAATATTATTGATAAATAATATTATTATTCATATATTTTAATTATTAATAATATAAAGTAAAATATAAATAAAATAGAATATGGAACCCACAAAAAGTATATTGAATACATGTGGATGAATGAAAAAATGAAGAAGTTTGTTTAATAAATTGAATATTTTAAAAAAATGATGTAGAGATGATCTGGAGAATGAAGAATAGTTGTATGGATGAAAATCATCAACCATTGCGGATGCTCTTAGCATCTGAATATGACGCAACAACTAATCGAAGAATTTAATATTCTTGAGAGTTTCAACACAATTACAAGATATGATTTACTTAATACGATCAGTAAGACAGAATTGCCGGCAATCATGGCCAGCAAATAAATTAAGGTGGCTTGCCACGATTCATCAACGCTGTACCTCGTCGTCTCTGTGTGCGCAGACTAACAATGGATAACAGTACTGCTACTGAACTCAGTAAGACTGCCGGCAAGCCCATAAAATGCCGAGGTATGTTTCAGAGGGAGAGATTGTGTGTGTGTGTGTGTGTGTGTGTTATGTGAGTGAAAAAGTGGTGGTGTGCAGCGGCGGTAGCAAGGAAAGCTGGGGAGGCGCTGGTGATAGAGGAAGTGATTGTGGGCCCTCCTAAATCCAGTGAAGTTCGCATCAAAATCATTTGTACTTCTCTGTGTCACAGTGACATCATTCTCTGGAAATTAAAAGTATGTAACTGTTTTCATCCTTCCATTTTATGTATAAACTTCTTGTTATTGTGTCTTTTGATTTTCTTTTTCTGTTTCGCTGATTGAAGGACCCTCCGGCGTATTTTCCGACGATTCTGGGGCATGAAGCTGTCGGGTAGTTTTCATATCGTTTGCAGTTTATAAAATTTCTAATTTATAGGTTTAATAAAAGAAACAAACGATGAAATATATTTGTTTCTGGATTAATCGGCATGGACAGAGGACGCGTCGATTTAATTCTGATTTTGAACTATAACTTATTATTTTGATTGGATGAATCTCACCCACGGTCTCACCCATTAATTTCCAAACCAATATTTAGGATAATCCTATTTCGTAGGTTTTCATCCAATTGTATTATCAGATTTTTGTAAAATTTATTATCTCAATTTCAACCGTATAGTAAACTACTAATTCTTTTCTCAATTTTAATTTTTTAAAATATGTATCTATTGTTTAAAAATGGAGCATGCCCACTGAGATGTCTCTGTTTGGCCAGCCATTCTGTAGAATTATTTCCCAACATGAAGCTTGCTAACTGTTTGACGTTTTGCCTCTGAAAGTGTTGTTGAGAGCATTGGGGAAGGTGTAACAGGGCTTGCTGAAGGCGATACAGTGGTTCCGATATTTTTGTCAGATTGTGGGGAGTGTACAGATTGCACGTCCAAGAAAAGCAACCTCTGTTCTAAATTCCCATTGACAGGCTCTCCTTGGATGCCTGATGGCTCAAGCAGATTTGCAGACCTAGAGGGAGAGACCTTATACCATTTCCTATCCGTGTCTAGTTTCACAGAATACACCGTTGTGCACATTGCAAATGTAACCAAAATCGATCCAACCATCCCTCCGAACAGGGCTTGCCTCCTTAGTTGTGGAGTGTCAACAGGTATGGTGGATTCTTGTGATGCTTGCACATTATTTTTTCGCAAAAGTTTGCTCAAACTTTAGAAGCTCTGCTCTGATTTGATTGTGAATTGTGAATCGTGAATGCTACTGATAATTATAAAACTTTGTACTCTCTTTGTTCTTTTTGTTGAACCGTAATAGGTTTTAGAGTTTAAAACAAGTTAAGTAGGATTAAGTGAGATAACATCCTTTGAACTTGATTCATGAAATTTTTGGGATAGACTTTGTGATATATTGTGCTTTTCAGGTGTTGGAGCTGCATGGAAATCTGCAAATGTCGAAGCAGGATCTACGGTTGCCATTTTTGGACTGGGTTCAATAGGATTGGCAGTAAGAAACTTTCGTACACTTTTACTTCTGTTTTATGCGATGCAACATAAAAACCACAATTTCTTTGAAGGTTGCAGAAGGATCAAGATTATGCGGCGCTGCTAGAATCATTGGCGTCGATGTGAATCCTGAAAAATGTGAAATAAGTAAGTCCATGCTAGTTCTTATGTAAAATTTGTTGAAAGAGTACTAATGGAACAAATACGGATCATTTTTCATGTTGTAAAAGGCCTTGCGTAGGCGCAAGGTTGTCGTCTACCTGGCCTAGGGCATTTTATGACATTGCTTTTCCAGACACTAACATTGGATGTTTTAGAAAAGCACTAGTTTAGTTACCCTTGAAACGACATTTGTCATCGAACCATGAACTATGCAAGAAATGTGCTGAACTATGTTTTTCCACAATTAAGGTAAAGCATTTGGAGTAACTGATTTTGTTGACTCTACAAACTGCGGCGAAAAGCGCGTAAGCCAGGTACGTAGTTTCTTTATCCGAGTGTTGTAGCTCGTTATTCGGGTATGCACTCTTCTGAGAGCACTACGTACCACTGCTAAACCTATAGATCCATGTACTTTTGTTGTGTATTATGTCTTCAGATTATAAATGAGATGACTGGTGAAGGAGCAGATTACTGCTTTGAATGTGTTGGCATGGCATCACTTGTTCAGGAAGCTTATGCTTGCTGCCGAAAGGTTTCCTCTCCGATCCATTTCACAAATATATATATGCACAACATATTTTAAAAATGACTATTTTCACTTTTGCCCCTAAAATTATGGAAATGGAGATAGTGTAATGGTAACACGTGTTCAGGGATGGGGTAAAACAATCGTGCTAGGGGTGGATAAACCCAACGCAGAGCTGACATTCAACTCCGGAGAGGTCCTTTGGCAAGGAAAAACTCTTATGGGATCCGTATTCGGAGGTCTTAAGCCCAAGTCCCACGTACCAATCCTTGTTCAACGCTACTTGGACAAGGTACTTCACACTTTTCGAGCTAATTAAAATTTTAAAATATCTAGAATATTGTATCATATTAGTGGTAAAGACATGTATATATATATATATATAATCTTTTTATAAAAATATATATTTTTTGGGTATTAAATACCAGTCATGTTTCTATAATAAATTGATTAATTATTTAATATTTTTATAAGAGAATTGTTAGTTAATATTTGTTTGTAGCCCTCATCCAAAAAATCTAAATATTTATTTGCAGCCAACATGCAGTACACATAATCTAATATCCAATAAATATAAAAATTTAACTCTAAATAATCAATAAGAAAAATTATATTTTTTACATTTAATATCTTATTTTAATATATGCTATGTGGTTGTAAATTAAATATCTTGAAAAGAAGATTGATTTAATACATTATATGTAAAAAGTGGGGTAGAAACAATAAATATATACATATATATATATACACTTTAACAAATAACGAAATCATCCCAAAAGAGGAAGAAAATTAAAATTTAACTAATAAAAAATTGTGAAATCATTTTTTAAAAAATAGTTTTTTATAGTAATTAAAAATGGATGAAAAACTATATTTAGACTACTCCGCTAATGGATGTGTCTACGGAGTTTGTGGGCAGTCTATTTATTGTTAGATAGTTTGTAATAAGGGTGGGTTGAGCACGGGCTCGAGAATCACCTATACTCCAAATCGTCTTCGATAAAGCTGCACTGAGATTTTATAATAGTATGGTTCTAGATATCTAGTAGATATTCATATTAAGAATTGCTCCAAACCGTCCCAAATTGAAGAACTGAAGACTAGAAGGAGTATGTAAATATGTTATAATCCAATTTTAGGATACTAAGAGTTGTTCTCTAGGGATGAAATTAGAGTAAATTGCAAAATTAGTTCAATAACTATATAACGTTTGCAATTTTAGTCATGTTCAAATGTAAATTTGCAATTATGGTTCATAGCACTTTTAATTTTGCAAATTTAGTCCTAATTTTGAAAGAATTTTAGAAATTTTGGTAAAAATTAGGAATTGTCGGAATTTGACTTGTCCTCTTACATGTTTTTTCTCGAAAAATTTTTTTTTACTTGACTTTTAAATTTTCACACAATCTGCAAAAAAAAAAAACACTCACACACACATACACAAAGCAACATAAAAAAATTATATAATTATATTCTTAAATGAACAACCTGTAAGTAATCAAATGTAAATGAGTTAGAGTTTTTGATTACTTACAGGTAGTTCTTTTAAAGAAGACAACTATTTTTTTTTAAATATTTTAAATTCCGTTTGTTTATGTGGTATATTTTTTTATTGTGTTATTTTTAGGTTGTGTGAAAATTAAAGCCATATCCGAAAAGTTTCGCCGGAAAAAGTCACATGAGATGCATACGTCAAATTCCAAAATATATTCAGTTTCCATCAAAATTAGAACTAAATTTGCGAATTTAAAATTGTTATGAGACATAATTGCAAATTTACATTTGAACATGACTAAAATTGCAAACGTCCTATAGTTATAGGACTAATTTTACAATTTGCTCTTCATCATCATAATATTTCTAGCATTGTAGTGACAACCAAAATGATTATCACATTTTAAGTAAAATATCATTATATATAGTGCATTTTTGGTTATAATATTAGCTAATTACTACTTTCTGTTTGTGTAAATATTATAAACTTAAATATTAAAATATATAAACATATATAAGAAATTTCTTAACATACTATTGATACATTAATTTATAAAAACATAATATCATTTTATCTATTTATTTAATTTCTTTATGCAATTATCTGTTCCTACATTTATGTATGTGCAGGAACTGGAACTTGATAAGTTTGTAACGCATGAGGTTGGTTTGGAAGACATTAATACAGCTTTCGATTTACTTCTAGGAGGAAAGAGTCTCAGGTGTGTGATTTGGATGGACAAATAAATGTCCTGCTGCTATCAGCAATGGCCTCTGGTTTAATCTTTTTGTTAAACCTTAATAAAAATAATTGTTGGACAAAAGAATGAAATTTGCAAAGTAATGCTCAAAGAAAACCGACAGACGTTGTCCGTGAAAGTTCCAATTTATTTAACTTTTTTAAAAGTTGCCATAGGCTATCATGTTTCTTTTACATCCTTTTACGATTGAGACTACATCCTTTTATTGTTCTACAAGAAAGTTGCTTTACAAGTGACAAACATTTATTATTACCAATATTTTTTTTGTAAAATTAATTAATTTACAACTTTTAGAGATCAATGATCGGTTTGATAAAGCTAATACAAAGTTTCTTATATGTATGCTTGTTTAAGTCCTAAAGATGACTTCTCTTATTTTGACGAGGAAAAAGTACTTAAATTTGCCACATTTTATCTCTTCAATTTTTTAAGTATTGATTTGACGACTCTTAATTGTCAACTTGATATAGTTATTTATGATATGCAAAGAGATGATAAGTTTCAGAATTTACATGATCTTGGTGCCCTTTCGATGATGCATGTGACTTATTCGACCATTGATCTTAAGTTGATATTGAGTCTCCTTGTTGCCACTGCAAGTTCGGAAAGAGCATACTCCGAAATGACATACATAAAAAAGTAAGTTTGAGAATAGCATGGAAAATTAATTATTAAATAATTGCTTGGTCATTTTTAATGAAAAATATGCATTTCTACAAGTTCCTGATGATTATATCATAGGTCTGCTTTCAAAAAATGAAGACTCATCTGACACAGTTATAGCTGTAATTTTACTATTATTATTTTTCATATTTTAGGTTGTATGACTTTAACTAGTAAACAATGCTTATATGTTTGCATATTTTAATTATATATCTACCCCAATTTCAAAATTCTAAATATATCGGTGCACCAAGGATTTGAGTGGTTCCTACCCTTTTTTTCATCAACCCAAAGCCAATTTGTATTACAAATTAATACAAATTTAATTACAAACTAGATAATAATGAAGAATGCAACCACGTGCATCACACATGCTTATGCCTAGTGTGAGTATATATGTGTGTGTGAACTTCAACAAAACGATTCCTAAAACCTGGAGTGTTCTTCGTGACGAACTCCTTCAATTTACATAACGTATGCCCTATAAATATTCATGAAATCAAACATTTTATATACATATATACATATATATATACACACATATATATAAGTATGAGAAAAATTGCAAAACTAAAACAATAACTTTAGAGGTCTTACAAAATTGGGACATTATGTTTTTGAACTATAAATTAAGATAACCAAATTCTAATTTTTTTGGTGATTTTTATAAGTGAGAATTTTTTTTCCACATTTTCATTTGACGTGATAATTTTATATAACGTGATAATTTTTCTACGAACCTTTTACCGCCAAGACAGAGGAAGACGCCCTGCCTGCCGGACCGGTCTATCGAAGAAAGAGATCATTGAGCCGGTGCCAGGTGGATTGGAATCCTTTGATAGATGGTTAGGACAAAATACCCTAATCATATTTTAAACATAAGCCATTTTCAACTTGTCATCATTCTATAATGCTTTCTATCAACATTTTTTCGGCCAGAATATTTTTATTAAAGATACAACTAATTTGAAAAATCCAAAAATAAAATAATTGTATATTAATCATTTTCAGTAATTTTGTTCATATTAAATTTAATTTGAATTCTTTGGCAAAATAAATTTTATTTAGTTTTTCAATATAAGCTAGTAATAGAATTATAAAAAATATATAGTAACCAAATCTAATCTTGAATTCGTACAAGTAATAAGCTCAATCTGTAAGTTTACATATTGATTTAACATTAAACAAATATTTTATTTTCAAATAGAAGGCAAATTTTAATAATACCTTTCATAATAAAGCCATGAAATATCTTGATAAGACGTACATTTCATTCACCCTTTTGCTCGTAATCCGTGATTACCGATATATAATCCAATTCAGGGTGACAACTAAAAATTTGAAATGCATCTGGTTTTAATTTTTTTAGAAAAAAATCAGACACCTAAAATTCGGTAGAACATCCCTATCTGTGAGGGTTAGCGAAGATCAGTTTGGGGCATCATGGGGTTGTTATAGTAATTGCATCTCTTTTGGAGTTACTCTATTCTATAGGGTATCCATATTTTCTAATACAGACTTTTTTACTCAACTTTTTAAATATTTGGCATTACTTGAAAAATATTTTATTTACCATTATACTAATTAAACTTCTCATTATTTTAGGGCTTCAGTGTTCTTTAAAAAAAAAAAAAATTGGATCTAAATATTTGCGAGCCGATCTCAAAATAGACTTTATACTTTATTTTTTGAAGCTATCAATTTTCATTTTGTGGTTGCTCCATTAACATCGAGATTTTGTTTGAAGATCGATATACATGATTATACAAATATATACTGTGGTTAATATTTTAAATATATAATTTACAAAATCACTAAATCGCTTGCAAATTCAATAGAGTCCAATCAATAGGTCAAGCGTAAGGTACAAACTTAGAATATACTGCTATAGGGGCGTTTGAAAACTCTTTTATGAGCTTAGAATCACTTTTCTTTCAACAAAAAGTGATTTTAAAGTGTTGTAAATTTTAAAAATTGATTGTTAAAATCAGTTTTAAGTTGATTTTCATATCAACCTAATGTCTTCTTCAAATCGATTAAAAATAATTATAAATTTTTTTAAATAATAAATTGATGAAAAAAATATGCAGCAACAGTCCACCTTCTAAATCTTTTATCAAAATTACTTATATTTTGAAATACCGTTAATTTTTAATTTTCATATAAAATTAATTTAAATATTTTTTTCAAAAAGACAATCAATTACCAACACAGTGTGAGACAGGCAACAATCTAAGGAATCTAGGCTTTTAGATTCTCTCACATAACAGTCATGTCCTACTAATTGGCTTCTTTTCTTTCCGCTATTCAGTGAAACGCACGAAGTTTTCTCTCAGTTCCGGTTTTAAATTACTCGACCCCCGGCCGGGCCGGTTTGCGTTTATTTCAGATTTTATTTTCTTTATTACTTTAACAATTAAAGTTTAAAATATTGGAGACTCAAAGTTTGGATAATTTTGAAGTTCTATCTCGTAGAAAAGAAAGAGCTAGTAATAATATTAGATTAAATAATATTTTAAGGAAGTAATACATTTTTCTTCAAAACTATTGCCTTTATATTACTTTAAAACATATTTTAATTGCTAATATTTCTCACCTTCGATGCACAAATTGAATATATAATCATTTTTTATAAATAAATTATCATATAAAATAAAATTAAAGTAATATATTAAATATAATATAAAATACCGTGGTTGTTTTGTGACATTCTTTAATTCATGTGAACAACTACAAATATTTTAATTAATTATAAAAAATAAATCAACACAAATATTTAAATAACACACTATTTATAAATGATGATGATAATAACAATCTTATTTAAAAAAATAATTTTTTTGGTCTTAATTAAATAACCTCATATTGCTTATTAAAATAATTAATTGGTTAATTTGAAATAAATTGAATGGAGAATTTCTGAGAATTAGAAATTATCCATCATTAATGTGGTGATGAATAAAGGTTTTATTAAATACATTACATCATAAAATTAAAAAATTAAAAATGACAATATCTTGGTTAAATATACAAAAGATATACACTATAATTACAAGATATATATTTCTAATTATCATGATTTTGTATATTTATATTCCTAACACTCCCCACAAGAGAAGCGCGAGATTGGGTCTTACGCAGAACTTGAAACGAAGAAACTTGAAGGCCGGGTGAGGTAGACTTTAGGTGAAGATATCCGCATGTGAAGGGATGAATTTGGTATATAACTTGCCTGAAGTGACCAACTCCCGAATGAAATGAACATTAAGATCGAAGTGCTTTACCTGCTTATGCGCTACAAGATTTTGACTAAGGAAGATAGCGCTCTTATTATCCCAAAGCAAGACAAGAGGCGAGATAAAATATTTTAATTTTATTTTATTAATTTGAATATAGGGTATAGTCAAGAATGAAGAATAACAATAATAACAATATTATAATTTTTTTTAAATATACATAAGGGCATATTTGTTATTTATATTATATTTAAATTTATTCAAAAAATTAAAATGGTGTGAATAGTAATTTCTATGGTGTTTTTAGAAATACTCTTATTAGAACCACATGATTGTGACCAGATAAAACACGTGCCCACAAAAGTAGAGGGATCAATAAATATTTGCTAAATTTGATCTCTTCTAATATGTAACGCATTTCCGCCCTATTGGATAGCCAATATGTTTTTCTGAGCATTCACAATTGCGGTCTTGTCGGTGTGTCCTTACTTTCCTTTGAGCA
Organism: Caryopteris x clandonensis; assembly: GCA_028749325.2. Classification (NCBI taxonomy): domain Eukaryota; kingdom Viridiplantae; phylum Streptophyta; class Magnoliopsida; order Lamiales; family Lamiaceae; genus Caryopteris; species Caryopteris x clandonensis. The sequence goes on along the minus strand of JAPYKT020000033.1, from coordinate 506,717 downwards.
CCGATCATATATTTTACTGTAACTGATATTATAGTTACACCAACATAATATTTACAAATAGAATTATATTATCAATAAACACATCATCGGCTCCTTGTCCAAAATCGGTGGAGTCGAAATGGATAACGCTGCCGTTGAATCCAATGAAACTGCAGGGAAGCCCATAAGATGCCGAGGTAAATTACTACCCTTACTTCTCTAATTAAGGGAGGGGGGGGGGGGGGAACAAAGAATTATTGCTTCGCATATGTATATGCTAGTACAGAGCGATTATGTTAAGTGTGTGTGTGTATGTGCTGTCACTGGTGGTGGCGGCGTGCAGCGGCGGTGGCCAGGAAAGCTGGGGAGCCTCTGGTTATGGAGGAAGTGATTGTGGACCCTCCTAAATCTGGAGAAGTTCGTATCAGAATCATATGCACTTCTCTCTGTTACAGTGATGTCACTTTCTTGAAATTAAAAGTATGAAACCATTGTCTAATCTGAAAGTTCAGTACGTATTTTGTGTGTGTGTGTGTGTGTTTTAATCCTCTTAAACTTTTTTCCCACCTTCTGAAGGATCCTCCAGCATGTTATCCAAGAATTCTGGGACATGAAGCTGTCGGGTAATTTTCACTTCATTTTCATTTTGTACTTACGAAGCTCTCTCTCCCCCTCTCTCTCTCTCTCTCTCTCTCTCTCTCTCTCTCTCTCTCTCTCTCTCTCTCTCTCTCTCTCTCTCTCTCTCTCTCTCTCTCACTTTTTTAATATGTTTACTTTTGGGTCCCAAAATTATTGAAGCATTAGTTCCCTGTTATATTGAAGAAAGGTGATTTGTTTATTTGTTTGTTTGAATTTAAAGAGTTGTGGAGAGCGTTGGCAATGGTGTTACTGAACTTGTTGAAGGCGATACTGTCGTTCCAATATTTATGCCGGATTGCGGGGAGTGTACAGATTGCACATCCAAGAAAAGCAACCTCTGTTCTAAATTCCCATTCAATGTGTCTCCATGGATGCATGATGGATCTAGCAGATTTACGGACCTTAAGGGCGAGCTTTTATACCACTTCTTATTTGTGTCTAGTTTCGCAGAGTACACAGTTGTACATGGTGCTAATGTAACCAAAATTGATCCCGCTATCCCTCCGAACAGGGCTTGCCTCCTAAGTTGTGGAGCATCAACAGGTATGGGATCCTCTGATGCTTGCATATTATTACTTCTCTAACTTTGCTAAAAATATAGAAGTCGTGCTCTAGATTTATCCCGATTCCCCTGTTTATGCTTATTAGTCTTTTTGGTTGTGTCTCTTTGTGCCTCATGTCCGGCTGCTTGGTGGTATTGGGGATAATGAAATACTAGAGCATATAAGTTCTAGTTGTTTAAGATATGGCAAGATGGGGTATTACCATTTTAACATTTACAAAGACTAAGATATCATGTTTGTAAAATATAACATACACAAAGTTCTATCTTTCCTCCATGCTGGCGAAGACATTTCTTGAGCATGTGAAGCTTGAGATAACTCGAGAATTCCACCATCTCGAGTTATAACATTTACAAAGACTAAGATATCATTTTTGTATTTTTCAGGCATAGGAGCTGCCTGGAGGTCTGCGAATGTTGAAGCAGGATCTACAGTTGCCATCTTTGGTCTGGGATCAATCGGATTGGCAGTAAGAAGTTTTCATACTCTCTTAGTTCTTTTTCCGCATCATATGGCATAAAACTAGAGTTTCTTTGAAGGTTGCAGAGGGGGCAAGATTATGTGGCGCCACTAAAATCATTGGCGTTGACGTGAACCCCAACAAGTTTGAAATAAGTAAGCTCATACTAGTTCTTCTCTAGATTGGAATGAGAAGGGTCTGTACTCATTTTTCAGACAATGAATCTAGTTATGATGCTTGAACAGACAATTTAAATAGCTGCTAGTATTCTATAACTTTGAAACATCCCATGGTCGTCTTTTCATCAACTAGTTTTTGGTAAAATAGATAATTTACTATGTGAAAATTCTTTCATCAAGAATTTGTCTGTAGATCAAATTCTTTGATTACACCTAAAATTATAATTTGCCACATCTAGGTAAAGCATTTGGGGTAACTGATTTTGTTGACTCGACAAGCTGTGGTGAAAAGCATGTAACCGAGGTAGTTTGTTTATCCAATGTTTTCTCATTTCTGTTTTTAGTTTTAGCCAGAAACTGATAGGCTTAAATGAATCTTCGAGCCAGGTAAGTTTTATATTTGAGGTCATGCTTTATAATGAATCTCCTCGGTCCTGCATTCTGTTTTCAGATCATAAATGAGATGACTGGTGGAGGAGCAGACTACTGCTTCGAATGCGTTGGGAAGGCATCCCTGGTTGAAGAAGCTTATGCTTGTTGCCGAAAGGTTTTTACTTTTATTTGTCATAGACTCTTCACTAATTTTGCTTATTTATCAAATTCATACGGAAGTCCTTTCCAGTTTCACTTTCGTACATCTGATCTCGTGCTACCTATTGATAGGGATGGGGTAAGACAGTCGTGCTTGGGGTGGATAAACCTGGGGCGCGGCTGACGTTCAGCTCTTTTGACATTCTTCATTCGGGAAGAACTGTCATGGGGTCCTTGTTTGGAGGTCTCAAACCAAAAACTGACATTCCAATCCTTGTTAAACGATACATGGACAAGGTAGTTCAAAGTCTGACCTTTCTGTTTGTCCTGATCCCTCTCTCTCACTTTCTCGTCACGTTTCGTGCAGAGTTTGAGCAGTGTGTTTAATATGCATGTTTGTGCAGGAACTGGAGCTTGATAAGTTTGTGACACATGAGGTTGGTTTTGAAGACATTAACAGAGCTTTCGATTTGCTGATACAAGGAAAGAGCCTCAGATGTGTGATTTGGATGGACAAATGATTCATGGTTTGTAATACTCTTCACATTGACATCTTAAATATGAAATGAATGTAAAATAGCAATATTCAAGACTGTTTACCTACAGTCAAGGGAAGCTTGGAACATCTCAAAGAAATTTATGGTGTTTTTTCGTAGCACTCACCAATCAGAGGGATCTTATTAGGGTTGGCCCCAGTGGTTTTGGGCTAATTGGTTTTCAGACTATCGGTCACTCTCGACACGGGTAGCCAATAATGTGAATTTAATTCTAATTTTGTAGCGGTGGTTTTGGGCTAATCGGTTTTTAGACTATAGGTCACTTTCAACGGGTAGTCAATAATGTGAATTTAATTTTTATTTTATAGGGGTGGTTTTGGGCTAATCGGTTTTCAGAGTATAGGTCACTTTCGACGGTTAGTCAATAATGTGAATATAATTCTAATTCTGTAGTGGTGGTTTTGGGCTTATCGATTTTCAGACTATAGGTCATGACGGATAGCAAATAATGTGAATTTAATTCTAATTTTGTAGGGGTGGTTTTGGGCTAATCAGTTTTCAGACTATAGGTCACTTTTGACGGGTAGCCAATAATGTGAATTTAATTTTGTACAAGTGGTTCTGGGCTAATCGATTTTCAGACTATAGCTCACTTTCGATTGGTCAACAAGTCATAATTGAATTGTGATTTAGAATGATCAAATTATATATTTAAATTTTAAGTTTTATATGATAATGCATATTTAATATTTACAATATTTATCTTGAATATATATATATATATATATATATATATGTCAAAATAGTAAGCAATTTATTTTTTCCGTCCAAACTTCTTGCTAAAAAAGAAAATTGAAAAAAATTAAATATATAATAAATAGAAGATAAAATATGAAAATAAAAAAGTCAATACAAAACTTGAAAATTAGAAAATTATTGAGAGATAATTTATCGTAATCTTACTTTTTTAGTGAACTAGTAAGTTCTTCCGTGCGATGCACAGACATATTATTATAATATAATATTATTAAATTTAAGATATATATAACATTAATGTTTTTTTAAAATATATAATTATGTTCAATAATTTGTATATGTGGAATGATTATGATAAAGATATAAATATTATATATAAAATCATATATATATATAATGAGTATAATGGAATAAATTTACTTAAGGAAATAAGAGAATTAGATTTTTTTATTTTTTTTAATTTGCAATTTTAAAATCAAAAGAAAATAATAATATTTACATCAATTAAAAGTAATAAACCAATCCATATACTATTTAAAAGTTGCATATGAGCAAAATCATACAATATTATCAAATCATTTAGCACATATGAACAATAGATTATCAACTAAACATTTTTTCTATAAAATCTCTCTCTCTCTCTCTCTATATATATATATAATTATAAATAATATTATCGATTTAATATCGTTCAAATTTCTTAATTTTTGATATTATATAGCCCCAAATATAATATATATATCATATTGTCTTAAAATATCTAACTAAAATTATGTTAAAATAAATAAATATAATAGCTATTAGTAGAAAGAAAATGATCGAAAAAATTAGTTTGTATATTTATTATTATATATATATATTTATAGAAATACACAATAATAATTAATGGTTGGATTTATTAACACAACTTTATTATACTTTAATAATTAAAAATATATTATCAGTAATTTATTTACTTATTTCAGCAAATTTAATCTAATGCATTTCTGATATTAAAATAAAAAACGTAAAATTACTAAAATAATATATTTATGATGGTCCAAATTTTATTTATAAAGGCACAGCTGACAGCCCAATTGAAAGGCTTAAATTAGATAATTAATTTACAGCTCAATAGAAAGACTTAAATTAGACAATTAATTTTCTCCCATTGAAATGTAAAATAAGCCCCTCTTCAGAAAAATATGAATTGTATAATAACAATGCAGAAATATCTAGATTCCTTCTACGTCTCTCTCTCTCTCTCTCCAGCTACCAACGCACAACAAGCCACCCATCTCTCTCTCTCTCTCTCCAGCTACCAACGCACAACAAGCCACCCATCTCTCTCTCTCTCTCTCTCTCTCTCTCTCTCTCTCTCGCTCTCTCTCCAGCTACCAACGCACAACAAGCCACCCATCTCTCTCTCTCTCCAGCTACCAACGCACAACAAGCCACCCATCTCTCTCTCTCCAGCTACCAACGCACAACAGTCGACCCATTTTCATTTGCGGACACATAAAAAATGACTCTCTCTCTCTCCCTCTCTCTCTCTCTCTCTCTCTCTTCGACTACCAAGACAAAGGAGTCTACTCATTTTCATCAATTTGTATACATAGAAAAAATTCTCTACCAACCTCAAATTACCTATTCAATTAATTTATTTAAAACTCTCAAATCAACGACATAGAAACAATACCCATCTTTATTTTCCAATGTAAGTAGAAAATTCTTCTATGTACTAAAGTAGATCTTTTATCTTATATATGAATATGTATATATGTAGACATTTCACATTTTGAGAATTCTTGTTTTTGTTATATTTTTTCGCTTGAACCCAAACAATAGATTGAGTTATGTTCTGGAATTTCTATAGAAATGCACATATCAGTCATCAATAAAGCTGGATTTATTCAATTGGACATATATTTACCACCGACTCTATTTTTCGATATAAGTTATATATATAAAATTTCATTTTAAAAATAAAAAAGTTTCAATTATATTTTATGTTCTCTAAAGAAAATTGTTGTGTGGATATAATAAAATTAGCCCAAAAAAAACACAAAGTGGCTTTTTTTTTTCGAAATTGTTTAGTGCAAACTATAATTTATAATTTCGCATGAAATATAATAAAAGACAAAATAAAAAAACTGTATTAATCGACTAAAATTACAATTAAACCGAAATATTTAGTATAAAGTATTGCATGCAATTAAATTCAAGGTTTGAGTAAATAAATTATTTGTGCATTTGTCGAATTACAGTTGATGTACACCCTCTATTATTTATGAAATTCAATCATTCTTTATAGATTATGCAGTTACATATTGGCAATAAATACCTGTTATCAGGTAAAAAGTTATTCGAAAGGCTATAATGAAGATAAGTTCCAGAATCTCAATTAAATAATGTTATTACTGTAATTGAGTATGTTGTTTTCAATTCAGTATATTCATAACACAAATACAATTATGTATGCATAACTATACGAATAACATTAAATAATTAGATGAAATAATATTACAATTAGAAAAAAAAAGCACAAATAGGCAGACCTCGCCAAATAAATTATGACTTCCTGCTTTTATTATACAAATAAAAGAATTACACTAAAATTTAATGAAAGGATAGATAACACATTTTAAGCTTATGTTTCTTGAACTTTTGTTGCCAAATGATGTTGATGTAGTTATCCTCTTCATCTTTCTTGATCTGCCATTGTTTTATATGCATAGAGTGTAATCTCTCAGACTTTCAGAATTCAATTTTATTCTCTTCTAGACATATGTTTATTAAGGTGACTGATGCATAAACATCTATATGTAATGAATCTTAGATGCAGTAATCATATTCCTTTCCTATCAAATATAATACTAATTTATATATATATTCAGTATAGATTTAAGTGATATTCTATAAGTCGTATACTTTATACATATATTATTCTTTGTATAATAAATCTTAATGAATATGCATCAATATGTTTCATTTCCTATCACATATAAATGGATATGTATTGATTTGATTTGTTCCCTATCATGTATAACATATCAATGGATATGCATCGATAGCTATGGAAGAATTGTCTCAACATAATCATCCCATAGCATGCATGTGAGTCTTCTTTGCCTTAAAAATAACATCAAGGACAATAATATTAGTGTATTGTTTTACCGTAAATAAATAAATACTCACTCCAAATCTTCTAAGTGAATGTCCATTACCTATTTTTCACTTTCAGTAACATGAGGAGCTTGCTTACCGACTACATTTCCATTATATTTAAATACAAAATAAAATATAATTACACCAAATTTCCGAATAAATTTATAATTATTATATAATATAAAATTGAAGAATACTTACCAAATAGTTGTGTATCTACTTGTGGGTCAAGACTTAATGTCTCATTGTATGACTTAAATACATAAAGATCCTCGGGAAAAGTATCATCTATAAGGAGATCCACTCTTATTTTTCGGTAAAAATTTATTTCGTATGAGTGCAATAAAGTTTTACACTTTGCATCATTAATAGAAGTAATAATTTAGAAATAATGTAGAGCTCCCCCTCCTTTAATCTTGCTTTCTATTTTTCAATATATTGCTTCTTGATCCGAAAAAATAAATAAAAAATTGTGTGTGTGTGTCTATATATATAACAATATACATGCAATACATATATATATATATATATATATTTAACTTAGACCTTACAATCCCTAAAAATACAATCATAGCTAATGATTTAATCTCTCCTTTCATAGGGGGTTATATCATAAGCTCGTATCAGCCGTAGCTTGACAGCCCACGACTTTTGTAACGGATTAACATCACAAACCAAACTATAGGTCATTACCATCTTTTCTTTCGAGAATTTGGAAAAAAAAAAAAAGAAAAACATATAAGCCTGAAAGATTATATATGAAACTGTAGCCACGGAATTGATAGATATTTTTTTGAACTATAAAGTTATATAAATAGAGTTGTGAAAATCATAAATGTTGGATTTATTAAAGAGTTGGATGTGTGTTGTATTTGAAGATAAAGTCAAATTATATATCGTATATTATAGAGTTGTGTTATATGTCGAGAACCAAATAGTTTTAAATTTCAAGCTAATTAAAATTAAAATATGAACTATTTGTAATTATTAGATCTACCCTCTTTTCTCTTTTTAATAATTAACTCTCTATTTTTGGACAATCCTAGGTTTGACATAGCACATGCAGCTTGGACCTTGCACCATGGCTTGCTAGAAAATCTCTATTGCAATGGACCTTGCACCATGGCTTGCTAGAAAATCTCTATTGGAAATTCAGGCATGATCAATCACAAAAATGATACAGCTGCATCCACTCAATCTTCCTGACATGTAAAGGTTGTTTAAATGCTAATCAAAATTTTATTGTAATTATATTGGACAAGATTGTGAAGCAAATATTATATTTGCAATCAAATATTTTAAATTATGATATTATTAATTTATTTTATAGCTAGATTCGTGAAATAAATATAGGATAGTTAAAAATTTGCATATGCGTGTATTTGAATTTATATTTCATATGTGTTTCATAAGCGTCCCAGAAAGATTTGGTCAATAATTCAAGATTTGCACATATTTCAGTTAAGATTAGACCCAAATAATTTTAATTTCAAGCTAACTAAAATTAAAATATTAATTATTAGTAATTATTGTATCTTTCTATTTTAGTAAAAAATGTGTAGGCAGGAAAATATATTGCTTACTATTTTGGCTGGTACTTCCCTTTTATATATATAGATATCGATAACCTATCTAAAATAGTTTAAACAATTCGAATCTTATCACAGATAAAAAAAATTACTAATATTTTGGATTTTGAAGATTATCACATATTGAGTTATGTTCTTTTAAGTGCTAATAATTACTACATATTTTCATTGTGTGATGTATGCTTTGTGATATACTTATTTATAAAAAAATTAATGTAAATACAAAATTTAAACCAAATATTTATATTTTTAAAAAATAAGAGAATTGTAAATAATCTAATAAAATTTTCTTATAAAAATTATTTAATATATTTTTGTATGTTGTTCAAATACAATACAAATAGTCTAATCCACTCTAAATACCGAAAACTCACTCAATAATCAATCAAAAAATAAAATACCCTTTTCAAATCTAAGATCTTATTTTAAATGTGCAACATGTATACCAATAGACCATAGAAAAATTATTAATTGGATAAAATTAAGAAATAAAGAAGTTATTTGAGCTTTAAATATTTGAAAAAATATTTCCAAAATAAAATATAAATAAAGAAATATTTGCATCAATGACAAGTTGCCACCTTTAATATTTTCATTTCTTTTTTTATATACATAAAATTGTAAAAATAAATATTTAAAGAATTAGAAAATATTTTTTTAGCAAGATTTGACTTTATAATTTACAGATTACAAATAATATTTACCATCTAATTTGACTCAAACTAACACAAGAAACAAATTATTAATCTTGCAGTGTGATTGGTGCATATTTGTTACATCTTTTGGGAGATTTTTGAGTATTTTTTTATGATCAATATTCCCTTAGTATATATGTTATCGAAGTAATTCTATTTTGTAAATAATTATATGTGAATGTTTCAATTATAAAGCAGGGGACTTATCTCATAAATGGCAGTACATCCTTACCAACCAACTTGACTTGAAGAAGCTTCTATGGCCCAAAAATCAAATTGAAGACCCATTTTTATTTTGCAACTGGGCCGGTCCACGAGATTAAATTGATATGGGCTTAGACTTTAGTTATGGGTTGTATTTGCAATACACAAGGCTCTTTTGCTTTTTAATATATATATATATATATATATATAGTTTAATTAGGGTTTTATTTATCAATCAATCTTCTTAGCTCTCGCTTCTCTCTCCTCAAATCGGACAGCTGCTCGGTTTTCTCTATTTTTTATTTTGTTGCATCATTGTAATATGAATTCTAACTAACTTCTTTTATTCCGGTGAAGATTAACGAAGCTTTAGCTAATTTATTTTTATGAGATCGAATTTGTTCGTATATTTTATTTTATGCAAGCATATGCGATTCTTTGATCTTAGTGTTAGAATATCAGTCTTAATTTGGTTATCATACGTTAGAGTTTACTGGTTTTGAATCAGGTCTCTTTAGTTATTAATGCTTTGGCTCATTAAATCTGTAGAGCATCTCTCGGGTTGTCAGTCGATTAGGGAAATAATTGGTGAAACATCTTCCTTATTGTCGAGAAATTAAGGAGAGATAAGACTGCGTTAGAAGCGTATTCGGTGGTTATAACTGATTTGTTTGCATGAATTAGAGTCACTTTTGCATCGATGATTGAAATAGTTAGTTAGAGTGCAATTAATCGAAAACCAGAATGTTTTTCCTATTTGATACAAAATCCATTTTCTCGATTATAGCTATTCAATTACACTCTTGAATTATAAATATTTGTTACTGACTTTGAAATTAATTGACAGACCAAAAGATTAGAAAAATTCTCGCCAATCCTTTGGAAGACGATCTTATTTGCCACTATTCTATTTCAGTATGTGTATACCAACTGCGTGTCAGATTATTTTTTATGAAGAAACGACACCACCACAGTGCTCTGGAGAAATGGGCCAAAATTTTGTTCATACCAGTGTGACACACAAAACTTAATAAATATTATCTTCTAATGTTGGTGGCTCTATAATAATAATAAAAAGATGGTTGGGCTCACAGGATTAGTAAAAACTGAGGGAACAATCACCGCTCGGGGTGGTGATTATTTCTTGGTTGAAATTAAGTGTTGTTTTAGCAATGGATGAGAGCAACTGAGTTTGAGATTGATCTAATTAGACACACCAAATTTCTTTTTTCACTTGCTTTTTTATATAGCATTTTTTATATTTTATTTCATAAGTTTCACGGCATCTGTTGAAGGAATTGGACATGTGATGGACCTAAACGGTGAAATTTTTTGTCATTTGTTGTCTTCTTTTCCAGTTTTAGATGTTGTCAATATATTGTTCTTTGGTCGAAAATTTGATTAACTGGTCTTCCTATTTTTGTAAAATGAGTATAATTGTAGCTTATATTATATTTTTTTATTTAATGTTGAAAAATGAATTCCATAAATCTGGAAATGATAGTGGAAATGGGAGAAGTTGGTTATGACCTTGGAGAGCGAAAACTTTATTCATCTAGATCAAAGAAAAGAGAGAGAACTTTGCAGACAAAATATGGTTGATGTGAATTAGAAATTGTTTTTGAAGGGTATAGCGAATTTAAGAGTAGATGGATGTAGAAATGAATTTGGTGATTGTGTGTTTATAATCACCCTTGATTAAATATATATTTCTAATTGCGTTTCTTAAATAAAAAAGCAATCAATTATAACAATTGAGATACATGAATCGTGAGGTTAGAATGCACAAATGATATGTTCAGATGAACATAATTACAAGCAAAAGTGTGATATTTGACCTATACCTATGAAATAAGAATTAAGTAAGTTGTCCCTCTAGTTCTACTAAATTCATCTCATATGTCGTAGGGAAAATTTCAAAAATAACTTATGGGTGGTCCCATAATTATTTATTTATCTTATTAATTTTATAGTTTTGGCCATTTTTCAATTTAATTTCTTCAATTTATATATTTTTTTAGCCAAAATTTGAAATTCTTGTTGGATATTTGCACATGCACCACACATTACCGTGTTAAATAAGAATTTTCATTTTGGACATGTCCTTCGTAACAAACAATATGACACAGATACATCAAAATTGACCATAGATGCCACATATTAGCAAGAAAAATGTGAATCCCTAACGTGCCGTGATTATGCGGTGTACAAATGTAATTATCAGATATTTTTTTAATTTTGATTAAAAAATAACCAAATTCGAGTATTAAAAATAGAATAACTGATTTTGGAACAACTCACAAGTTAGAGGACTAATTTTGCAATTTCCCCCACATCGTATATACTCTTATCCTTACAAATCTATAGCCTACAAAATTGATTTATCATCATGTATTTGCATGATTAGAATGTTTCATGAACTATTACTTACATATTTTTACTCTCTTTAAATTTAGTTTAAGAAGTGAAGAAGTGACAAGGGGTTTGCATCGAATGTATTATACATGTATATGTGTGTAGATGTCGATTAACCTAAGGTATTATTAAATAGTTTAGTATTTTCAATAATGTTAGGATTTGTAAAATTATTATTGATCTGATGCCAAAAAATTAATTCTAAAACTTGATTGGAGATAAGATTGTGATTTTACATATTCTTAATTCTATTGTGTTGAGAATAGCTTACAAAAGTTAATTGATTTGAGTGCTTGAGATGATGAAATAAGTACTTGACTGAGGGGTGTTGATGGTGGGGGACTAATTAACGATGGTGAAATTAAAAAATTAAAAAAAGCAAGCTATTAGAACTTTGAACTAATCATGCCTCAAATTGAATAAACCATTTATGCGAATTAATAAAAATAAATCTAATCCTCTAATTATTTGAACTAAACAGACCAGTTCATCGGCAGTGGTCCACTTAACCTCTGTAGAAATTATAATGAATTAGTTATATAATGTCTGCTTTTGAACATACATGTTGGTGAAAAATTGAACCTTTGAAGGTAACTAGATTTCCAAATTGGATTCAAGAAAGTAAAGTAATAGGAACAGAAGGAATAAAAAAAATAAGATTTACTGGATAACTTAATTATAAAAGAAAAAGAAAGAACCTCAAGATTCCAATCTTATTTTTTTGTTGTTACCCAAGTGTGGGGCAAATTAAAAAAATAGTTCTGTAATTTATGGGTGGTCTTAATTCAGTCATTTATTTTATTAATAATTTTTGTTTGATATTTGCACATGTATCACACATTATCGTGTTAATTCAGTCATTTATTTTTGTCGCATTGTAAGTGACATGTGTATGTCCTCCGTAATAAATAATATAACATCAAACACATCATAATTGACCATAGAGACCACATATTAACGAGAAAAATGTAAATCTCTAATGTAATGTAATTATGTGGTGTATAAGTTTAATTATCGAAAAAAAATTTCATTTTGATTAAAAAATAATTAAATTCGATCAATTAAAAAGATAAATAACTAATTTCGGGACCACCCACAAATTAGAAGATTATTTTTCTCCATAATTTTTTTGTTAATTTGTTAATCATTGTAATGAAGAAGAAAAAAGACAAAGTAGATAGTTCGAATCTGGTAACCTTTAAAGAATATAGCTCAAAATATATTTTGAAACAGAAAATATAGATTTCTGATAGGGAATGAAAAATAAAGAAAACTGTTGAGATGGCCCTAACCGGTTCGCCCTTACTTCTTCCCGATTTCTCACATTAATCTCTTTTTCAGTTGTGTAAGAATTCTAAGACACTTTTCTTTGCAACCGAAAAATTGGTTTCAAGATTCTTTATTCTTCCCCTCCAGCAACCTTCTATGTCTTGAGCTATGTTCTTGGCATCCATGGATGTTCCTAGGAGGCCACGTTTGGTGAACCCGACCGCGTATAGCCCGTTTTCGCCTTTCCACCCATTTGGAAATGGACGTTTAGGGAGGCCATCTTTCTCAGAGAACATCTCATTTTCCTGTAGTATGAAAGAAAGAAATACCCAGCCAAACATGACCATTTTTTCAGTATGTAACTTAAAACTTTTCTCGTTATGATATTACCTAAAAAGTAGAAATGCAAATCTACCTTCAGCCAAGATGGTACGTTGCTTTTGAAACCAGTTGCTAGAATTATTGCATCAAAATTCTCTCTTCTTCCATCTGCAAATTCTACATGTTGGTGCCCTAGTTTCTTGATGCCAGGGAGCACCTGTTGTAAACACAAGTCAACCATTTTTATAATTTCAGCGAAATAATAGATAGATAAATAAAATAAACTTTAAAGAAAACGTACTTCTTATAATTTACTATAAGGAAACTTAGGAATCTTGATTTAGATCGACTTTGAAGATAACCATTTTCTTATAAGTTCACTCCAAAAAAGGCAGGACACAATTAAGTTATATCTGTTCGATAAAAAATAAACACTATGGTTTTGATTGATGGCGTGTGGTGCCGCCGTGTGTGTTATTTAAAAAAAATATTATTCTGTAACAAAGAATAAAAAAATAGAGGGTGGGAGAGAATATAGGACATGATCTAACAAAATAAACACTTAACCCTTTTATTGAGTTGCTTTTAAAGACCAACCCAAAGCAAGTAGTAAAAAAGAAAAGTTTAAATCCCAGTGGTTGTTTGGAAAAAACTGGAAGTTTTCTAATACTGGAAAACAGTAATGTTTTATAAAACAACAAAAAGAACACCTTGACGTCTCCACTTTTGATCTTGTCAAAGGTCCCAGCATCTAGCACTGGGGTCTTTCCGCACGCGTTCTTTAGCTCTAATGGGCCTAACTGAGGCCGCTTGAGCCCGAACCGGCCTGTATCACCAATGATCAGCCATGATAGTGCTAGTAAGAGGCGGTCGACGACGCGGATCGGAAACCACTTGAGCAACCACATAGCAAGCCCGAATGTTGATCTTCCCAGCATCTCTCTTGGTAGAATGTGAACCTAATCAAAATCCCCAAGCAACAGTCGAAAAAATGCAAAATAAGTTGCAAAGTAAAGAAAGAAAATTAAGATCACGTACGTAAAATGAATATAAAAAAGATTGGGGGGGGGGGGGGGGCTTAAAGGAAGTATAACAAGCTTCTGCAGAAATGAGGTTGATTTGTAAAACAAAATCTTGGGTTCTCATTTATTCCCATGCATGCACAATTATACACACATATATAACAATCTTTTAACAACTCTGGTTGGTTTAAAGCTCAGAGAAAATAATCTTACACACACTAAAAGGTGTAATATAATACGTACTGCATCTCTGACGACAAGGGAAGTTGTAGCATGATGAGTGCAGAGATCCAAACACACCTCCATGCCCGAGTTTCCACACCCAACCACAAGCACTTTCTTCCCTCTATAATCCTCTCCATTCCTATACCAACTACTATGCATTACAGCACCATCAAACTCCTCCATCCCTTCAATCGCCGGCACCACCTCCTCCGCATTCTCCCCCGTCGCCACTATCAGCCACGGGCACACAAACTCCACCCCCGCCGCCGTTGTCACCCTCCAAATCCCAGCACTCTGATCGAACTCCGCGCCCACGACGCTCTGATTAAAAACGGGCCGAATTTCGAATCTTTTCGCGTAGGCCTCCAGGTATAGGATGAACTGCTGTCGGGTGGGGTACGTCGGGTAGTCTTCATGGAATGCCATTATTGGGAGCTCGCAGAACTGTTTAGGCAGATGGAGTTTGAGGCGGTCGTAGGTTTTCAGCTGCCATAAAGATGCTAAGCAGTTGGACCTCTCCAGGATAAGAGATGGCACCCCTTTCTGCTTCGGGCAAACAGCCGTAGCCAGGCCCGACGGCCCGGCTCCAATGATGATTGGGCTAGGAACTGTTAAGTATCCCACATCGGTTGAAGTAAGTGTCTTGGGTAGGCTTATAAGCATAGGCAATCCTCTCGCTTATAATCTGATTTTAAGTGTTGAGTTAGGCCTTTATGCTCTATCAGAAAAATAGAATCCTAGATTATATGGATAAGTAGTAGATCAGTTAAAACAGTGCAGTGGAGCTTACAAAAAATTCAATGAGCGGAAATCGGGAAATTATGAAGCAGAAGCAATTAGGTTGGCAGAAAAATAGAATCCAGGAATAAACTAATTCTTTTCCACAAAACCAAAAGAATAAGGGATATTCGATAAGGCCAAATCTATAATTACTAAGTTAAAAAAAAATAATAATAATAATATAAATTTAAATAAATTAAATAAGTTACTAAATTCGTTATTCAACTTCCTAAATTGCAACCTCAGAGTCATTTTGTCCGCCAAAGCTAAATTATTTATTTTATGCTTGATAGTTTAAGCTAATGATATAGATTATGGTTCGATCCTCAAATAAATTAAAAGAAAATGTTGTAAACTTTGTCAAAATTACCATTTTATCCCTCACACATTTCACTCTTTTTAAAGTCTTCTAATCCTTGGTAAGATTACCATTATGCCCCTCATAACTATTCAGCTCAAAGATTCATCAAATTAAGTTTACAAAAATAGTCTTGTAACTTATGGGTGGTCCCAAAATTAGTCATTTAACTTATTAATTTTACAATTTGGGTCCTTTTTCTATTTAATTTCTTCAATTATCACATTTCTTTTAGCCGAAATTTAAAATTCTTGTTGGATATTTGCATATGCACCACACATTACGGTGTTAAATAAGAATTTTTTTATTTTTATGGCATAATAAGTGAAATGGACATGTCCTTCGTAATAAACAATATGATATCAAACATATCAAAATTGACCGTAGAGATCACATATTAGCAAGAAAAATGTGAATCCCTAATGTGACGTGATTATGCGGTATATAAGTGTAATTATCGGGCAATTTTTTTAAATTTTGATTAAAAAGGGATCAAATTCGAGCAATTAAATAAATAAAGAACTGATTTTCGGACTGCCCACGAGTTAGATGACTAATTTTGCAATTTCCCCCAAATTAACTTTACTTGTTTTAAATGCTTCAAAACTTAACAAATTTCCGTTTTACCTCCTCGAACTTATTTCGCACACTTTGTTACCTATGAACTTGGACAAAATGGTTACCTTTCCACACAAACACACATATTCTCAACCATTGCAAACTTATCAATTTACACGTAATGCCTATATCAATTTGCTTATCTTGATATTCCTTCCCAACGTAGAGAATTTTTTTATGACAAAGGAGATCGGGTTATTTGTTGGTTATAGTGATGAATCTAAAGGATATGTTTCTAGAAGCAAAAACAAAGAAACTTATTATTTTTTGGATGTTATATTATATGAAAAAACAGATTTGAAATCAGGAAGAAAATAAGAAGAAAAAAATTGTATATTGAAGAAATAATGAAGAAATTCCATGTGAGCAATTGCAAGCAAGTCCTAACTCCACTTGTAGTTAATCAATGAAAATCTAGAGTTAAATGGTCATGCTCCCAAAGTTGATGCAAAGATGTACAGAAGTTAAGTTGGCTCGTTGATCTACTTGACACATACAAGGCCATATATTGTGTACCCAGTTAGCCTGATATCAAAATTCATGCATCATCAGAGCAATCTTTCACTAGAACTCTTGGCATTAAATATATCAGAAAAAGAAAAATAAGATCGTTGGTAACACTAATATTGACTGGGCTGGATTTGAAGTCACATCAGGTTATGTGTACTGTTTGGGTTCAAAAACCATTTCTTGGCATAAAAAAGGCAAACGACAATGTCACTTTCATCAGCTCAAATTGAATATATTGCTTCAAGAGGTTCCATTAAAATTTTATTGGGCCGCTAAATCTTAGCCTCAACTCCACCTAGTCAATTTTGCAGTTTGTGCAGTTTGGCTTAGAAGAATCGTATCTGATTTTCAGCAAAAACAGGACACTCCCACTGCAAGTTATGGCGATAATATATCAACTATTGCACCAATTCTCTCTCTCTGGCAAGGGTTTTCTGAGTTGCAGTGCTTCCCATCCGCCTGAGGTTGCATCCTCGGAAGCTTTTAAGGTTTTTCCCTACATTTTCTTGCTGCAATCTGGTGAAGCACAAATATAATTTTGGGGATCCAAATTTCATAGTTTGTTCCATCCCTTTTCGAGGATCCAAAAATTATGAATATGTGTGCTAATTTTGCATCAAGAAGCAGCACAATTTGGACTTAATGTTAAACCATTAAGTTTTAAGCCTAATTACTAGGATAAAATTTCTTGGATGCGTCATTTAGTCGTGGTATGGTTTGGGATCTCTCTGATAGCGCATAAGACTAAGTACATAGTAGATGAAATTGATGGACAAAGAAGACGACGATAAGTAAACGATGTTTTCGGAGAAGATGATGTTCTAGGCGTTGGAGGGTCACTGATAAACAATGATGGAGGCAAGTATGTATCAATATAAACAATGTTATCGGCGTTGAAGGGTCACTGATAGAAAAACGTATGTGTTAAGAGCAAAAGATAAAAGAGGCAAATTTGAAATTCAGAGAGATTAATAATTTTACAGATACGAAAGTAATAAATTTCAAAAGCAAAAAGTAATACATTTATGATTAAATAGTATTACGTGTCAACACATAAATAATATTACGTTTCAATACATAGAGTAATACTTTTACAGTTAAAAAATAATTAAAAAATATTACATACCTAGAGAAAATCCCAAAATCTCTTGGGTGCAAGCAACGCGCGTTCTAAAGGCAAGCTAAATGTGTGCTAGACGGAAAAAAGTATTTTAGTTTGGCGTGATACTTGAGTTCCACCTTCAAAAAAATATTAGTGGATCCAATCCATAATCCGGATTCGTGCAACTGATTCATATGAGACTTACTCTTTTTTTATAATAACCCATAACTTTTGATTTTGTCCAATTTATGGCTGATTTTTTCAGAATTTAAAAAACTATTGGGAAATGATGATGTGGCACTCAAAATTTTCCTTGTTACTTAAGAAGTGCAACTGCCAAGTCAACAATTTCTTATGAGTTTTAAGAGTTTCAGTGAAATCAGACATAAATTGAATAAAATTAAAAGTTAGAGAATCTTATCGAAAATTAAAAGTTCGAGGATATTACAAAAGATAATGGACAGAAACTAAATTTTTTTTTATGTTAAATAAGATCTTATATTTTGGTACATATTATTTTTGCTTTTGCAAGATTGATAATTAGTATTAAATGAAAAGTTTATCATTTAATTTATTTAGGTTTAATTATTAATTAAAATTGATGTGAGTAACAAAAAAATATGTAATAATAATCATATTCAAAATTACAAAAAAAAAAAAAGTAATTATTTTGGGTAGATTATTTATATTCAAATATGCTTTTTATTTTATTTCATGTTTTATTTTTTATTTTAAAATATTTAATACACTATATATATTAATTAATAATGTCGTTATATATCAATATCATAACCCAAAATAATAAACAAGATTTCATCCCGCTGGAAAGGCTGTGAGGGATGTGAGGTGATCGAATGTTAGGTTTCTAAGGTTTTGGGTGTAATGCTAATTGTGCTTATAAGGCGGCGACTTGAAAGCCAATTTATTTTTACTTAATACAATCTGCTCACTTAAGTGATAAAAAGAAAATTCAAAGACTATATCATCTTTATTAATATTAAAAAGAAATAACTAAAATAATTTGAAATATTAAAAAGAAAATTCTTCTTCAGTCTAATTCTCTCTCTTTCTTTTTCCTGTCAAGAAAACCATAAAGATTGATCAACGACGGAACAGAATTATCAAGAAAAAATCAAATTCTGATATGAGGAAGTCATAATGTAATCTTTGTGATTCCTTGTGGTGCATAAATTACTTTTCAGGGCTTGAAATTTGGTTGCTTCAATAATTTTCTGTCAGCCGATCGACGCGACCGAGACTCCATCAAAATCATGTTCAAGAATTTGTGCTAATATTTTTTAAATTCTACCTTACTAAATTTTAAAATAAACACTAAATTTATTCTATTTTTTGTAAAGTACTCCTTCAATTCAGTACAAACATACCCTAAAATTTAATTCAATTAGTTACTTTTCCCAATTAAAATTTTATTTCTTTCAATTTCGACTTTGATAATTTTCAATTGGGTTCTAAATTTGTTTTCAACTTCCAAAACTGCAACTACGCCACAATTATATGTTTCCACTACAAAAGTTATTGGGTAATTTTTCCTCCAAAAATTAATTTGTATGGAGAAATTGCAAAATTAGTTCTCTAACTTGTGGGCGGATTCAAAATCAATCTTTTATTTTTTTAATTGCTCAAGTTTGATCATCTTTTAATCAAAATTAAAAAAATTATTCGATAATTACACTTATACACCGCATAATTACGTCACATTAGAAATTCACGTTTTTGTTGCTAATATGTGGCCTCTATGATCAATTTTGATGCGTCTGATGTTATATTGTTTATTGCATAGAACATATTCATTTCACTTATTATGCAATAAAACTGAAACCCTTATTTAACACAATAATATGTAGTGCATGTGCAATATCCAATGAAAATTTCAAATTTCGGTAAAAAAATACGTAAATTGAAGAAATTAAATGAAAAAAAAAACCAAAATTGTAAAATTAATAAAATAAAAAACTAATTTTGAAATGACCCATAAATTCTAAAACTATTTTTATATTTTTCCCCTAACTTATATTGTTGTTTAAAAGTTTCTAAAGTACTCCCGAGAGATTACTATTTTGTTCTTCAAGCACACTTCACTTGTTTTAAAGTCTCTGGATCCATGATAAAATTACCATTATGCCCTCAAATCTATTCTTCTCAAAGAACTATAAGATTAGTTTAACATGTTTTCAATACTTAGCAAACTTACCATTTTGCACACCTCGAACTTATTTCACTCATTTTGAAGCCTCCGAGCATGGGCAAGTTGGTAAGCTTTTCACACACACACACACACACAAGATTGGACCAATGCCAAATTATAATTTATACCTAATGTCTATATTAACCTTCTTAATGCTCCAGAAACATGCAGGGCCTCATTCAATACTTTTAACTTATTTATTACGATACAAAGTCAATTCCGATTTACTAAGACATTGTTTTACTGTTGTAGAATTCAAGAAAGTAGGAGGTCCTTATCGCATGACACTACTGAAGTTACAAGGATCACAAAGCCTACGATTTGTGCATTATGAGGGTGGCTAATATTCATTATTTAGTTAGGTATTTATATTATTATATTGGTCTGTAAAAATGTGTTGTGCTAAACACACCATCAAATGTTCTTTATATATCATTTTTATACTATAAATTTAAAAATTATTTTATCTTGATTTTTTACCCACAAAATAATATTTCACTTTTATCCTTAAAAATATAAAAAACTCATTCCACAATTAATAAAACAAAAGAAAATAATAGCAACATACCCACAAACACACAATTCCTCAAAAGGGTTTTTTCTTCAAATTTCTCTAAATCCAAACAGAAGCATATAGTTTCTAATTTATACAGCAGGGCCTTCAACTTTTACCAATTCTTCTCCTCATATACGCCCAAAAGCTGAGCTCCTTTTAAGTTTCTCTTGAAGATTTCTTTTTTCATGGTGTAGTTTGCATTGATGATCCATGAAGTTACTTTTTCGGATTTTTGGGACACCAGCTTATGGTTAGAAGATCTTTTTTTTTTTTTCCCAATTTTTACAAATTTCCTCCACGGATAAAACTGTTTACTTGAAATAATTTAGATTTTATTCCTATAAATTATTTATTATTTCGGGAAATTTTTACTTGTAGATTAAAATGAGAGCAACTTAATTATTTTATATATGAATTTCTTTCTCTAAGTGTAAAGAATATTTGCAACTTTGGGTTTACATTCACTAGTTCTTAGATGTTGTTCAGTCATTCTGTGCTATATGAAATTTCTAGTTCGTCCAATTTGGCGAGAAAAGGGAAAAAAAAAAAAACTCTATATTAAAAAGTCTTCCCCAACTTCAATATATTATGTATATACAAGACTAGTTTGTCTTGTAAAAATGATGACAAATAGGTCTAGCTCCGATGATGATGGGGTTCAGAACCCATACGCAGCGTTTGGAGCCTTTGAGATTGATATTGAAATAGGGGTCGTGAACAGTTCTGCCTTCGATTTCTCTCAAGTAATTAACCATAATAACTTAGTTTATCACCTTGGCGATCAAGATCCTGCAATTGCTCAAGAAATATAGCTAGTTAGCTGAAAACCTGAAACTGAAACTGTGTAGTGAAGTAATGCAACACACCTTCTATATAATGGATTCACAAATCCTACGTACAATGAGGCAAAATAGGGTCTTGATGCAGAAAAATAGAATCAGGAATTATAGGATAAGGATTTCGGTTTAGAACATTGCAGTGAAGTGAGGACCTGCGCAAACACAGTTTCGTTAAAAGAGATTCAAGATAAACACAACGAGCAAAAATCGGAAAATATAGAGCCAAAACAATTTGTTCTTGATGCAGAAAAATAGAATCCAAGAATTATAGGGATATTGAGTTGAAACTAATTCTTATCCACGAACAAAGAATTGGTTCTTTGGATCCAATAGGTACATACTGGGAATAAGGGTTATATATAGTTACTGTAATGAGTGTATGAGCTATTAAAAAAGGATTGAATACTCATGTCTAATTAATTTGACTTAATTAGTGCAACTGATATTCAATTAATTTGATTGCATGCGATACTAACTAGTAATTGTAATGACTTTCCAAAATGTCCTGCAATATTATATATTTACGCACGAGGTAAAAACTATGCATGCATCCCCAAACGCATCAAAAATGTTAAAATATTGTATCCTATGTTATAAAAATAAAAATAAATAAATTAACTATTAGAACATTTAAAATTATTGGTTTCTGTAAAAGTAAAATAAAATATGAAATTTAAATAATATTGGATTAGTTATTGATTTAATTATTTATGAATCATTTTAGGAATTATGCTTATCTATTCCGCTGCTTAGTAGATTTTTAATTGTGCTGAAAATTGTTTAATTAGTGGCATGACTAGGTTGATTTAATTATGAACTTATTTTAGAGTGAATACTATTTTATTTATTTATCCGTATGGATTAGTTATTGATTTAATTATTTATGAATCATTTTAGGAATTATGCTTATTTATTCCGCTGCTTAGTAGATTTTTAATTGTGCTGAAATTTGTTTAATTAGTGGCATGACTAGGTTGATTTTAATTATGAACTTATTTTAGAGTGAATACTATTTTATTTATTTATCCGTATGGATTAGTTATTGATTTAATTATTTATGAATCATTTTAGGAATTATGCTTATTTATTCCGCTGCTTAGTAGATTTTTAATTGTGCTGAAAATTGTTTAATTAGTGGCATGACTAGGTTGATTTTAATTACGAACTTATTTCAGAGTGAATACTATTTTATTTATTTATCCGTATGGATTAGTTATTGATTTAATTATTTATGAATCGTTTTAGGAATTATGCTTATTTATTCCGCTACTTAGTAGATTTTTAATTGTACTGGAAAATTTTTAATTAGCGGCATGACTAGGTTGATTTTAATTACAAACTCATTTTAGAATGAATACTATTTTAATTATTTATCCGTATGGATTAAATTGTTTGTTGGGTTAATGGGCATGAGAAATCAATTTCTTGTTATTTAGGTCTTTATGCTAGTACTTATTATTTGACTTAATTAGTGCAACTGATATTCAATTAATTTGATTGCATGCAATACTTAATTAGTATTTGTAATGACTTTCCAAAATGTCCTGCAATATAAGTAGAAAATTTTGTATTGTACTAAATAGATCTTTTATCTTATATATGAATATGCACAGTTGTAGACATTTCACACTTTGAGAATCCTTGTTTTTGTTATATTTTTCTGCTTCAAGTTACCAAACGATAGATTGAGTTGTGTTTTGGAATTTCTATAGAAATGTACATATCAGTCATCAATAAAGCTGGATTTATTCAATTGGACATATATTTACCACCGACTCTATTTTCTGATTTAAGTTATATATATAAAATTTCATTTTAAAAATAAAAAAGTTTCAATTATATTTTATGTTCTCTAAAGAAAATTGTTGCGTGGATATAATAAAATTAGCCCAACAAAACATAAAGTGGCTTTTTTTTGGGAATTGTTTAGTGCGATCTATAATTTATAATTTTTGCGTGAAATATAATAATAGACTAAGTAAAAAAAACTGTATTAATCGACTAAAATTACAATTAAACTGAAATATTTAGTATAAAGTATTGCATGCAATTAAATTCAAGGTTTGAGTAAATAAATTATTTATGCATTTGTCGAATTACAGTTGATGTATATCCTATATTATTTATGAAATTGAATCATTCTTTATAGATTATGCAGTTACATGTCGGCAATAAATACATGATATCAGCTACAAAGTTACTCGAAAAGCAACAATGAAGATAAGTTCCAGAATCTCAATTAAATAATGTTTTCAATTATTATATTCATAACACAAATACAATTATGTATGCATAACTATATGAATAACATTAAATAATTAGATGAAATAATATTATAATTAAAAAAAATAGCACAAATAGGCAGACCTCGCCAAATAAATTATGACTTTATGCTTTTATTATACAAATAAAAGAATTACACTAAAATTTAATGAAAGGATAGATAACACATTTTAAGCTTATGTTTCTTGAACTTTTGTTGCCAAATGGTGTTGATGTAGTTATCTTCTTCATCTTTCTTGATCTGCCACTGTTTTGGATGCATAGAGTGTAATCTCTCAGACTTTCAGAATTCAATTTTATTCTCTTCCAGATATATGTTTATTAAGGTGACTGATGCATAAACATCTATATGTAATGAATCTTAGATGCAGTAATCATATTCGTTTCCTATAAAATATAATACTAATTTATCTATATATTCAATATTGATTTAAGCGATATTCTATATGTCGTGTAATTTATACATATATTATTCTTTGTATAATAAATCTTAATGAATATGCATCAATCTGTTTCATTTCCTATCACATATAAATGGATATGTATTGATTTGATTTGTTCCCTATCGTGTATAACATATCAATGGATATGCATCGATAGCTATGGAAGAATTATCTCAACATAATCATCCCATAGCATGCATGTGAGTCTTCTTTGCCTTAAAAATAACATCAAGGACAATAATATTAGTGCATTGTTTTACCGTAAATAAATAAATACTTACTCCAAATCTTCTAAGTCAATGTCCATTACCTATTTTTCACTTTCAGTAACATGAGGAGCTTGCTTACCGACTACCTTTCCATTACATCTAAATACAAAAAAAAAAAAAAAAAAAAAAATTACACCAAATTTCCGAATAAATTTATAATTATTATATAATATAGAATTAAAGAATACTTACCAAATAGTTGTGTATCTTCTCCTGGGTCAACACTTAATGTCTCATTATATGACTTAAATACATAAAGATCCTCGGGAAAAGTATGATCTATAAGGAGATCCACTCTTGTTTTTCGGTAAAAATTTATTTTGTATGAGTGCAATAAAGTTTTACACTTTGCATCATTAATAGAAGTAATAATTTAGAAATAATGTAGAGCTCCCCCTCCTTTAATCTTGCTTTATATTTTTCAATATATTGCTTCTTGATCCGAAAAAAATAAAATTTTTTTGTATGTGTGTCTATATATATATATATATATAATTAACTTATACCTTACAATCCCTAAAAATACAATCATAGCTAATGATTTAATCTCTCCTTTCATAGGGGGTTATATCATAAGCTCGTATCAGCCGTAGCTTGACAGCCCACGACTTTTGTAACGGATTAACATCACAAACCAAACTGTAGGTCTTTACCACTTTTCTTTCGAGAATTTGGAAAAAAAAAAACATATAAGCCTGAAAGATTATATATGAAATTGTAGCCACATAATTGATAGATATTTTTTGAACTATAAAGTTATATAAATAGAGTTGTGAAAATCATAAATGTTGGATTTATTAAAGAGTTGGATGTGTGTTATATTTGAAGATAAAGTCAAATCATATATCGTATATTATAGGGTTGTGTTATATGTCGAGAACCAAATAGTTTTAAATTTCAAGCTAATTAAAATTAAAATAATTAACTCTCTATTTTTTGGACAATCCTAGGTTTGACATAGCACATGCATTGTGCTTGGACCTTGCACCATGGCTTGCTAGAAAATCTCTATTGCAAATTCTGTCATGATCAATCACAAAAATGATACAGCTGCATCCACTCAATCTTCCTGACATTTAAAGGTTGTTTGAATGCTAATCAACATTTTATTGTAATTATATTGGGCACATATTGTGAAGCAAATATTATATTTGCAATCAAATATTTTAGATTATGATATTATTAATTTATTTTATAGCAAGATTCGTGACATAAATATAGGATAGTTAAAAATTTGCATATGCATGTATTTGAATTTATATTTTATACATGTTTCATACACGTCCCAGAAAGATTTGGTCAATAATTCAAAATTTGCACATATTTCAGTTAAGATTAGACCAAAATAATTTTAATTTCAAGCTAACTAAAATTAAAATATTAATTATTAGTAATTATTGTATCTTTCTATTTTAGTAAAAAATGTTTAGGCAGAAAAATATATTGCTTACTGTTTTGGCCGGTACTTCCCTTTTATATAAATAGATATCGATAACCTATCTAAAACAGTTTAAACAATTTGAATCTTATCACAGATAAAAAAATTACTAAAATTTTGGATTTTGAAGATTATCACATATTGAGTTATGTTCTTTTAAGTGCTAATAATAACTACAAATTTTCATTGTGTGATGTATGTTTTGTGATATACTTATTTATAAAAAAATTAATGTAAATAAAAAAATTTAAACCAAATATTTATATTTTTAAAAAATAAGAGAATTGTAAATAATCTAATAAATTTTTCTTATAAAAATTATTTAATATATTTTTGTATGTTGTTCAAATACAATACAAATAGTCTAATCCACTCTAAGTACCGAAAACTCACTCAGTAATCAATCAAAAAATAAAATACCTTTTTCAAATCTAAGATCTTATTTTAAATGTGCAACATGTATACCAATAGATCATGGAAAAATTATTATTAGGATAAAATTAAAAAATAAAGAAGTTATTTGAGCTTTAAATATTTGAAAAAAATATTTCCAAAATAAAAACATAAATAAAGAAATATTTGCATCAATAACAAGTTGCCACCTTTAATATTTTCATTTTTTTTGATATACATAAAATTGTAAAACTAAATATTTACAGAATTAGAAAATATTTTTTAGCAAGATTTGACTTTATAATTTACAGATTACAAATAATATTTACCATCTAATTTGACTCAAACGAACACAAGAATTTTTTTATTAATCTTGCAGTGTGATTGGTGCATATTTGTTACATCTTTTGGGAGATTTTTGAGTATTTTTTATGATCTATATCCCCTTAACATATATGTTATCGAGCTAATTCTATTTTGTAAATAATTATATGTGAATGTTTCAATTATGAAGCAGGGACTTACCTCATAGATGACAATATATCCTTACCAACCAACTTGACTTGAAGAAGCTTCTGATGGCCCAAAATTGATCTGGAGTTAGACTTTAGTTATGGGTTGTATTTGCAATACATAAGGCTATTTTGCTTTTTAAGATATATATATATATATATATATATATATAGTTTAATTAGGGTTTTAATTATCAATCAATCTTCTTAGCTCTCGGTTCTCTCTCCTCAAATCGGACAACTGCTCGGTTTTCTCTATTTTTCATTTTGGTGCTTCATTGTAATATGAATTCTAACTAACTTCTTTTATTCCGGTGAAGATTAACGAAGCTTTAGCTAATCTATTTTTATGAGATCGAATTTGTTCGTATACTTTATTTTATGCAAGCATATGTGATTCTTTGATCTTAGTGTTAGAAGATCAGTCTTAATTTGGTAATCATACGTTAGAGTTTACTAATTTTGAATTGGGTCTCTCTAGTTATTAATGGTTTGGCTCATTAAATCCATAGAGTGTCTCTCGGGTTGTCAGTCGATTAGGGAAATAATTGGTTAAACGTCTTCCTTATTATCAAGAAATTAAGGAGAGATAAGACTGCGTAAGAAGCGTTTTCGGTGGTTATAACTAATTTGTTTGCATGAATTAGAGTCACTTTTGCATCGATGATTGAAATAGTTAGTTAGAGTGGAATTAATCGAAAACTAGAATGTTTTTCCTATTTGATACAAAATCCATTCTCTCGATTATAGTTATTCAATTACACTCTTGAATTATAAATATTTGTTACTAACTTTGAAATTAATTGACAGACTAAAAGATTAGAAAAATTCTCACAAATTCTTTGGGAGACGATCTTGTTTTCCACTATTCTATTTCAATATGGGCATACCAACTACGTGTCAGATTATTTTTTATGGAGAAACGACACCATCACAGTGCTCTGGAGAAATGGCACCAAAATTTTGTTCATAGCAGTGTGACACGCAAAATTTAATAAATATTATCTTCCATTGTTGGTGGCTCTATAATAATAATAAAAAGATTGGTTGGGCTCACCGGATTAGTAAAAACTGAGGGAAGAATCACCGCTCGGGGTTGATGATTGTTTCGTGGTTGAAATTAAGTGTTGTTTTAGCAATGGATGAGAGCAACTGAGTTTGAGATTGATCTAATTAGACACACCAAATTTATTTTTTCCCTTGCTTTTTTATATAGCATTTTTTATATTTTATTTAATAAGTTTCAGGGCGCATCTGTTGAAGGAATTGGACATGTGATGGACCTAAACGGTGAAATTATTTGTCATTTGTTGTCTTCTTTTCTAGTTTTAGATGTTGCTGCTATCCAATATATTGTTCTTTGGTCGAAAATTTGATTAATTGGTCTTCCTATTTTTGTAAAATGAGAATAATTGTAGCTTATATTATATTTTTTATTTAATGTTGAAAAATGAATTCCATAAATCTGGAAATGATAGTGGAAATGGGAGAAGTTGGTTATGACCTTGGAGAGCGAAAACTTTATTCATCTAGATCAAAGAAAAGAGAGAGATTATTCATCTAGATCAAAGAAAAGAGAGAGAACTTTGCAGACAAAATATGGTTGATGTGAATTGGAAATTTTTTTTGAAGGGTATAGCGAATTTAAGAGTAGATGGCTGTAGAAATGAATTTGGTGATTGTGTTTATAATCACCCTTGATTAAATATGTATTTCTAATTGCATTTCTTAAATCACAAAGCAATCAATTATAACAATTGAGATACATGAATCGTGAGTTTAGAATACACAAATGATATGTTCAGATAAAGATAAATGCAAGCAAAGTGTGATATTTGACCTATACCTATCAAATAAGAATCAAGTAAGTTGTCCCTCTAGTTCTACTAACTTCATCTCATATACGGTATGGAAAATTACAAAAATAACTTATGGGTGGTCCCAAAATAAGTTATTTATCTTATTAATTTTATAGTTTTGGCCATTTTTTTATTAAATTTCTTCAATTTACATATTTTTTTAGCCAAAATTTGAAATTCTTGTTGGATATTTGCACATGCACCACACATTACCGTGTTAAATAAAAATTTTCATTTTTGTGGTATAATAAGTGAAATGGATATGTCATTCGTAACAAACAATATGACACAGATACATTAAAATTGACCATAGAGGCTACATATTAGCAAGAAAAATGTGAATTCCTAATGTGCCGTGATTATGAGGTGTACAAATATAATTATCAGACATTTTTTTTTAATTTTAATTAAAAGATGATCAAATTCGAGTTTTAAAAAAAGAATGACTGATTTTGGAACAATTCACAAGTTAGAGGACTAATTTTATAATTTCCCCTATGTCGTATATACTCTTATCCTTACAAATCTATAGCCTACAAAATTGATTTATCATCATGTATTTGCATGATTAGAATGTTTCATGAACTATTACTTACATATTTTTACTCTCTTTAAATTTAGTTTAAGAAGTGAAGAAGTGACAAGGGGTTTGCATCGAATGTATTATATATGTATATGTGTGTAGATGTCGATTAACCTAAGGTATTATTAAATAGTTTAGTATTTTCAATAATGTTAGGATTTGTAAAATTATTATTGATCTGATACCAAAAAATTAATTCTAAAACTTGATTGGAGATAAGATTGTGATTTTACATATTCTTAATTCTATTGTGTTGAGAATAGCTTACAAAAGTTAATTGATTTGAGTGCTTGAGATGACGAAATAAGTACTAGACTGAGAGGTGTTGATGGTGGGGGACTAATTAACGATGGTGAAATTAAAAAAATATAAAAAGCAAGCTATCGAAGTAGCCCTATTAGAACTTTGAACTAATCATGCCTCAAATTGAATAAACCATTTATGCGAATTAATAAAAATAAATCTAATCCTCTAATTATTTGAACTAAACAGACCAGTTCATCGGCATTGTCCACTTAACCTCTGTAGAAATTATAATGAATTAGTTATATAATGTCTGCTTTTGAACATAAACATGTTGGTGAAAAATTGAACCTTTGAAGGTAACTAGATTTCCAAATTGGATTCAAGTAAGTAAAGTAATAGGAACAGAAGGAATAACACAAATAAGATTTACTGGATAACTTAATTATAAAAGAAAAAGAAAGAACCTGAAGATTCCAAACCTGATTTTGTTGTTGTTACCCAAGTGTCGGGCAAATTAAAAAAATAGTTCTGTAATTTATGGGTGGTCTTAAATTCAGTCATTTATTTTATTAATTATATAATTTTTTGAAATTTTTGTTAGATATTTGCACATGTATCACACATTATCGTGTTAAATCGGGGTTATTATTTTTGTCGCATAGTAAGTGACATGTACATGTCCTCCGCAATAAAAAATATGACATCAAACATATCAAAATTGACCATAGAGACCACATATTAACAAGAAAAATATAAATCCATAATGTAACGTAATTATGTGGTGTATAAGTTTAATTATCGGGCAAATTTTTTTCATTTTGAATAAAAAAAGATTAAATTCAAGTAATTAAAAAGATAAATAATTAATTTTTGAGACCACCCATAAATTAGAAGATTAATTTTACCATTTGCCCCCAAGTGCCACCCGAGACCAGACCATATAGGACTTATATTTTATTTTTCTCCAAAAAATTTTTTGTTAATTTTTTAATCATTGTAATGAAGAAGAAAAAAGACAAAGTAGATAGTTCGAATCTGGTAACCTTTAAGAATTAGCTCAAAAAATATTTTGAAACAGAAAATATAGATTTTAATAGGGAATGAAAAATAAAGAAAACTGTTGAGATGGCCATAACTGGTTCGCCCTAAGGCCACTACTTCTTCCCGATTTCTCGCATTAATCTCTTTTTCAGTTGTGTAAGAATTCTAAGTCACTTTTCTTTGCAACCGAAATATTGGTTTCAAGATTCTTTATTCTTCCCCTCCAGCAACCTTCTATGTCTTGAGCAATGTTCTTAGCATCCATGGATGTTCCAAGGAGGCCACGTTTGGTAAACCCGACAGCGTATAGCCCGTTTTCACCTTTCCACCCATTCGGAAATGGACATTTAGGGAGGCCATCTTTCTCAGAGAACATCTCATTTTCCTGTAGTATGAAAGAAAGAAATACCCAGCCAAACATGACCATTTTTTCAGTATGTAACTTAAACTTTTCTCGTTATGATATTACCTAAAAAGTAGAAATGCAAATCTACCTTCAGCCAAGATGGTACGTTGCTTTTGAAACCAGTTGCTAGAATTATTGCATCAAAATTCTCTCTTCTTCCATCTGCAAATTCTACATGTTGGTGCCCTAGTTTCTTGATGCCAGGGAGCACCTGTAGTAAACAAGTCAACCATTTTTACAATTTCAGCGAAATAATAGATAGATAAATAAAATAAACTTTAAAGAAAACGTACTTCTTATAATTTACTATAAGGAAACTTAGGAATCTTGATTTAGATCGACTTCGAAGATAACCATTTTCTTATAAGTTCACTCCAAAAAAGGCAGGACACAATTAAGTTATATCAAATACACTGCTATGTATAGTTGTTCGATAAAAAATAAACACTATGGTTTTGATTGATGGCGTGTGGTGCCTCTGTGCCGTGTGTGTTATTTAAAAAAATGTTATTCTGTAACAAACAATAAAAAAATTGAGGGTAGAAGAGAATATAGGACATGAACTAACAAAATAAACACTTAACCCTTTGAATGTGTTGCTTTTAAAGACCAACCCAAAGCAAGTAGTAAAAAAGAAAAATTTAAATCCTAGTGGTTGTTTGGAAAAAAAACTGGAGAGTTTTCTAATTCTGGAAAACAGTAATGTTTTATAAAACAACAAAAGGACACCTTGACGTCTCCACTTTTGATCCTGTCAAAGGTCCCAACATCTAGCACTGGGGTCTTTCCGCACGTGTTCTTTAGCTCTAATGGGCCTAACTAAGGCTGCTCGAGCCCGAACGGGCCTGTATCACCAATGATCAGCCATGATAGTGCTAGTAAGAGGCAGTCAACGACGCGGACCGGAAACCACTTGAGCAACCACATAGCAAGCCCGAATGTTGATCTTCCCAGCATCTCTCTTGGTAGAATGTGAACCTAATCAAAATCCCCAAACAACAGTTGAAAAAATGCAAAATAAGTTACAAAGTAAAGAAAGAAAATTAAGATCACGTACGTAAAATGAATATAAAAAAGATGGGGAGGGGGGGGGGGTGTGGGCTTAAAGGAAGTATAACAGGCTTCTGCAGAAATGAGGTTGATTTGTAAAACAAAATCTTGGGTTCTCATTTATTCCCATCCATGCACAATTATACACACATATATATTAATCTTGTAACAACTCTGGTTGGTTTAAAGCTCAGAGAAAATAATCTTACACACACTAAAAGGTGTAATAATACGTACTGCATCTCTTGTTGAATAAATGTTAAATGCTATTTTAATGTTTTTTAAGTTAGTGAAAATAAAAGGTCAAGAGGCTTGTAGCTGAAAGGCCAAAGGGTGCAGCAAGGAAGAGTCATAATTTACTTTAATGCGAATTTTAAGAGCCCTATTTAGTATTATAAATAGTGTGCTATTTGGTTGTAAGTTAGTGGGGTGGAAGAAATTAAAAAAAAGTTTGATTAGTAAGAAAAGTATTGTTTGTTCCTTTTTTCTTCCACGAAATAGTTTTACAAATTCTGTCAAAGTGGTATCAGAGCCACCGATTTGAAATGGCCGCCATGAGTGGAGCTTTCCAAATCACAAAGCTCACGAAGGAGAACTATGAAAGGTGGAGCATCCAAATGAAGGCATTTCTTGGTGGACAAGATGTGTGGGAAGCCATTGAAGAAGAATATGAAGAACCGGAGAACTTGGAAGGCGCAAGCCAAGCTATTAAGAAGGCTGCGAAAGATGCTAAAGTCAAAGACCAGAAGGCACTTTCGCTCATCCAACTTAGTCTGGATGACAGTATGTTCGAGAAGATCGCCCAAGCCACTACGGCGAAGAAGGCATGGGACATTTTAGAAAAAGTGTTCAAAGGTACCGACCGAGTCAAACAAGTACGTCTCCAAACTCTTCGTGGTGAGTTGGAGAGCATGAAGATGAAGGAATCAGAAACCGTATCTGATACGTCACGCGTGTACAAGTCGTGGTGAACCAACTCATTCGTAATGGCGAAGAGTTAACCGATGTGAGAGTTGTGGAGAAGATTTTGAGATCGTTAACCGACAATTTTGAGAATGTGGTATGTGCGATAGAAGAATCAAAAGACCTTGCGACGCTCACAATCAATGAGCTTATCGGTTCTCTCGAAGCTCACGCACAACGTAAGAAGAAAAAGAAGGAGGAGACACTCGAGCAAGCACTTCAAACTAAGGCATCAATCAAAGACGAAAAGTTACTCTACTCTCAAAACTTTCGAGGGCGTGGCCGTGGAGGTCGCAACAATAGTCGCGGTGGTGGAGGTTGCGGTCGAGGTGAGCATGACGAGAAGAAGGGGCAGTCAAGCCAACAAAATTATCGAGGAAGAGGACGTGGTCGTGGAAGAGGTGGTCAGTCAAATCATTCAAATGTTGAATGCTACAACTGCGGCAGGCATGGGCACTATGCAAAAGAGTGCAAATCAAATATCGAGTGCTATAATTGTGGTAAGTATGGGCACTATGCAAAGGAGTGCTACTCCGAAAAAAAGGTGGAAGAAAACGCAAATCTAGTTGCGGAAGATGGTGTACTCTTGATGGCCTACAAAGATATCGTTTCCGACAACGACATAGTATGGTATCTCGATACCGGCGCTAGTAACCACATGTGCGGGCACAAACACCTATTTAAGGAAATGCGAGAGATTGAAAATGGATATGTGTCGTTTGGAGATGCTTCAAAGATCCAAGTGAAAGGACAAGGTACGATTTACTATTTACAAAAAGATGGTACAGAAGGGTCAATCGAGAATGTTTATTATGTACCTGATCTTAAGAACAATATTTTGAGTATGGGGCAACTCATGGAGAAGGGATACTCGGTATTCATGAAAAACCGGGTACTACAGTTGAAAGATAATCAAGGGCATCTAATTGCTCGAGTCGAGATGGGAAGAAATCGTATGTACAAACTGAATTTGAAAGGCATGCGAGGAAAATGTTTGCAAGTCAACGTAGAAGACAAGGCGCTGATGTGGCATCTCCGTTTTGGTCACCTACATCATGGTGGTCTAAATAGGTTAGCAAAGAAGAACATGGTGCACGGGCTGCCTGACATAGACTATGAGGGGAAATTTTGTGAAGAATGTGTGCTTGGCAAGCAAGCGAGAACCTCGTTTCAAAAAAAGGCAGAATATCGAGCAAAACATATTCTCGAGTTGATTCATACCGACATATATGGACCAATCACCCCCGAATCTTTCAGTGGTAAAAGGTACTTTATTTCCTTTATCGATGATTTCTCTCGAAAAACTTGGGTTTATTTTTTGAAAGAAAAATCTGAGGCATTCGAGGTGTTCAAAAAGTTCAAAGTAATGGTGGAGAAGGCAATTGGCAGACACATCAAAGCCGTACGATCCGATAGGGGCGGTGAGTATATGTCAACGGTTTTCATGGAATATTGCGAGGAACAAGGTATAAGGAGATTTCTAACTGCGCCATACTCTCCTCAACAAAACGGTGTGGCCGAGAGGAAGAACCGGACAATTCTCGACATGGTTTGATCAATGCTCAAGAGCAAGAAGATGCCGAAGGAATTCTGGGCAGAGGCCGTGCAATGTGCCATCTATGTACAAAATCGATGTCCACATGTGAAGTTAGATGATCAAACACCACAAGAGGCATGGAGCGGACAAAAGCCGACAGTTTCTCATCTCAAAGTGTTCGGTAGTGTGGCTTATGCACATATACCTGATCAACAAAGAACGAAGCTCGAAGACAAAAGCAAGAGGTATATTTTTATTGGGTATGAAGAGAAGACAAAAGGGTACAAGCTACTCGACCCAATAAGAAAGAAGGTGAAGGTAAGTCGTGATGTGCGAGTAAATGAAGCAAGCGAGTGGAACTGGAATAATTCATCGGAGGTAATCATCGATGTTGGAGAATCATCCGTCGTCACACCAACCAGCATACCAACAAACTCTGAAACTACCGATAATGAAGATGAACCACGACAACCCAAAATGCGAAGTTTGCAAGATTTGTATGACTCGACAAGTGAGGTACACCTTGTATGTCTTTTGGCAGATACTGAAAATATCAGTTTTGAAGAGGCAGTGCAAGACAAGAAGTGGCAAACTGCCATGAACGAGGAGATTAAGGCAATTGACCACAACAACACATGGGAGCTAGCAGAATTGCCAAAAGGAAGTCAGCCTATTGGTGTGAAGTGGGTGTTCAAGAAAAAGATGAATGAACGAGGTGAGATAGAATGGTACAAGGCGCGTCTTGTTGCAAAGGGATACAAGCAAAAGGCAGGAATCGACTACGACGAGGTATTTGCTCCTGTTGTAAGAATGGAGACAATCCGATTACTCATTTCACAAGCTGCTCAATTCAAATGGCCGATATTTCAAATGGATGTCAAGTCGGCATTCTTGAATGGTGAGCTCGAAAAAGATGTTTATATTGAACAACCACCCGGGTACATAAAAGTCGGAGAAGAGAAGAAGGTGCTAAAATTGAAGAAGGCGCTTTATGGGTTGAAGCAAGCGCCGCGGGCATGGAATACTCTTATCGATTCATATTTTAAAAAAAATGGGTTCAAGCAATGTCCCTATGAGCATGCCCTTTATGTAAAGAAGTTTGAAGGTAACGTGTTATTTGTCGCTCTTTATGTCGATGATCTCATTTTTATGGGTAACAATGATGAGATGATAGAAGAGTTTAAGGGCACAATGACACGGGAATTTGAGATGACAGACTTGGGCTTGATGAAGTATTTTCTTGGTTTGGAGGTTAG
This sequence comes from Caryopteris x clandonensis, assembly GCA_028749325.2. Lineage (NCBI taxonomy): Eukaryota > Viridiplantae > Streptophyta > Magnoliopsida > Lamiales > Lamiaceae > Caryopteris > Caryopteris x clandonensis. The sequence continues at coordinate 470,978 of JAPYKT020000033.1, read as the reverse complement.
ACAAGAAGAGACGGGTATTTTTATATCACAGGAGACATATGCAAAAGAGATTTTGAAAAAGTACAAGATGACAAATTGCAACCCGGTATCAGTACCAAAGGAACCAGGTGCAAAACTCTCGAAGTTCGACGGAGGAGAACGTGTCGATGCGAGTATATACCGGAGTTTGATAGGAAGCCTTCGCTATCTCACATGCACAAGACCAGATCTCTCATTAAGTGTTGGAATTGTAAGTCGGTTCATGGAGGAGCCAGTTTACTCACATTGGAAGGCATTGAAGCGAATTCTACGGTACATCCAAGGAACGGTGTCACTCGGGTTGTTCTACTCAAAAACAGAAGATTACAAATTAGTTGGCTACTCTGACAGCGATTGGTGTGGAGACATGGACGATCGGAAAAGTACCTCGGGATATGTGTTTTTTATGGGAAATACTGCATTTACTTGGCTTTCAAAGAAGCAACCAATCGTGACGCTCTCAACGTGTGAAGCTGAATATGTGGCAGCCTTGGTCTGTATGTCATGCGATATGGCTTAGAAACTTGTTGACCAAGATGGAGCTAAAGCAACTAGGTGCAACCGTGATTCAAGTTGACAACAAATCAGCAATTGAGTTGGCAAAGAATCCAGTGAACCATGAAAGAAGCAAACACATCGACGTTCGTTTTCATTTTATCCGAGATCATGTGAAGGAAGGAAGTCTGGAATTGGTGCATGTGGCAAGTCAGGATCAAGCTGCCGACATCTTCACAAAACCGCTACCGAAAGTACTTCTCGACAAATGCAAGAAGATGATTGGCATGAAGGATAGTAAAAGCATTTAAGTTTATGGGGGAGTTTTGTTGAATAAACGTTAAATGCTATTTTAATGTTTTTTAAGTTAGTGAAAATAAAAGGTCAAGAGGCTTGTAGCTGAAAGACCAAAGGGTGCAGCAAGGAAGAGTCATAATTTACTTTAATGCGAATTTTAAGAGCCCTATTTAGTATTATAAATAGTGTGCTATTTGGTTGTAAGTTAGTGGGGTGGAAGAAATTAAAAAAAAGTTTGATTAGTAAGAAAAGTATTGTTTGTTCCTTTTTTCTTCCACGAAATAGTTTTACAAATTCTGCCATCTCTGACAACAAGGGAAGTTGTAGCATGATGAGTGCAGAGATCCAAACACACCTCCATGCCCGAGTTTCCACACCCAACCACTAGCACTTTCTTCCCTCTATATTCCTCTCCATTCCTATACCCACTACTATGCATTACAGCACCATCAAACTCCTCCATCCCTTCAATCGCCGGCACCACCTCCTCCGCATTCTCCCCCGTCGCCACTATCAGCCACGGGCACACAAACTCCACCCCCGCCGCCGTTGTCACCCTCCAAATCCCAGCACTCTGATCGAACTCCACCCCCACGACGCTCTGATTAAAAACGAGCCGTATTTCGAATCTTTTTGCGTAGGCCTCCAGGTATAGGATGAACTGCTGTCGGGTGGGGTACGTCGGGTAGTCTTCAGGGAATGCCATTATTGGGAGCTCGCAGAACTGTTTGGGCAGATGGAGTTTGAGGCGGTCGTAGGTTTTCAGCTGCCATAAAGATGCTAAGCAGTTGGACCTCTCCAGGATAAGAGATGGCACCCCTTTCTGCTTCAGGCAAGCAGCCGTAGCCAGGCCCGACGGCCCGGCTCCAATGATGATTGGGCTAGGAACCCATATGCAGTGTTTGGAACCTTTAAGTTGAGCAGTTTTGCCCTCTATTTCTCTCAAGTAATTGTCCATGATAAAAGCAAACCACCTAAACAAAAACCGACAAAACAATGGAAGAAAATATAGCAACTAAGATGAATTAAGCCTGGAATAGTGTTGTGAAGTAAAGCCCTGTGAATAGAGTGTCCCTCAGACAACTTCATTTATAAATCCAACAATTAGTGAAAATCGGGTCTTGATGTAGAAAAATAGAATCCAGGATTATATGGATAAGTAGTAGATCAGTTTAAACAGTGCAGTGGAGCTTACAACAAATTCAGCATTAATACAATGAGCGGAAATCGGGAAATTATGAAGCAGAAGCAATTAGGTTTGCAGAAAAATAGAATCCAGGAATAATTATAGGGATAAGTCTTTCAGTGGAAACTAATTTTTTTCCACAAAACCAAAAGAATAAGGGATATTCGATAAGGCCAAATCTATAAATTACTAAGTTAAAAAAAAAAAACAAAAACAAAAACAAAAAAAAAAATTAATAATAATGATAATAATAATAATAATAATAATAATAATAATTATTATTATTATTATTATTATTATTATTATTATTATTATTATTATTATTATTTAAATAAATTAAATAAGTTACTAAATTCGTTATTCAACTTCCTAAATTGCAACCTCAGAGTCATTTTGTCCGCCAAAGCTAAATTATTTATTTTATGCTTCATAGTTTAAGCGCTTCATCTCACCACATAATGATATAGATTATGGTTCGATCCTCAAATAAATTAAAAGAAAATGTTGTAAACTTTGTCAAAATTACCATTTTATCCCTCAAACACATTTCACTCTTTTTAAAGTCTTCTAATCCTTGGTAAGATTACCATTATGCCCCTCAAACCTATTCTGCTCAAAGATTCATCAAATTAATTGAAAAAATTACAAAAATAGTCTTGTAACTTATGGGTGCTCCCAAAATTAGTCATTTAACTTATTAATTTTACAATTTTGGTCCTTTTTCTATTTAATTTCCTCAATTATCACATCTCTTTTAGCTGAAATTTAAAATTCTTGTTGGATATTAGCACATGCACCACACATTACGGTGTTAAATAAGAATTTTTCATTTTTGTGGCATAATAAGTGAAATTGATATGTCCTTCGTAATAAACAATATGACACAGACATATCAAAATTGACCGTATAGGCCACATATTAGCAAGAAAGATGTGAATTCCTAATGTGATGTGATTATGCGGTGTATAAGTGTAATTATCGGGCAATTTTTTGAATATTGATTAAAAGAGGATCAAATTAGAGCAATTAAATAAATAAATGATTAATTTTCGGACTGCCCACAAGTTAGAAGACTAATTTTGCAATTTTTTCCAAATTAACTTTACTTATTTTAAATGCTTCAAAACTTAACAAATTTCCGTTTTACCTCCTCGAACTTATTTCACACACTTTGTAACCTATGAACTTGGACAAAATGGTTACCTTTCCACACAAACACACATATTCTCAACCATTGCAAACTTATCAATTTACACGTAATGCCTATATCAATTTGCTTATCTTGATATTCCTTCCCAACACAGAGAATTTTTTTATGGCAAAGGAGATCGGGTTATTTGTTGGTTATAGTGATGAATCTAAAGGATATGTTTCTTGAAGCAAAAACAAAGAAACTTATTATTTTTGGGATGTTATATTATATGAAAAAACAGATTTGAAATCAGGAAGAAAATAAGAAGAAAAAAATTGTATATTGAAGAAATAATGAAGAAATTCCATGTGAGCAATTGAAAGCAAGTCAGAACTCCACTTGTAGTTAATCAATGAAAATCTAGAGTTAAATGGTCATGCTCCCAAAGTTGATGCAAAGATGTACAGAAGTTAAGTTGGCTCGTTGATCTACTTGACACATACAAGGCCATCTATTGTGTACCCAGTTAGCCTGATATAAAAAATTCATGCATCAGCAGAGCAATCTTTCACCAGAACTCTTGGCATTAAATATATCAGAAAAAGAAAAATAAGATCGTCGGTTACACTAATATTGACTGGGCTGGATTTGAAGTCACATCAGGTTATGTGTACTGTTTGGGTTCAAAAACCATTTCTTGGCATAAAAAGGCAAACGACAATGTCACTTTCATCAGCTCAAATTGAATATATTGCTTCAAGAGGTTCCATTAAAATTTTATTGGGCCGCTAAATCTTAGCCTCAACTCCACCTAGTCAATTTTGCAGTTTGTGCAGTTTGGCTTAGAAGAATCGTATCTGATTTTCAGCAAAAAACAGGACACTCCCACTGCAATTTATGGCGATAATATATCAACTATTGCACCAATTCTCTCTCTCTCTGGCAAGGGTTTTCTGAGTTGCAGTGCTTCCCATCCGCCTGAGGTTGCATCCTCGGAAGCTTTTAAGGTTTTTCCCTACATTTTCTTGCTGCAATCTGGTGAAGCACAAATATAATTTTGGGGATCCAAATTTCATAGTTTGTTCCATCCCTTTTCGAGGACCCAAAAATTATGAATATGTGTGCCAATTTTGCATCAAGAAGCAGCACAATTTGGACTTAATGTTAAACCATTAAGTTTTAAGCCTAATTACTAGGATAAAATTTCTTGGATGCGTCATTTAGTCGTGGTATGGTTTGGGATCTCTCTGATAGCGCATAAGACTAAGTACATAGTAGATGAAATTGATGGACAAAGAAGACGACGATAAGTAAACGACGTTTTCGGAGAAGATGATGTTATAGGCGTTGGAGGGTCACTGATAAACAATGATGGAGGCAAGTATGTATCAATATAAACAATGTTATCGGTGTTGAAGGGTCACTGATAGAAAAACGTATGTGTTAAGAGCAAAAGATAAAAGAGGCAAATTTGAAATTCAGAGAGATTAATAATTTTACAGATACGAAAGTAATAAATTTCAAACGCAAAAAGTAATACATTTATGATTAAATAGTATTACGTGTCAACACATAAATAATATTACGTTTCAATACATAGAGTAATACTTTTACAGTTAAAAAATAATTAAAAAATATTACATACCTAGAGAAAATCCCAAAATCGCTTGGGTGCAAGCAACGCGCGTTCTAAAGGCAAGCTAAATGTGTGCTAGACACAAAAAAGTATTTTAGTTTGGCGTGATATTTGAGGTCCACCTTCAAAAAAATATTAGTACATCCAATCCATAATCCGGATTCGTGCAACCGATTCATACGAGACTTACACTTTTTTTTTATAATAACCTATAACTTTTGATTTTGTCCAATTTATGGCTGATTTTTTCAGAATTTAAAAAACCTATTGGGAAATGATGATGTGGCACTCAAAATTTTCCTTGTTACGTACGAAGTGCAACTGCCAAGTCAACAATTTCTTATGAGTTTTAAGAGTTTCGGTGAAATCAGACATAAATTGAATAAAATTAAAAGTTAGAGAATCTTATCGAAAATTAAAAGTTCAAGGATATTACAAAAGATAACGGACAGAAACTAAATTTTATTTTTTTTATGTTAAATAAGATCTTATATTTTGGTACGTATTATTTTTGGTTTGGCATTAGTAATTAATATGTATTAAATGAAAAGTTTATCATTTAATTTATTTAGGTTTAATTATTAATTAAATTGATGTGAGTAACAAAAAAATATGTAATAATTATCATATTCAAAATTACAAAAAAAAAAAAATTAATTATTTTAGGTAGATTATTTATATTCAAATATGTTTTTCATTTTGTTAATCCTCTTATATTTATATTATTTTTCTCATTATAAATAAGTTCTATTATGTAGTTTCATAATCCATTAACTTGCATCCGTTTTTTTATGGAAATTAATTTAGTATTATATCTAGTTATAAAATATATGTTGATATAATTAAAGATATTTTTGCTAATTAATTAGTATATTTCTTAATTCGATTATTATAGTATACAATAATTTTATTTTATTATATTTTTATAAAGATCCTGTAAATTTCATAAGTTTTAGGTAAGTAAGATTTAAGAAAGAGTTTGAATACAAGTGAGCCTACAGAAAAATCAATTGAGAACATGAGCTGTACCTTAGTTGATTCCAACAAATATAGGGTTATACCTTATCATCTAGAATTTGTATTAGGAGATTATTTGGCCTATAAATATAGGTTATTATTTGATGCATATTTTACAAATCATATCCAATCAAATCTCAAAACAAACATAAAGTCTATATTATTTTTATAAACTCTTACAACTTAGAATTTTCATGAAAAAATTTAATACTCACCCTTCAACCAAATACGAACATACCGTAAATAAATTCATTGTAATTTGTAGAGGAAAATCTTTTACCAATTTAAATAAATATATATTTTTGGTTTAAAAAGAAAGAAAAACGTTTGTATATTTTCTTGTGATATATAGCACAATTAAGAATCGTTTGTTGGAGATGGATATTTTGGGGCATTACTTTTAAAATCTCAATCCCATTTGGAACCAATTTAATCCAACGTCCCCCTAAACAATAATTTATAAATTCAACAACTTCTTGCCCAGTTTTTGACCCATTCCCATTCATGAAACCCTAATATCATTACTATAAATGTAAATTTTCCAGAAAATAAAAGTCTTCGTAATCCATTTGTAAATTTCCTCGGTGTCAATCATGGTTGGAAATGAAGAGAGAGTCGGTGACACTATATTGCCCCCAGTAGTGGTCTAGCTGCAACTAGAAAAGATTTGAAATTTTTATTTTATTTTGTATTTTATTTTTTATTTTAAAATATTTAATACACTATATATATTAATTAATAATGTCGTTATATATCAATATCATAACCCAAAATATATATTGAGTCCTCATACTGTGAAATAATTTGAAATATTAAAATAATTTGAAATATTAAAAAACTAAAGGTGGAAATGGGAATGGATACGGATAATCTCCAATTAATTAGACGACCGCTCCATTCCCGCTACCCCAAAATGTTTGATTTCCAACGGGAAGGGAAATTGCCATATCTACCCTTTTCCATAGAGAAGCAATGAAGAGTTCATTGACATAATACCATAGAATAAAAAATGAAGGATGTCGAAAGAGTCCATGTGTAGCGTGTGAGAGAGATAGAGAGACGGACACACTCGCAGTGACACCACATCTTACATTAAAGACATTCATTATTTCTACAAATTGGCAAATACTTCTAACAGAGTCAAATTTTGAAATGGATATTGCAGTATGAGGACTCAAAAATCAAACATTGCATCACATGATCACATTCATATTGGTCTGTAAAAATGTGTTGTGCTAAACACACCATCAAATGTTCTTTATACATCATTTTTATACCATAAATTTAAAAAATATTTTATCTATATTTTTTACCCTCAAAATAATATTTCACTTTTATCCTTGAAAATATAAAAAACTCATTCCACAATTAATAAAACAAAAGAAAATAAAATAAAAATAAAAGCAACATACCCACACACACACAATTCCTCAAAAGGGTTTTTTCTTCAATTTTCTCTCAATCCAAACACAAGCATATAGTTTCTAATTTATACAACAGGGCCTTCAACTTTTACCAATTCTTCTCCTCATATACGCCCAAAAGGTGAGCTCCTTTTAAGTTTCTCTTGAAGATTTCTTTTTCATGGTGTAGTTTGCATTGATGATCCATAAAGTTACTTTTTCGGATTTTTGGGACACCAGCTTATGGTTAGAAGATCTTTTTTTTTTTTTTTTCCCAATTTTTACAAATTTTCTCCACGGATAAAACTGTTTACTTGAAATAATTTAGATTTTATTCCTATAAATTATTTATTTTTTCTGGAAGTTTTTACTTGTAGATTAAAATGAGAGCAACTTAATTATTTTATATATGAATTTCTTTCTCTAAGTGTAAAGAATATTTGCAACTTTTGGTTTACATTCACTAGTTCTTAGATGTTGTCCAGTCATTCTGTGCTATATGAAATTTCTAGTTCGTCCAATTTGGCGAGAAAAGGAAAACAAAAAACTAAAGAAAAAAAAATTCTATATTAAAAAGTCTTCCCCAACTTCAATATATTATGTATATACAAGACTAGTTTGTCTTGTAAAAATGATGACAATTAGATCTATTGTGTAGTGCTAGTCAACAATAGTTAGGGCAATAATAGGAATTAGAACATGATAATATATTTATTCAATATTCAGCTGAAAAATGGGTTTCAAGATTCTTTATTCTTCCCCTCCAACAACTTTCAATGTCTTGCGCAGTGTTCTTAGCATCCATGGATGCTCCAAGAAGGCCACGTTGGGTGAACCCGACCGCGTATAGCCCGTTTTCGCCCTTCCACCCATTTGGAAACGGAGTATTAGGGAGCCCATTTGTCTTTGAGAACATCTCACTTTCCTGTGGTGCAAAAGAAATGAAACTTTCCTGGTTTGTGTTATTAACTATAAAAAGAAAAATGCTAAATTACCTTTAGCCAAGATGGTACATTGCTTTTGAAACCAGTTGCTAGAATTATTGCATCAAAATCTTCTCTTCTTCCATCGGCAAATTCCACATGCTGCTGCCTTAGTTTCTTGATGCCAGGGAGCACCTGTATACAAAGGCTAACCATATTTATAACTTGACCTAAAACACAAATAAATATTTTAATTACAAATATATTGGTTTAATTTGTTATGAAACTTCAAATTCTTGATACTGTGTGATTAAAAATGAATAATAATAATAATAATAATAATAATAATAATAATAATAATAATAATAATAATAATAATAATAATAATAATAATAATAATAATAATAATAATAATAATAAAATTTATTTCAAAATGTAGGACTCGATCCAAAGAAATGACCAAGACATCAATTGATTTAGCTTTTTTACATATAAACATTTAAAAATGTAACCAACAATAATGTTATTATCTAAACGACCGGACAGAATATAGGATATGATATAACAAAACATAATCTCAAGCTAATACTCACAAAAGAGAAAAAAAAATAATATATATATATATATATATATATATATATATATATCCGAGTATTGTTTGACCAAATCAAATGAATTTTGTAATGTTTAATAAAAGAACAGATGAACATACAGAAATGTAATGAAGGGTTGTAACTGAACCTTGATATCTCCACTTTTGATCTTGTCAAAGGTTCCAACATCTATCACGGGGGTCTTTCCAAATAGGGTCTTAAGCTCCAACGGGCCTAATTGAGGCCGGTCCAGCCCGTACCGCCCTGTATCGCCCATGGTTAGCCTTGACACTGCCAACAAGAGCCGGTCGACGAGACGGATCGGAAGCCACTTCAGCAACCACATTGACAGCCCAAATGTTGATCTTCCCAGCATCTCCCTTGGTAGTATGTGAACCTAAAAAGAAAGAGAAAATAGGTTTAGGGTTAAGAAATGAAGCCAAAACTCTGTAAAATGGAACGCACACTAGAAGGTGCAAAAATCCATACCGTATCTCTGACGACAAGAGAAGGTTTCGCATGGTGATTGCAAAGATCCAAACACACCTCCATACCCGAATTACCACACCCGACAACAAGCACGTTCTTCCCTCTGTAATCCTCTCCATTCTTATACACACTGCTATGCATTATAGCACCGCCAAACTCCTCCATCCCTTCAATCGCCGGCACCACCTCCTCCGCATTCTCCCCCGTCGCCACTATCAGCCACGGGCACACAAACTCCACCCCCGCCGCCGTTGTCACCCTCCAAACCCCAACATTCTTGTCGAACTCCGCCCCCACCACACTCTGATTGAAAACGGGCCGTATTTCGAATCTCTTCGCGTAGGCCTCCAGGTACAGGATGAACTGCTCTCTGGTGGGGTACGTGGGGTAGTCTTCAGGAAACGCCATTAATGGCAGCTCGCAGAATTGCTTCGGCAGATGGAGCTTGAGGCGATCGTAGGTTTTCAGCTGCCATAAGGAAGCTAAGCAGTTGGACCTCTCCAGGATCAGAGAGGGAACCCCTTTCTGCTTCAGGCAAGCAGCCGTGGCCAGGCCCGACGGCCCAGCTCCGATGATGATGGGGCTCGGAACCCATACGCAGCGTTTGGAGCCTTTGAGATTGATATTGAAATAGGGGTCGTGAACAGTTCTGCCTTCTATTTCTCTCAAGTAATTATCCATAATAACTTAGCTTATAACCTTGGCGATCAAGATCCTGCAATTGCTCAAGAAATATAGCTAGTTAGCTGTAAACCTGAAACTGAAACTGTGTAGTGAAGTAATGCAACACACCTTCTATATAATGGATTCACAAATCCTACGTACAATGAGGCAAAATAGGGTCTTGATGCAGAAAAATAGAATCAGGAATTATAGGGATAAGGATTTCAGTTTAGAACATTGCAGTGAAGTGAGGACCTGCGCAAACACAGTTTCGTTAAAAGAGATTCAAGATAAACACAATGAGAAAAAATCGGAAAATATAGAGCCAAAACAATTTGTTCTTGATGCAGAAAAATAGAATCCAAGAATTGTAGGGATATTGAGTTGAAACTAATTCTTATCCACGAACAAAGAATTGGTTCTTTGGATCCAATAGGTATATACTGGGAATAAGGGTTATATATAGTTAATGTAATGAGTGTATGAGCTATTAAAAAAGGATTGAATACTCATGTCTAATTAATTTGACTTAATTAGTGCAACTGATTTTCAATTAATTTGATTGCCTGCGATACTTAATTAATAATTGTAATGACTTTCTAAAATGTCCTGCAATATAAGTAGAAAATTCTTCTATGTTCTAAAATAGATCTTTTATCTTATATATGAATATGCACATTTGTAGACATTTCACACTTTGGGAATCCTTGTTTTTTGTTATATTTTTCTGCTTCAAGTTACCAAACGATAGATTGAGTTGTGCTTTGGAATTTCTATAGAAATGTACATATCAGTCATCAATAAAGCTTGATTTATTCAATTGGACATATGTTTACCACCGACTCTATTTTCCGATGTAAGTTATTTATATATAATTTCATTTTAAAAATAAAAAAGTTTCAATTATATTTTATGTTCTCTAAAAAAAATTGTTGTGTGGATATAATAAAATTAGCCCAAAAAAACATAAAGTGGCTTTTTTTTTTCGGAATTGTTTAGTGGGATCTATAATTTATAATTTTTGCGTGAAATATAATAAAAGACTAAATAAAAAAAACTGTATTAATCGACTAAAATTACAATTAAACTGAAATATTTAGTATAAAGTATTGCATGCAATTAAATTCAAGGTTTGGGTAAATAAATTATTTATGCATTTGTCGAATTACAGTTGATGTATATCCTATATTATTTATGAAATTGAATCATTCTTTATAGATTATGCAGTTACATGTTGGCAATAAATACATGATATCAGCTAAAAAGTTACTCGAAAGGCAACAATGAAGATAAGTTCCAGAATCTCAATTAAATAATGTTTTCAATTATTATATTCATAACACAAATACAATTATGTATGCATAACTATATGAATAACATTAAATAATTAGATGAAATAATATTATCATTAGAAAAAATAGCACAAATAGGCAGACCTCGCCAAATAAATTATGACTTTATGCTTTTATTATACAAATAAAAGAATTACACTAAAATTTAATGAAAGGATAGATAACACATTTTAAGCTTATGTTTCTTGAACTTTTGTTGCCAAATGATGTTGATGTAGTTATCTTCTTCATCTTTCTTGATCTGCCATTGTTTTATATGCATAGAGTGTAATCTCTCAGACTTTCAGAATTCAATTTTATTCTCTTCTAGACATATGACTTGAAGAAATTCCATGTGAGCAATTGCAAGCAAGTCAGAACTCCACTTGTAGTTAATCAATGAAAAACTAGAGTTAAATGATCATGCTCCCAAAGTTGATGCAAAGATGTACAGAAGTTAAGTTGGCTTGTTGATCTACTTGACACATACAAGGCCATATATTGTGTACCCAGTTAGCCTGATATCAAAATTCATGCATCATCAGAGCAATCTTTCACTAGAACTCTTGGCATTAAATATATCAGAAAAAGAAAAATAAGATCGTTGGTTACACTAATATTGACTGGTCTGGATTTGAAGTCACATCAGGTTATGTATACTGTTTGGGTTCAAAAACCATTTCTTGGCATAAAAAAGGCAAACGACAATGTCACTTTCATCAGCTCAAATTGAATATATTGGTTCAACTAGAGGTTGCATTAAAATTTTATTGGGCCGCTAAATCTTAGCCTCAACTCCACGTAGTCAATTTTGCAGTTTGTGCAGTTTGGCTTAGAAGAATTTTATCTGATTTTCAGCAAAAACAGGACACTCCCACAGCAATTTATGGCGATAATATATCAACTAGGACAAAATTTATTGGAAGCGTCATTTAGTCGTGGTATCGTTTGGGATCTCTCTGATAGCGCATAAGACTAAGTACATAGTATTACATACCTAGCGAAAATCCCAAAATCACTTGGGTGCAAGCAATGCGTGTCCTAGAGGCAAGCTAAATGTGTGCTAGACGCAAAAAAATATTTTAGTTTGGCGTGTCATTTGAGGTCCACCTTCAAAAAAATATTAGTGGATCCAACCCATAATCCGGATCCGTGCAATCGATTCATATGAGACTTACTCTTTTTTTATAATAACCTATAACTTTTGATTTTGTCTAATTTATACCTGATTTTTTCAGAATTTAAAAAACCTATTGGTAAATAATGATGTGGCACTCAAAATTTTCCTTGTTACGTAAGAAGTGTAACTACCAAGTCAACATTTTTTATGAGTTTTAAGAAATTCGGTGAAATCAGACATAAATTGAATAAAATTAAAAGTTAGAGAATCTTATCAAAAATTAAAAGTTGGAGGATATTACAAAAGATAACGGAGAGAAACTAATTTTTTTGTATGTTAAATAAGATCCTATATTTTGGTACGTATTATTTTTGGTTTTGCAAGATTGATAATTAGTAATTAATATGTAATAAATGAAAAGTTTATCATTTAATTTTTAGGTTTAATTATTAATTAAAATTGATGTGAGTAGCAAAAAAAATATGTAATAATTATCATATTCAAAATTACAAAAAAAAAAAGTAATTATTTTAGGTAGATTATTTATATTCAAATATGTTTTTCATTTTGTTAATCCTCTTATATTTATATATTTTTTTCTCATTATAAATAAGTTCTATTTTGTAGTTTCATAATCCATTAACTTGCATCCGTTTTTTTTTATGGAAATTAATTTAGTATTATATCTAGTTATAAAATATATGTCGATATAATTAAAGATATTTTTGCTAATTAATTAGTATATTTATTAATTCGATTATTATAGTATACAATAATTTTATTTTATTATATTTTTATAAACATCCTGTAAATTTCACAAGTTTTAGGTAAGTAAGATTTAAGAAACAGTTTGAATACAAGTGAGCTGTACCTTAGTTGAGTCCAACAAATATAGGGTTATACCTTATCATCTTGAATTTGTATTAGGAGATTAATTGGCCTATAAATATAGGTTATTATTTGATGCATATTTTACAAATCATATCCAATCAAATCTCAAAACAAACATAAAGTCTATACTATTTTTATAAACTCATACAACTTAGAATTTTCATGAAAAAATTTAATACTCATCCTTCAACCCAATACGAACATACCGTAAATAAATTCATTGTAATTTGTAGAGGAAAATCTTTTACCAGTTTAAATAAATATATAATTTTGGTTTAAAAAGAAAGAAAAACGTTTGTATATTTTCTTGTGATATATAGCACAATTAAGAATCGTTTGTTGGAGATGGATATTTTGGGGCATTACTTTTAAAATCTCAATCCCAATTTTTCGGAACCAATGTCCCCCTAAACAATAATTTTAAAATTCAACAACTTCTTGCCCAGTTTTTTGACCCATTCCCATTCATGAAGCCCTAATATCATTACTATAAATGGAAATTTTCCAGAAAATAAAAGTCTCCGTAATCCATTTGTAAATTCATGGTTGGAAATGAAGAGAGAGTCGGTGACACTATATTGCCCCCAGTAGTGGTCGAGCTGCAACTAGAAAAGATTTGAATTTTTATTTTATTTTGTGTTTTATTTTTTATTTTAAAATATTTAATATACTATATATATTAATTAATAATGTCGTTATATATCAATATCATAACCCAAAATAAAAAACAAGATTTCAATCCCGCTGGAAAGGCTGTGAGGGATGTGAGGTGATCCAATGTTAGGTTTCTAAGGTTGTGGGTGTAATGCTAATTGTGCTTATAAGGCGGCGACTTGAAAGCCAATTTATATTTACTTAATACAATCTGCTCACTTAAGTAATAAAAAGAAAATTCAAAGACTATATCATCTTTATTAATATTAAAAAGAAATAACTAAAATAATTTGAAATATTAAAAAGAAAATTCTTCTTCAGTCTAACTCTCTCTCTTTCTTTTTCCTGTCAAGAAAACCATAAAGATTGATCAACGAAGAAACAAAATTATCAAGAAAAAATCAAATTCTGATATGAGGAAGTCATAATGTAATCTTGTGATTCCTTGTGGTGCATAAATTACTTTCAGGACTTGAAATTTGGTTGCTTCTTCAATAATTTTCTGTCAGCCGATCAAAATTATGTTCAAGAATTTTTATGGTAATATATTTTATAAATTCTACCCTATTAAATTTTAAAATAAACTCTAAATTTATTCTATTTTTTATAAAGTACTCCTCCAATTCAGTGCAAACATACCCTAAAATTTAATCCAATCAGTCACTTTTCCCAATTAAAATTTTAATTCTTTCAATTTCGACCTTGGTAATTTTCAATTGGGTTCTAAATTTGTTTTCAACTTCCAAAACTGCAACTACGCCACAATTATATGTTTCAACTACAAAAGTTATTGGGTAATTTTTCCTCCAAAAGCTAATTTGTATGGAGAAATTGTAAAATTAGTCCTCTAATTTGTGGGCGGTTTCAAAATCAATCTTTTATTTTTTTAATTGCTCGAGTTTGGTCATTTTTTCAAAATTAAAAAAATTGTCCTATAATTACACTTATACACCGCATATTCACGTCACATTAGGAATTCACTTTTTTTTTGCTAATATGTGGCCTTTATGATCAATTTTGATGCGTCTGATATTATATTGTTTATTGCGTAGGACGTATTCATTTCACTTATTATGCAATAAAAATGAAATCCTTATTTAACACACTAATATGTAGTGCATGTGCTATCCAACGAAAATTTCAAATTTCGGCCAAAAAATGCGTAATTTAAAAAAATTAAATAAAAAATGACAAAAATTATAAAATTAATAAGATAAAAAACTAATTTTGAAATGACCCTCAAGTTGTAAAACTATTTTTATATTTTTCCCCTAACTTATTTGTTGTTTAAAAGATTCTAAAGTACTACCGAGATATTACTATTTTGTTCTTCAATCACACTTCACTTGTTTTAAAGTCTCTGGATCCTTAATAAAATTACCATTATGCCCTCAAATCTATTCTTCTCAAAGAACTATAAGATTAGTTTACATGTTTTCAATACTTATCAAACTTACCATTTTGCACACCTCGAACTTATTTCACTCATTTTGAAGCCTCCGAGCATGGGCAAGTTGGTAAGCTTTTCACACACACACACACACAGAGATTGGACCAATGCCAAATTATAATTTATACCTAATGTCTATATTAACTTCTTAATGCTCCAAAAACATGCAGGGCCTCATTCAATACTTTTAGCTTATTTATTACGATACAAAGTCAATTCCGGTTTACTAAGACCTTGTTTTACTGTTGAAGAATTCAAGAAAGTAGGAGGTCCTTATGGCATGACACTACTGAAGTTACAAGGATCACAAACCCTATGATTTGTGCATTATGAGGGTAGCTAATATTCATTATTTAATTAGTTATTTATATTATTATGTTGGTCTGTAAAAATGTGTTGTGCTAAAAACACCATCAAATGTTCTTTATACATCATTTTTATACCATAAATTTAAAAAATATTTTATCTATATTTTTTCCCCACAAAATAATATTTCACTTTTATCCTTGAAAATATAAAAAACTCATTCCACAATTAATAAAACAAAAGAAAATAAAATAAAATAAAAGCAACATACCCACAAACACACAATTCCTCAAAAGGGTTTTTTCTTCAATTTTCTCTCAATCCAAACACAAGCATATAGTTTCTAATTTATACAACAGGGACTTCAACTTTTACCAATTCTTCTCCTCAGATACGCCCAAAAGGTGAGCTCCTTTTAAGTTTCTCTTGAAGATTTCTTTTTCATGGTGTAGTTTGCATTGATGATCCATGAAGTTACTTTTTCGGATTTTTGGGACACCAGCTTATGGATAGAAGATCTTTTTTTTTTTTTTTTTCCCAATTTTTACAAATTTTCTCCACGGATAAAACTGTTTACTTGAAATAATTTAGATTTTAGTCCTATAAATTATTTATTATTTCGGGAAGTTTTTACTTGTAGATTAAAATGAGAGCAACTTAATTATTTTATATATGAATTTCTTTATCTAAGTGTAAAGAATATTTGCAACTGTGGGTTTACATTCACTTGTTCTTAGATGTTGTCCAGTCATTCTGTGCTATATGAAATTCCTAGTTCGTCCAATTTAGCGAGAAAAAAAAAAAAAAAACTCTATATTAAAAAGTCTTCCCCAACTTCAATATATTATGTATATACAAGACTAGTTTGTCTTGTAAAAATGATGACAATTAGGTCTATTGTGTAGTGCTAGTCAACAATAGTTAGGGCAATAACAGGAACTAGAACATTATAATATATTTATTCAATTTTCAGCTGAAAAATTGGCTTCAAGATTCTTTATTCTTCCCCTCCAACAACTTTCAATGTCTTGCGCAGTGTTCTTAGCATCCATGGATGCTCCAAGAAGGCCACGTTGGGTGAACCCGACTGCGTATAGCCCGTTTTCGCCCTTCCACCCATTTGGAAACGGAGTATTAGGGAGCCCATTTGTCTTTGAGAACATCTCACTTTCCTGTGGTGCAAACGAAATGAAACATTCCTGGTTTGTGTTATTAACTATAAAAAGAAAATGCAAAATTACCTTTAGCCAAGATGGTACATTGCTTTTGAAACCAGTTGCTAGAATTATTGCATCAAAATCTTCTCTTCTTCCATCGGCAAATTCCACATGCTGCTGCCTTAGTTTCTTGATGCCAGGGAGCACCTGTGTACAAAGGCTAACCATATTTATAACTTGACCTAAAACACAAATAAATATTTTAATTACAAATATATTGGTTTAATTTAATATGAAACTTCAAATTCTTGATACCGTGGGATTAAAAATGAATAATAATAATAATAATAATAATAATAATAATAATAATAATAATAATAATAATAATAATAATAATAATAATAATAATAATAATAATAATAATAATAATAATAATAATAATAAAATTTATTTCAAAATGTAGGACTCGATCAAAAGAAATGACCAAGACATCAATTGATTTAGCTTTTTACATACAAACATTTAAAAATGTAACCAACAATAATGTTATTATCTAAACGACCGGAGAGAATATAGGATATGATATAACAAAACATAATCTCAAGCTAATACTCACAAAAGAGAAAAAAAATAAAAAATTAATATCTATATATATATATATATATCCGAGTATTGTTTGACCAAATCAAATGAATTTTGTAACGTTTTATAAAAGAACGGATGAACATGCAGAAATGTAATGAAGGGTTGTAACTAAACCTTGATATCTCCACTTTTGATCTTGTCAAAGGTTCCAACATCTATCACGGGGGTCTTTCCAAATAGGGTCTTAAGCTCCAACGGGCCTAATTGAGGCCGGTCCAGCCCGTACCGGCCTGTATCGCCCATGGTTAGCCTTGACACTGCCAACAAGAGCCGGTCGACGAGACGGATCGGAAGCCACTTCAGCAACCACATTGACAGCCCAAATGTTGATCTTCCCAGCATCTCCCTTGGTAGTATGTGAACCTAAAAAGAAAGAGAAAATAGGTTTAGGGTTAAGAAATGAAGCCAAAACTCTGTAAAATGGAACACACACTAGAAGGTGCAAAAATCCATACCGTATCTCTGACGACAAGAGAAGGTTTCGCATGGTGATTGGAAAGATCCAAACACACCTCCATACCCGAATTACCACACCCGACAACAAGCACGTTCTTCCCTCTGTAATCCTCTCCATTCTTATACACACTGCTATGCTTTATAGCACCGCCAAACTCCTCCATCCCTTCAATCGCCGGCACCACCTCCTCCGCATTCTCCCCCGTCGCCACTATCAGCCACGGGCACACAAACTCCACCCCCGCCACCATTGTCACCCTCCAAACCCCAACATTCTTGTCGTACTCCGCCCCCACCACACTCTGATTGAAAACGGGCCGTATTTCGAATCTCTTCGCGTAGGCCTCCAGGTACAGGATGAACTGCTCTCTGGTGGGGTACGTGGGGTAGTCTTCAGGAAACGCCATTAATGGCAGCTCGCAGAATTGCTTTGGCAGATGGAGCTTGAGGCGATCGTAGGTTTTCAGCTGCCATAAAGAAGCTAAACAGTTGGACCTCTCCAGGATCAGAGAGGGAACCCCTTTCTGCTTCAGGCAAGCAGCCGTGGCCAGGCCAGACGGCCCAGCTCCGATGATGATGGGGCTCAGAACCCATACGCAGCATTTGGAGCCTTTGAGATTGATATTGAAATAGGGGTCGTGAACAGTTCTGCCTTCGATTTCTCTGAAGTAATTATCCATAATAACTTAGCTTATCACCTTGGCGATCAAGATCCTGCAATTGCTCAAGAAATATAGCTAGTTAGCTGAAAACCTGAAACTGAAACTGTGTAGTGAAGTAATGCAACACACCTTCTATATAATGGATTCACAAATCCTACGTACAATGAGGCAAAATAGGGTCTTGATGCAGAAAATTAGAATCAGGAATTATAGGGATAAGGATTTCAGTTTAGAACATTGCAGTGAAGTGAGGACCTGCGCAAACACAGTTTAGTTAAAAGAGATTCAAGATAAACACAACGAGCAAAAATCGGAAAATATAGAGCCAAAACAATTTGTTCTTGATGCAGAAAAATAGAATCCAAGAATTATAGGGATATTGAGTTGAAACTAATTCTTATCCACGAACAAAGAATTGGTTCTTTGGATCCAATAGGTATATACTAGGAATAAGGGTTATATATAGTTAATGTAATGAGTGTATGAGCTATTAAAAAAGGATTGAATACTCATGTCTAATTAATTTGACTTAATTAGTGCAACTGATTTTTAATTAATTTGATTGCATGCATATTATATATTTGCGCACAAGGTAAAAACTATGCATGCATGCCCAAACGCATCAAAAATGTTAAAATATTGTGTCCTATGTTATAAAAATAAAAATAAATAAATTAACTGTTAGAACATTTAAAATTATTGGTTTCTGTAAAAGTAAAATAAAATATGAAATATAAATAATATTGGATATGGGTATTTAATCCTTTTTTTTTTTTTTTACATTATGGGTATTTTTCGAACAAAAATAACGGAATAAAAAAAGAAAAGAAAATAATGGTGAATATAAAAAAAAGGTTTAAATACCCATAATGAATTAATTTGACTGAATTAATTACTAATTGCTATTTGATGCTTCTTTAAAGAACAATTAATATTTGTTGATATGATTCAATTTCCAGAACGTATGTATAGTTCTTAAATATTTAAAAAAAAAAAAAAAAAAAAACGTAGTTCTTTTAATAGTAATATATAATATCGAATAAATACAATT
The DNA here is from genome assembly GCA_028749325.2 of Caryopteris x clandonensis. NCBI lineage: Eukaryota > Viridiplantae > Streptophyta > Magnoliopsida > Lamiales > Lamiaceae > Caryopteris > Caryopteris x clandonensis. The sequence goes on along the minus strand of JAPYKT020000033.1, from coordinate 451,403 downwards.
CTTAAATAAGAATTGAAGTTTTTGTCTTATTTAAATAATTATACCAGATTGAAAAAAAAATGCTGGTCAATAATTAATTGTGTTAAATTCCTCTCAAAATAATGAAGATATAAAATCTCATCTTGTTTAATCTCCTAAAATAAAAGGAACAAAATGAGGATTGAGATCTTCTATTGCATTTATGTTACATCTTCTATTTTAATATAATTATTATACAATATGTGTATATAATAACATCATTAATTAATATATATCTGTATAAATATTTTAAAATAAAAGATAAAACTCAGAATAGAATGGAAGTTCCAAATCCCAAAATTAAAGTTAATAAATGTGAAATTACTGCAACCATTAAGTAATGGGCTTATTTCTTCGTTGACTTCAACCAGCTTAGTTCACAATTTATCAAAAAACAAAATTTATTAAAATAAAATAATAAATTAAATAAATTGAATAATGTTATTAGAGACTAAGTTTTCTTCGTCATTCAAATAACCTTATTTTTTATTTTTTATTAAAATAATTAATAATTGATTTCTTATATTCTTTATATAACATACAAAATTTATAATCTTTATAGATCTAAAATTTCATGTTTCAAATTGAATTATTTTCATGTTTGCAGGGCCCGAATTGGATTGTCACAATACTTTTTATTGGTTACAATTTTATTGAATTCTTGTTGAAAATCACTTTTTGTGGATAGATTACTCAGTTTTGTTGTTACTTTTAAAAAATAAAAAAAAATAAAAACACACACACACACACAAACAAAAAAAAAAATTCTTATTTTTTCCATGTTCATTAGGCCTACAATAATTAGGTTTTTCATTAATAAAAATAGTTGTTGGACAGAAAAAATAATAGATTTCTATAGTTTTCATGTTTTTATTTTAAAAATTACAAAAAATTAATAATCTTATTATAAGAAAATTATTTAAATATTTTTATTTGCAATTCAAATTCAATATCAACATTACAACACACAGTAATTAAATCTAACTCAAAAAATTAATAAATAAAGAATTGCTTCTTAATCCAATATCTTATTTTAATATATATGATATATTTATCATATTCTAGATCATAAAAAAGAGAATTAATTTGGTGTATTATACATAAAAAAGGAATTAGAAATGCAAAATTATTTTTATTAAAAAAAAAAAATATATATATATATATATATATATATATAAATAAACCAATAGAATAGTTATAACACACGAACATTGAACTGCGAGCAAGTATATAAATTTAAGCTATAAAACTACCTACATTCATAATTGAGCAAAAAAAAAGAGAGAAATTATTTTCACAATTTTAACCTTCTTATAACTTGAGAATAAACAGAAACTAACTTGGGCTGCTATTTTGTGGGAAATTTTGATATACTGAGCAATCTTTGGTGAAAGTTGTTGTTCCCATATAGATAATGTTTCTGATATTTGCAAATTCAAACCATCTTTTTGATAGGCTAATCACCGTTCTGTCGGGCACGTTAAAATTAATTAATTAATTTTTTTTGTTTTCTTCTATTATTTTATATTAATGAACATCTCACTGAAAACGGTTAAATTATTTGTGTTTTTTTTATTTTAATTTTAAGAATGCAAATAAAAGGGGGTTGTTGATTGATTTGTTTATACCACTAAAAAATTTCAATATAATCTAATAAATTAAAATAAAGCAAGTAAACAATAATATATAATAAGCAGTTTTGATTCACGGTTCAGTTTTCCCCCTATTTCAAATTATATAATTATGTGACACTTTATCAATTTAATTGTGAAATTCCTATCCCTAAACCAACAACAAGCTCTGTTGATTCATTTTATCTCTTAAGTGTAATTAATTATAATACACTCTCTAATTAACCTATTTAATCGAATAGTTCAAAATACACTCTTTGGATTTAATTCGTTAAATGCATTATAAATTCAGACAATAAGGCAGACATGTTATTGAATTCATACGCTCGATTCAATTAATCCTAAATTATGTTGATTCTAATAATAATAATTATTAGTTGCTACAGGGGTTCAATATCACAACAATTATGGATTGAAATTTAAACTCTAGCACTAAATATATAAATTATCAATTGAGTTGATCAATCACAATTAACAATATATATATATATATATCATACATCTATTTAAACAATCAATATATTAAATTCATACATATTAAATCAATACAGTATCACAAAAATTTAATCACATAATATTGAAATAAAGTTCAAACATCCCTTAAACTAAAATATTAAATTTAGTTACACATCATCAAATTAAAATCCATAATTGTTAATTAATAAAAACATGAGAGGGAAATAAGATAAAATAACCGAGATGACGGTGATAACTCTCTCTCTCTCTCTCTCCAGCCAATATGTGAATATCCGAGCATGAGTTCCTTCAATGATTTCCCCTTAGTGTGATCATTCTCCCTCTCTTCGAGTGGCTGCTGTCTTTTCCTTCCGAGATGGTTGTTGTCTTTATGGTGAATGAATGTGGCTGCCCTCCTTGCGTGAATGTCCTTCCCTGCCCTAATTCCCTTCTCATTATTAAGGGCTTAATTAAGTTTTAGTTTTAATTAATTAATTAATTAAGTTCTTAATCTTTTAGTCCTTGTTCGGGTGGGAAATATGCTTATGTGGATTATTATACAAAATTGTCCATAAAATGCTACAAATAAGCACAAAAACAAAAATAAAGTAGTTCCCGTCGAAAGACTAAATAAGTAGAAAAAAGAAGATGCTCAAAAATTAAATATTTTAAAAATATAATTTTATCAATTAAAGATACACATAATTTTGAACTTATCAGCCAAAGTTGGAAGACAAGGTTGTGATTTAGTTATGGACAGTTAAGTTACCATTAACACTAAATTATAGATCTAAAAGAATGGCCTAACATGCAAGCCATTGTTCAGGGGCATTACGGTTAGCGTTGAATGTGGATTTTGCAAAGCAAACTATGAAATGGCTTGCCATAATTTTGTAAGTTTTCCAATTATGGTGGCGTGTTGTGGAGTATGTGTCTACGACCATGGTAAAGGTTGAGAGTTTGAACGAATTAGTTTTCAAAATTTTGGCATGCATTAACCGTGGGCACGCTGCAAAGTTTGTTGTCACACTTCGACAAATATGAAAGAAAAGGAATGCATTGATATGGAACAACTCCAACAGGTTGGTGTCATGTTGCTGCAAAGTACCTTTATGATCACGTAACAAGGGATCGGAAGGTGAAGACATGCCCAAAGTGGCATAGACCACTGTTACACTTTATGAAATTAAAATTAATGTGGATGCAATTTCTTTTATAGCACGATTGAGACAGATACTAGACTAATCATTCAGAGTGGTATTGACAAATTTAGTGTATGCAGAACCAAGGTTTTCGCCATAAATAATGATAGTTAATAAAACACTTTTAAATATAAATAACCTATTTCTCACGATCAAATATAGTCATCATAGTTATAATTAGATACGGGTAAAGTTTTGCCGGTTCTGATTTTGATTTCGAAATCATTGGTTTCATGGTTTTAGTTTTTTTTTTCTTTTTTTTTTTCAATTTTTGGACTTGAAACCACCTGTTTGGAATCGGAACTGTCGATTTTTACCCCAAAACCGGCAATTTTAGGACCAAAACTGGAGATTTGGAATCGTTGACTCCCGAAACTAAATTGGGTAAGTTACGATTTTGTTCCCGACTTAAAACTAAAATCGAATCAATGGTTAAACCATTAACTAACTATTCAAACCGCCAATTTTGATTCATAACCACAATTATGCCCATATTGAATCATAGTATTCAATGCTTCCTCCGATCCAAAATATAAAATTAAGAAAATAAAATTTATCTTTTAAATTAAAAACCACTATAAAAGACATAAAAACATAAAAATGTACACCTGCGTATTTCTATTGGCCACCGCCTTTTCTAGTTACTCATTATAACAAAAAATATATAACAAATAAAAAATTATAGTTTAAAAGATATTTGTTTTAAGGAACAAATATCTAAATGGGCTTTAAATGGGCTGTCATGTTATTTTAGTATGCGTATTTCTAAATACGTCAGACAAATTTTTTTCTACACCACTTTAAATTTATAGAAAAAATTAAACATAATATAAATAACAAAAATATCCTTAATTTTGTCTCCATTTTACCTCTCAGTTATAGCACATTCATATCTTCTTGCACCTCAACTATCTCTACCGTTGGAAAGCCAGTAGGATCAGCAAAGCACAACCTTGTAATGTTTGGTTCCCACAAATTAAATATATATACTCGTTCGGCACCTATACACCTACAAATCAAATATATATGCTACATTCGGCACCTGCACGCCCACAAATCGAACATATATTCTACGTTTGACACCTGCAAATTGAAAAAATTGAAGAATGTTCGGCGACAATGTACCGAATGACGCAAACAATGTTCGGCCGAACTATGTCGAACACTGCACTTCGCGTTCGACGCCGAACGAGCTCGAAATTGTTAATTTTTGTTTTCATATTTTATCCTCGTTGTCCATTAACTTCTTCGAATTTCTGCTATGGTGTATTTCAAGTAAAGGAGTCTTTGATGTTTTCTGAGTGGGGGATTCAAGATCTAATGGACAGGGGGGCGAAAGATTGACGATGGAGGTGTTCGGTGCTGTTGGAAGGGGGGAGGGGATTCAAAATGTGCTGAGGATGAATCATGGGGTGCGGGGTGTGGGGGAGGGGGTTGGGGCAAGGGTTTCACTGTGCGGTTTGCTATTTAATTTTTTTAATAACAAAAAGGTATAATAGAAAATTAATTTTGTGTAATTAATATATTTAAAATTTTAAATAAATATTTTATGATGTGTTGAGAAAGAATGACGTAGAAAGTAATGTGTTTAGAAACACGCTTTTAATATTATTTTGTCAGCAATTATATGGATAGTACTATTATATCACTTTAACTATTAACATTTTAATTCAAAATAAACCAACTCTTTTAATCCTAAAAACCATCTAAAAAAACATATTTTTGAAAATAAATATAATAAGCTCCTAATATATTTTTAAAAATAAAATAATTCTTTTGTAAAAAGTAAAAACTTTACCAATAACTTAAAAGCAGCTGGGCTAAAAACTCTTGAAGCCATCGGAAGTCGACCATTAATGGCTCCGAGAAAGAAAACCAAATCAAAGGGAGACTCCGACGAGTCCACTCCATCTACCGGGAAATACCCGTCGTGCATCCGTTCAATATCTCCTTCATCCGTCGCTCTCTCTATCCATGCCAAGCCCGGCTCCAAACTCGCCTCCATCACCGGTAGTTATCTTTATACATTGATTTTATTTCTTCTATTTAATATATTCTTTAATTGAAGATATTAATTAACCCATCTTTCTGATCATTTATAATTCTTGTTTGCTTAATTTCGAATGAATACTTCAGATATGAATGACGAGGCGATAGGAGTGCAGATTGATGCTCCGGCTAAAGACGGTGAAGCTAATGCTGCACTTCTCGACTACATTAGCTCTGTAATTATCTTTGCCTATTCTAATGGAAAATTTATTCGTCAACTATTTTTTTCCCGAGGAAAATAATTGTTTGATTCGGTGAGGAGGTTTGTGGGTTTTTCTTTTTATTTATCATTATTTAGGTGGGTAAGTGTTCTTAGGCGTTTTAAATGAAATTGATGGAGTATATTTACAAGAGATTTTTTTACTTCTTTGAAATCTTTATTTATCAGATATTGGTTCCAAATTTCAGCTGAATTAGGTGCGTTGTGCTAGCTGAATTAGTGATTTGCAAATGAATTCCTTTAGGTTGATGTGATTGCAGATAATGTTACTAATTATTTGTTGACAAGTTATAATTTCTGAAGGAATTGTGCAGTAGTGCTAGTCAATGATGATCTTTTTATTTACTTATTTTAAAAGCAGGAATAAACATATGATGAATTGGTTTCCTAACTTCAAGAATTTCAGAGAATTGTATGCTTGGCTGCCAATTTTGTGGGACATATTTATATGTGAGCGATCTTTTAAGAACTCATTATAAACTTGCTGAAAGTTCTGAATGTCTGTTCCCATATATAGTGAAGAGATGATGTTTCTTCTTTTTTGCAAATTCAATATGTGTTCTTTTAGGACAGTGGCAATTGAAATATATTCACGACTGCATCTTTCTTGCTAACAGGTTATTGGGGTGAAAAAAAGGCAGGTTTCAATAGGTTCTGGCTCAAAGTCAAGGGACAAGGTTGTGATTGTAGAGGAGGTAACATTGCAGACTGTATTTGATGCACTAAATAGAGCTCTAAACAGCCAGTGATGTATGTTTAAGAGCCATGGATCATGCAAGGTATGGCACATGGTCACAAACAAGAAGAATTATGCTATAGAAACTTGTTAGTCCTTTGCACTATCTGCTGCTTTATATGAGCTGAAATAGAAAAGCATTAATGCCCTGGCTGTTTTATTCAGTGTTTCAATATTGCATATCTATCTTGTTCTGGCTTGTTTTCCCTTGATTCAGATATCATATTGTCATCGGTTATTGTTTTTCTTGGTGGAAGGAAACATAACACCGAAAGCCAAGGTACACAACTTTAGCCTTTAATATATAATTAACATCAACTTTAGCCTTTAATATATAATTAACATCCATTCCTTGTTCTGTTCGTTTTCCATGCTGGTGTTTCTGCAACAAAGAAGCCAGGGTAGCAGCTTTCTGTAGCTAAAATTTCTTGGATTCTATATTTAGTCCTTAAATATATATCAACCATCATCGGTTATAACTAGCTCTTGGTGGTTTAATAAGGATGTTGAAATCCTTGATTGATGGGTAAATACAGTTTTCTGGAGCAAGGGCTAAGACTTTGAATATGAAAAAAAAAAAAAAAAAAAAATATATATATATATATATATATATATATAGAATTTTTATCTTCCTCTATAAACATACCTACAAGGAATTCTTCCCTCTCTCTTGCATGCATCTGTTTTGGGTCAAATGATGGATAACATAACATTTCCTTAGAGATGGAGTGTTGAAAACTCGAAAATCAGTGTTACTAAGAGAAATATTAATATAAACCATTGCAATGCATAAGTTGGTAGTATAGATGGATAGAAAGAGCATTAATATTACCAAGAGAAAAGGCTAATGAAAACAAAGGCAACGGTTAGTTTAAAATTCAAATCCATATAAGTAACATTTTATGTTCACAATTCTTTTAACTTAATAGTATCATAAAAGGAAATTTTTGTTGCTTTGGTTTCTCCCAAGTAGCCCAAGTTCAATGTAATATGTCAACCTCTCTCGTGACAAATACAAAAACTCACAAAAAAAGATGATGAAAACATAAATAAGAGAAGAAATTGCAATACTTTTTTGTTGCTTTGGTTTCTCCCAAATCTATAAATGTCTGCTTTGACTGTCAATGGCTTATTCTAGTCTTCTAGTGCCATTCTTGTGCCACATAACCCTTAGTTCCTATGATCTTCGTATTAGTATTGCCCTGATCTTGATTCAGGAACTTTGCTGGTCCAAAGTCGGACATCTTTGTGCATCCGTCTTTATCCATGAGTCTTTAAGGTTTTATATCACATTGAGTAATCTGCGTCCCTAATTTTTCATGTAAGTAGAGTATGCCTCATGTATAACTCGTGCACGCTTGACCTATTCCTTCCAGCTTGGCCACTTCTTATGTTTAAAATGTCCGTCTGCATTCATCAAAGGAACCATTCCTCATATATTCCAACGCGAACAGCCTGTTGGGGCCATTCAAGCAGTGTCCTAGAAGTCGGAGTATATACAATTATATGTCTTCCCAATCATCTTCATCTCATTCAGGAATTCTGTATATTCTTCTGTAAATTCCTTCTCTTACCTCTTCACTGCCACAGTGCCACCAACTGTACAGTTTTTATTTATTTATTTTTTATTTTTTAAATATCAGCATTTTTGAATTCCCATAGACCATATATGTCAGAAGGCAATTTTCTGAAAATCAGCATAACCAAGACTGTCCCATCAGAAGCAAAATGCTAATGACCAGAATGACTAAATGGGTCTCTTTCTTGATTACTTTACTAGAATTACCTGAAACTCCTATGTGACTTTGCAACTCTTACAAGAGCAATATTCGCCCCACTCTGGCTCAGTGATCTTCTTCCGTATCTCACTGGAAGCTTTTTCATTATGCATTTCCCATCTTTAAGAAAGGCTGCTTCACAGTTAACAGTCATCCAGACAGGCTTGTATGTAATTCTCTTCAGTTAGTGCATCCAAAACATCGTAGGAGTTGTCTTCCTATTCTGTACTATCCACTGCTCTGTTCGGCTACTTCACTCCATCATCCTTCTCCATTTGCAATCAGCAGCACCATCACCTGAATACAAAATGCATTGAGCCCACATAAACTTTTCGGGCCACAATCTATCATCTGTGGATGACCATCTTATTGTCCAGTTGCCTTGGGAATGTAAAGTATGTTAACGTAGGTAGTCATAGGAATTCATGAAATAGATATTGTTCTCTCTAAGTATGTTTCGTTTCTTTAAGTATGTTCCTTGCTCCTAGTGAGTTGTGGTGGTCTTTTCAAAGGGATGTTGGTGATTTTTATATTATTATGTTGTATAGTTATATAGTTATTTGTACATATACATAATGGCATGTGTACATTGTGTGTAAATGGGCAATAAACATTGAGCTACTTGAGATGATATGGAGAATTCATTGGGTGTAGGACACTTATTAGGCCATTATTGGCCACAAGTTTGTAATAATAAAGTTGGGGGGAGGGGTTGTTAGTATCTCAAATGTTTGAGATGACAATTTTGATAATTAAACTAATAAATGTGATGCGGTGGGTTAGCCCAAGAGTTAAGAGCTCTCACTGCTTAATGCTACCGTCCTGAGTTTGAGTCGGCATGGGATTGGATAGTTGGTTTTTCTTTCTTATATTAGGATTTTTTTTTAATTAAAAAATAAATTGAGGATAGACAAGAGAAACCTTCAATAAGAAAATATATGTTGAACAATCGTTTGTTGTTCCACATTGGAACAATCACTATGAATCAATTGTTGCTGTTCATCATCGGATTAACTTGAAGGAAAAGAAAAAGCAATAGAAGGACCAGCATAATTAAAATTCATTTGTTTTTTAGAGACAAGTAGGGTAGGACAGAAAAATGTTTTCAATAGAAAATAACTAAATGAATTGAGGATACGTAAGATTGGTGTGAATAAAATGGTTTAAGTATGTGTTCACTTTATAATTATCCGTATGTTATTCTAAAAAACAGAATCTGTGTGTTTAAAACAATATTCATTGATAACCCATACTAACTTTAAATTCCAACCCTACACTTAGTCTTATAAGCATGAAGAGCCACAAAGAACACAATCCATGTGTTTTCAACTATAAGCGTTCGATTCTTGTCATCTTTAAATTTCAACCAAACACCACTTGTCTGAATTGAAAATAGAGTTGCAGAAAGCACAATCATTGTGTTTTCAATATTAGTCGTTGATTACACACATCAACTTTTAATTTGAGCCGTGCATTCATAGTTTTAAAGCACAAAGAGTTGCAGAAAGCACAATATTCAACTGCAACCGTCGGATTTTTTTCATCTTTAAATCTCAACCCTACACTTATTTTCTAAATTGGAAAAGAAGTTGCAGAAAACACAATCTGTGTGCTTTTCAACAACAACCGTTGGATTATTATCTACTTTCTCTACGAATTTCTATAAATATATGACATACAATAAAACATTTCTCACAAACTTCACCATATTCTTTTTATCTACAACACATTTGTTTTCTTATGTATCTTTTCTCTCAAATGTTTAAGCCACGCACTACAAACTACATTTTAACTAAAGATCGACACCTTGCTTGTATCTAACAAGACTCATTTGGGAATAAACCAATCCAAAGATCTGTTTTGAAGTCGTATTGTAGAAAAATACATCTCCGATAAACAAACTTCGAGGTGCAAGATCGTAACAAACAATCATTGCAATGTCGCATGCAGATCATTTTCAAACATGTGAGAAAATTCAACGGGTGTCTGCAACAAATTGAGCTGCTCAATCCAAGCGTGCAAATGAGAGTATGAAATCAATGAAAAAATATGAGGCTAGATTCTACTTTGATCATGTGTGACCTATTTTAAAACTGTTTGTGTAAGTTGAAGAGTTGATTGCAGAAATTTTTTTAGAGTCCTCTCTTTCCCCTAATTCTTCTTTATCTTCATTTTCTATCAATTTAAGTGGCGAAAACATTAGCAGTAGTGGTGTTTTTTCATAAAAAAGATTCAGTGGGATGAAAAAGTCAAAACTGACTCTAATTCATGCAAAATCGAGAAAAGTAGCAAATATTTGTAGTTTGAGCAGGAAATTTAATAACAAAAATCGAAAAAAAGATTTCTATCAGATATCTAAAATATTTTGGGTTCCAATTAATTCAATTCTAGCTAACTATTTCAATCATAGATGCAAAATTGACTCTAATTCATGCAAATAAATCAGTTATAACCACCGAAGACGCTTCTGACGCGGTCTTATCTCTCCTTAATTTTTGATAACCAGGAAGATGATTCACCAATTATTTTTCTAATCGACTGACAACCCTAAAGACGCTCTATTGATTTAATGAGCCGACAACATTAATAATTAGAGAGATCTGATTCAAAACCAATAAACTCTGATGCAGGATTACCGAATTAATACTGATCTTCCCTTGATTCTGAAGAATCAATGTACCACTTATTAAATTTAAACCACAATTACGGATGGGTGATTTAATTGGCTACTAATTAATCTCGGGTTAATGAATGTTTCAAACTACCCAATAGATCCGAAACAATTAACAACACTAAACACAGATAATCACAGATACTTGCATAAAATAAAGTATACAAACAGATTTGATATCATAAAATAGAATAGCTAAAACTTCCTTAATTGTTACCGGAATAAAAGAGTTTAGCTACAACCCATAACACAATCAAGAAACCAAAATAAGAAGATAGAAAGATAGAACTGATCAGCTGCTTTGGAGAGGGAAAACGGCTGCCTCATTGGTTTTTTGGAGTAGGGCTAATGTGATGATGTTTCTAATAAAACCCTAGTTCAATTATATATACAAGTTCAAAACTAAAAAGGCCATGTTCAAATGTTAATGAAGCCCATAATTACAAGTTTAAACTGCTATCTGTTGTTCAATCTCATAGGAGACCATATGTGCAGTGGAATTGGGCATTTAAATTGATCTTTGGCCGCTGAAAAATACTCTGTTCAGGCCCAACTGGCTGGTATGGTCATACTGCCTGTCCACCAGGTAAATTCCCTGCTCGATTCTTTCAAAAATTCTGCTCCTTTTCCTCCAAAATTGAGTATTCACCTACAATTATTTACCAACTGGAATTAGCTCGAAAATACATGTGGTGAAGGGATATTGATCATCAAAATTATACCAAAACTCTTCAAAAAGATTTATCAAATAATCACCAATCAAATTTCCCCACACTTAGACAATGCTCGCCCTCGAGCATAACTCACCAAAAAAGAAAAACTGACTTGATACTTAAAAGACAAAACAATCATTGGCAACATTTCAACGGACAATAATCAAAGCATGATCATCCATAAACCACCAACCATTCTCTTGTGTAAAAAATGTGCATTACCTCTTCATTAAAGTCAAGTTTATGCATAGTCAACCTTGCCCTTTTAAGTTTTACTCAAATTCCCTCAATTAAGAAATAAGGACAATTTTTATTCACTCAAATCACAACTTGATACTATCAAACACAGGTTTGCCGTTATGTCACCATCCCTACCCAAAATATGAAATAAATGAACAAATCAAAAGGTCTTTGCAGGGTTGTAGCGGGGTCAGGAAAAAAGGTAGGATGGAATGATAGAACGGTTAAAATTATGAAAATATACGAGCATATCAAAATATTTGAGCCACTTCCTAAAAACAAACTGATTTTCAATTGAAAAAGGCATGATTGACATCAAACAATTAACATCGACAACCCCTTTATTCTGTTTTTTTATTATTATTATATATATTTTTTTGAATTTTTGATTATTTATATATATATATATTTTTTTTTTTTGCAGAACAGTAACAGGAGTACTGTTACTCCAGAAACTGACCTCTCCACTTTTTTTTTTTTTTTTTTTTTCGACAGAGTAGGGGCTGGAAGTCATAAGTTTTTTATCTCAGCAAGTCAGCGTTTTGCTGTTCACAAAACAGGAATATATATCCACAAGAATCAGCATTTCGGCACATAACATCTTCTAAGTATAGGATTTTTCATTTTCAGCACATTCTAACATACTCGCATACTTCCATTGGACAAAAGCAGGCTAAAACAGGTTATGGATTAATGGTTTAGTGGCTGTAATCAATAATGAACGGCTAAGGCACAACACGCTCACTAGTGGATATGTAGGGTTCGGATAATATATTCAGGCCAAAACTGGGTTAATCCTAAATGCCTTAATCACTTTCATGCAAGAATCTCAAAAGGGTTTCAACTATGGCAAACGGAAAACATAAAATCCAGCATAAAAGTTTGATACACTCATTCATAAACAAATTGAGCAATTTTCAGATATAAAATCATGCTCATCAGGGTCCATTCTCACAATATATAAAGCTGTAATCATGTGATCAATTATGCAAATTTTGTCATCTTAAAATACATGCGAGCATAGACACAATTTCACCATAAAAGAACAACCAAACAATCTCACAACCCAACTTTTCATATTGACCATTTCCATGCTGCCAACGACTCAACCAAGTCTTGTTTTTTTTTTTTTTTTTTTTTATAGACAAAACACGTATACTCCCTCCCACACTTTAGAAACTACAGCACTGTGGAAAAGGGGAAAAATACGACAAAAACTAAAAACAAACAAGAACTAACAAAAGAAAAAATGAACGAAAACTCCCCTAGATTAAGTGTCAAGGCTTCGAAGAACGGGACATTCGGCAGACCTCTTGTTCCATAGCTGTAACGCGGTCACTAAGAGCGTCAATTTGGGTCTCTATCTTGTCTTCTAAAGCCACGACCTAATGAGGAACGAAGTTCTCGAACAACTCCTTGATGTCGGCTAGAGACAGGCATACGAGGAACCTGCAGAAGAACTTGAAGGAAGAGGATTGCTCGAGGCTGAAATACTCGGCTTCAACAATTGATAATTTCCTTCGTTATTGATAAACAACGGGCGCATGTTCTGGAGATCAGTAAGGGTGAAATAATATGGTGGAAAAAACACAGACTCGACTTATAAGACATTTAGCTTATGGGCTAACCTAGTAACAAAAGCACCCAAAGGAAATTTTCCGTTGAAACGGGTGGAGCTCGCACACCATAGCTTGGCAGCCCAAAAACCAAAATTCATTTCTACACCAACAAACATATTGGTCAAGATAAAAATATCATTCATGGTGACAATGTTCAATGAGTCAAGCCTAGCAAACAGATTATGCACAAAAAATTGATGGTACAAAAGTAATCCATTATCAACAATATTAGCACTTTTCGAACATGTTTTTGCATACGATGGTTCCACAGACAAAGCACGCCATTTTTCATGAATGGTGGAAGACAGATTTTCAGGCACATCACACACAGCAACATCATATTCAGAGGATTGTAAAAAGTTTTCAGTTTCAAAGCCAAACAACACATTTAATTGGTCCACCAAAAAATAAAATTTGTGACCCTTTAATTCAAATAATATAGCATGTGGATCAGATAATGGGAGAGATTAGGTCAAAAACAAATTAGGAAATAAATTTCAGTGATCAACCAATGTTTGCAAAATACTGCCAGATGGAATTGTTAACACCTAGACACTCAATAACATCCCAATCAAACATACGAACATTCATAAATTGACGAAAGTAATTCTTACTGAGTCGAGTCTCTACTTCCTCGGGAGAAAGAAATCTGGGCGGGGAAGCAGGAGTACTCGATTGAGGCGACTGGGAGTGAGTCGGCGATGGGGATCGCGAGGGGGCTGGAGACGGGCCGGGAGCCGCCGGCTTTGCGTCGGCATCGTTGTCGGACGGCGGTTCAGGGGCGGGCGCCTGGGAGCGGGTGCGCCTGGCGACCGGGACCTCGATTTCAGTACGTACAGTGGAGTGGTGACGTAGCATCATCTGACGGGTGGCTGGCGCGATCGAGAGAAGAAGGCGTCGTCCACGGCGGCTGGGCTTCGAGTCGACGACGACTATGTAGGGACTGACGACGTCGCCTCTTGTCGCCTATTTGAGTCGGCGACGGCTGTGTAGCGAAAATAGGCTATGCAAATTTACAAGCTTATATAGTTATTCCTGTTTTACTGTGATATTGTTGGCAGATTACTAACAGACATGGGGACCAAGCTTCAGCCTCAATAGTAAAGGAGGGGCTAAATTGGTGAAGGGGAAATTCAGGGACTTATTTGCAAAAAGAGAGTTTTAATTGGGGGGGGGGGGGGAATTATGCCCTAATCTCACACAGCCGCACGCATCTCTCTCTTCTCTCTCCCCAACACAGCAGCCCAACTCTCTTCTCTCTCCCCAACACAGCAGCCCATCTCTCTTCTCTCGCTCGCACAGAACACACGCCATCTTCTCGTTCTCGCATAGCACACACCCCTCTTTCTTTCTTGCACCACTCGCCCAAATGGCCCCCAAACGTCGCAATAGGCGATAAGAGGCGACGTTGTCAGTCCCAACACAGCCGTCGCCGACTCGAAGCCCAGTTGCCGTGAACGACGTCTTCTTCCTCTCGGTCGCGCCAGCCACCTGTCAGATGATGCTACATCACCACGCCGCTGCACGTACTGAAATTGAGGCCTCGGTCGCGAGGCGCACCCACTCCCAGGAGCCCGCCCTTGAACCGCTGTCGGATGACGATGCCGACGCAGAGCCGGTCGCTTCCGGGCCGTCTCTAGCCCCGTCGCGATCCCCGTCGCCCCAATCGAGTCCTCTTACTTTCCCGTTCAAATTTCTTTCTCCCGAGGAAGTAGAGACTCAACTCAGTAAGAATTAATTTCGTCAATTTACCAATGTTCGTATGTTTGATTGGGATGCTATTGAGTATTTGGGTGTTAACGATTCCATCCGGCAGTATTTTACAAACATTGGTTGGTATCATTTCCTTGACATAGTTGAGCCTGTGTACAAAGAAATGTCACTGGAATTTATTTTCTCATTTGTTTTTTGACCCATCTCGCCCATTATCTGATCCACATGCTATATTATTTGAATTGAAGGGTCACAAATTTTAATTTTCTATGGACCAATTAAATGTGTTGCTTGGCTTTGAAACTGAAGACTCTTTATAATCCTCTGAATATGATATTGCTGTGTGTGATGTGCCTGAAAATCTGTCTTCCACCATTCATAAAAAATGGCGTGCTTTGTCTGTGGAACCATCGTATGCAAAGACATGTTCGAAAAGTGCTAATATTTTTTATAATGGATTACGTTTGTGCCATCGATTTTTTGTGCGTAATCTGTTTGCTAGGCTTGACTCATTGAACATTGTCACCATGAATGATATTTTTATCTAGACCAATATGCTTGCTGGTGTAAAAATGAATTTTGGTTTTTGGGCTGCCAAGCAATGGCGTGCAAGCTCCACCCGTTTCAACGAGAAATTTCCTTTGGGTGCTTTTGTTACTAGGTTAACCCATAAGCTAAATGTCTGAAGTCGAGTCTTTGTTTTTTCCACCATATTATTTCACCATTACTGATCTCCACAATATGTGCCTGCTGTTTATAAATAACGAAGGGAATTATCAATTTTTGAAGCTGGGTGTTTCAGCCCCGAGCAATCCTCTTCCTTCAGGTTCTTCTTCTGCAGGTTCCTTGTATGCCCCGTCTCTAGCCGACATCAAGGAGTTGTTCGAGAACTCCGTTCCTCACTGGGCCGTGGCTTTAGAAGACAAGATAGGGACCCAAATTGACGCTCTTAGTGACCGCGTTATAGCTGTACACCAGGTAAATCCCCTGCTCGATTCTTCCAGAAATTCTGCTTCTTTTCCTCCAAAATCGAGTATTCACCTACAATTATTTACCAATTGAAATTAGCTCGAAAATACATGTGGTGAAGGGATATTGATCATCAAAATTACACCAAAACTCTCCAAAAAGATGTATCAACTAATCAATGATCTACAACATCGTCCAACTTCATCCTTAAAATTGGTTCACTTCTTTGATCATTTCCTATTCATTTATTTCATTTTACATCGCTATCTCACGATCTTTCAACTCAATCTCACGATTTTCTCTTGAGGCTGCACTTAATAATATTTCTCTAAATTAAATATTTTTTTATTTTATCATTTGTACAAAATTATTATTATTTTCTTTTTCAGTTTTGACTTTTTCAACCATTCGGAGTATTTTTGACGAAGATGCACCACCACTACTAATGTTTTCTTCATTTAAATCAATAAAAAATGAAGACAAAGAAGGATAAATAGAAAATGAAGACAAAGAAGGATAAAGAGAAAGAGGTATAGAAAATATATTGTGGGAATAAAACCAATTATCATTGATCGAATTGAGCCTCTTATATAGAGGAGATTACAAGAATAACCAAAGATTCAAGATATGTAAAGATACAACAAATCTTTTCAAATATTTACATTAACAAAAATAGTCCGGAAATATTGGAGAAATATTAGGTGATTGAATCATTCCTTATACGCCCCTGCAAAATCGACGTCCCGTCGGCGATGGAGAGTTTGGAGCGAAGAAGCTGAAAGCGAGCACGGGCTAGAGGCTTTGTCAACAAATCCGCCAATTGATCTTGCGTGTTGACATAAGAGACTGCAAGATGACCCTTAGAAGCAAGATCACGGACAAAATGAAGATCAATGGCAATATGTTTCATCCGAGAATGTAGAACTGGGTTAAGAGCAAGACGAGTGGCGCCCATATTATCACAAAGAATACGCGGCAAAGAAGGCGGACGAAGACCAAGGTCGGCAAAGAGATGATGAAGCCAACATACCTCCGAAGCGGCGGTGGCTAAGGCGCGATACTCCGCCTCGGTGGAAGAGCGAGCAACCCCACGTTGCTTTCTTGATCGCCAAGAGATAGGAGTGGAACCGAGGAAGACTACATAAGCCGAGGTGGACTTCCCATCAACAAGATCACCACCAAAGTCAGAGTCGGAGTAGGCCGTTATGTTGAAGGAAGATGAAGGCTGGAGAAGAAGACCGTGATGCAGAGTGGCCTTGAGATACCGAAAGAGGCGCTTAACAGCGTCCCAATGAGAGGCGAGTGGAGACGCCATATGTTGGGCTAGCTTGTTTACTGTAAAAGCAATGTCAGGGCGAGTGATAGTGAGGTATTGGAGGCCGCCAATAGCACTACGATACTCAGTAGCATCAGAGGAACCAGATAGAGAAGAGGCCTTCAAGGACATAGGAGTGGAAACTGGCTTGGCACCGTCCAGTTTGAAACGGCGAAGGAGATCCAAAGTATACTTGTGTTGGGACAAGAAGAGCCCCTCCTTGCAACGAGCAACCTCAACCCCAAGAAAGTAGGTTAGGGGGCCGAGGTCCTTCACCAGAAATGACTTCAGTAAATGAGTAGTAATAGAAGTGATGATGCTAGAGCAAGACCCAGTGATGATGAGATCGTCAACGTAGGCGAGGACAAAGACCCGAACACCATCCTTACTGTATGTGAACAGAGAAGAATCAGCCCTGGATTGAACAAAGCCAAAGGATAACAGAGACGAGCTAAGGGCATTGAACCAAGCTCGAGGCGCCTGGCGAAGGCCATACAGAGTTCGGCGGAGCAGACACACATGAGAGGGGGCAGCGGCATCCTTGAAGCCGGGAGGCTGCTGCATATACACAGGAATATCCAACGTGCCATGCAAGAAGGCGTTGCTAACATCAAGCTGGCGTATGGGCCAATTCAACTGAAGAGCAATAGTGAGAACAGTACGAATGGTTGCAGGCTTAACAACAGGACTGAAGGTCTCACGAAAATCAACGCCAGGGCGTTGATGAAATCCCTTCGCAACCAGACGAGCTTTGTATTTATCAACCGAGCCATCAGGTTTTCGTTTGATACGAAAAACCCACTTGCACCCAATAATGTTACTACCACGAGGAGGAGACACCAGATCCCAAGTACCAAAGCGTTGAAGAGCAGTAAATTCCTCCGCCATAGCCGAACGCCAGAGAGGATCGGCGAGAGCTTGAGCCACGGTGGAGGGCTCGATATCAGGTGGCAGCGGATGTTTGGTCGCAGCAAAGAAGCGCTTCGGCTTGTGGATATTGTTAAGGCCCCGTGTCCGCATGGGATGAGTGCGGTGAGGGTCAAGAGTGGGGGTGGGCGGTGGAGCAGATTCAGATGAGGCAGGTGCCGAAGCGTCAGGCGGGACCGACAAGGCAGGTGTCGGAGCTGTAGTAGCTGGACGAGTAGGTGACGGTGGAGGAAGTGCCACAGGGGGCGGAGACTGAGGAGGCCGCCGAGGTGGTAATACGGAAATAGTGAGAGGAGCAGGCGGCTCTGGTGGTGGCAACCGCTCACTAGGGGACGAACCAGGAAATGAGTCCTCTAGAAACTGCACATGACGAGAAAGATAAATACGCCCAGATTGAAGATCAAGACATTTATAAGCATTCTGAGAAGTGGAATAACCCACAAATACACAAGGTAATGAAGGTGTTGTGAGCTTCCCTGGAAGATAAGGTCGGAGCCATGGAAAGCAAAGACAACCAAAGACCCGGAGCTTGGCATAATTCGGCGCAGTGCCAAACAACATTTGAAACGGACTCTTCTTGGACAAAAGAGATGTGGGCATGCGATTTATTAAGTACACAGCAGTTTGAACCGCAAAAGACCAATAAGATGGTGGGAGAGAGGCGAAGTGTAAGAGTGCACGACTCACTTCCAAGACATGGCGATTGCGGCGCTCAACCAGTCCGTTTTGTTGAGGAGTATGAGGCGCAGTGGTAAGCCAAGAAATCCCACAATTAACCAAGTAAGGTCGTAGAGCAAGAAATTCACCTCCATTATCAGAAAACAGATTTTTAATCGAATGTCCAAACTGTTTTTCCACAAGTAGGCGGAATTGCGGAAAAATAGAGGCAACCTGAGACTTCGCATTCAAAGTATAAACCCAACAGTAGCGAGTAAATAAATCCACAAGCAGCAAGAAATATTTAGATCCATCCAAAGAGACCACAGGGGCAGGACCCCACACATCAGCATAAATATAGTGCAAAGGATGTATAGCATGAAAAGAAGATGTACTAAACGGTAAACGATGCGACTTGCTCAGCTGGCAAGAAACACAAGTATTTCCCAAAACAGGGGATTTATTTAAAACTGGTAAATGAAAAGTGCCAATAATTAAAGAGCTTGTATCCATGGACGGGTGCCCAAGCCGAGCATGCCAGCGGGGTGGAGAAGCCCGAACTCCAACAAAAGCAGAAACTTTAGCATTCGAAACCCCCACAGCAGGTGGATTCAACCGATAAACACCGTCTTGACAAGAGCCTTTAAGGAGCTGCGCCCCCGTGACTAGATCCTTGATAACATAATAAGAGGGAAAGAATTCCATCGAAACATTATTAGCAGATGTGAATTTACTGACTGAAAGTAAATTCTGTTTCGCCGTAGGCACGCATAAAACATCATTGAGAACAAAAGAGCGTGCAGGAAAGTGAAGGTCAGATTTACCGGTATGAGTGATAGGTAGACCCGAGCCGTCGGCAATATGAACTTCATCCGTTCCAGCATATTCAGAGTGAATGGATAGATTGCTGAGGTCGGAAGTCAGATTGTGAGAAGCCCCGGAGTCCACCAACCACGGATTACCCGGAGAGGACGAAGGTGGAGCAACATAATTCGCCGTGATTGGAACACGACGGCAAGTGGACGCACCATGACCAATATAGCCGCATAACTGACAGATTAGAGAAGAACGACCAGTAGGGTTGGAGGTACCTGAGGAACCATTATTTCGGCCAGAGGAGTTGCTGCGAGGCTGAGAAGTGCCGGAGGACTGGCCACGCACAAACTGGCCACCAGAATTCTGAGGGGGACGGTTGGAGTTGTTGCCCCCACGGGAATTGCCACGAGCCGACCCACGTCCCTGATGAGGCGAGCCGCGATGGGAAGCAGCGTTGGCAGTGGCGAGCAGTTGGCGTTGAGACGCCTCCTGCGACTTGATCGTCTGTTCATGGGCATAAAGAAGATCATGTAGTTCCTCGTACCGTAGAGGAGTCTCCCGAGTACGTATAGGGCCAACAATCGTTGCATACTCCGGTCCCAAACCATTTATCACAAACAACGTGAGATCATCAATGCTCACGGGTTCATCAATCAAAGCCAATTCATCGGCTTTGGCTTTCACATATTGAAGATACTGAGTGATCGAGCGATCTTTGATTTCAACACAATAAAGTTCGCTCTTCAATTGATTAACACGGGTGCGCGAACGCCCCGCACAGAGCCGAGTGAGGATATCCCACGCCTCAGACGACGAAGAAGCGGACGAAACAAGCGGCAAGATATCCGGCGAAAGAGAGCCGAATATGGCGGCTAAGAGGAGATTATCCTGACGGATCCAGTGAGACACATCCGCAGCGTTGGAGCCATCGGCGAGAAGAGCAGGTTTCTGGAACGTGCCATTGATATAGCCGAGCAGATCATGACCGGTTAGGAGTGCAATCAGAAGCGCTCTCCATGAGGAATAATTCGTCTGTGTCAACTTAATGGGCAAGTGATGATGGGCTGTGATGGGAACTAGGGGCGGGTGAGAGGTTAAACCGGCCACAGTGGCGGCAGTGGAGGAGTCGGTCGTGTGCGACATGGAGAAGGTGAGGACGCAGAAAAAAAAAAAATTGAGGGTTTAGATAGGTTTTAGATCGGAACCCCTCGTGATACCATATAGAAAATATATTGTGGGAATAAAACCAATTATCATTGATCGAATTGAGCCTCTTATATAGAGGAGATTACAAGAATAACCAAAGATTCAAGATATGTAAAGATACAACAAATCTTTTCAAATATTTACATTAACAAAAATAGTCCGGAAATATTGGAGAAATATTAGGTGATTGAATCATTCCTTATAAGAGGGAACCTTGAAATTTTTTCTTCAATCAGCTATTCAGCTTGTGCAAACTATTTCATGTCCAACAAACATTACTAGAAGGATTCATAGATAAAAATAAATTTGATAAACGTTGTTTATACATGCATTCTGGGGTGAGTTGAGATACATATTATGTGCAAAATCATGTATAATCATATCATTTAGTCCAATTTCATTATATCGAGTGAATATCACATATAATCATATAATTTAGACCTATCTATTCTCTATACTACAAAACATCATAATTTTAATTGAAATTTGTGACATCAAGATGATTTTACTTATATGGATTTTTTTTGTTCTTTTCATTTATTCGATCTATTTAAAATGTTTATATTCACTTAAATTGTGACAACCCGAATTTCTATTGCATTATTAAAATTACTTTGATGAAAGTATCAATGCTCATGATTTTATGATTCATAATATTAAAGTTTTTTAAGGTTTCATGTGAGAATTTTTATGACTTAATTATGAAGTATTCTAATTATTATCGTTATGATTTTATTTGTGGTATTGACAATTAGAGCATGATGAAGTGATTCAGAAGTTTTCATGATTTTATGTGCAATTATAAGATTTTGATTTTCATGGTTTATGTATAATTATTTGACTTAAATTAATAGAATGATAATTGAGATTATGAAATGATATTATTTGATAAATTTTATGATTTCATGGTTTCATAAAATCATGTCATGATTTAATTTGCAATTTATGATAATATTGCAATTAGATTGTTTTTATGATTGTATAATTTGTATGTGGAATGAAATCGAAAAAAATAATTAAGTTATTTCATTAACATTGGGCCATGATTTGAATTTATTAAGCTATAATTAGGCTTAATAAAATTAGATTTCATATTATGAAGTCCATAAACTAAGGCCCGGAGCCCAATAGGATGACAACCCCTGATATAAATATAGAATAGGAGGATTAATTACAGATTCATAGTCATAAAAAAATTTAGGGTTTGGATTCTCCAAAGAGCTTCCATCCTCCATTCAATACCATTCTTCATTACTTTCAACTTTCAAGTACTTTTATATTAAAAAATTCGAAAGTCTTATTTATATGTCTCCAAACTCTATGAAATCTTAATATGTTGTTTGCTATTATGATTACGAGCCACGGTTAAAATTTCGAGCATATTGGACATGTATTCTATTTTATACGAATTTTCTACTACTTGCTATCCAAATTTATAAATTCCAGCATTTAGAATTGTAAAATTCAAAATATATTCTTATACATATCCAAATCCCTTGAAATTTGAATATGTCATTCATTCTTATGATTTCAATTCACTTTTAAAATTTTAGGTCAATTGGGTTTCTATTTTATTTTATATGAATTTTCTATTACTCTAAATTCATATTTATAAATTGTTACGATTCTGATTTGAAAATTCGAAATAGAGGTTTGTAGTTCTCCAAAAATCTTCAATTTTTAATATATCGTTCCCATAGGTGTTATTCATCTTTCATAAAAAATTTCAAGTTGATCCAATTTATATTTTAGGAGTTATGATATTTTTCCTACGGCTGAGCAAGATTTACAGCTTCAATTATTTCAATTTCAAAAATCCAAAATAAATAGTAAATTTTCTAAAAAAGGCACGAAAGTTTTATAGTATACTTTCACATAATTCTAGTTTTACAGTTAAAATTTCAGCTCGTTCCTCCATATAGTTTCTGAATTATAAAATATTCATTCCTTATTACGCAGTAGAATTATACATCAAATAGTCATAAAATGTTCGTTTTAACTCCGATTGGACTCAAATCAGTGGCAAAATGTCAAAAATTTCATTATTTATAATTGGTGTTGAGAAAATTAAAGTTTTGAATTTATTTACTGTACCCGTACTTCAAGATCAAAATGTGTTTAAGTTTAAAAGAAGCTCGTTTTCATAATCTTTATAAATATTAGACCCCGTTTCCACTTCCTAACATGTTTTAAGTCAATTTGTACAGTTTCCAGTTAGCAGCATCTTAGTATTTCATAGATTAAGATTTTATGTAGTTGAGGGTTAATAGTGAATAATTCATCCCTATTGTAGGAGTTCCGGAGACCTTGGGTTAAGGATCAGACATAATTGCAAATACCATCCCTACTACTGTAAGAGGTGGGTGATACTCTTACACTCATCGTGTGTTGTGGTTTGTATAATTGCCCTCTAGATAAATATACATGATTATATGACAATATTTATGATGTGCGTGGATATTATGAATGTTAAATGTGACAAGATGATGGTTTGATGGCATGATTCTATGAAGAGAATGTTTGACATACATATGTGATGTCTTATTTGTAAGATTTGTGGTATAGTCGCACAAGGTGTAAGATATACGAATAATATCGTACGTAGATATGGCTAAGATTTATGGATATGACCCGTATAAGATTATGATCCAAAGATCACTTCGGGTAGCTCCCTAACTCATGATGCTCGATCGGGACAAAGCGGTCTCAAGCAAGATTGATATGCTCTTATGTGTGCTATAAAAAGTAAATAGTATACATATTACAGGATTCATGGTACAATGTGCCTCTATTCGATGTAAATTGTTATATTTTCATGTGTATGTACTCTTGTGGGTAAAATATTAGCCCACGGAGTGTTTTCCAACACTCACCCCCTCACCTTTTCAGGCAAAGAGGTCAAGGAATGATGAGCTTGGCCGTGATTTTGACTCCAACTGTGTAGACTTTTCCAATTAATCAAATATTTTAAAATTTAATTATTTTATCAAAATTGTCTATGTTTTGTAGCTATATTATGTTTTTTTCCGCCATATAATTTTGTAATTAAACTTCTTTCTATTAAAATATCATCTTTTCGAATATTGAAAAATATTTAAATTAAATATCAAGTAGTGATGTTTCAAATGTGAATTTGGGACGTTACATAAATATTTTCTTATTTTATTTATAAATTTTGAATAATTTACAGTGATTTGAGAGATTAGAGAGTAGGAGAGAGAAACATAATGGTTAAAGGTGAAAGAGGAGAGAATGAAAGAGGGGTATGAAATCAAATTTTATTTTAATTAATTTAGTATAATATAATTTAAGTTTTAATAATAATTTTTAGTAATTAAGTAATTTTCGAGGTGAGTTGAGAAAAATATGTGTAGTGTGGCCCAACAATATTTGTGCCAATTATTGCAACCCCCATACACTCGGAAACGTTAGCGGCTGCTCCAACGTTTGCAACGTGGCTGTCGCCATCATTTTTGTCTTGTTTGTTAAAATCATGTGCAATCAATTTAGGTGATCCAATGATTCACCAATTTGGTTCATTCTATCGAACACGTCCTTAAAGTCACCACACGTGGCTCATTAAGACTTCACTAGAAATTTGATTAAAAAAAAAAATATATGCATATTTTGTTTGGTATTGTTTGGTGCATATAAAAAAAAAAAAGTTATTCTTAGTGATCTACAGTTAGGGCTTGTTTGGTATTGCAAAATTTTCATCTCAATATGATATGTAATATTACGTCTGATGAGCTAATATTAAAATGATTGGAAATATATATGTATATATTTACATATTAAAATTATGCATATAGTATATCATCAATGTACAAATAATTAAATTATATTACAAGCACTATATTATTTAGGAAATGATATGATAATTTTT
The DNA here is from genome assembly GCA_028749325.2 of Caryopteris x clandonensis. NCBI lineage: Eukaryota > Viridiplantae > Streptophyta > Magnoliopsida > Lamiales > Lamiaceae > Caryopteris > Caryopteris x clandonensis. The sequence goes on along the minus strand of JAPYKT020000033.1, from coordinate 426,581 downwards.
ATTTTTAAGATAAGTTAATATGTTCAGATGTGTTAAAATTATATTATACAATATTAAAAAAAAATAAAAAAAAAATATATATATATATATATACATACACATATATAATAACAGAACTACAAACAAAAATAAAACCTATGAGTATAATTTTACCGTTCAAATTATATTTTCATTTCTGAAAACTTCTGGCAAAAGAAAAAAAAAATCTAGTGCGTACAGATCATACGCGCCTAGAATTGACACATGTGGTGCATGCACTCAAGGTGTGAGTGGGCGTCAATCGAAAATTTCAGCGTCAATCATATTATTTTTTTTCCCAATAATGTTGTTGTTTTTGACACCACAATTGTCAAAAGTTTATAATTTTTTTCATCTCAATTCCATTTTTATGTAAATATATCAAATTAATTCTTTTATTCAAGATCTTTAATTTGATATCCATATTGTATATATACAAATAAAATATTATTTTTTAAATATAAAATATATTTTTAGGTTAATTGTGATATATTTCAATATCTAAAAAAATTTAAAACAAAATATATTGTGAGATGCTTTTATTTAAAATAAAATATTAACAAAAATATATATTTATATATTTTGTATTTTATTTAAAAAAATATTGCTATTTTTATAAAATTATTAATTTATTATATGACAATCTTTCTCACAACACGATCAAACAATGTAAAACAAAATGATAATCACTATCTAATAATTATATTACTATTATATTATTACAAATATTACAAACAATGTAATATAATATTTGGGAGATATATCGATTATCATAAATGATTGTGCAGTTTTCAAGTTCTTCCATTTCTAAATGATAAGAACGTGCATTGTATTATAAATTGATTGAATTTTTTTTAAAAAAATTAACAATAAAAAATCTTGAATTTGAAATCCATTATTGGGGTGCAACATATCTATGATGATAGATCAGCCCCAGATTTGGACAAATAAAGTAGAGACAATAAAATGATATTGTCTTGTCGAAGGAGAAATGAATTAAACATGATGTTTCTTTTTTCTTGCCCGAACCATTTACTGTCCCAAATACCCGCCATATGAGCCGTACATGATAATTATTATCCGTAATCAAAATTAAATTATCCAAATCCAACCTTCTATTCTGGATTACCAATTAAATTACTCACTCATTCTGCATTGCATTCACGCTGAGATTCCCAATTAACTATAATTCACTATCCACTAATATAATTTCCTTAAAATCATTAATATTTACGGTTTTGATTTTGGTTTTTTTTTATTATTTTCTTTTATTATTATCAAGAATTAAGGAATTGATCAATCTCACTCTCTCTCCTCACATGTATTCTTATAAAATACATATAGTTCTATCGTTTAGTGAGTCTTTTGTACATGTGCAACGCAATTTAAATTATTACTTGTTTAACTATAAAATGTTATTATTTTTTAAGGTAACTAATCAAAATTAATACATTTCAACTAACAAGTCATACTTTATAGTTAAACAAATAATACTTTAAATTGCAATGCACGTGCACTCGACGCACATAAATTTTTGTGCCTTCTATTATATAAAAGGATATCGCATGTATTATTCTTTTGCCACATGTCGATACGGGGTTTTTTGTTTATATATATATATATATATATTTTAAATACAATATTCAATTATTCTCTCTTTTCTCTAAACATACATCTTCATAATCCATAACATGTTTCTTCCACCCTCTCTATCTCTCTCCTATTTTTTTAACTAAATTTTAAAACTATAAAAAAAAATTGTTTTAAATCCATTTTTAAAATATGCTTTATCAAATTAATCATTTTTTGTGATCTTTAATTTGACATGAGTATATAATATTTTATTTAAAGTATGAAATATAGTTTTTAATGGATTGAATTACTTGTTTTAATTTTATATATGTGTTGAATTTGTATAAATAATATATTAATTTTTATACGAATTTGAGATAAAAATAAAAATATTATAGTATTAATTTATATAATATTATAATTTATTATTCCACCTTAATAGTTTTTAGTGAGTTGAAATATTTGTATTGAGTTCAAGGACATTCTAAAATTCAATTCAATATATCGTAGAATTTATTATTTAATAAGATAATTCTAAAAGAATGATAATGCAATACAACATTAAAAAGAACTTAATTCAAATCAAACAATATTTATATAAATATAATTGATATAAGATATTATTATGTATATTTTTATAGTGATAATAATATAATTTTATCATATATTTATTAATAAAATAGAATATACTTTATCTCATACATTACACGTACACGGACGGACATCTAGTGGTTGATAATAAGAGATAACTTATAGAAATATAAAATCCCGTCTGGGTAAATCAAGAAATGTAGTTTTCGATAGGTTTTCCAGCTAGCTTAATAGATGAATTTAGTTCATGTTAATTAACTAAAGAAGTTTATAAGAGAGTAATTCGCTGCATCAATATTTTAAAAGAATCATATGAAAAATAATAGATTTATGACAGCATATATATATATATATATATATATATATATATATATTAGTGGTATAGATGTTGAAACTTACACAAACATACGATTGGATGTGGTTTTTATGTAAGACTGTTTATCTTTCAAACACATATCATGATGTGTGTGTGTGTGTGTGTGTGTGTGTATAGTACAAAATTTTGGTAATTCATCATTGATCATGAATTTTGTATCTCAATGATCGGCAAGATTGTTAAGAAGTGCAACTCTACAACGCAGCAACTGCCTAAACAATCTCTCTAATCCTGCCTCAATTCCTTCTACACAAGATTCAAGATTTTGTAGGCTCCTTTGCACAATTTGCCTGTCAACAACCTTGACATCACTATTTCTAACACTCCTTTGAAGATCATTTAGAGCCAAATCTACACATCCCACCTCAGAAATAACACTCTGATCCTTTCCAGAAGCCACTAATTTGTTGGGTATCAGCCTTGAAACCAAATTCCAGCCGCCGGACCTGATGGCCTGCGAAGACAAGAAAACCAAAGTACACCTGAAGATGGAAATGGTGATTCCAGAAACTGAAAGATTTGATCCCTTCTGGTTCTCTAGATTCTTGAGGGTTTTGAGGCTCTTGGCTATGCACTTGTTCATCTTCTTTCTGAGGCAAAAGTATGAAGACACATCATTCTGGATGCTAGAATCCAAACCCTTGCGGCGCAGTGCAGATTGAAGGGCTTGAACACTGTCCCTCATCATCTGCAACAATTCTCTGATGGCGTTGCAAGAATCCAAGAGCTCCACCGATTCTTCCATTGATTGATGAGTGGCAGCTGGAGACTCTCTGATTTCCTGATGAACACAATTGTACAGTTCTGCAAGCCTCACAATACCAGATTGAATGGCTTCTGAGTTTGCAGAAATCTGCAAAGACTTGAGGTTTTCTATCTCGGTTTCGAAATCTGTGGGATCCAATCTTGAAGGCAGACTGATTGACCTGAAATTGGCTTGAAAAGTTGCCATTGTTCTTGAAAGGTGATGAATTGTTAGAATTGTATTTTCTTGAATCTGAGGTATGACAAATTGGTGGTTGCGTATATTTATGGGGACAGGATCTAAGCAATGAATGGGAATGGTGTTGCATGGGGGACCCATTTCATCTTTTTATTTATATTTATTTAATCTGAATCTGTTGGTTTGGCCAACATCAATAGTTATTAAATGGAAAGTAGTAGGACGTGGCTTTCATGCAAAACGCCGTTTGTACTGCGCAGCCAATAATAGTGTCTGCCTCTCGGGAAATTCTGCAACGTTAGCTCATTTCTCAACCAATCAAATAAGGCATCAAATTTTATTATTTGTAAATTAAGAAGGAAGAAATTGAAAAAATAAATATAAATGTAAAAGAAATATTTTGAATCAATTTTAGATTTTGTTGTTCGATGACGGACACTTCCCAACTATCAACAGCTGCCTTCAATAAATAATTATTTAGCATTATATTGTTTAGACTAAATGATAACTTACACACACACACACACACATATATATATATATATAAGATTAATAACCTTGTCATAAATAAAAATCTATTAATTTAAAAAGTTATTAATTTAAATATATATATATATATATATATATATATATATATATATATATATAGGAAATCGTCCCACCCAATGTGAATTAAAGGATCTCAAACTAATTTCCCGACTTAATTTTCTTTTTTACCAGTTTGTAGATCTCTTGTTTCCCCCTAAGGATTTTTTTCTTTTATTTTTTAGGGTTTTTTCAGTTTTGTTCTTTCCCTTATAGAAGTTTTTTCTATTTTTGGAGCTTTAGGATTTCTATATCAATCTTATTCTTTGTTTTATTTTATTTTTTGGTTGTTTATTTTTATTTTTATTTTTATTTTTTTTATTAAGAAATTTGTCTTATTTAAGATATTTGTGAGTCGATTTTACAAATGATCTATTCAACTATTTCTAGTTACATAAGTAGGATTTATTTATTTATTTTTAAATGAAGGGAGAGGTATATTAGATTCATGAACTGAAATGAATTGGAAATACATAATTGTAGTACGACACATATCTATCATCTTATATTCACCTCAGCATTCGGACAAATAAAATACACTATAGACTGTCTTGTCCAAAGAGAGAATTAAACATGATGTTTATGATTCCATGCATCTGATCTGTACTGTACTGTACAACACAACAATTTTCCATAATCAGAACTTGTGATCCCTATTTCTAACAAAAATCCGAGCTTCTATCTATTCTGGATTACCAATTATACTATTCACTGATTCATGCATTGCATTGACTCACGTGAGATACACATACAGGACACAATCTTTAATTCACTATCCATTCTTATAATATTAACTCGAAATCATCATGCCATGTATGTATATTATAAAGGTTTTAATTTCATAAAAACTCACAATCTTTTGGTCAATTATCAATTGCAACATTGTCCTTTAAATATAATAAGAAATGTATCATCTTTGTAATTTTTATCAATTCAATATATGTGAAATTATGGGCTATAAATGCTGACGTGAAACTCAAAATTTGTATTTTGGGCCCACTCCTATATACACGTGACAAATTTTACTTTTTAAATTTCATGAAAATTCATGACTTTTTTGTCAATTTAATATAGAAATAAACCACCTTTTGATTTATTTCAACTATATGTGTGGGGGTCAATTCCAGGTCCCAATTGCTTACATTAATCTTAAAATCCACTTCTATGCACATTGAAGAAATTGATTTTTTTACTTTTAGTTTAAAATTCAAACTAAATAAAATCACATTATTTTATTAATAGAAAAATAAGGAAAATTTTGATTCTATTTTAGGATATATGCAACCACCACCATAAACATTTGCAATTCATTTTTAGTAGCCTTAGGCCTCCTTAAAATATATTATATTAGATTAAAAATTAAACCAGTATCACACCCAATATATTATATCGTCAATTTGATCAAATCCAAGTTTATTATTATTCTTCCATATAACACCATCACGGAATTCAGTTATCCATTTTTCTAAAGTAATAGTTCATGAATTAATTAATTATGTCAATATTCATATTCCACACAAGCAATTAACTCCCAAAAGCTCATATAATTAATTATTCCTCATAAACATCACAAATTTCCCAATTATGCAATTATATGCTACATATATTCACGATCTAATATTAAATCTCATCTTATAATTTCAATTTAATATGTCAAACATGCTTAATTACCAATCTATTAATTAAACAAGACAACACAACTTAATATATATGAATAAGGAATCCAAATAAAAACTTCAATCAAATCAAAGATCTAATATAGTCATCTTGTAGTTTATGACATACCCTAAGATCTCAAAGTGTTTAACTTGAAATAATTGAAACAAAGCTTGTAGGAAACATCTTTGTCATCATATCTAAAAAATGAAAATAAACAAAAGAAAAAAAGAAGAAAAATCTCATAATTATTGGGATGATCTTTCAATGTGTACCTTGAATTTCATGAAATAAGTATGATGTGCTTGTCTTTTCTCTTCTTTACATTCTCTAACCAAAAATTGATTTCTCGTGTAAAAAGGATAAATATTTACTTTTGAGGCCACATATATAGAAATACGTTTGAGGCTCATCAAATACGTCAAAACCTACTAAAAATGGAAATAATTAGATAAACTAGCCCAAATTTGCTCAGTCGAGTGTTCATATACTCGAACTCTTAAAGAATGTAGAGAAAATTTCACTTTTATCCACTCAATCAGGCGTTTGGACGCTCAATCGAGCTTTTTCATCTGCACCAACTTCAATGATTTGAAGGTCTTTTCATATGAATTTGACTTTGTGTATTGTAAATGAAGTTATAGCGTATGTGTTAACTTTAATGCCACCACTTTTAACTCAATCAAATATGTTTAACTCAAGATATAGACATAATACTAAAGATATGAAATGATGAATTAATGTGTAATTTTTACCGTGATTGAATTTTTTACAAAATTAGTGCCACAAGTGGAAAAATAAGTCTTCATGAAAATTATAAATTGTCTCCTTAATTTTTCAATCAATAAAATTCAATACATTAAAAAGCCAACATTCTATTTTATATTCGTTGTTGTGTAAGTGCACGCTGAAACATCATCACTAAGAATGCCTAATGAGTTTTTAGCTCTAAAATTGTGAAAATACTACAAAATGAGCAAATGTGTGATAACTTCATAAGATATACAAAGTTAGACAAAAGGGATGAGTATGTGTACCTAAAATATATCTCAAATCACTCTAAAATACATGCATTAGTAATTGCATTATATTGTATTTTGGTATTTACCGAAAATTATTTTTTCCTTTAACAGGGTATCTTTTTAATTGTCGGAATCTCTTTCTTACTTTCCGTTTAAAAAATAGAATGGCCAAAAAAAACAAGCGAAACAAAAACTTGCTCAAGGTATGAGTGAATGAAGTTTCCATGTATAGTCTTTCAACAGAAATATTATAGTACAAAATTTTGGAACTGATGATAGATTTCTATCTCATTGATCAGTAAGAATGTTAAGAAGTGCGACTCTAGTTTGCAACAACTGCCTGAACAATCTCTCTAATCCTGCCTCAATTCCTTCTACACAAGATTCAAGATTTTGTAGGCTCCTTTGCACAATTTGCCTCTCCACAACCTTGAAATCACTACTTCTAACACTCCTCTGAAGATCATTTAGCGCCAAATCTACACATCCCACCTCAGAAACAACAATCTGATTCTTCTCAGAAGCCACAGATTTGGTGTGTATCAGCCTTGAAACCAGATTCCAGCTGCCGGACCTCACGGCCGGCGAAGACAAGAAAACCAAAGTACACCTAAAAATGTTTATTGTGATTCCAGAGACTGAAAGATTTGATCCCTTCTTGTTCTCCAGATTCTTGAGGGTTTTGAGGCTCTTGGCTATGCACTTTTTCATCTTCTTTCTGAGGCAGAAGTATGAAGACACATCATTCTGGATGCTGGAATCCAAACCCTTGCGGCGCAGTGCAGACTGAAGGGCTTGAACATTGTCCCTCATCATCTGCAACAATTCTCTGATGGCGCTGCAAGAATCCAGCAGCTCCACCGATTCTTCCATTGATTGATGAGTGGCAGCTGGAGACTCTCTGATTTCCTGATGAACACAATTGTACAGTTCTGCAAGCCTCACAATACCAGATTGAATGGCTTCTGAGTTTGCAGAAATCTGCAAAGACTTGAGGTTTTCAATCTCGGTTTCAAAATCTGTGGGATGTAATCTTGAAGGCAGACTGATTGACCTGAAATGGGTTTGAGAAGTTGCCATTTTTCTTGAAAGGTGGTGATTGTAAAAATTGTATTTTCTGAATCTGAGATGTTTGAGATATTGGTGGGTGGGTGTATTTATAGGGACATGATCTAAGCAATGAATTGGTATGATGTTCCATTTGATTTTTTTAGACTTGGGTTTGTTGGTTTGGGCAACATCAAATCATTATAAAATGGAAAATAATAAGGGGCGTAGGACGTGGCTTTCATGCAAAATGCCGTTTGTAGAGTGGGCAATGCACACCCAATAATAGAGTCTCTGTCTCCTGGGAAATTCTGCAACGTTAGCTCATTTCTCATCCAATAAAAAAAAGCATCAATTTCTGGTATTTCTAAATTAAGAATGAATAAATTGTATTATAATATATTCATATAAAAAATTATTATACATACAATAAATTTTGTTTATGCTGTTCGATTCGGGACAGTTCTGATTATGGACAGCTCTCAATGGCCTTGAAAAGAATACAAAATTATAAAAAAATATGTATAATTTAGTTTTTTTTATAAGTTCTTTTTTTTTCTTTGTCTTTTTCTCATCAAAATTTAATAGAGATTAATGTAAATTATCTAAATTCGTACAAAGAAAAAATAAATATTATAGATGATGAAGTCGTAACTAACTATAAGTTCTTCCACAATATTTTATTAAACCCTAATTTTTAACATAATTTTGCGTACAATTTTGTAGAGATATTAAACGAATTAAGAGCAAATGAGGTTGTCATTTTAGCCTTAAAAATTAAAATATTGAGGTTCAATATTATTAACTCGTAAAACTCGAGCTTTTTACCCTGATACCTCATGACATGGTTAGCTGCAGACACTGTAGGTCAACCTACTTACCCTAATCTTTTATTTTTTAAATATTTAAAGTCGTAAAATATTATTTTATAATTCAAATGTACTTTTAATTCTAGCTAAAAGTGAAACCATTACATAATTTAATTCAAGAATTGAAGTATGAAATTAATATAATTTAGTCTGTTTTATGCTACATCGAGTGTGTTGTATTTGGTGTATCTTTTATTACACATTTATCCACAATCACGCAAACATCCATAGCTAAAATCAAATTGTGTAAGCCATAGGACTATTCTATAATAACTTAGTACAATAATAAATTATAAATTTAAATATAAAATATTCTTTCTGAAATTAAGTATAGTATATTTAGATATTAAAGATATTTTAATATAAAATAAAACTATGAGATATTTTTTTTTAAAAATAAAATATTAGTAAAAAAATATTTAATATAGTTATTTTATTTTTAAAAATTATATTAGTATTCTATAATACCTTAGTATATTATCATAATTACTACAAATTGTGCAACGCACATTAAAAATACTAGTCAATACAATAAGAGAACAACAACAAAAGTAGTAAGTTAGGATTTTCGTGGCAAAACCATTTGTTATTTTAAGAAAGTCTCGCAATCAATCATTTTTTTCTCATTAATTTTTAAAATATTTATATTTTTTTCATCTCAACTCCCTTTAAATGAAATATATATCAAATGAATCATATTTTCATGATCGCCAATTTGATATCAATATCGTATATATAAAATAAAATATTATTTTAAAATATAAAAAAATTTCATATATTAATTGTGTATTTGATATCTAAAATATTTTAACATAAAATAAATTTGTGAGTATTTTTGTTTAAAATAAATATGGCTAAAAATCTATTTTATATATTTATGTATTTTATTTATTTAAAATTATATTATTATCATTATAAAATTGTACATAAATTTTTATTTATATCAAATATATATATATATATATAAATATTATTCAATCTAAAATGTAATTTCTTTATATTATATTACATTGTCATTTTTTAAGTTGCTTTTATTACATAATAAGTTGCATGAGGTATCGAAGTGAATTTTAAAGTATTCCCAAACTCAATATAAATATTTCAACTTATTAAAAATTATTGACGCTACACAATAAATTATAATATTATTAATTTTTTATTATAAAAAATATATTGTTTATTTTTTTTAGCTCAAATCCACATAAAAATTTATTATGCTATTTATTCAAATCCAATATATATATATATATATATATATATATATCCATAAAATTTATGTTCCATCCATAGAAACTATAATTCATAAATTAAATGTAATTATTTATTTTAAAATGTACAATATTGATGTCAAATTAAGGATCACGAATATTTTTTTTTTTTATATATCATACATTAAAAATAGATTTAAAACGATAAAGTTATTTGAAAATTTTAGTGAAAATAAAATAGAAAAGAAAGAAAGAGAGTGTAGAAAATATTAGAACCTATGTAGTATTAAGACTTATATGAAGAGAATAAAGAAGAATTCTCATGGTTCTTTTATTATATTGTAGAAAGATTAATGCACGATATAAATACTAGCTATAACTTCTATAGTGCCAAAAACAAATTGTAGTTACTCCTATTTGTCAACATGTGTGGCTGCACAGACGGTTGTCACGCGTCCGCCATCATTTTGTCTTATTAGTAAAACTAGTTGTTCGTTCGTTCAATACTCGAAATATAATATATTTTAGTATAAAAATATACATAATCTATAATATTATATCAATTACATTTATATATATATATATAACTATATTTTGATTTGAAATATTGTTTGTTGTTTTAAATTAAATTTTCTAATGTTAACTTTATTAAATAATAAATTGTACAATATTTTGAAGTAAAGTTTTTATTGTCCCTGAACTAAATATAAATATTTGAACTTATTAAAAAACTATTGATGATTTAAACAAAAACTTATAATATTATATTAATTAATAGTACAACTTTTTTGTTTTTATCTTTTTAAATTAAATTCATATAAAATTAATATATTTTTTATTCGAATCTAACACATATATCAAAATTAAAAAATTATTATTCAATTCATATAAAATTATATTTCATCCATAAAAACTATATTCCATGCTTTAAATGTAATTCTTTGTTTCAATATATAATATTGATGTCAAATTAATTATCACAAAAAGAATATTAATTTGATATATCATATGTTAAAAGAAATTTAAAACAAAAAAGTTTTTTAAAATTTAAAATTTGAGTGAAAAATAAAAATCGAAAAGACGAAAAGTGGAAGGCATGTGTCAATTAATTGGGAGACACGTGTCAAAAGAAAAGAAAAAATATCGCTATTCTCCTTTTATATAGAGTATCGACTAGATGTTTGTCATGCAATGCATGAGATATAATATATTTTATTATACTAATATTTTTATAAAATTATATATAACTTATTATTTATCAATTATATTTATATAAATATTATTCCGTTTGAAATGTAGTTTGTTATATTAAATTGCAACTTCAATTTTTAAATTAGCTTGATTAAATAATATATTGTAAGACATTTTGAGTTGCCCCTTAACTAAATTTAAATATTTCAATTTTCTAAAAAGTATTAAGATTAAACAATAAATTTTAATATTATATTAATTATATAAATTAATAATATACTATTTTTTTTTTATAAGAAATCATTTATATTTTTAGCTAAAATCCATAGAAAAATATCCATGTAATATTTATTTAAATTCATCACATATATCATAATTAAATAATTTTAACTCAATCCATAAAGAACTATATTTCATATTTTAAATATAAGTATTTATTTCTAATATATACAATATTTGTGCCAAATTAAGAATCACAGAACAAAGATTAATTTGATATATCATATTTTAAAATGAATTTAAAATAAAAAATTTATTTGAATTTTTAAATTTTAGTGAAAAAATAAAAATAGAAACAAGAGAGAGAGAGAGAGTGAGTATGAAAGGGGAATATCAATTAATTATAAAGACAGCTAAGTCTCTTGTGCATTGGGTGCACTGTACACCCGATTTATCTTATTACTTGTTTAACTAAAAATATTATTTACTTGAAAAATATTATTATTTTTTTCAAGATAACATATCAATAGTAATACTTCTTAAGTAAATAAATAATATTTTTAATCAAGCAAATAATACTTAATATCAAGTTGTACGGTACACATCCCTTAAAAGCGTCATAACTGCCGCTGCAGTCTTTTTTACTTAAAAAAGATACGTATCAAGAAAAAAACTACCAAGAATTTTCTTTTAATGTTATAAAATGATGAGTAAATAATGTGCAACTACGTTTAGGTCATCCCTCTCCCTAAACCAAATAATGATAATTATTATTATATAAATTAGGTGATTCCTCTATAAATAGAATAAAATAAAATAAAAGGGTGATCGAATAATTTAGGCCTGAGCTTCATTCTTTAATAGGTTGCATCATCATGAGACGTGGCCCAAATAAGACCTCACCCACAATAAAAGAAAATAATCCTAACTCAAACCTTATTTTAGTGATGCACAATTATGGTGCAGCTTGCTGGACACTTTTGAATTAAATAAACTTCCGACCATCATAGCAATTAAAATGTTTTCAATATTAATTATATTCATATAAAATGTCATGTTTCTTGAATTAAAATTTATTCGCACCTTCCATAAATAAAATATTTTCTATATATTCTTACACTAACTCTTTTTAGTCTATTTATATTTCCTTCGTAACTACAATATAATTCTACCATGTTATTGATATTCATGTGGGTATTACATAAGTGAAATATTTGTCATATACTTGATGTATGAACATAAAATTAATCTTTAATTTTACACTCATATACTAAATGTATAGTATACTTCATGTCGATAAAACCCATAACTTTATTATAGAATATAATATATGAATATTATTTTAAATAATTATGCTAATGTATCAATATACGCATGAATAATTAACATTTTAGCATAATTAAAAAGAATCATATTTCTCGGGGGTTTAACTTCTTCGACTTAAAGTAAAAAATAAAAACACAAGTGCAACCTTTAATTTTTGCTTAATTTGACGTAGATGCAATTTTCTGAAAAAAATATAAATTTATAGTTAGACAATTTTTATTATTGAATAGTTTGATTTATTGATTCAATTATATAAAATGTGTTTGTGGGATAAAAAAAATTAATTTTATACTTTGACAAATAAAATGAGATACTAACTCTATAAAGATGACTATTTTTCAAATAAAAAATATTTGTAAAACAGACTGTTCTTAAGATGATCAAGAGAGAGTATATTGTTTACTCAAATGAGAACTTATCTTTTACCGAACTCCCTTCAGTCATATTTTCATTAATATTTTCAATTAAAAAAACATATTTTCATTAGTATTATGAATGGATAAATTAGTTGTGAATTGGAAATGCATAATTGTTGTACAACACATATCTATCATCATAGATTCACCCCAGCATTTGGACAAATAAAATACACTAAAAAGTGATAGACTGTCTTGTCCAAAGAGAGAATTAAACATGATGTTTATGATTCCATGCATCTCATCTTAACTGTACTGTACCACACAACAATTTTCCATAATCAGAATTTGTGATCCGTATTTGTAAGAAACATGTCCAAATCCTAGGTTTTATATACACTGGATTGCCGATTATACTATTCACCGATCCATGCAAGGCATTGATGCTATATACAGATACCCATATACACCATCATCTTTAATTCAATATCCATTCTAATAAAAATTCCTCCGAATCGTCGTTTATGTATGTTCAATTATATGAATCTTGTCGCTAATAATAAGTCCGACTTACACTTGGCGATGCAGACACCTATAATTTTCATAATAAGTTTAACGGCGAAAATATATGAATCTCGTTAGTAATGATTTGAATTTATGCAAAATAAATTATTTGTAGCAGCACATCGTCAATCATTGTTTTTATCGTTATAAAATGATAAAATTATATAGCAACAAAATTAATAGATTTATTGCGAAGCTAGTGATGACATTTTGTATAGTTGTTGCTAAACTTAAAAAAAAAAAATTCATAGATAAAAATTTATAATTCAAAGCTAAATCTATAGTTTCATCGTAAATTGATGTTAACCAATTTTATTTTATTTTTTTGGTCGCTAAAGTGTCATAATTTTTTTTTGGTAGTGTTATCTATTAGTTCATTTAGGTTAGATTTGATTATTACATGTGTATTGAACAATTTATATTATATTTGAGATTTAGATTATACTCTAAAATAAGTATATCTATTAATTTGATTTAATATGTTATCTTAATATTATTTTATAATACTAATGCATCACACAGAAGAAAAATACTAGTTATGCATTAAGAAAAATCATCCTAATTTAACATATATGTAGATCAATGTGCTGAATGAGAAAGAAAAAATATAAAAGAATTATATTGACCAGTGGGTTATATTATATATTAGTTAAGGATATCATGTTTTCTAAGATGCTTTCCCTCTATAGAAAAAAAAACAAAACAGCGACAAATTGAAGGAAATCAAATTACCTTACAAATTTGCTTTTACAAATATAGGAAATTGAATCATCAATTTTATTCATGTTTTATTTTTTATTTTAAAATATTTAATACACGATATGTATTAATTAATGATGTTATTTTATACATGTATTGTACGATAATTATTTTAAAATAAAAAATGAATACAGAACGAAATAAAAGATTCCTAACCCATTGAAATAAAAGATTTATAACCCACAATATGTATTCCATTTTGCAAAAGATGGGGGAAAATCTATTTTGATTGCACTATATTGTATTTTTTGTAATTTTTTTTTTTTTTTTTTTTTGACAAATTATCTTTTTTAGTGGTTCCTCCAATTGTACTGCAAATTATTTTACGTATATAAAAAGAGAATGAAAAAAAATAAAAAAATATTACTTGAACAAAGATATGAGTGAATGTAGTTTCCATGTAATAATCTTTAATCACAAATTCTATAGTACAAATTTTTTTAACTAATCATGGATTTTCTGTCTCAATGATCAGTAAGAATGTTAAGCAGCGTGACTCTAGTTTGCAACAACTGCCTGAACAATCTCTCTAGTCCTGCCTCAATTCCTTCTACACAAGATTCAAGATTTTGTAGGCTTCTCTGCAGATTCTGCCTATCAACTGCCTTGAAATTACTGCTTCTAAAACTATTTTGAAGATCATTTAGAACCAAATCTACAAGTCCCACCTCAGATATAACGCTCTGATCCTTCCCAGAAGCCATGGATTTGTTAAGCACCAGCTTTGAAACAAGATTCCAGCCGCCGGACTTGACGGCCGACGAAGACAAGTACTCCAATGTAACTCTGAAGATGGCAATGGTCATTCCAGAAACTGAAAGATTTGATCCCTTCCTGTTCTCCACATTCTTGAGGGTTTTGAGGCTCTTGGATATACACTTGTTCATTTTCTTTCTGAAGCAAAAGTATGAAGATACATCATTCCGGATGCTGGAATCCAAACCCTTGCGGCGCAGTGCAGATTGAAGGGCTTGAACATTGCCCCTCATCATCTGCAACAACTCTCTGATGGCGTTGCAAGAATCCAGCAGCTCCACCGATTCTTCCATCGATTGATGAGTGGCAGCTGGAGACTCTGTGATTCTCTGATGAACACAGTTGTACAGTTCTGCAAGCCTCACAATACCAGATTGAATGCCTTCTGAGTTTGCTGAAACCTGCAAAGATTTGAGCTTTTCTATCTGGGCTTCGCAGTTTCTGGGGCTAATGGGGTGTAATCTTGAAGGCAAACTGATTGACCTGAAGTGGGTTTGAGAGGACGCCATTTTTCAAATTCTTTAGAGGCTCAATGAGAAGTGCTGGAATTAATCTACGAATTTGAGATGAAAAGAATGAGAAATTGGTGGGTATATTTATAGGGACAAGATCCGAGGCTGGAATTAGTGGTGCATGTGGGCAGCCTTCAATAAAGAAATCTGGGTTTGTTGGGTTCTTCAACATCATAACAGACAGAAAGTAATAGAAAATATAGTATGATAAAGGTGGTAGCAAGTGGCAAAAAGGGGGGAAGAAATAGGCAATGTAGGTGTAGTACGTGGCTTTCATGCAAATGCCATATGTACAGGCAATAATAGAGAACTGCTACTTGTCTCTCTGCCCCCTAATCATTTGTGACATTCACTCAACCAATGACAAAATATATATTTTTATTATTTAAAAAAAAAAAATGCATATTATGTTAACCAGTAATAGGGAGCCGCATGTCATATCATATATGTGTGGTGGGGTTCTCGAAAAATACAGTTTAACCCATTAGTAGTAAGTCATAGACATGTGGGTCTGCATATCTATACAAATTTTTTAAAGGGGTGTTTCTTTTTTGTTTGAAAGAATTTGAGAATATTTTTTATTTTATTTTTTTTTGCAGTGAAAATTTTATAATTTATAAATATATTTATATATATATATATTAAATTGTGTAGAGCTTGAGATTATTGCTGTGGATATCAAATTAATATTAGAGAAGTTACTATTAATATGATATAGAATATTAATAACGTTGTAATGTTAGGATAGCTAGGGTTGTAAAGGTCTGAAGAAAAAGTCCTATTTTACTGCAAGGTAGATAATGTAGTATTAAGCTTGGGAAGATAGGGTATGCTGAAATAATTTATGTTATAAAAATTTACAAGAGATGCTAATTATTTACCATCCTGTCTTTAACTAGCTTAGATTTATAAAACATAACTCATTAAATTAATGTTTTTATAATCGATCCGACAGCCAAATCGATATGATCATGAGTTGATGGTTCAACTGGTTAGGCTGATGAAATCGACTACAATCCAAAAAATAAAAATCACATACTTTTAGTTTTTTATTATTTTGCTTTCACGTATATCATATTGCACAAAATAAATAATAACCAAAAATTTCATTAAAAATAATTAAAATCAATTTAAAATAAAAACAAACAACTTAAACTTTGACAACGAATATATTTTTTGGCTTAATTGTAAAATAAATAATGAACTTTCACTGAATTGTAATTTTAACACAAATTGTTAAATTTAGCAAAATAAATCACAGATTTAACACTATGTAATAGTAAATATTTCAACGAGAACTAACCAATTTTTATACGTTGGATAACATATGATCCTAAAATTTTAAAAATAATAAATAAGTAAAAGTTGAACTACAAAAAGTAATATATGTTGTTCCATCTCTTTTCAATTAACGATATTGTAAAATAGGGGAAAAAAACATCCGAATTTATAATGAGCATAGAAAAGGTTGAAGTAATTTAAAATTTTCAAATACTTGTTAAATATAAGTCGGACACAATTTTTAAAAAAATTATTATATTTATAATTGAAAAAGAGATAACATAATGTTATATTTTATGATCCAAACTTTTATTTATTATTTTTTATTTTGGAATAATGTGGAATGTTACGTATTAAATCTAGTAGGATATATTGACAACCTTTAGTAACAAAAGTGGATCACGATTCAAATAAAAATAAAATTATATTGCGTTGGTGATTTTTTAAAATATATTTTATTTCTCTTTTTTTCTTTTTTCTTTTTTCTTTTTTCTTTTTTTGTTGGGCCAAACTTGTACGTGGGCCAATTGGAAAAAATGAGAAATAAAATAAATTAACCAAACCTACTGGAGATCCGCGCCTGCCAAAACACCAAATTTCAGCTGAAAGTAGTGCTATGCTTGACACGTGTCCTCATTACGTGGTTCTCACAGTTACTACCTTCTCTTTTGTCAAATACTTCGATTAATGATTAATGAGTAATGGTGGGAATTTGGACCGTTAGCCCGGATCCGGCCAATAGCCAGTGAGGTCCGGTCGGATTGAAACTTTAAGAAGACTTAAATTTTTAATCAAACTCAATTCAACACTTCTAAAATATATCAATTGGACTGGTACATATTCTACGGACTATTGACTTGTCGATTCGAAGATTATATTTTGGAACTAAAATTGTATAGTCAGCCCAACTCTATTATCGGACTTGTCATGTCAATTTTACGACCTTGTCCGTTGAAAAAGTATAACTTATTTTTAATTTTATTAGTTTGTTTAAAATAATTCATTTAATTTTAAAATCATTTAATATGAAAAATTATAAAATCAGAATTAAATTGAATTTATTTATTATAATGATTTGTTTAGCTTGAGGCTTGATTTGTCTAAAATTCTTGTAGGGCTAGTTCTTCAAACTCTAGGGCTGATTCGGTAGTTCACATTTTTTTCATATTTGAACAATAATATATAATATTTTCAATTAATTATTTTGTATAAAATAGATATGGTTCAATAGAAGAATATTTAATTTTAATTACTAAAAGATTATAAAAAATACTATCATTTAAATTTAGAGTTAAAAAAATACTAAAATTTAAATTTAAATAGTATAATGTAAATGAATTTAAATTTTGAATTGACAGCATCAAGGAGTATACATCACTGGAATATTAATATTTGAAACTTTAAGTTTGTTGTAGTTATATAAAAGTTATAAACCTTAGGTTATATTATATTTTTAAAATATTTATCATGTGTATGTGATTAAAATTTTAAATTAATAAATATAATTTACCTATTCTAACTCACAGACTCAAGGCCGTCAATGATCCATTTAGCCCCAAATTTAATAGGATTAAGGTTAGTTTTATTGGTCCATTTAAATTGATCCATTTAATTGGAGACCAGATTAGCCCAGGCCCATTTTAGTTTCATTTTATTGGGCCACCACATGGTACAAATCTTAAGTGAAATTAAAATATAAATTGACCCATCAAGTAAACAAAGCAACAGGGTTTCTGCTGTGATTGTTTTGGTAATTACAATTTTAATTTGTAATATTATACATAATATATGATATAGTATCATTTTATAATGGAAAAGACAAACCGAATCTATAAGAAATTATGAATAGGTCTATAAACATACTTTAAAGTTCAAACATATAATTAATTTATTGTTCTCCCTTTTGTTCTTAATCTTTATAAATAGAATTATTTTGAACCATTACAACTTGTACATTTTACATTTTAATTAATGTTTTTATAAATAATTTGATATCTATGAATAATCTTCACAAACGTTTTTTTTTAATTTTTTATGAAGAACTACTTATTTTGTATCAAGGTAAAATAAAATTGAATAAGATAAATTGTGTTACCTAACAAAATAGTCTTTCAAATTTTCTTTCCAAGTTAAAAAAAAAAAAAAAAAAAAAAATTGAGCTGAATGTTCATTACTACGCTGAAATACATTTATAATTAAAGACTAACTTAGCATTTAGAGAAAAAAAAAAAAATACCTTAGAAAATCCTAATAATGTCTAGTCCAAGGAGTGCAAGAAAACATGATGTCTTTGTCTCCCATGTAATGATTATCCGGCCCATTTAGTCCTAGAAAGCCGCCATAAGGCCCGGGTTGGATTACACAAAAGCATCTTTCACGGGTAGGGCCATGTGAACCGTACATGACAATGTTCTTCCTTGATCAAAATTTGCGGTCCGTATTTGTCCAATCCTAGATTCTCTTCATCATTAGCCATTAAAACTATTGACCCATTCATTCATTCACCCTATAGATCCTCTATTATGGAGAATATTCAATTCAATATTCACTCCAAATCTTTCCCTTCAAATTATGTATGATTGTGATTATAGTATAGTGCACTCAACTTGCATTTGGATCTATCCATTAGTTATTGATCTTAAATTAATAATGAAGGAAATTGTGGGTTATCTCTTGTTGCATCAAAAATCAATTTATCGGATTATCAATAGATTAAACCAAGAATTTTAACTTCATATTTTCATATTATTATTTTGATGGGAAATACAAACCAAAATCCGTCTTGTACCACCAATACAAGTGGCATAATTTGGATTGAGAAAAATTACGTATGTCCTCTGGTATCATTTCTACATTATGTTTCTTACTTATATGTAGAATTATATATTATGTTCATTACAATGTACGATGGCAAGAAGAGAGAGAAAGAGGAAGGGATAGAAAGAGAGAGAGTGGATAATGTGTGTGTGAAGTGAGAGTTTCCACATCTAATCAACATTTATGTTGGATAGGGCTCGTCTGTTAGGACGACCCTTGACCCATGTCCATTCTTATCATATATCATCTCTCACTTTATTCATCACCTCAAGGTTGTCAACCGATCTAGATTCAGGAACCATTGGGAGCACATGTGGTCAAGTGGAGTCCATCACATGGGTGATGCCATGAGGAGTTCTTGAATTTTTTGAAGGTAGCCATGGCCCTTAATGTATGTTTTGTCCGAGATACCTATATCAATTGGAGGTGGACCTTTCCTTTATTTTTCGAGGCTGATTTGCCCAAAGGTTTGGGCCCTCGGTAGCTATCTATGGCTAAAGCAAGAGTAATGAGTACAAAATTTTGGGATACAATCAGAAGATAACTTTCGTACGAAAATCTTACCATTGGGAATTTTTATAGGCATAGAGGAAGATAAATTAATAGAAGCATCAACTGCTATTAGCACACGGGCAGTAACATTAATTTTCTTTTAAAAAGTTGTCCTGTCATAATACACCAGTTTACCAAGTCTAGAGGAGATCTTAACCAAGGCAGTGGGGTGTCAACATTCGAAAGGAAGGTTGGGAAATTTACCCAAATTGGCACGACGCATAATTCATCATTAGTAAAAGAAGCACCATCGGCCAGTTTCTTTAGCAGTAAAATTTGTCTTAGACAATGGAAGGGACCCCTCTCGAGGATCTCTTCCATGTCTTTAGAATCTTTGAACCTGAAGATTACACAGTTCTTCGTATGTGGAATAAGTGTGCAATCTTTCTACCAATAAACAAGCAACTTTTTTATGTTTTCGAGTCAAGGCCAACTCCCAGCAAAGCAATCAAGTAAGAAGTATCCACATTCTTTACTAACATCAGATACATTAGAAAAATTCAGGAAAATTATGAGGCTTAATTACGTAAAAATTCACGACATTTTAGTCAATTATCAATTACAACACGATATTTAAAACATAATATATAAATACACTACTTTAATAGTTTTTTCAATTAGGTACGCACGGGAATTTCAGGCTCACTTGCTGACATGGAGCCCGATTTTAATGATGTGTGTGCAGCCGTGTAATATAACTAATTTATGTTTATATACTCATCAACGATGTCATTTCATGAATAATAATTTCTTTTTATTATATTTTTTTCTTATCATCATCATTATACTCATGAACATTTGGTTCATCACTGAGTTAGGAAATTACTCCTTCAAACCAGTTTTTTTTTCTAACAAAATTACCCTAATTATCTCAAGGTATGGTTTCTTGAAATTGAGAATTAGATTGCAGAAACTGTTTAGATTTTGATTCTGGGGGCGATGTCTCTATTTTCCAAAAGCGGTTCGGTTCAAATCCAAGAGGTTTGGGCATTTAATCTGGATGAAAAATTTGTTTTGATTCGCAAAATTATCAACGAATACCATACATCGCCATGGACACCGAGTTCCCCAAAATTGTACTCTGATCGGTCGGCAATTTCAAGAACACCAATGACTACCACAACCACACACTAAAGGAGAACATGAATCTATTGAAATTAATCCGATTAGGGCTCACATTCTCCAACCAAGAGGGAAACCTCCCCACCGTAGAACCAACAAATCCTGCATCTGGCAATTCAACTTGTGCGAATTCAACCCCAATAGAGATGTCTTCACAAACAATTCCATCGAGCTACAAAGTCAAAGCAACATCAATCTTGTCAAGAACAACAAGAGCGGCATTGAGTCGCGGCGATTCGGGGAGTTGCTAATGTCGTCAAGGATTGTTCACTTACAACATGAGAAAGTTCATGAAATAAGGAGCAAGCCTCCAAATTATAGGATCAAGAGAAAAGCCTATGGTTCTGTACTTGATTTGAATTTATCTCTCGAACTAGAATCTAGAAACAACGAGCAACAATGTATACTACTCGTAGAAGATGATGATGAAGAATACATATTAATGAGACGACATCATTTTGATGAGTGTGCTTTTTTTAATTGATATTATGCATCTCCACACACGTCATCAAAATCCATATGTACCTAATTGAATAAAATATTAAGGTCGTGCATTTTAATGTTATATTTTAAAGTTTGTATTGTAACTGATAATTGACTAAAAGGTCATGAATTTTTACGTAATTAAGTCAAATTAAATCCACTTCAACAAGAAATGTGTTAATTTTAAGCTCATGATATTTTTCGGTTATTGAAACGTTTGCCCCAGACTTGAGAAGTTTAGGATTACCTATATATGGGATATTTGGTTTCACCAAGAGGTGTTTCCTTGGGTTAGAGTGGTCACATGGGCCTGTTTGCTATTTTATGGTGGAACTTGCATCCCTCGTATTTCGTAAAGTTTTGATCGAATGGGCTTCAGCTCATGGGGCATCATGTAAGTGATTAGTGGATTGCAGTGGTTGGTCAAAAGAGGAGTTAGAGGATTGTGTTGTATATTAGTCTCCCTCTCTAAGTGTTTGAGAATCCTTGGGCTTGATTGTACAAGATAAAGAGGCAAAAGATTCTCTTGCTGGGGAAGTAAACAGAACATGTGAATTGGACCTCTTGTTGCCCCTAATTGACTTTCTTTTTGTATTATGAATCTTTTTTTTAGTCATTGGACAACTGCTATTAGTTTAGGTTCGCAAAGAGGGGTCGTACAATGAGCAAAGTTTAGAGCCTAACTGGTTTTGAAAGGGTTGGTCAGCAAAGATGGGTTGCACAATGAAGCTAAATATGCTGGCGGTGGTAAGCAAAGACGGGTTGCACACTGGACTCGAGGGCCCTTGGTCAACCAGGTCGGACTCACGAGTTGACTCAGTAACCCTAGTTATAGTGGGCACCACACGAGTTGACTCAACGCAGCCTAAAATCATAGCCACTTTAGCGGTCTACCCAACAAGGAGGTAAAACAAGTGAGGCACCGTCAGTGTGCTCAACGCTTCGGACTACAGTCAACTGGTTATGGAATGAGGATCAACCCAGCGATAAACTAAATGGGTCGTCGTCGACATGCTCAGTACTTCACACACTAGTGGATATTGGACTAATGTTGTTTGTCGCGAAATGAGTTTTGAGCCATGGGTTTCACCCAAATTTATTTTTGTGAAAAGGAGTTGTGCTTCTCTTTTGCCTTTTGGAGAAGCGACACCTAGACCAGAGGGTCTTTTCGACAACAAGATGCAGGTCGCGTCACAACCAAGGGTCGGGCCCTAATGCAACACTGATTAAAGCTTCAAGCCCTAGCGTTGCTTTGTAGAGGAATGTTAAACTCCTGTCATATTTCAAGATTAAAGTGAGAACATAAATTAGATTAGGATTATTTCTAGTTTAATCTAGTTGTTGGAATTGTAAATAAGTAGAAATTGTAAGAATAGATTAGAACACAAATTTGAAACAATTGAATGAAGAAAGCAAGTGTAGTGGGCTCTTCTAGAGAGAAATATTTAAAGAGAATTTTCTCAAACCCCACTAACAGTTCTTTCTTTTTTTGGTTGAACCATGTATATATATTGAAAAAATGAACGTATTGTACAGCTTGCACTAGGCATAGCCTAGGCGAAACAAAACAGGTAACACTCGAAGAAAACAAAAGTTGGTAATGTCAATACCTCACACGACCAAACTACATACAAAGTATATCAAAAGAAGACCACATCACAAGGGTACATGGAATACAAGATCTTGTACACATGCGACTTGATCTTCCGAATAACTATATGCTTGTCAAAATGCGTCCCTTCAAAGAGAAAACTGTTGCGAGGTATCCAAATGTAGTAAATTGAACTGGCCGGTGCAAGGTTCCAAATCTTGCTCAGAATCGACCCTCTTTTGTTCTTCTTGATCCACTTGATGGATCTCAAGATGGCGTTCATGCTTCTCGAAATATTCTATAGTGTAAACATTATTTACACTATAGAAGCACTAGTTCTGAACCTTGTTTTGTGTTTCTTGTGAGTACATTAATAATCTTACTTATTTCTTGCCCTCTCTCAAATATGGTCTCACGTTGACCAATTATAATTTAGCCATATGTAGATTGTCTCTAATCTGCATCTAAATACTAAGTTACAAATGTGCATCTTTTTATTTACATTCAGTTTCCTCTCCATTAAGAAAACTAGTATACATTGTCTCTTTACGTATGTTAACAATGTTTTCACTGAGCTCTAATATTTTTACTAGAATTAAACCGATACATAAATATTAGATCCATGTCATAACTCATGTTAGGACACATACACCTCTTATGTATGTCCAACTCCTAAATTTACAAAAATATTATACTTACATCATCTACTTCTCTTTAGAACACAATAAACATATCCAGTGCCTCAAAATAAACACGAATGATCTCATTTTTATTACATTATCTTGTCTGCTAATAGATATTGCTCGTCGGATAATCTTGGAGTTTAAAAGAAAATTCTCTTTTTGTACAAAACATGAAAAACTAATCAGTCAAATGTGTAGGCAGAGAAGAATATAAGAGAAGGAGAGAGCACAGTCATCACCATAGCTGCATAGATAAATCCAGAAAATATAATTACGAACACAATTTTGTATAAGAATTTTCGCTTTCTTCTCTTTGATTTTAAATCTGAACCACTTGATTAAAAATAATAAAAGGAAAAAAAAAAAAAAAAAAAGGAAAACACAATTTAGAACAAAAAATTAGATAAAAGTTCAAAAATATTTTTCTAATTTTAATTGGTTGGGTAAATAAATGCGTGTTGATATATAAATCCATGCAACTATTACACAATATTACAAAATTTAATATTTATGATCAATCTTCACAGAGTAATGTTTTATATATCACATAATTTGATATTTATGTACAATCTTCACAAATACTATGTTTTTATGATATAGTTACATATTTGGTATCTATGTGTTTTTAAATCAAAATAAAATTATTATGACTTTTCTTAAAATAACCAACTTCAAAAATAAAATAAAAACAAAAAATACTATTATTTTCATCCCAAAAAAAGAATGTATTTCATAAAGTATAATATTTTTATTTTTTTTTGTCAAATTGATGAAGGTACAACTTCATACAAAATCACAAATTCGCACTTAGATGACTTTTTATTTGTTGATTTATTTTATTTAATCATATACAACTTGTTTGTACAATAAAAAAATTCAAATTTTACGTTGACTATTTGAAAAATGAATCTTTTCTTTTTATATCAAGAAATATTTTTGAAACATAACTCTTTTTTTTCTCAGTTTTGACCGAGGCAATCGCGGATGGTTGTGGGAAAAGAATATGCAGATACCCTCTTTTCTTTCCAAAAATAAAAATTAAATAAATAAAAACTAAATATATATATATATATCAAGTTTATTTGGTTTTGCATTTTTATTTCAACTTTAATAAAATATTGCAAGAAAATCATTTACTTAATATATTATTGTTCTGTGTGTTAATTAATAAGTTTTCGAATAGAATTCCAGGTTTTGTAGTTCGTCTATGCCGTGGAGATAAATGTTAGGAAGAAATGAAAACTTATAGATACAATTTTTGTGTTCCAAATTAATTTTGTATATATTTATGTGTTGCGAATTTTGGTTTATTCTGTGAGCTCAATTAATGATATATAAGGTGAAATTAAGTTGAAATTTTATGGTAAACATTGGGGAATAAATTCCAACTACTTATTAATTAACAGACAATTTAACACAAATTATGGGATAATTAACTCATTCTTTAATTTGCAATATTAACTAAATATAAATTATTTTTTGCAATAATTTAAAAGTTGAGATTAAAATACAAAATTAGTTAAATTTAATTTTTTTCTTATTTTGTGCAATTAATATTTTTTTAATAATCACTGCCACTAGACGGAGGGAGTATATTTTAACTGAGAATTCATTAATTAATCTGCTCCGACACGTTCATAATCATAGATTATTTTTAGATTTGGACAAATAAAATACACTGAAAACCATAATAATGTCTCCTCCATGAAGAGAAATTAAACATGATGTGTTTGTCTCTCCCATCTAATCATGCCCCGACCCATTTAGTGTCCTAAATACCCGCCGTAAGGCCCGGGGATGGATCAATCATAATAAGCATGAATCAGGCCATGTGAATTGTAAGCCGTACATGACACTGTTCTTCCTTAATCAAAATTTGTGATCCGTATTTGTACCCGAATTCCCACATATCCTAGATTAATCTCTTAATCATTAGCCATTTAAACTATTGAGTCATTATGCCATTCATTGACGCTACAGATTCTCAATAATGGAGAATATGCAATTCAATATTGAAATTATGTACGAATATGTTCTTAAGTTGTAGTTCGTCCATAACTTTATAGTTTAGTAAAATCGTTTCATTATTTTTTATAAAACTTAAGGGTTCATTCCATAGTGTAGATTATGCTCTGATTGTGTTTGGTTCAATGGATCAAAGCTATTGATCCTATATCCGGAGAAATGAGTTTGTAGATTAGAAGCCATAGCTCTCATTTTTTATGACTTTAAATTCTTCCCTAAGCTCAGATCTCTCGATCCAAATGCAATCAAACTCTCTTCACACAATTATTTTTGTGGTGTGTAGCTCTTGTTAATTGTACACACATTCGTATGATGTATATGTGATTGTATATGAATGGATAATAGATCGACCATGTAGAACATCTACAATGATGAGTCGAGGTAAAAATGGTGGATTAATCTATTTTCGAACGCAACATTCAAGAGGTTTTTTATTTGGCAAAATAGTGCAAATTATATTTTGTGTAAGTGGGAAAATTGACATAACTTGGCAAAAGAATTGAATGAATATAGTAACTATGTAATTATGTCTCAACGAATGGATATAGTACAAAATTTTGGTTGTGAAAACCTTGATCATACACAGATTTTTGTATCTGATCAATGATGAGCTACAATGTTAAGAAGTGAGACTCTACTTTGCAACAACTGCCTAAACAATCTCTCTAATCCTGCCTCAATTCCTTCTACACAAGATTCAAGATTTTGTAGGCTCCTTTGCACAATTTGCCTATCAACAACCTTGACATCACTACTTCTAACACTCTTTTGAACATCATTTAGCGCCAAATCTACACATCCCACTTCAGAAATAACACTCTGATCCTTCCCAGAAGCCACAGATTTCACAATCATCAGCTTCGAAACCAGATTCCAGCCACCGGACTTGACGGCCGGCGAAGACAAGAATACCAAAGTAGACTTGAAGATGGCAATGGTGATAGCAGAAACTTCCCTCAAAACCCTAATGAAACCTTCATCTACATTTGCTGAAAGATTTGATCCATTCTTGTTTTCCAGATTCTTGAGGGTTTTGAGGCTCTTGGCTATGCACTTGTTCATCTTTTTCCTGAAGAAAAAGTATGAAGACACATCATTCTGGATGCTGGAATCCAAACCCTTACGGCGGAGTGCAGATTGAAGGGCTTGAACATTGTCCCTCATCATCTGCACCATTTCTCTGATGGCGTTGCAAGAATCCAGCAGCTCCACGGAGCTTTCGAGCGAGCCTTGGATCTCTCGGTTTTGAAGGGATTGTTGTGTTGCTGGAGACTGTGTGAGTTCTTCGACAGAATTGAAGAGCTCAGCCAGGCATAAGAGGCTAGATTGGATGGCTTCTGAGGTAATTGGAGCAGTTTTAGAGAGAGAAGAAACCTGGCAAGATTTGAGCTTTTGAAGCTCAGCTTCAAACCCTGTGGAATTGATGGGGTGTAATCTTGAAGGAAGGCTTATGGACCTGAAGTGGATCTGTGAAACTGCCATTTCTGGGTAAAATTTCTGGGTTGTGCGAGGCTGAAACTGCTTACTGCTTACTGCTTGGATAAAAAATGGTGGCTCTATATATAGTGCATAACGATTCTGCGTGTGGCTGCCCTCAACTTTTTTAATAACTTTGTTGCAATTCTCACTATCAAATAAACATGGTTAGATAGAGATGGATATATAATAATATTAGTATATTAATTAAAAATAAAGCTCCTGGCAACAAGAGAGACAACGTTTAATGTAGATTAAATGTATAGCAGTCATGAAAATGCATTGAATATTGACCATGGACTATATACTAGAATTTGTTCTTGTCCCTCTGCCCCTCCAATCATTAGTGGGATTCATTCAACCAACTTTCATGGCTTTTTTTTAATGCAAGACTTTTAATATTATTGTCACACTCTCAACACTAATGGCTGCCTATGGAGCAAAGAACCTAGTCACCTAACACTAATCATGCAAATAAAAATAATAATATGGTCCGCCTTCTTCCTCCTGTAAATTCAAATGCAGCCTCAGCTTATACACATTTGATGTAAACGGTTGATGTTTCGACTACAATATATATATTTGAAGTGGGTTTGAATTCTCACAATAATATATATATATATATATATATATCTTAAAATGGGTTCGAATTCTGACTATTAGTATTGATGTGGGTTTGAATTCTGACCCTTCAAGTTAATCATATGTTTTACGAATAAAAATTTCTAAACAATAATAAATTTTTAAAGTTGACAAACAATATTGCTAGGTGTAGAGATCTAGTTGAGGGTTGGTGAAATGCAAGAATAAGTATAGATTGAAATATGAAAATAGAAATGGGGTGGCAAGATGGGGTGTGTTGAGCAGACAAGGAAACAGTTACAATATACGAGATTAGATTTAATTAAAAGCTGTAACATTCCTAGGGAATTGGTACATTTTCTTGAAATGAAAGCACTAATAATGAAAGATTAGGGGAGTTGGCAAGGGCGGTGGGCCGTTGGAGCAGGCCCAACACAAAACTAACATAAGATCTAATTAAATGTTTCATGTCTCTGTAAAAAGGAAATATCCAGAAATTTAATGGAAATAAGAAATGATATAAAAATGTAGATTTTGCAGCACAAATCTTTCATTACCACCAACAGAGATCAGAAAGCCTCTGCTCATGAGACTGATGCACAGAGGACAGGAGACATCAGCATGTGTTTGAGGTTCAGAATTAGATCAAATGTAACGTTACAAATAGGCAGAGGCATTTATTTTCTCTTCCACTGGATAACACAAAAAATAAAAATAGAATCTTATCTTTTCACAAAGAGTGGATTATAACTGGAATTGATCTTGCCAATCAGCTCAAGAACTAGGCTATATTTAAAATTAAGATTGCAAAACGAGCCAAGCCACTCCCAAACTATTCAACTCATCGCTTGAAAAAACAAGCGAAGATTGAGCTCTATCGGCCCAACTGGAAGTATAGTAAATAGACTCGTGCACAAAAACATTTAAACACACTTTGCAGCACCATACTTATTTCATCATCAGCTTGAGCACGAATTTCTTCTGCTTTAAATAACCTCAAACCAAAGCTCGTTTAACAAGATAAACAAGCCATTTAGCAGCTCGTGAGTTTAATAATTTCAAACGAATTGAACAGGAGGACTGTAAGAGCTTTAATTAAGCTCAAGTCCAGCTCCAACTTCTTTCTGTCCCCCTTATTCAAAACCTGCAAATCAAAATAAACTATCTTCTCCTGCAATATCCATACCGTAAGCACAAAGAAAGAAATGAGCAACTTCTACACATCGGACCGTACTAGATTTACTGCACAATAATTAATTTATCAGATATCAAATCATGGAGCTGCATAAATTGTACAATATGATGCTTAATTCTGTGATCCAATGTAAAGATAAAACAGGAAATACGCCACAACAAAAAGAGGTTAAAAATAGTTGGTATTCATCAGGCAACTATTTTATCATCTATTTGGATAAAACCTCACTTCTATACCTTCACAGCAACTAAAAATGTCTGGATTTTTAATGCTTTTAGTCAAGTGGCAACATGTGAATGCCTCAAACCGTCGCATTAGGAAAAGTATATCTGAATCAACTCAGCACAGAATACTAGGCCAGAGATGGAGCTTCTAGAAGGGCATGAGGCAATGCATATCTTCTTACTGGCTATAAAACTTCAGCAAAGTTTCTATGGGGATGATTAGCCAGGACTGAATTATGATGCACGAGCTGCCTTGGAAACTTCTTGCAATTCTGGCAGGCAGAACTTTAGTTGAGATTTAAAATGCTTGGGCAGAAGATGTAAACACAAACCACCTGCACCACCTAGCACAAGAAAAGAACATTATGCATAGCAAATTGAAGTGATACTAAGAACTTCTACTAAATTGTCGAGGCACTTTACCTTCTCCATTAGTTCTTACAAAGAGAAATACTAACAAGAACAAGGACAACAGGAAGTGCTTTTACATGAACCAAGTCTTGCATCTAAATGAACATTCCAGTTCACTTCAATCTAGCACCTTACATTCACTCTCTACAATGGAACTACTATGGCCATGTTTCCTTATATGTTTGCCATATGTGTAAGTACTGAAGGTCAACATCAAGAGAGATGATGAATGAAACTGCAAAATATAACTGATCTTGCTTCATACTATTAGTCAGTTCTCATCAATATAGTTTTCATGGAGTTATCTAGTAACTACTATAGATAAGAGTCTGAAGCTTAGCCTAATCTTTGTAGAACATGACAAAAGAAACATTCAAACATTAAGAGATATTATTCATGTCAATCGTAATCTTTGCCTGCAACATATTCAGAACAACCTCAAAATTGAAAGGTTGTACAACCTTTATCTTCAGTTGAAGGGCTGCCTGACAACTCTTCTATGCTAAAGATGTGCATAGGAGTTGTTGAAAAAGCTTGTGAGCAAAAGTACAAGCTAAAGAAGAAATAAAAGGGCAATGGTGAATCAGAACCAGGATCTATATCGAAGAATCTGATATTACTTAAGCAGCAGCTAAGAATTTTATGGTGGTGTTCTGCATTGCATCTTTGCTCAGTACAATATCATAGAATATTACATAATTTTTAACATTCGCCCTCCATTAGTAGTCTAATTGGCTAACTTTTTATGCTTTTAATCTTTGAAACAATTGATAATTGCTATCAGAAGCACTCAAAAAGTATGGCTCCATTATAAAATTGAAACAAATGAATGCACTAATTGGGGTGAATTTATGAGAGGTTTAGAAAAGCCATATGCAAAGTATCAAAAACCTAAAAGCGAGGAGGATTATAGGCCAACCCCATTTTAAAGGATAGTCCATTCCAAGGGATACTTCAATACCAGGGTTAACTTTGAGTCTAAAATGTTTAGCTCAATTTTTACCATTATGCAGCCTGATTGTGCACCAATCAGTTAACCAATTCTCCCCCACCATCACCCGTGTTTATTTTTTAGCAAGTATCGATGAATAACAAGCAAGCATGTAATTCCACAATTCGTTCAAGGAATCTGCCAAGGCTTGCATTCGTTAATGTGATAAACATCTCTTATCTTGTGCTTTCCCAGTACTGCTCTAGGGGAAATAATTCATTCTCTATTACACCAAAATAATGAAGTTCCTTTACTTACCGTTCAGAAGTATTATAACTCTCGCAAACCCTTTATTCCAAAACTTAGTTTTTGGCGTGATTTCTCCAGTTAACTGGTTATTTACATTGAACATAGTCCAACTTACATTCAGATCATGCCTGAAATGACCTCATCAAAGCAGTTGAAATTTTATAAACAGAACTTGGGTGATAAAAGTCCATTCTAAAAGACACCATTAATTATGGTTAATTGCCAAATGAGCAGAAAATCCAAGTACACTATGCACTAGAACTTATACTTACTTTGACCACTATGATCTAATGATACATTCATCTGAGGGGGGGATCAGCTTAACAGCTGGAAGACATAACTTAGGTTATTATTATTAATAATAATAATAATAATAGTAATAATAAATATTTATTACCAAAAAAACGCCCTTAAGCCGTGAGTAAGTGTCAGGTAGCCTGCATCAACTAGAAGACATCTCAGTTAAGCCATCCACTTCTATTAGTATCTATTATGAACATAATAAAATGAGATCGAAAATTTAATATCTAGTCAACTACAAAGAGACGTTGTATAGTCCAATATTTTGTTCAACTAAGTTTTAAGCAATGGCAATGAATATAATTAGAGAAGAACAGAGAATGCTTCGTCTTTATTCCACATCACACAATTCCAAAGTAAAATCTGCTTCTATGACCAATAAAAGCTCAAATCATTACAGAACACAGCATCACTTTCTGAAATTCAGGAAATTAGAAGAACTATCACTAATGAACCAACAATTCCACCAACTTTGAAAGTTATAAGGATTAAGAAGTACCGTCAGTTTTTGTTAAACAACAAGGCCTTGCTCCCTGGCTTTCTTCAGCCATTTAAGAGTACTCTCCAAAGTCGAATAAGCAGCAATATCTTTTAAGCTCTTGCTCTCGACTGCATAATCAAAAACTTCATAAGCTTCAGCAACTCTGCCCTTCCTACATAACGCCCTTAAAAATGTTCCATAAGACCCTGTTTCCAGATTTATACCACCTTTCTTCATCATTTGATACAACTCAACACCTTTATCCAACAGCCTGGCCTTACATAATCCAAGAAGCAAAGTGTTATATGTACATGAATTTGGATTACACCCGTTCTGTTCCATCTCATCTAACAATGCTAATGCTCCCATTGTATCGCCTTCTCTACACATCCCATTCATCAATGAAGTATAAGTAATTGCATCCGGGTAATGACCCTTTTCAGTCATAACTCTTAGAAATTTCCTAGCATCCTTAACCTTACCCGATTTAGATAATCCATATATCAAAGTATTATAAGTATAATTATCAGGTTCAATCCCTTCATCTTGCATTCTTTGATACACTCCCAACACATCACCTCCTTGACTCAACATACAATATCCCTTCATAATAGTATTGTACACGTAGCAATCAGGTTTGTACCCTTCCTCACTCAACACTCCCAATAACCGCATCGCTTCCCTTAAATTTTTTGAATTGCAAACATTATCAATCATGATAGTGTAGGTCACGAGGTCTGGCTTTATACCAAAGTCCTTCATATCCTTTATAAAGCAATTCACAGTACTTATAGACCTGTTCTTGAGTAAATGTCTCACCAGAAAATTGTAAGTATACGTATCAGGCGGTGAATTCTTGGCCGAAAGCTCCTTAACCAGCTCAACAGCATGCTCTTCTCTGCCGCAACCACAAAGAGCCCTCACTGCAACATCTGTCGTCACTTGATTGGGTGGAAAGCCGCTGTTAGTCATGAGGTTGAGAACATTGTGTACACCGGAGAGAGTCTCTTCATCAGGCGACGAGCAAGACCGCGTCAGAAGTATATGATAAGTGAAACGGTTGGGGCAAAAAGGGGGGTGCTTCTTGACCATGTGATTAAGGAAGAAGATTGAATCTTGGAGAGACGAAACAGAGGAAAACGACTGCAAAAACGAGTTGTAGAAATTGGGCTCTGAAGGGGTGTTTTTCGCGGAAGAAATGAACGAGTTGAAGAGGGATTTCGCTTCAGTGAGATTGGAGGACTCGAATTTAATGGCTTGAACAACTGTTTTAGTTGTCGAGTCATTCTTTTGCACTGTTTTGTACTTGGGAGATGATTTCTGCCTTCGCCAATTGGGGGTAGATGATGGGGTTTGTTCCGGGAAAGCAGATGAAATGTTCGGTTTGGGGAAAGTGGACTGGGCTTCTGCGTATCTCAAAACATGAGGAATTTTCCCCATTTCCGATATCTAATCAATCTTTCTCAGTTACTGAACTTGATTTGAGAAAGATGTTTCAGACTGGAGGAGCTTCTTGCATTAGGGCTTTAGGGGTTTATGGATGACGGGGAGCTGCGATGCCAACTGCTTGTACGTCGTTGCTGGATCTTGCATTGCGGAGCGGTTTATATATACCCGCACCGTACTAACTCAGTTCCATGTAATAATGGAAATAATAAAGTAAAATAAATTTAAATTAATACTGGATAAATTATTCATTTTTTAATATTATACTCATACCCCATCGGCCAAATGAATATTTTTATAATATTATTAGATAATTTCCTATAAAATTTATACAATTACATGGTCCAATGAAAATATAAATTAATAATTTAATAAAATAATAATTAAAATTTACATAATACAACATTTATCAAAATACAGTTTAATTGTTACCTTTTCTTCTATGAAATTTACGTTTAGTGTTGATTTATCAAATTGCAATCAAATATTGTATAGTATTATTTTTATTGAGTGCTTCTTTAACATAACCATAATTATGAGAGTTGTATTATTTTCTAACTTGAAAACTAAATTATTCATTTAGAAGATTTAATAAAGATGTTTGCATTCGCTCTATAAATTAATATTTTTTTAATTAATAAATTTTAACCGATCTCAAGGGTAATAATTTAGAGAGACTTGTTAGTGCATGATCAATTTAGATGCATTATAAGATATTTGATTCTATAAGATAGATAAATTACAATAATTATTTAGTGCATGGTTAACATTGTTTGAGTAACTTGGCAAATAATTAGTGGGATAATTCTTATCCGGTAATCACGGAAGATTTATCTAAACAAATGGTATGATGAGGGATTGATAGGAATTGGGTTACACTTAGGGTTGTCAATAGATGAGATAAGCTCGAGCCTACCTCGACTCGAGAATGTTGAGATATGTAATTGCAAACTTTGTTTGACTTGAAACTTAAGTTTATTTTAAAAGACTTATTTTTGCACTTTATTAATATGATTTATATTATACATGTTTCAATATTTTTCTAGCAATTTTAATTTTGTGAAAAAAAGAATATGAACTTAACATTCGAAAATAACAAATGTAACAAATAAAATTACAATGATCGTAGTTAAATGTTTAATATCTCACAACAAAACATAAATTCATAGTTTACACTACTAAAAAAAGTCTCACAATAAATAATATTTCGTATTAGTATAAGTGAAAAATAGTTGATAATTAATTTTTCCTCGCAATTCTTATTACTCCTTGTCTTTTTTCATAAATTTTTTTTTTTTGTAAATTTTACTTATTACTCATTTTTGGGTCATATATATAAATTATTTAATTAAAAATAATAATCGAGCTTGCTCACTAGCTTTCGAGCCAAGCCAAAACGGCTCATTAATGTTTCAAGTCAAGCCTAATCAAATCAAACTTTGATCGAGTTTTGAGCTAGTCGAACCGAGTCGAGCTCGAGCTGCAAACTAGTTTGGCTCTTGACACTCCTAATTACACTATATATTTCTTCTTCTTTTAATTAATGAATCAATATATTATATTAAGATTATAAGATATATGAAGATGATTCCAAATAAATATATTAGACTTGTATAATAAATATACCAAATCGTATGCTACAATATAGTGTTAATTTATGGGACGAAAATATTTCTAACCAAATCGTATAAATAAATAATTATGAATATTTTTTACTCCTTTTGAGAGTAAAATAAATAATTACTCTTAATGAAATACAATGTATATATCTCGATGTATCTCACTGATTATAGTATAAAAGTTAAACATCATCTCGAGATATTATATCTCGATAGTTATCAATATTAATATATACATAGCTTCAAGATATATATGTTATGTTTTCATATTCATATATCCCACTAGATTTAAGGGTTTTGTGGTAGTTTTAGAAAGAAAAAAAATAATAAACAAAAAAAAAGCTAAAAAATGTTTGTTTGTATCAAACGAACATAAAATATTTTGACTTGCTAAAATTTGGTTAAAAATAGGCAATATGACGTTAATCTATTCCAATTTCTAGTTTCTTTTTCCAAATAAACAACTGTCAAAAAAATAAAAGAAAAAAACCAAAATAACAACAAAAGAAAAAACCTAATAACTCAATTTTGCTTCATAATGTGTCTACTGTTATATTGGTTTCAAATCCACATTGCATCTGAGCTACCAACCCCATCTTCAAACCTTGGTGTGAGTTCTTTTTTTCTTTTTTTCCTGTTATCTTGCCAATTTTAGCAACTGCTTTGCACAGAATAAAAGAGACAAATGATGGTAAATCCATAAATAATAATATAACCAATGCAAAGATAAGCATATTATATAGAGGAATCCTTCATCACATGAACTATTTGCACATGTAACACATCAATCTATGCTCCAAATTCCCTCTGCTTGAGCAAATAGAGATGGAATATGGAATATATCAAGTTTGATTGAGTAGTTATTCCTGTTTCTCCTCACAGAAGATGCTAATATTAACACAATCCATCATTCCTTCAACACGGTGAATCCACTAGATGCCCCGGTAAAGTAACTCACCGGCGAGTCCTTTGATGTCTTAAACGATCCAAAGTGCCTTAGTCGATAGACCCCATCACTGGCCTCCTCCGGCACCTCCCACTCTATTGTTGCAAGGCCATAAGTACCCTCACCATAAATCGGTCCGTCCCACTTGAAATAAACGCAGAAATCATCATCATCGTATGCAGGTATCCATTTACCATCTCCCTGTTGCATCTCCACCCCAGCAAATGTACCTTCCGTCAGCAGATCATACCTTGGGTTTGCACTCCAAAATGTAGCATTTACCCTCTCCCCTCTTTTGAAAGGGCCCTTGCTTACGTCCTTCTTTATATCTCCAAATTTTATACCCGGTGGAGGTGAATCACCGGTAGGGTCTAGTAGGAGGCTGAGTTGGATGGAAGAAAGATCAGGCGGCGATGGACCTTTTCCGACTTTCTTATCTCCTCTTGCTAAAGCCTGTGACAACTTGTTGAATTCTTGGATGTAAGCTGATAAAGTATGAGGCCCGTAGAGCGTTGATGCAGCCTGCGAAAGTTTGTTTCTTGTATTAGTAGGTCATGTGTAGTTATTGTGCACCACAGTTTGTACAAACACAAGTCGGGTATGGAAAGTGTGAGAGGATCTGATCTGCTACAATAGTCTTTGTATGTAGAAATGAGTGATTGTGTGTGTTTTCAAGATTTTCTGACCTCATAGCGTTGTTGCTTGTATTCTTCGAACGTAGCTATGTACTGTGAATACGTATTTGTTAGTCCTGCTATGACGACTTGTGTGTCGTCATTGAATTCCCCATTTCCATTACTGATTAGTGTTTCTTTGACAGCCTCCCTCAGTCTTCTGCCAGCCATTGTAGTGAACTCTGCAAATATGAAAGTACAGTTATTGTTAATGTGAACACAAGCTTGCCCAGCTTAAAATAGCAGAGAATGGACTGTGAACTGGGCTTATACAGACCTCCTGGTACCGATAATATGATCAATTTTCCCAGCCTCAGAATTTGAATTGGCAAAATTGCAGGCTGCAAAATTAGAAAGTATAAATGGAATAGAGAATCCCAACCGATTTAATTTTGGGTTCGTCGAGTAAATTAGATTACCGCCCAAGCATAAGGCCAAAACATTTCTCCAGTGGACAGCAGAACATTCTTAGGTTTCTGACAGTCCACCTGGTATTGGCTTGGTTCTTTAATGGCATCCCTCACTTTCTTCCAAAACTCATTAATCTACAAAGCCAACAACATAAATCATTCAAACAAGACCTGACAAGAAGTGTGTAAACTAAAAGAGAGATACTAGAACAAAATGGAAGAAGACCTCAGTATCACCCTGCTGAAAACCAAAAGCACCCGGCCCGTCAGTAGTCCCGGCTGCAAAGCCCGGCCCTAGAGCAGCCGGGCACGTTTTCACCACCTTGTTTCCATCCAGCACAACTTCTATATCTGTGAAGTTGAGGTACACCAGCCTGTAATCAATTTTTCCAGTGATTTCATCTTCAGCAGACGTAAACAAATCGACCGCTTTCTGAAACTGCCTCTGCCCGATGATCTTAGTGCTCAAGACTTCGTCAGGATATCTGTGCACACAATTTTTTATTCTTACAAAACTTACATGTGACAATTAAGTAAACTTTAATAGAATATTATGTAAAAGAAATAGTACCCTGGACCACGACCAACACAAAGTTGGTCATTTCCATGGCAAGACGAATGATTAAAATCGCAAGGCTTTCCACTGTCTAAACAGAATGCTCCTAGCACATTGGGGCTAACATCTCCAACATTCGATTGACAAAATGCACCTATAAATCTTGATCCGTCGTTCTTCCTCACCTTAAAGCTTTGGCTAGTTGTTTTCGAGCATTTTTTCCCTCCCGCAGCCTTCACTCTTGAGGCTTGCTTTAACAACACACCCTTCGAAACTTCATCATACCACAAACAACATTAGATCAACACAACTTAGTTCATAAACCAAAACTTCATATAACAAACTTACGCGAATCCTTAAGCCTTCTATGGCTAGTAGTGGAAGATTTGTTGTTGTTGGTAGTAGTGAACCAGTCTTCAAAGAATCTAGCAGCTGCTCCTTTGTTATCACCACTAATGAGCTTGTTGTCTCTACTCATTGATGTCCCATGCGTCGCGAACCAGCTGAATGCGCCGATGCTTTTCTTACTGTCTTGATCCACAAATTTCAAAAGAGTCATTAGTGTATCAATGTTGCTTGGATATTTAGCCCTTTCTCCGGGAGGATTGAACAAATACGCGCTTGGACTCCTGTTTATCCCTGCATTCTCCAAATCCCCTGCATGATATAATCCATTTCTCGATTAATTGTTTTGATCTATATAACATTCTTGTCTGTAATCTTCTTGTTTGTTTATTTACCTTTGTTGATAAAGATCGAACCAGGCTTGAGATTTTGATGAGCCTGGACGATGCTAAGCTCGATTGCCGTCACAAGAGCATCAAAAGATTGTGGAACGAAGCCAAGGGAAGTTACTGAATAAGTTACATACTGCAAGTACCCTCCTGGTCCAGCATGAGTGTGTGTGCCACTTATTGCAACATTTTCTTCATTATATAACTCTCCGTACCTAAGTAAACAGGCATGTAAATTGCGTTTGCTACGTCGTGTTCATGTACATGGTGGATCGAAAATGTCACATTCTAGTTACAGGACTAATTTTACAACATCTTCGTAAGAGCATATAGACATTGTCTAATATTATGGAGAGAAAAAGTGCAAAAAGAAAAATTGAAGTTTTTTCTCTTTTTTGTTCTGGTGCAAAAAAAATATAATTATAAGAGTAGATTTATTTTAATTTTGGACCCTCACTAACTTTGAAATCTAACTATGTTAAATGCCTTTTTATTAATTATATTTAAAGTAATTATTAATCTATTTAATAGTATTGATGAATAATAATAACAACAACAACAACAATAAAAAATAAGACATATACGAGCAGATCACTAATTCACATTTGAGGTCCAATCCAAACGTGAATTACAAACCATATTATTTTCGTGCAAAATGAGCTACACAAATTTATTTTAAAATTTTATAATACTTTAGTCTTAATTCTATTAAGATGGGCTAATTATCACTTTAAATATAATTAAAAAAATTGATAAAACTTAAATTTCATACTTAATGATGATCCAAAAGATAAAACTTGATCCATGTGTTTTTTTACCAAAAATATTCAGGGTCATTTTTTTCACCTTATCACAAACTTGAGAGTATTTTTTGCACATTTTTTCCATTTTGAAAGTAAACACGATATATAGCACTACTTCTACCTTAATTTTAGTCTCTCGAGCACTTTAATAGTGACAAGTTGTGAAGCCATTCCAGCATCAAGATTGACAAACGCGATCCGTGGACCTTGCACGCTCTCTGCAACGATAAAAGCCCTCGCCCTGAGTCGGAAATGTATGCCTCCAGTGACCTGTTCCATGTTGGCATACCCCATCATGTTCACTCCGGCTGCTGGCCCCGTCATGTCGTAGCTTCCCACTCCGATTAAGTAGTCTCCATTGGCGACCAGCGACGAGCAAAGGGCAAAACATAGAGAGAATAAACGAAGAGGTAGGCGGTCATGCATTGTGCTTAATTCGCAGAGAATGCGTAGCTCATTGAAGTTATATATAGAGGGAGAATGTTTGTTGTAAAGTATTAAATATGTTGGCCATAGTATTGGGATTGTTGTCACAAGAGCATATATTCTTAGGCTTCTCCGAACGTGGTAAAGGTGTGATTGATCACGGCCTTTGGTTTTGTCTAGTGTTGTAGGAAGGAATGCAAATTGGGCGGCGTAAAGTAACTTATACACATTATTATACCAATTCCATTCTCTTTGAATCTGCTACTTAATATGCGTGTCTCTCCTACTTGTGTCTTGTTAAAATATCGAAGATTATAACCAAAAAAATATGAATGTTCAACTTATAAATAGACCTTTAAATCATGAAATTGGGATGTCGTAAATTATGAATATAATATACATTTTAGTCTAAAAATCTAAATTTTATACCCTAAATTTTAAACTTAATATAAATCATGAATTATGAATCTTGAATTTGCTTAATATAAAATAAGTCAAATTAGTAAATTTTATATGAAAAACACTTTCGATATGGAAAATTGAAACACATGATGCAATGTGACTAATTATAGGTGGTGGCGCATGCATTCGATCCACGGTATTACTTGTTTAACTAAAAAATATTATTTTTTATTTGAAAAGTATTACTAATGATCAAATCAGTAGTAATACTTTTCAAATAAACAAACAATATTCGATCCACGGTATTACTTGTTTAACTAAAAAATATTATTTGCTTATTTAAAAAGTATTACTACTGATTTGATCAATAGTAATACTTTTCAAATAAACAAATAATATTTTTTAGTTAAATAATTATTGTTGTACATCAAGCTGCACGATGCACTCGGTGTATATAATTTTTTATAAATTAGAATTCAAATATCGAAATTAACTTAAAATTAATTATACCACGAAAAGATATTATTGGTTCCGAAACCAGTGGGCCTTGTTCGGTGCTTTGATAGCTCCAAGTGCAAGGAAGCAGTTAGGCGACGGGATGTAAAACTAACTGGTGCTGTCGCCTATTGGGCCAAGCAATAAGTTTAGGGCCAATGAGTTATTATTGGGATGTGAGCCAAAATAATAAAATTATATATTTGAATATAAAGTTTTAACTTGAAATGTATATAATATTCAAATTTAACATACTTATAATTTTATACTAAGTAATAAAAGTGCATAACTTATGATTTTTCATTATAAAAAATTTTAAGATTAAAATATTTATAGCTGGTGTGTATCAAAACGAGACGAAATGAACGAATATAATGTTGTGGTGTTTGGGCAATTTATATAGATTAAAATAAGTTTTTTATGTAACAAATGTATGGATCCATTAATGAATTAGGAAATAGCTCCCAACCTCACCCAAGCAGCCAAGCCCCAATAGAAAATTATCTTGTAGAAGGCATTATAAATTAAAAAAGAAAAATTTATAACAAATTGATACATACAAAAACACTTCATTAATTTTTAATCCAGTTATTTGAATATTACCATCTATATAAAAAAAAAAAAAAAAAAAGGAATGAAGATCACAAAGATATTTACGAAGATATTCCTTTTCTTATTTTATAGAAAAAAATATATACGTTCAATCTCAACAAGTATTACATTAAACTGAAAAATGTATTACATATTTTCTAACAAGTATTACAATTTGATTATTTGTATTTGACACTTTTATAGTAGAAAAATAATATTTTTTAACAATCTTAAGAGTATTGTCTTTGACTCAAAACGTATTACTTTCTTTCGGAAAAAAATATTAGTTCCACATATGCACGAGCAGAGTGAGCATGAGATCCACATACTTTTTTATGAATCTTGATTGGATTGGCTATTTTTATGGATCTTGATAGAATTTGCTATTTTATGGATCTTGATCAGATTGGCTAGGATCCATGTGTTTTTATCCATTTAAGAATATGATCTCGCATGTTGCATATAAGGAGAAACATAGAATTAATGCATATAAGGAGAGACATTGATTTGATGCATACAAGCTCTTCGCAAAAAAAAAATTATGTGCATTGGATGCATCGTGCAATTTCATCTATAATATTATTTGTATAACCAAAAAGTATTATTTGTTTACTTAAAAAATATTAATACTGATTTATCCTTAAAAAATTATATTTTTGAAGTAAATAAATAATATATTTTAATTAAATAAATAATATATTTTATATTAAATACACATAACTTTATGCATAATTGAGTCACTCCAAAACTTTACAAATATATTTTAATGTGCAGCCACGTCAGTTGTATGGTCTGAGTTGGATTCTATCCATCTTGGTACAATAGGATTAGCTCAATGCCGCCATCCACCTCCACTCATACTTTATTGCTCCATGATGTGGAGTTTTATGCAATTAATTTGAGTCTTCTCATATTATTTTAGATATTTTACATTTTATTTCACAAGTATTGTTACCAATATAGGTTCTGACGGAAAATTAAATATAATGCTCCTATATATTACCTGTGTAGAAAAAAAAATAAAAAAATAAAAAATAAAAAAGCATCTGGTTGCATTATTATAATAAAATTGGAAAAAGTAATTGGTTGGCAATTGCCACTACATTAATTTGTTCCATTATTCTCAACCATCATTTTCTATTACCCAAACTCTTGTAGTTTTCGAAACAAACAAACAAAGATAATATCATCAATAATTAAGATACTATTTCTTCTCTTAAGAGTCGTAAAGCAATTTAGATATATTTATATAAAAAATAAAAAAATATTTTATCATATCATTATTTTGCTACACAAGTCTATGATATATAAATTAATATAAATTGGGGGACATGCATGACCAGACTTCCTTTTAGAGGAAGAGTCCATTCCCTCGAGCTCAATTGTATTTTTAGGGTTCAAAAATTATTTTTTGGAGCTCAATTATATGTATGTATGTATGTATGTAATTATTACAAAGATCTAATATATTTATGCGGTAGCTTCTTCTTATTTCTATTAAAAATGCCAGATATCAAGATTGTCAAAAAATGAATTATATTTAAGTAATCATTTTTAACTTGTTTGCCTTTCTTTTATATGATAATTATAAATATTTAGAGTATTACAAATTCTTCAAATAATTAATGTAAGTATGTAACAATTATAGATCCAATTTTGAGGACTTGGTATGATCTCATATATTAATACATACTCAATATATGAAAAAAAAAATTACATTCTTATAAAATTTCATTTTAAAATCAATTGGTGATAGAAAGAGCAACTAATTTGACATATATGATATTATTCCTTCTTTTATTTTCTAAACGTGGAAAACTTACCGATGAAATTTCAATAATTTGATCATAAAAAAAACGAAATATTAAAGAATTAGAAAAAGAAACAAACATGATTCTGGGCCATGAGAGGAGCCAAGAATCTAAAATTTAAGTTCATGGGGAAAAGTATAAACTACAAAGGAAGCAAGTAATCAATCCATTGAAAGAGCCGTGCACCTTACAACTTTAGGGCCATAAATCATAATCAAAACATCTTGAGGCCCTAAACAAACTTGAAGTACATACATTATACATATATAATAAGTACATACAAGCACATATATATATATAGTTTGAAACACCAAAAATATGAGAAAAAAATAAGTAAAGATAAAGCAATTAAAGCCCATCAACAAACAGCATAATGACACTCTAAAAGCACAAATAATTATTCAAAGCACAACCAAACATTTGATTGCTTAGTAGCTTTCTTTTTCTTTTTCCTTTTCCTTTTCCTTTTCCTCTTCACCCTTTGAATGGTGTCCTGGGAGTTTCTCCTTGATCTTTTCCAAGAAGCTCTTCTTTTCCTTGGCCTCCGCCTCTGGGGTGGTGGCGCACTCCTCTACTGGCGTCGGGTGTGGCGGCGCCACCACTACCACCTCCTCCGTCTTCTTGCCACCCGGAAGCTTCTCCTTGATCTTTTCTAGGAACCCTTTCTTCTCTTCATGTTCGTATGCTGCTGGCACTTCTTCGTACTTTTCAATTGGGACAGATGTGTCTTCGCACTTAACCTCAGCCTTTTCTTCTTTTTCTTGCTTCTTTTCCTTGATCTTCTCCTTCAAACCCTTCTTCTTCTTCTTCTTCTCTCCACCTTCCTCTACCTCTTCCTCGTCACTCGACTGCATTAATATTTACCAATCGTTAATATATGTAATGTAGTTTGTGTTCGTAATAACATGAAGATAAAAAAAAAAAAAAATATATATATATATATATATATATATATATATAAAATGAATGATCGGAACTTACAGAGCTGCTGGAGCTGCTAGTCCTGTGCAGCTTTTCGATCAGGCTCTCGTGCTTCTTCTCCTCCTTGTGCTCTTCCTCCTTCTTCTCCTCACAGACCTGAACTTTCTCTTCGAACTCGGAGGAAATCGCCTGCTCCTCACACTTCTTCTCCTCCTCCTTCTTTCCGAAGCCGAACAGGCCGCGATCGCGGCTCTCGGCCGCCGCAGGCTCCTCAACCTTGAAGGTGGGGGGAGCGGCGGATTCGCAGGGCTCCTCGATCTTGCTCTCGTGGTGGTGGTAATCAGCCATTTCAGTAAACTTTCAAAGTGGATTTGGAACTAGTCGGATGGATCAATGTAAAAAGTTGAGATTGCAGAGAATGGGTCAGAGAATTGAATGAATGATGGAATGGTGGAAATGGTGGGGGGTTTATATAGCAAGCATGACGCGGATTGAACGCGATTAAGTTAAGTTTTTACTACCAAAAGCAGTTCAAAAAGCAGGAAAGGCCAGTTGGCTAAAACCCAATCAACTGCTCCATTGTAGCAGCCTTGATGACGTGGCCACTTGTGTTCGTTTCAATCTGAACCATGATTACATGTCTCCCTTTCGTATTTGCTGTAATAGTTTTACGTAGCTGTATTAAAATTAAAATTAAATAGAGCACTCAGTTTGGCATGAAGCGATCGTAGTTATTCGATGAGTAAGATATTTCATGTTGAGATTAAGCATTTACTTTATTAGGACCGAAAGTAGATCAATTATATGCCTGCGTTTTATCACATCATATCATTTCGTGAGAATCGTAGAAATTTTAGGTTGTGTGAATTAAAACAATAGTGTAAATCTTCACTAAGGTAAA
This sequence comes from Caryopteris x clandonensis, assembly GCA_028749325.2. NCBI lineage: Eukaryota > Viridiplantae > Streptophyta > Magnoliopsida > Lamiales > Lamiaceae > Caryopteris > Caryopteris x clandonensis. The sequence continues at coordinate 381,813 of JAPYKT020000033.1, read as the reverse complement.
TTTTGTAAAATATATAATTATTATGCCAAAAAGTTATGAAAAATATTGAAAAATTGTTTATATTTAAATGAAAAAGAAAGAGAAAACAGGAAGAGTAGATAATTAGTAGGTATTTGTTTTTTTGTAGGGGTATGGTAGGATTTACCACCATAAAAATGAATTTATAGTACAAATACAAGATTTGAATTAGGTCATTTATTTAGATAAGCTAAGGTCAATGTAAATATAATCTAAATGAAATAGAAGATCTAATCTAATGTTTTACTTGTTGTGCTGTACAAATAATTGTCAAGTAAACTCGAGTCAGACCCTTTATTCCGCATGCAACATATTTCACTTGTATTATAATAAACATTAATAGCATAGATCACGATTGTAAATCTTGAAATCACAAATCACAAATTTTGGGTTATGACTAAAAATTATATACTACAATTCAAGTTTGAATTCCGGACCATACATTTGAATTTGAACCCATGAAACTATATATGAACATAGTGACATTCAAATCTTGAACTTAAAATTTGACTAATAATTTATTTGCAAAAAATAATTTAATTTTTTGAATGAAGAAGCACAAGTTGAACATAAGAAAGTGGAACCAATGGTTTCATGTGTAGTAAACCACAATCACTATAGCAGCATGGTTTCATGTGTGTGTGTGTGTAAAGTGAACTATATTAATTGTCATAGAAAACTAAGTGTATTAAGTTTAAAGATGTAATCAATCAAAAATAAGTTCAATTATATTAATTAAATAATTTAAAGATACCAAATAAATATCTTTAAATGTATTCAATGATTATGATTGAAGAGAAACATACCATGTGTCGAAAGGCATTTTAATTTAGAAGATTGGCCTAATAATAGATAGATTAGCGTAGAACCTGTAAAATTCATGTGATAATTATAAAAATTTTATTTTAATAGAAAGTCATGTTGTAAGTGGGTGAACCACATTATAATTCTATTATTTTTATGATTTATTATTTTTTTAGATAGAAACAAACTTCATTGATCCTTTATTAAAATGCAAAAAATTTAGATTTGTATGTTGTGAATTTTCAATTCACATATTGAAGTGGATTTTATTTGTGGTTTTAAATTTATGATGATATTTTAAAATAAAATTTGGGATCGGTTCAATTATATTTGAAATATATAGAAATATGTGAAATATATTTATAATAGTTTTATCAATTAATTAAAATTATTATATGCTTTGAGTCTGTTTTTTAAATAATACAAATTAATATATCAATAAGTACACATAGTTTTAAGCAATTGCAGACTCTTGTATCGATCCAACCTGTTCTAAATTAATTACAGTTTTCTAAGATTCTGTTTGCCTAAAGAATAAGTTTTTCTTTAATATTTCCTTACTATTTTTAAATTTAAAAAAAAAAAGTAAATTGGAAAATCCAACATATTCACTAAAAAAATATAAATAAAAGCAATGGAGGAAACAATTATAAATATATTCTTAGTTTTCTGGTGGCATTTATTTAGTTAAAATTGAGAATCTGCAACAATGAATAATTGGTTTTTTATTTTATTTTAAAAGAACTCAATTATTGTGGATCAAGATAACTTCAATAATTATGATTTGTTGAAAAATAAAATAATGTATATAGAATCATATATATATATATATATTTAGTAATAACACGAACAAATCAAGGAATAAAAAAAATAGAGTGACTCTCTTGTGCTTCAATTGCAATATGCACCGATACAATATATTATTTATTTAATTAACAAGTAATACTTAAATATTTAAAATATTACTAAATTTTAAGATAATAAATCAATAATAATATTTTAAAATTAAATAAATTTTACTTTTTAATTAATAAATAATATTTTACATCAAATTGAATTGTGTATCTTTTTTATATAAGTTTTTGTGGAAGATATTTTATTTACAAAAAATAAAAAAGTAATTATCATAAATAAAAAAATTAGAGCTATGAAAATTGAAAAGCCAATTGTCACGCTGTCGCACATCACACGCAGAGACAGAGAAGAAAATGAAGAAGATGGCAATGAACCAAGCATATTTCGCCACGTGGAGAAAAGACGTGATGCTTGCAGTGTGGGTCCAGGAAGTGTCGGCTGGATTGGATAAAGTAATGAAATTCTGGGATGGGCGGTGAGAGAGCGCTCAAACCATTCAAAACGGAACACGTGGCGGCATGTGGGGGTCTAGATTACCTTGAGATCTACAAGGAAATAATCGAGTGCACCGAGCTGTACGGTATTAATTTAAGTTTCGTTGTAGGCTGCGTCGCGGGGCCCACCAGTAGGACAAGTGGTCGGTTTGACGTTGTTGATTTCGTTTGGAGTATCGATGATGCTACTCGGAAATCAGAATGCTACTGCACGTGTGATGGGATACAGAGGCACGTGACTTGTTCTTCCATTTAACGAAGCAATGAATAAATGACTAAAATTTGGGGACCTGTGATACCATATACTGTACGTATTTCGAAATTATTTTTTATTTAGTAATTTACAAATTACTATTATGTTTTCATGCAATGTAAGAATTATGAATATAGTTACTTTTACAAATATAATTTTAAATAAAAATTATGTTTTAAATTAAATAATTAAATCTAATTTTTTAAATTAAAAATAAATTTGACTTAAAACCAAAAACAAATAATTGAATTAATTACAAATCTATACTTAATATAAAAGGAGAATAATCTTAGGTGTCACCTCATTAAATTTTGTACTATTATTTGATAATTAAATTAAAAAATAATCTATAATTCTTTTTTATATATAAAAGGAGAATAGAGAAGAATTATGAGAACGGTTCTTTTTTCTTCCATATCTCTTCTATTAATTATTTATTAATAAAATTTAAAAATTTAAATAAATTTTTGTTTTAAATTCAATTATATGTATCAAATATCAAATTAATTCTCTTTTTATGATCTTTAATTTGATATCAATGTTGCATATTTTAAAATAAATAATTATATTTAACATAAGATATTTAAATATAGTTTTTTAATGCATTTTGTTTTTTATGTATTGAATTTCAATAAATTATATATGAATTTAATCTAAAAATATAAAAAATTTGTAAAAAAATTTATACGAGTAATTTATATAATATTATAATTTAATTATAAGAATTAATTAAAGTCAAAGAAGATATCTAAAAGACATAGTCTAGAAATATTCGGAATACACGCACACACTCAACAAGAGGATTTTGTCCTCTTTGTGTGCTCTCTTCTTTCTTCTCTCATGTTTTAGATTCTCAATTATATTTTAGATGTAAATTATTCATATCATTCTAAATAGGGTATACAAAAATTAAACTGTAGCAAGTGTCTACACATCAAAATTGGGCATAAATAAAATTAAAGAGAAGGTTTCAAACGTCATTAACAACGTCCAATTTGATCCTCTGTGCATTTTCATCAAGAACATGAAATTATGATTGATATATTACTAAACTATTATTTTAATTATATATACATGACTCTGTAAGTTTAAGTATAGATCGTAAAAATTTTTAATTATTACTTTTACTACGTATTTCGTATGACTTATGGTGTAGATATGCAAACACAATGATCAACTTTTCACTTTAGCATATCCGCTAAATCTCACAAAATATACTATCCAAAATGTTGGTCTCCACCATAAGAAGATTCTGGAGAAGGCTGTTAGAAGAAGCTGGTGAGGCGGCAGGGACAAAATTCGGTATTCTATCCATGTAATTTACTTGTTATGGAGCCAAATTTAATGATTTTTTTGTTTTTTTGTATTTTTGGTTATCGAACCATTTCAATTTTAGGGACAATAATATTGCGGATAAGTGTAAAATTACATCAACGAATATTGTAACTTTATTATTAGTTTTTTTATGATAGCTTTGGGTACAATATTAGATTTGTTGTTGTTTTCTTATTGAGGCAAATTAGTGTTTTGTTATTGAGTTTCTTTTTTCTCAGGTCGTCTGTATAGGAGGGAAACAGGTTTTTTGTAATTTGTGCCATATATTTGTTGTTAATTTTTTATTGACTTTCACAGTTTGACACTAATTCAAATTTGAATAAAATTTTGTGACACGGAAGTTGATTTTCTTTTGAAATTCATAAACATAGTAACAAGAAATTTTAATTTAGTCATTTATTCTGAAACAAAATTTGAATTTAGTATCATCTATCATGATATAAAAACACAAGATGAACTTGTATGTTTGAATCTGTAAACAATTTGAAAATTGGAGACGAAGTTTTAGAAATGATTCTAAAATTTATGACATGACATATATAGTTCATGTGTTGTGACATGATAGTACAAAGTAATCTTGTAATTTTTAATTTTGTAACACCAAAATATAATATGAACTTATATATTTCAATCTATGAAATTTGAATAATCTTTGTGATACAACAAGAAATTGAGGTTTTGCTTCGAAAAAAAAAATTTTACTTTATAAATGGCTGTAAAAATAGAGTAAACAAGAGTAAATAGAGAAACAGAAGGAAACAAAAGTAAATAGAAAAACAAGAGGACACTAGAGTACAGAGAGAATAGAAGAGTGGAGCAAAATATTGTTAGGAATTAAAATTTTCCTCCAATCATATATTCAACTATAGGGATAAGTAGATACATAATCAAAAAATAAATAAAATAAAAAAAAAAAAATCACGGCCACAGAGTAAAAAATATTATTTTATGAAAAGTCTTACGATCACATACACCCTCTCTGTCACCACCGAAACCACAACATTCACACTTCTTTCACTAATGGTATTCTTAAAAAAAATTAAGAGGCCTCCAAGATTTATTTCATAAGCCGTGTGGAACAAATATCTTTTATCTTTCTAAAATCATAAAGAGCTTGTTTTAAGAGTGAAGTGGGATGAACCAACCTTTTATTTTGGCACAAATCTCAATAAATTTGATCTTAAAAAATAAAGGAATATTTATTATCTTACCGACTGACTATCTTTTATTTTTAACACAAATCTCAACAAATATGTCTACTATCATTCATGCAAGCCAAAGTCCATGGAATAATAAGAAAGCAAAAAGTTATGGTCAAATACAACAAAGTACAATGTGATATATGCACGACATAATTTCAAAAAATAAATTATAAAGATATTTTTGTTAAAAAATGTTAAAAAAAAACTACTAAATTATAAAGAGCGTTGAAAAACCTACAAAAATTGCAAAACATATTATTTTAATTTTTCTCCCATTGAGCAATTAATATGTAGTCGACCCAATCAGATTAACAACTTGGGCCCATTTTATTTGTTTTATGGGCCTAATATTATTTATTGAATAGACCATCTATTCTTCTTACAAACATCAAATCAGGAACCTAATTAAACCTTTTGCTTTCTTCAATCTGTTGTTGTTTATTATTATTATTATTATTATTATTATTATTATTATTAGTTATTTATTGATTTATTTTTTAATTATCAAAACCAAACTAGGATTGGTTTAACTAAAAGAAATAGTCTGTGGGGCCGGTTTTGTTATGCATGTATATCAGGATTCAGGGGCTAGAATTAATTAGGGTTTCTGCTTTCTCATGTTATCTTTAATACATTTAAAAAAAACTTTATTACGTACGTATATTTCTATAAGGTATTGAACAAATATAAAAAGATAATTTCTATTTATTTTACGATTTTACATTAGGATATGAATTTCAATTTATTTTGCAATTTTATGATATTGATATGGTTAATATCTTTGTACTTATATTTGACCTTTTCTATATACGTACATATGTCATCTATTATAACTAAATTAATGCAGAAATTTATGTGCATTGAGTGTACTGTGCAATTCAATATGGAATATTATTTATTTAATTAAAAAATATTACTTATTTACTGGTAAAAAGTAGTAATACTTTTTAAATAAACACGTAATACCTTTTAATTAAAAAAGTAATATTATAGATTGGATATACCGTGCATTCAAAGGCATAAAAGACTAACTCTTAAATTAATTATCTGATTTAATCTCATGGATGGAAGAGGCTTCTATTGTCACTATTAATTTTTCATAAATTTTTGATGAAAAATTTTAAAAAAATGTGAAAATTGAAATCATTATGTTATTTTGAGTAATTAATTTCGATGCTTAAAAAGGTGTTGGCCAGACGAAATTAAAATAATTGAATTATGAAACAATAACTTAACAACAAAGTGATATACCTTGGGCTTTGCCAAAAATGTACAAATGAGGTTGTCACGTGGGTTTGGGCTTCACTGGGTTATTTGCATTTTGGATTACTTGGGCCGTAATTAATAATATGGGCCTTAGTTAAATCATCTGAATTATATTCATCAGAGACCTTATAGTGATTTTTTTTTTCTTTTTTTTCTAAGTACAGAAATCACCTCAAAACTAATTACTGAAGGCCTGATTGCAGAAAAAAATTGAGATTTCTGCAAAAATTATAATTTAAATCTGAATTTTTAATAAAAAAAAGAAAAAAAATCACAATTTTCCTTCACAATTATAATCTGGATCACTAATACATTTTACAGTGGCCACAATATACATTTTCGATAAAATAACAACATTAATTGTCAGTCATGTGCCACATCATTCAGTGAGGTTGTGATTTTTTTTATTTTTTGAAAAAAAATAAAAAAAGATTAAATTAGGTTCATTCTGGAAATTCAAATAAATTTCTGCATATTTTAAAATGTTTTTGCTTTCGTATTTTTTTATTTTATAAACCAACCTGTAAAATGTCAGTGAAAAAATATAGAAATATTAATTCAATAGGATGAATTTATTATTTTTAAAAGAACAAAATAATGGAAATTATCTTAACACAAACTTTCTGTAACTATGAGTTTCATTGCCCATTGGCTATTAACTAAAATTGAAAATGGAAAAGGTAAAAATGTTGACCTGTTGAGAAATATCTGAAAAGCCCAAAGTTGGAAGCTAGCAATTAATGGAGGCCATGATGTGATTCGGTATGGATTTAGGGACCACTTATGCAATAATCAATAATTTGTGGGGGGGTGGGGGGGGGGGGGGGGGGGGGGGGGCTCAAAATTATATTAAATACTAATGAATAAAGACCAAGAAAAAAAAAAGGAGAAGACATGCGTTGAATTCTTTTTCATAAAATTAAAAACACAGAGCCATTTTTTCCGATCGTCACTTCAAAATAGCCGTTGCGGTGGTCGTCTCCTCCGCTGTGATTTAAAAAAGGAACGAAGTTCTGGGAAACGATTTGAATAATTTCGATATAGCTAGATACAGAGGGCGGAGAAAGGGGAGAAGAAATCCGAGCCACGGCGGAGCTTGGAAATAAGAGAATGATAACGCGATCGAAGTTGGCGGAGCAGCTGAGGGACTATCAGATTCGATCCAAACATGATTGGACTTCCGTTTCTTTATTCTCCTCTACCTCCAATCTCGCCGCCTCTTCTAGGTATTTTTTCGGATGTGCAATCGCTTTTTTCTTTTAAGAGTGATGGTAATGTTAATTCTGTATTAATTACGGTTTCTTTGCGTTTAGTTAATTTATGTTCTTTCAACAAGTTATTCGTTATTTGATAAATATTTTTGCATTTTCTGGTTTTTATAGTTGCAATTAGATAATCTCGAGGTTATGCAGATAGGGATCGTTGGCATTTGGGAAATATTTAATGGGACTTGGATTGTGCATCTGGAAATGTTACTAATTAGTAGGTTCTTGTGGAGAAACAGTTCGTATTAGATTTGTTCTTGATGCTTTTGAGGTTTCTCTTAACTTCTACGGAAGGGATCAGTAAGCATGCCAATTAAGTAACTCATTTATGGTTCATGCATAGAGGGCATGAAATGTATTGATTTTTCAAAAAATTTGCTTCAACGTATGGCTGAGGATGAGCGATATTGTAATTGTTACAATGATTGACGAAATAGGATGCTAGTGACTCTTTTCTAATGTAATCCAGACTAAGATGTAACTTGTAAATAATTTTTTGCAAGTGTCATGGCCAATAATTATTTCTTGAACTATACTGAACCAGTTCTTGTCCCTGAAAGTTCATAATACTGGGTATCAATTATATCTTCTGTACTGTTTAGATAGAACTTTAGAGGACCTATGGGTGATGTGATGAAGCAGTACAACTTGTGAAATCAGTTTAATGTGATGTCATGGACACAATCCCTCTTCACGGTATTCCGACAACCATATTAAATGAAAATATATTGTAATTTAATCTTTGCTGATGGATGAATTTATCATCTGTAGATATTAACCCATCTGAACATATGTTGCCACCCTTTTTTATTTTTATTTATATTAACATTTAGCCATTCAAAGTCCATGATTTTGCTTCATTTAGTTATCTACAACACATTAGCGGTGGAATATTCTGCCGAAAGTGTTTCACATGCCAAGCACATACTATTTTTTGGGTTTCATTTGGTCTTTCTGAACTCCAATAAATATAAATGCTGAACTCTACCAACTCTAAAGCTCAAAGCTGCAAACATGGTGGTGACACCTTTAAAACCTTCACATTACTTGCCCATTCCTTCGTTTGCATTTCTTCTTTGTCTTCTCCAATGTAGATTCCTTATTTTCAAAACTAAAAGCAGCAAAACTTTGCATGTGATAGAAACTCAGCAGAATGCTAATGCATTATAAATGGCCAATGAATAAAATCATGTTAGCTTTGATGGCTGTGTAAGATGCATTATAAATGGCCTCTGAATAAAAATCATGTTAGCTTGGATGGCTAGATGGCTTAGTAATTTTACTCAACATCGTAACACAGTTCTTTGACACTAATTCTTGTCATTAGATAGGCTCCCTTCAAGTTGTAAGAGACCACATGATTGGGATGAATTAATAATTTTACTCCTTAATATCATAACAGTTAATAAGCTAAATAATTCTTTGAGATTAATTCCTGTCTTTAGATAAGCTCAGTTCAAGTTGTGTAAGCTGATGTTGCTAATAACATGCCAAAATTGGTAATATGTCATCACATTGGAGTAGGCATCCAACATACTTGTGCTGATTTTCTAGTTGTTTAATGTTGTAATTCTTAAGAAATTCTTTTTGTATCCACATTTATTGCCACCTGTTATGTTATTCCCTGCAGTTTCCATGCTTTTCGTGGCATTTTTGTCCCCATTTAGATGTCAGGAGAATTTTTTCCCTGCTAAACTCCGTGGTTTTGTTCCCACCATCAATCCTCATTTAACACTAAATCAAACCAGTTGAATTGGTTTTGTATCACATGTAATTGGTTCCAGTGTAAGTTCTGATTTGTGATATTTTTTCTTATTTCTGGTTGCAGGGTTGATGTTGCAATCTTTGTCATATGGGAGCTTGTCATTTTAGCGTTGTTTGTTTTCTCAGCCGTTTCATTATATTTTGGGCATATAAGGCTTGCTATTATTTTGTTATTTGTTACACTACTACTGCTCGTAAGTATGAGAATTACAAAGCAAGTAAGACTGGCTCGGAAGAAGCAGCGGAGGATGCTTCTCCCATTATCTATGTAGGTGTCGATGAACTGGTAACTTTTCAAAGCAAACCAACTCTTCGGTTTAGATTATGTGAGTTTTGCTGTTATTTTTTGGTCCATTTCTTTACTTTGATTTGTGGTAAACGTTGATGACTAGAGAATGAGTAAAGGTGGTTATTCTTGTGACAGACTTCTTCCAAGTTATGGTTTGGTAGGTTCATTACTTCAAAGTACCTTCATTTTTGCAAGTTCTACTTTTTCTAGATTTTATGTTCTAGTGCTCGTGTTCAAAAGAGATTGTGAATTCTTAATAATCTTTGAATCAAATACGCTCTTCATTTTCATTCTATGTACATACACAAATATTTTCTCAGGAATCCTGATTGGGCTAGAATAGGCATGTCTAGTAATTGCTGCAGATTTCCAGTATATCAGCTTCTCTACTTACTCTGGTCTAAAGAAGTGGATCGCAATACCTTGTGTTGCTATTGTCCATATTGCTCCGAAGACCAGCAGAATGCTCAACAATATTCCAAGCAATCCAAGCGACCAATTCAGCCACCACATTACACCATACTTGTGGGGTTTCTTAATCTGAATCCACATCAAGCAGGGGTATGCTAGAGTTACAGGCAAGGCGATTCCTCCAATCAACCCAGCCAGGCTCTTCAAGAACGGGAGAGCAACAGAGATGAAGAAAGCAAGGCAACCAAAAAATACCCGTATGCCTGTTCTCAGCCACCAAGGACATGGTGCATTCTTGCTGCTCGTGTATCTGAACTCCAGATTGTCAAATACGGGCATGGCGTATATCTGGAATGATGTAAGGCTGTTAATCACAACGAATAGGCTTGTTAACCCTATAATTGCCCTTGATGTATCATTTCTGTGGTATTGGTCCAGCGCGCTTAGCATCCCTCCGTTTGAGGGTATCTGGAATAATGCAGATGTGATTAGAGTTACAGAATCACTGATATAATTTTGTTAGTTCTATTATATTGTCATCAAGGATTGTGATCATGCCAAAAACCAGGTTTAAATTAAGCGTGTTCATGTGGATTTTATTGTTAGGTACTGCCCAATGGGGTAGATTAGAATTAGGTGTCTCGTTGGACTCACCAGATTTCCGTATGCCCAATAGCCTCCTACGGCCATTGGAAACAAACAGCAGGCAATGATTATATACGAAAATTTGACTCCTTTCCACATTGGCACACTTGATGGGTTCTTCGTAGATGAAGGCATGGTTCCCTGCAAACACAAACACAACCTTAAAATCGAACGTCGTAGTTGTCCAAACTGTTCCCCTTTCCCTCCAGTCTCTGCAGAAGTTTCTTACCTGAATCTCCAAGACAAGATTGTGGCCCCTGAAAGCAAATGCAATGATCCCAAGAGCGTTCAAGACGCTGGAAATGTTCTCCATATCGGATTTCTCCCTTAAAGGTTCGTATGATATACCTATTGGCCTAGTTTTTGAGACAGAGAGCACCCATGTTAGGGAGCAGTATGTCACGGCCGTGACTCCTCCGACGAGAGAAACTCCGGCGATGGAGTTCAGATTTGGAAGCTGAGCTAAGATCACAGCTGAACACACAAAGACTATGTACCACTCGACAGTTGAGAGTGTGTTTGTGTTGCAAGTTGTTCCACACACTGTGTGGAAGAAGATTTTCAGTGTGCTTCCTCCCATCATTATGAGGCTCACACAGGTTCCTCCTGCTAGGTACAGAGTTGGAAATAGGGCCAATATCTTTCCCAGCCTTTCCCCTGAAAATAAATAAATGATTTCATTATGGGAAGAAATATAAAAGTCCTGCTTCCTACCCAGGCAAGGCCACATGGGGTCGGGGTGTTAATTTCTCTCACTTCACATTCTATTAAACACAGAAAGTGGAGAGAGAAAGTAGATATCCCGGCTCGTGTGCCTTTGAATTAAGATGTGCACACGGTGAGCAATGAAGCTGGACTGATCAAATGTAACAGGATTATTACCAAAAGCAGCAATGGACAGCCTGAGGTATCGGCTGTATCGCGTTCCAGGAACGGATTCATGGAGCTGAATTAGTAGCCATAAGGTATATAATTGCCATACAAAAGCCAAAGACAAGCTTATAATCCCCCAAACCCTGAAAATAGTCAGCTAGCCTTATTAGATATATATATATATATATATATATATATATATATATATATTTATATAATTTTAGTTCTTGAAATTGTCTGTTTTGCTTTTGTAACCTGCATGCAGTAAAAACTTACCAACCAAGGGTTGTGAAAGCAAGAGGAAGAAGAAGGGCCTGGAATCCGATTCCGGAGCTGAGGGTGTGGAAGGCGGCGTAATATGCATTCCCGTTTCGGGACTCGGTGATGGGAAGCCATGAATCCTGAGGATCAAGCTTGGTGAGATGGCCTACTTCTTCCAGGTAAGTGTGCATGCTTGCTATGGCCTTCTTCATCGGGCTGGCCAAGGGAGTCATCATTCGGGCCACACTTGAGAACGGGCTTTTAGGCGTCTTTGGAAAGGAATCAGGATATGGTGATGGAGTTGCTGAAGCTGATCTGCGTGATCCCGATGGTGGGATTGTGAGTCCCGGGCTTGAGTTTATCTCATCAAGCCCGGCCATTGTTGGCGAGGGAATCAGATAAACCTTTTCAAAGACGGTGTCTGTGTGTGTGTAACTCCAGGCCACTTGCTGTCGATCTTGAAATTGAACTTATATGAGATGAGGGTTATATAGAAGTGAGTTCATAAGTTTTTGTTAACTTCTATCCGGGCCCTTTAGAAATGCTTATTCACCTTTTATGTTTTTATACCACAGAATGGAAATCGTTGTCCTAATATAATTCACTTTAATCAATAACAAAGTAATTAAGCTGTGATATACTTTTTGGCCCAAACAAAATATTACTCAGCTACAATATTTTGTTGGGAAAATAAATTAATAATTCAAGTAAAAAAAGGGAAAATATTAAAAACAACATTATTAGCCATCCATTTAGAAAAAATGTTTTACTTAGTTCGTCCTGGACCCAACTTTGATTGTTTCGAATTTATATAATCTCTCATAATATATATAAAATTTGTATTTTTCTATTTTTATAAGATTTCTTTATTTTATTTTTTGTCATAAACCCCAAAAAGTTTTAACCGGCCCTATTAGTCATTTCTCACAAATTATTGCTCACTCTATTTTATCAATAATTAAAAAAAAATCAAAGAAAGAGTTATAGTTTTATAACCGAAAATAATTATATAATAAGATTCCTCTCTGTTTTGGGAGATAGAATCCATTACTGATTACCAGATGTGGCTCCTACAACAAGGATCCCTACCCATACACTGAGAGTAAAATTTAGACATAAAGCAAAATGTGTCTTGTCCATCAGATTTCGGGGAAAGCTCCTTTTATTCTTCACATAGTTTTAGACTCAACGTTTTATTCACAAAATAATAATAATAATAATAATAATAATAATAATAATAATAATAATAATAATAATAATAATAATAATAATAATAATAATAATAATAATAATAATAATTTTACTTTTTTTTAAATGTACGGAACATTATCTATAGAAAACTTATTTTTTTAATTATTTTTTAATTTCAGAAATGTGAAAAATGTTTCAAAATTGTTTAGGGGTTGTTTGTTCAGGTATGCAGGTGTCCGTGGCACATTCGAATAGGTACATTAAAAAAATTTACAGTCAGGTAAATAGCAAAAAGTTATGTTTGTATTAAAATAGAGTAGGATATGATGACAATTGTAGATATCACATCAATAGTAAAAGAAAAAGATCAATGTCAAATCAGTAGAGTTTGGATGAGGAGGATGTTGTTCCCATCCGCAATCCAAAACTAACAAATATTTGGATTGAGTCCATCTACAATCCAAATGGCCCCAATCCAATACAAGCAAGCCCTTAATGTGGATACAAAATAATGACCACACATTAAAATGGGGTGAATAGCGATTCATTAATGATTCATAAATTCAAAATGTGGTACACATGCACAAATAATGACGAGCCCAAAATTTAATAAAAAGGGGTTTAAATTTAATCACATCAAAAGAATTATGTAAATGAATTGGCCATAATCTCAAAATAATGGAGCCAAAAGAATATTTACTATAACTAAATAAAGATTACTAACCTTGTAACTTAAAGATGTATTTTATATATTATTAGTATGTGCATTACATGCACTTAATTAATTTTACATTTAAAAAATAATTATCCAATAAAATATTAACTTATAAGATGAAACAAGATTTGTAATATGTTGAAACAATATTAATATAAGTAGGATGTAACTACCTAGATTAAGGGAGTGTTTGCAAGTAATTGTTATTATAAAAGAAGTGATTTAAATTAATTTTATAGAAAAATTGATATTAATACGATTTGAAAATAAAGTGATTTTAATTATTCTTTTAAAATTTAAAATAGCCAAAATAAGTTTGAAGTAGCTAGAAGGAGCTATTTCAACTTATGCTCAAAATCGAAATCTAAAATTTTCGAAAACTTTAAAAATTAATTTCCATTCTCAAAGTGATTTTAAACTTATTTGTTTAGTTTGGAAACACCTTCTAATAGTTCTAAGTCTTTGTCACCTTAAACTAAGGCCTGGAGAGATTTTACTTTGTTCTTAAATTAATAATAATAATAATAATAATAATAATAATAATAATAATAATAATAATAATAATAATAATAATAATTTGTAAGATGTACGCATGGTGTGTGGATTGATGGGAAAGAGATTAAAGGGGCGAAATCCAATTAATGGTGGAGAGAGAATAAAGCGGATGTTTGACCAACCCCACTGCGGCTGCTGTCTTTTTAATACAGATTTCTGAAATCTTTAAGGAAAAACGAGTGCATAACACGTACTATATTTTGTTTGCTTTTGCTCATCTTCCGCAGCACAAATTTTTTGGATCTCTCCATGCATTTGATCTATGATGAATAATTAGAGTAGATAATTCGGAATGCTTACTCCGAACTTGGTGGCCTAGACATTAGGTATCAAGTCTTATTCCGCCTAGTCATATAGTTGAACTTGAGCGAGTTTTTATAATAAATTTTTAAATTATATTTTTCTTTAATGTACAAATTTAAGGAAGAACTTAGAAAATTAAAGCATTTGTAATATTTTAAATATTTATATCTACGGTTTTAAAATTAAATAATAACTTACCATTTTTTTATGATGATGTGATGACTAGAATTTAAAATTTTGAAAATTTATCAAATTGGTAGAGAATTTTTTCTTGATATCAAATTTGTTTGATATATGAAGAAGGCAACGACCAAAAAAAATAAAAAAATAAAGTGCAAAGAAGAAAAAAATAAAGCCAAAGAGGAAAAACAAAAAAATACACGCATAGGGTAGGGCTTGTGTAACCTAATATGTGAGGAGGAAGCTTGACTGTTGGCCTACTGAATATTTTATGTTAAACATTAATATATTAAATATATATATATATATATATATATATATACATACTTAAAGCAATTTCAAATTTCTAAAAATTAATAATTTTTTGGAATCCGAGACAATAGACTCTTCTGACTTACGAAAAGTCTGACCCTAAGCCTAAAACTAGAAAAATTATTACCCTTGCCAACTAGAAAATTATTTTGTTTGCTTTCTTTTCGGACTTGAGAAGTTATAATCCACTCCACCTCATTTATCGCATTGTTGCTTCGGGCTTTATGCTTAGAGCTTCTCTAACAAGAAGCTATTTTGGTATTTGGCGTCAGTTTTCACCCTTCAGCAATACTTCATTCTTTGGACCACTTTAAAGTTTTTTTAAATTTTTGCATCACTTTAAAGTAAAATTTTAAATTATATTTTTCTTAAACACTATTATATATATATATATTATGAGTCATAGTGTAAGAATATATGTAAGTGTGAACATGGAATAGTGCTCCCACGTTGTTCCTTTAGCAGAGAAGTGCAACGAAATTTCTGGCGGCCACAACTTTATTAGTTGGGATTTGAGGAGTACTATGAACTTTGAATATCCAAACGAAACTGCCCTCTTCTTTCCCTTCTCTTCCAAAACTACTTTGCATGCTCCTTCTTTTTCCAATTTTAACTTATTACAGCTTTTTAAAACGTCTGCTAAAATTCTCTATTATATTATATGTTTCATTCTGTATTTTACTATCTAATATATATATTACTTATTGATGTTATCTATAAACGCTGTGTTTTACTATCTAACATATATATTATTTACTGATGTTATCTATACACGCAGCGTACGCTGATTTTTGTGAGACACGAATATGTAATACAAGATTATCTTATTATTAAATACATATCTTTGCAACTTATATTTCTTTGGGGACATATTATGTTTAATATTTTAAAGAGGCACTTTGGTCTTCTTTATGGGTTTTATTTTAAAATGAAATAGATTTTAATAATGTATAAATATATAGATGGCCCATGGTGGAAAGGGTTTGCGTTTCATAGTTTTTAAGACATTAGCCAAAAACCAGTTGGACGCTACAAAAAGAAAAGATGTAGGACACTCCTCTTTGGCAGGTTGACGTCTACAGTGATGCCATCTGATGACAACATCAAACGTCAAAAGGAAAACAAAATATTTGTGCATATCATTATAAAACCATTCATCTTTGGTGGGTTTTCTAGTAATGTCTTTATCGTGGCTCATAAATTATCAAAGTTTATTTCGTTGTAAGTATTATTATAAAAGTTTGACTCATAAATATATAATTATATTTTGAAATTATAAATGTATGGGTGTGCTGCCATTTGCTTCTTCCCCAATTTTCAATTTATTTTTATTAAAACGATTGTACGAATATGTGAATATGTATGAAAATAAAATCGTTTTTGTACACAAATAAATTCAAAATCATTTTATTTGTCTTTCATTTTACATTACTTTTTTTTTTATACTATTAATTTTGTACATCACTAAAACAACACATTCCAACAGTGAATATCAATAAATTTTGAATTTAATCACATATAATAAATTAACTGTTGTTATATTGCTAACCAATAAGTATTTATTTTAAATTTTTATTTTTTTAATATTGGTAATGTTACTAATTTCATCAAAATTAATAAAAAATGCATATATCTTCATAATTACTTGATATTAACAAATCGATTATAAATTTTTGGCATATTCGATGCTATATAGAATAATAAAAAATGTTCACATTGATATATAAGATTTTATTCAATTTTCTTGATTTGAATAGAAAATATTATATATTTGGTAATATGATGATTGTATTTTATAAATAAAATTAATTAATGTTCATATATGATTATATATATATATATAATATGTATATCCTTATTATAATCATGGAACATATGTAAATTATTAAACATAATTATATATATTTTAAAAAATATTAATTTTATGTAGAAACAAGAAAGTGATTGAATTTCAGTGGTTTGGTAGCAGCTGGGAAATGTTCTATTGGAAAACTGGACCACTCATTCCAGAAAAAGGTTGGAATTATTGAGTGAAGAAGAACCATAAATGCATGCATGCATGCATGGATGTGCAGCTTTATGCTCACCAATCAAACATAAAGTGTGTGAAAAGCCTACGCACTATTGTCAAAGCCACCACATTGACCGTATTCATGGATCATGCAAATTACTGCTCCATTACAGGATTTCATGACTGTAGGTTAACAATTTTTTTATTTTTTTGACTCTACCAAAATAGTTTAAATATATGTTGTATTTGTTTTGAAATTTAAAACCCTATGATTTTTAAAGTATGTGTGGAATTGTGATATAAAAATGTTAAAAAATGACTTTGTGACTATTAAATGATCACAAAAACTTATATGCATGAAATCTTTATTTACAATATTGGAAATATCCAACGGATTGGCCAACTCATATTAAATTAAATGTGTATAGTTGTATCAAGATGATTCAATTAAAGTGATCTACTAAAGTTTAAGTAATGATCCTTAATTGATTATAATCATTGCTTTATGTGTAAATATTATATGAAATTTTCAATTTGATAATGGATCAAATTGGTAAAGGAAACTTATTACTATTAAGGGGTTATGGTCTCTATTTCACATTTCAATCCCACGTTGTGTACTTTCTCCACAGAAAAGTGAAGTAGGGTGTATGCTTACATTTTTAAGATTATTAGATTATCATCATAGATGGTATCTATATGGTTATTGATAGAATATGCTTGTTCGACTTAAACATGACGAATTATTTGATCTAAAGTATGCTATTCTTGATGTATAAATTGCAACAAAAAAGGTCGGACCAAATCCAAAAATGGTAAAAAAAACGTAAATCCTAGCTGATCCAATCTAAAATCTGCAAAAAAAAAAATGTGAATATGAGGTTTACGGTGTGCGCACTTGTGTTTCGAATAAGATACTTTCTTGATAAAAGATAATATTATTTTAATATAATATAATATTTTATTAGATTGTTAAAAAATAAATTGTTTTTTTACGGTAAAAATATTACTTTTTGTTGGAAAATATTATGATTTTAACTAAATATTTTTGTAATTACTAAAATAGAAATATTATTTTAATTTATTTAATCATAAAAAATAATATTTTTTTAACAAAATTCTTTTTACAAAACTATCATATTTACCTGGGACAAATTTTAGGTGTTTTAGGCAAAATTCATGAGATTTAATTTTATGGGTTGACTTAATCAATTAGCATGTAAGGAGATCCACGCATCTTCTACATATGTGACTTCTTAAATGATTGGTTAATTATAAAATGACTATTGATTAAAATTTATAAGATAATTAAGTGAATTTATAATTTATTTATGAAATAAATTATAAAATTAGATTGAACAAATCTAAAAATTAAGTTTAAAGTAGATGAAGACGCTGTTTATCCGAACGGTCCAAAGATACCCAAATAGAGTATCATTTTGCAAAGGGATATTCATCATTTCCTTTTTCATTTTGAAGCTAAAGTTTCCATTGTAAATAAATTAAGTAGTATAAAGCTTCACTGTGGCTTCCACTTGCAATATATATACACATACTACTTAAAGTAGATATTGGCATGGTTTCACTGATTCTGGTTACAATTTTAAACCGACGGTTCTTGAAATTGAAAGGGGTGGAACAAATACTGAACTGTCATATAGCCGGCTCGAGTTCTGATTTTGAAACCATTAGTTCCACGGTTCCAATTTTGGTTCTTGGTTTTTTTTAATAATAAATTAACACTTGGAACCGTTGGTTTGGAACCGAAACCGATGGTTTTAACCGAAACTGTCGATTCAAGAAATCAAGTGTTCTGGCACCAAAACCAAACTAAAATCAGGTTAACGATTAAACCAAACTGTTGACCGCCGATTTCAATTCAAAACCGAAATCGTGCTCATGTCTCCTTACAAGTATATACAAGAGAGAGAGATGAAGGATGGATGGGTGCATTTCCTAATTAAAATGTATTCAAGACTAAACCCATTGGGCTAGCCCAACATTTTTTTGGATCGCTGGTCTCAACCCAAACCAACCCAATAATCTGAATATTTTGGGATGTTTAATAATGAAAACTAAAATACATATTCTTATGAATATAATAGTGTGTGTGTATATATATATATATATTAATTTCTGTAGCAATCTTTATTATTCTATAGTATAACGATTTCGTTGTTGATGCTTTCAATTGGTGCTCACTTTCTTGGGTCGATCCAGTAGTGGTCATTTGGAGGCTTTGTTAAAGAATATGTTTTCTGAAGATACAATAACCTATGTATGTATAAATGGGCCCAAAATCTCAACTCTAAACAACACCTCTGACAGCTCCCCCAACTCATTGCGGAGCGCACACACAATTACTAGGCCTGTTATTTATTTATTTATTTATTTATTTATAGGGAGAAACACAAAATACATTTGAATTTGATCTAAATGCTATATATAGTTTGTTGAGACTCTTGAGAAAATTCAGAAAAAAATTCAAATTTATTGCGCCCCTCGTCCCAAAGATTATAAACCAAGTATCCACCCATTATGAAACAATTAAAACAAATAATATAATTAATTTTAAGATTGAAATCGAAAAATCATCAATAATTATGGGTTAAAACATATGTTTGGAAGTGAAAGTTAAAAGCTAAGTATGGCTTCAATATTCATGTTCATCTAAAAAGGTAAACATATATGATCAAAGAAAGAAAAGAGAAAAGGAATTTGCAAGACTTCTCTCTGACTCCCTCTCCCCTTTTAAAACAGCCTTCTCTCAGCCAACCCAATGTTAAGTGCTATAAATTGGGCCCACTCTCTGTCTTTGCGCCCTTCATTCAACCTCACCCATCTAAATATTATTGTATTAAAAAAATAAAAAAATAATAATAGTAATAAATAAAAATCACAGTATTCAACATTGAAAATAGGATATATACAGAAATACATAGTATGAGTAAATCAAATGCATTTAAAATCCACCTTTGGTAATTTAAGACACATTTTCTACTTTATAATGTATCTTCGTCAAATTCATAAGAAAAAAAAAAAGTTAGATTTTTGTCAAACAAGACTCTTGCTTTGATTTCTTTTTTGAATATGTGGTAAATTTATTTTCATGGACCCGTACTTTTATGACGGGTGATCATATGCTCAACGGTGGACACCAATATATGTGCCCTTCACTTATGTGGTATATCATATCAATAAAAATATTCATCATATTATATTATTTTTATTTAATTTCCATATTTCTCTATTTTTTGTTTTTGACCCCATCTTATTAACTAAATAAATGAAACTTATTTAATTGCGAGTATGAGTTTAATCAACTGGCCTACTCTACATTTTAATATAATTCCATGTCACAAAAATTCGATTTATCAAATTGAATTAACTTCAATTAATAAATACATGTTTTTCAATTAATAAATAAGTTCATGTAATCAAGAGAGTGTTGCTGCTTTGCAGATTTTGGTTTTGATGCTATCAAGCTAAATAATTTCTTTTAAAATAAAAATACATTAAATAAAGATTAAATCATTATTAATTTATATGACGTAGAATATAAATTCTTCAAACAAAAGTAGAAGGCAAAGCAGAAGGAAGATGCACCAAGTCAATGTTGCTTACATCATCCATAGGGATGTAAAGGAGTTGGGTACGATGCTGGTATGTCTTTTTCATATCCTACCCTATTAGATTCAGGTAGACTTCGACTATTGTCCGTTGGGTAAGCGGGTAACCCATCAAATAATCGAGTTATCTGAATATATTTATGTATTTTTGAATAATATATTATATACATACATACAATATAAAAATTTATAAAATAAAATCACATAATATATATATATAACATGTAAATATTATACTTTTTGTTTTATAATAGTTTTTTATATTATATAATATATTATATATGCAATATATTAGATATAATTTTAATTATATAATATATAAATTATATAATAACATATTATATTTTTTAAATGGGTTGATAGGATAGGGTATTCGGGTAACCACCTATACCTGTACCCTACCCTATCAAAAAAGTATCGGGTTCGGGTAGTATCCTATCCGATTATTCGGTTACCCGTCCGGTAACCCGACCCTACTGGTAAAACTGACATCCCTAATCATCCATAATGTTGATGCTTTGTGCCGTCAAATAATTGGGATGAGAATAAATACAATCGTATTTAATTAATAAGATGGGTAAAAAAACGAAAAAAGTCCAATTCACTTACAAAATTATTTTAAAAAATGACTAAATAATACTTTTGAATAATAAAGCCGTAAAAACAAGAAAAAACTAAAATGAATTTTTATTTATGAAGTCTGACCTATATATATGTGTGTATTTAAATATCAACTAATATTCTATTTTAAAAAAAAATTATATTTTTGGATATGTCACTGTTTGTATTTGAAATTGTGGGTATAACGTCCCAAATTCACATTTGGAACATTACTACTTGACATTTAATTTAAATATTTTTCAATGTTCCAAAAAATGATATTAAAAGAAAGAAGTTTAATTGCAAAATCATATGACGGAAACAAACATAATATAGCTCGTATAAATTTTTTATTACACAACATAAATAATTTTGATAAAATAATTAAATTTGAAACACTTGACTAATTGGAGAAGCCTACACAGTTGGAGTTGAAATCACGGCCAAGCTCATCCTTCCTTGGCCTATTTACTTGAAAAGGTGAGGGGTGAGTATTGAAAAACACTCCGTGGGTTAACTCTTTTACCTACAAGAGTACGTACACATGAAAACATAACAATTTACATCACATAGAGACACATTGTATACTGAAGGCTTCACACATAACCATAAATCATGAATCATGTAATATGTGTACTATTTACTTATTATAGTACACATAAGAGCACATCAATCTTACTTGGGACCGGTTTGTCCCGCTCGAGCATCACGAGATCGGGAGCTACCTGAAGTGATCTTTCAATCAGAATCTTGTACGGGTCATACTCGCAAATCTTAGCCATATTTATATAAGGTATTATCCGTATACCTTACACCTTGTGCGGCTCTACCGCAAATTTTGCAAATATGACATCACATATGTATGTCAAACATTCTCTTCATATAATCATGTTATTAAACCATCATTATGTCACATTTAACATTCATAATACTAACGCACATCATAAATAATTTACATATAATCATGCATATTTCTCTAGAGGGTAATTAAACAAATCACAACACACAATGAGTGTGAGAGTATCACCCACCTCTTATAGTAGTAGGGATGGTATCTGTATTTATGTCTAGTCCTAAACCCGAGGTCTCTAGAGCCCCCACAATAGGGATGAATTATTCACTACTAATCTCTCAACTAAATAAAATCTTAATCTCTGAAATACAAAGATGCTATTGACTGGAAACTATACAAATTGACTTAAAACATGTTAGAAAGTGGAAATGAGGTCTAATATTTATAAAGATTGTGAAAACAAGCTTCTTTTGAACTTAAACACATTCTAGTGAATAGGAGAAAGACTTGAATCACTAACTCGATAGTAATTGACTTTAGACGTGAAATTGAAAGAAAATATGGATCGCTTTTGGTAAAAGAAATTGATTGGTGGAACAACTAATTCATAGTCTCCTCGAGTATACTTACTAAAATTATCTAAACATTCGTCCTTAGTTGTGGTCTACCTTAAAGTTTTTAACTAAGGCGTCTAAGTTCGTAATCAAATCCTATAAATTATGTCTTCAATCTAATTTAGAAACTCAAAGTATGGCTTGCTCGTACAAACTTATCAGGGAATTCTAACAAAGAAATCTTAACATAAAAGTACCTGAAAGTTGAAAGGAAGGAAGAATGATATTAAATGGAAGATGGCGGCTCTTTGGGGAATCCAAACCTTAATTTTTTTAATGACTATTAATCTGTAATTAATCCCTCTATTCTATATTTATACGGGATTTTCATCCTATTGGGCTCCGGGTCTCAGTTTATGGAGTTCGTAATATTAAATCTAATTTTATAAAGCTCAATTATAGCCTAATAAATTCAAATCATGGCCCAATGTTAATGAAATAACTTAAATAATTTTTTTCAATTTCATTCCACTTACAAATTATACAATTATAAAAATAATCTAATTGCAATATTTTTATAATTGCAAATTAAATCATGAAGTGATTTTATAAAACCATGAAATCATAAAATTTAATATATAATAACATTTCATAATCTCAATTATCATTCTATTAATTTAAGTCAAACAATTATACATAAACCATGAAAATCAAAATCTTATAATTGCACGTAAAGTCATGAAAACTTCTATTGAATCACTTAATCATGCTCTAATTGTCAATTCCACAAATAAAATCATAACGATAATAATTAGAATACTTCATAATTAAGTCATAAAAATCTCACATGAAATCTTAGAAAACTTTAATATTATGAATCATAAAATCATGATCATTGGTACTTTCATAAAAGTAATTTTAATAATGCAATAAAAATTTGGATTATCACACCCTCCACCACTACAAAAATTTCCGTTCTCGAAATTTCATATCTTATTAATTTAAAGTGAGTCTTGTTATTAATTAGATTTTGAGTTGGTATTGCACCAAAAAGTAAAAGATGACTATGTAAATTTTGAACTACTTTAAAAGTAAATAAGGACTTCAAGAATCGATATCAATAATAAACACCTTTTTGGAATACCTTGAATATACTTTATTATGATTTTATAAAATATAGAGGAAACTTGGAATTAAATAAGATTTTGAAAAGATGCAAAAGATTAGGATATTATTTGAAATTGTCAAAGATTTGAAAGTGGACCTTAAATCAAAACATTGTGTCTAATTTGATAAAATGAAACTTAATAATTTGTTTTTAACACATTTGGAAATTATGAGTTTTGTCAAGAGGAGTATAAAATTTCGAATTGACTAGACTTTGAATAAAACCAAAACCATAGTTTGATAAAATTTTGGAAATAAATTTTAGAATCAAGAATATTTTGCACTTCATTGAGTACCATTAAAATTTTGTGAACTTATTGGGAATTTCGGAAAAAAAGGATTGTGTTTGGTTTATAACAAAATTCTAAAGAACACATTTTTTTTTTTTTTTGAAAACCTTGAAGTTCAAAGGTTAAGTTTTGACTACTGAACCTTCTGGATAGACGATTTTGAAATAAATTTAGATCATATGAGTGAAATCTGAAAGATTGAATTTTGTGAAAGCGAAAAGTCTTTGAATAATGAAGTGGTGAGAA
The DNA here is from genome assembly GCA_028749325.2 of Caryopteris x clandonensis. Classification (NCBI taxonomy): domain Eukaryota; kingdom Viridiplantae; phylum Streptophyta; class Magnoliopsida; order Lamiales; family Lamiaceae; genus Caryopteris; species Caryopteris x clandonensis. The sequence continues at coordinate 357,532 of JAPYKT020000033.1, read as the reverse complement.
GGGCTTAGTAATTGATACAAAGTCACATACTGAAATTGTACAGGTATAAGACCAATGATCGCAAACATAATTTTGTATGAGGATGAGAATTTTTCGTAGGGTAACTTTGTTTAATTTAAAAATGATATTAAATAAATATTTATGCTTTCAAATGCAAGAGATGCCCTTTTATAAAGATTACTACAATGATCTTTAAAACATATGCATGAATGTTTATAAATTTTGATTTGTGACACGAGCACCACTCTCAAATACAAATGTACCTTCCATACACGTACACGAGAACACATTGCTGCAGTCAACAGTCCCGTGACGGTAGTAAAGAATAGTGTATTGAAAGTTATGACATCATGTAGCAGTGAACTATCAAGCATGTAATGCCTAGTCACACTTATTTAAGAAAGTGTCATATGGTTTAGAACAAGTACGCCAGAACACACTGCCGCAGACAGATGTCTGTGACTATTTTGAGCCCAACATAACACATTATGTTGGTAAGATAAGCACACTAGAAAGTTGTTGCGGACAGTTGCTAGTAGCATTATCGAAACCCAATACATATTGAACATATAATTCATATAAACTCTAATTCTATGTAATCATCATAATAACATACATCTTTACAAGTATGTGATGGAAACACAAATTCTCAAGAATCACATATTTCGTGCATAAATTGTAATCATATCACGAATACTCAAGAAATAGTTAAAAATGTCCGAGATCATCTTGTAGAAACACATAGAATATCACTCATTGACAGCATTGTAATTCAATGCATCCTTATAAATCATGTGGTGCACGCACCAATCCTCAAAATCATATCATTCATAAATAAGTTACAACTATATCATGAACATTCATTAAACTGTAGAACATGTCATGGAGCATCTTGTAGAATCACATAACTTCTATGAGTACACCTTACACATAAACAATCCATTTAAGCCTCAAGTACTAACTCAATGATGGATCCTCAACTATGCAGGTAGCTTATTAAATACTTGGAAGACTTGTTTCTCCTTCTATTGTTGAACTTTGAGAGGAAATCATCTCAAGGTACATTTTGAGATAAATACATATTTCTAATTCGTTAAGAATTTTGAGTAAGTAAAAATGGTGTCCTACTGCGAATAGTGATTTAATCACAATTTGATAACTTGTTTAAAAAGATAGTATCAAGAATAAAAGAAATGTTTGGGCTTGACCGTACTTAAAACGATAATATTTTGGGAAATAATTTTTTTGAAATCAAATTGACTCAAAATAGAAGAAACATGTCAGAATATGATGATGGTACACTTTAAAGAGGAAGAAATACTTTGAGATCCTTCAAAACCTTAAGTAATTCGAGATGAATTTCTAAAGAAAATTGAAATTTTGTCAAGTCTCCTTGCTTGAGGATTATAAACAATATTGACTTGATTTTGTCTTGAAATGGTGGAAGAAGAAAGGTGAGTTCTTTTATAATAAATTAAAATCAACTCGAAAAATATTTAAAATTCTCATAATCATTGGAAAACATTTCAAGGGAAAATTAAAATTTTTGAATGAGGCATAATGACCCATAGGTTATTGATCTTTATCTTTAAACTTTATATTTTCTTAGTCTACTTTATGTATAAAAAATATAATAATAACAACTTATATGTTTATTTCACTATTTTACGAAAATGTCAAATTGATAAACTCACATAACTCGAAAGACTAAAATATTTTCCCTAATTTAAAAATAAAAAGATCCTCTTAAAGTCTTAATAATGACACTTATGAGGATAATGACATGGCTTCCAGCATCGGTAACCAACCAAACCCGAACATACATTGGTTTATGCCATACTTAGGATATTTGGGGGTGTCTTTGTGGCACTGGGTGCTTTGTTATCCCATTTGCTATATTTTATAAATATAATTTAAGTTTTCACAAAACAAGTACTTTATAAATCTACTCTTTTAATTATGAAATCCAAAAAAAAAATTGAATTTTCCTCAAATATATATTTATTTTTTTCACAAAATAAGAGCAACTTTATAACTTTATTGAACATATTGACGTACTATATGTATATATACACACACACACATACATACATATATATATATATAACATAATATCCTCCTAACGTTGAAGAAACTTCATTTTTGTTATGAACTCGAATTTTCAAAACATTTATTTGAAATCTTATAATTTATAATATTATATCTAATTTTATTAAGCTCAATTATAGCTTAATAAATTCAAATCATGGCCCAATGTTAATGAAATAACTTAATTATTTTATTCAATTTCATTCCAAATACAAATTATACAATCATAAAAATAATCTAATTGCAATATTTTCATAAATTGCAAATTAAATCATGAAATGATTTTATAAAACCATGTAATCATAAAATTTAATATAATAATATTTCATAATCTCTATTATCATTCTATTAATTTAAGTCAAATAATTATACATAAACCATGAAAATCAAAATCTTATAATTGCACATAAAATCATGAAAACTTCTATTGAATCACTTAATCATGCTCTAATTGTCAACCCCACAAATAAAATCATAACGATAATAATTAGAATACTTCATAATTAAGTCATAAAAAATTTCACATGAAATCTTAGAACACTTTAATATTATGAATCATAAAATCATGATTATTGATACTTTTATAAAAATAATTTTATTAATGTAATAAAAATTAGGATTATCACAGTGGGTTAAGACTTCTTATTTTTTGTTAAAAGATGTAACAATTATATTGGATTATAGTGACTTCATAAAAATATTATTAATTTATACTTGTATTTTTAAAGTGGATATACTTTATTTTATTTTTATACTAGTACTAATTGGCCTATTTTGACTAAACTTTTTTGCTTCTGTTACTTAATGGAAAGAAAGAAATAGGACCACGACATAGAATATTTTAATTAAATAAGATAAAATACATCTTTTAATTCTTTAGGTATTAACTTAAAATCCTAATAGCATCATTTCTTAAAAGTTTTTGAAATATTAGTATTATTTTCAAATGGAATACATCTTTTTTATTATTTAATTATTAACTTAAGATCCTTATAGCATCATTTTTTAAAAGTTCTTGATATATATATATATAAACAAAATGATTTTTTTTCAATTTTGTTTTGCCGCCTAATCTTCATTACTTAATGTAGAATAACCATATTATTATTAAATTAAAATAAGACATTTTTATTTTAGAAATTTTGATTCGATTTTGAAATCGAAACTATTCCATAAATTTAGGTGTTTCAAAATGAGATGATCATAAGATGAATATACTGCTGCATTTAATAGATGATTCGAAACTAGATATGCTATCGAATATTAATCAAATTATTAAATTTTAAAATTCAGAAAATATATGAAATCTAATAAATGGTAAGACAAGTATGATAATATGTGCACTATTTTAGTTGTTGCAAAGCCTACACTCTTCAAAAATATTATTTTAGATTTATTTTATTTTTAGATTTTTTATTCATATGTTGCTTTCAATTTATCATAAACATATTTTATTTTCTTAACTATTTTTCTTTCTTATTTTTAAACGAAAAAGTTCGTCCATCTCTTTTATTTTTCGTTTGATTGTTCTTGCGATTTTCTATTGAGATCTGCTAATTATTTATACGTACAATCACTGTGCGATTTTTCATTAGTTTTCAAAATATTTGTTTCTATCTAATTTAAAATTTTTGTGATATTATTATTTTTTTTATTAACGATTTGCTTAATATTTTTGTCCCTAATTTGACTGTCTAATTTGCAATTTTTACGAGATTTGTACAAATCTTTATTTTCTTTAAACTGCTAATGTCTATATTTAAAAAAAAAAATTAGTTTGATTCAACCTTCTATAAATCATGAATATCATGTTTATGAATTTGTGAATGGGAACAATTCTAATAATTCTGATAAAAGAAAAGACAGAAAAATAACATTACAACAAAATTTTACTGAATATACAAAAAAAATAATCACTGAATTATAAATTTAAACCTTCTACAGTATATCATATAACTTGAATATATGCTTATATTACAAAAGATAAAGAACAAATATCTTTTGTGCATTGTACAGGTCGCACACTAGTTAATATTATTTTCAAATGGTAAGTATGAGTTGTATTAGAAGGTTCTTAAAGATCTCGTGTGATTTATACTCGATTTACTTCAAATTCAAAATAGACGTGCGTAGTCCATTATGACCATATTAGTTTCAAAAAATTTATGCCTAAATCCGAGAGTATTTCTTAATCATGAATGAATTACGTAAAAAAAACACTGCATAAAATTTTCGTTTAAATTCATATTAGTTCTCCTCCATTATACCTTTGAAATTTGACAATATAATTATAAAATGTAAAAGATATTGTTTTTTGTGTTCCCCAAATAAAAAAATAAATAAAAAAAAATCTCAGCTCATGGCTCATGCCAAACCCATGCACTGCGCCATCTTTTTATCCCCTCAGTTTTGGAGGTTTCTACTCGTCTCCAGTGACTCTTTAGTTATTATGTTCAAGACAAGACTAGATACACCGTTGCCCATCTTTATTTATCACACTCCTTCACGAGACACTTGATCACCTCCACTCTCTACTTTATCTCTTCACCTGTTTTTTGTATTCTTCCAACTGCCATTTCACACGCACACACACACTCAAAACTGCAAAAGAAACACATTTTTCATGGAAAATCCAATGAAGGGAAGCTCTAAGAAGCTTATAGGCAAGATAGTTACAAAGTGGAAAAAAAGAGGCCATTTTGTGGTGTACTCAAAGGACAACAAGCGGTTCCTCGTCCCCTTGTGCTACCTAAATCACCCAATTTTCAGGGTGCTGTTGGAGATGGCTGAAGAGGAGTATGGATTGACGGTTCATGGGCCGTTGCGCGTTCCGTGTGAGAAGGAGTTCGTGGAGTTCATTCTTTGTTTGCTCCGGAAAAACAGCAATGAGGAAGTCGAGAAGGCAGTGTTGTCGTTTGCAACCTGCAGAGGGGATGCTTTTCCGGGTAGGGATCAAGGAACTGTGCAAACTCATGTTTTATCTTAAGAGTTGTCTCATTTTGTTTTATTTAATTTGTTAGGAAAGAAGTAGGATCCTGACAGGCCATCTTCCTTGCACATTGAGATTAGAATGTCAATAATGTTTTGGAAAATTGTTTAGGTTGTCTCAGAATTTGATTGATGAATTCTGACTTTCTTTTTTGGCCTGTTATTGAGTTTGGCTGTGTAGTTTTAGTGCATTACAGTTATTCTCAAGTCTTGAAATGATATCGTATGGGATAAGTTGATGCAAAAAGAAACAGATGAGAAATTTTCAGTTCTAAATACGATCTGCAAGTTCTCTTATATTTAGTGTATTTTCACCAGATGTAGCATTTTGTGCATCGTTAGAGTTACATCGAGCATAGTATTCACCATCGATCTTCATACAAACACACATACATATTTACGTTATTATATTTAGTGTATTTCATCAGATGTAGTAGTTGCAAGATATCATTCGTTTTTTTCTGTCCAGCCCGAGCTTCATTCACCCAACATCTCAAATAATTGTTTGCCGTTTTCAATTATTAACTAAAGCCGAAAATCAGTACCAAAATCTGATTTAACGGAGGAGGTGGCAAAAACTAGGGGCTTATATATGGTATATCATACATACGTTACATTATTGCTTCTATAAACCTGGCAAACCTATGATCCAAAGAATAACAGATCTGTCTAAAATTTTAATGATTTTCGTCTTAAAAGCGTCCAGCTTCATATCTTAGAGACAGCAAGCTTAATTAGATCCTTCCTAAGTATCTTGCCTGAGGGGTTCTTCGGAACTGAAGCCACAAACGCCACTCTTCGAATTCTCTTGTATGGGGCCACCTACAGGCAGATAATTTGCAAAATTTTAATGCGTATTGTTAATAAAATAAAAGATGGAAACGTGCTCTTCGTCGTTGTAGAAATCAATACTAGTTCAATTAGATAGTTTGATTTAAGCAGTTATGACCTGTTTAGCAATGAAATCCATCACTTGGCTCTCTGTTATTGTACTTCCAGCCTTTCGTACCACATACGCCATTGGAACTTGTCCTGCCTCTGTATCTGGGAATCTAATGCATAAGAATCACCAAGGTGGTTTTTATCAGATTCGAGTTGCAGATTATATGTTTCTAAATACAATGAAAAAGAATTATCCACACTTACGGTATAACGGCAGCATCGTTTATTTCTGGGTGAGTGAGCAACAAAGCCTCCAATTCTGCTGGAGGTACCTGAAGAAATTTAGACAAAAGTTTTCTATTAACAACTTCATATCTTGTTTTGCTTTCCAATGTGTTTAACATAATTGGTAAAAACACAAAGCTTTGGTGTTGGATTTACCTGATAGCCCTTGTATTTGATGAGCTCCTTTAACCTGTCAACTATAAAGATGAATCCATCCTCATCGATGTAGCACAAATCTCCAGTTCTCAACCAGCCTTGTGAATCCAGAGTCGAAGCTGTCGCCTCTTCGTTGCTAAAATAACCTGTCATGAATCGAACGTCGAGGAAATTTGGTGAGATTGGACATAACTAGCTACAAGCTTTCCTGCAAGCATTACGAGCTACCGGGCATAAAATGAACTCGTTGTGATTGAGGGTATAGCCAAAGCATGAAGTCACCAAGAATCAAGAATGAGAACTAATGAATCTCATTTCTCCAAAACTCAAGGCACAAAAATTAGAACATGATGATCATTCTCTCTCTCATAAAACTCTCTCTGTGCTCTAGAATTGTTCCAATGAATTAAGTATGTTGATAATTTACAGGTGGCAGGTGGGCCAAGCTATGCCCTGAACCCAGATCAATCCTGAGCACTAACATAAAATGGGCCCATCAAATTTTAGATCTAGAAGAATATAGAGAAAACAATGATCGTTGAAGAAACACGAATAAGACAGCGCATTAAGACACTAACATAAACTCCATTAAAAAGTAAACTCTAGTTGGTGCTCTGCATAATACCAAAATGGTGTACCGAATATTAGAAGTGGACCACCAATGACTCATAGGACCATACATAGATTACATTAAAACAAAATAAGTATCCACCATATTCTGACAAAAAACAGTAAACCTACCACTAATTGGTAAACAGCACGAGGCTAAACACAAGTAGATAATAAAGAAAGAAAATAATATCCTCACATTCGCCAAATTTATGTTGTCAGACCGGTTGGTGCTATATATCTAATGTTTTTATGTTGATTATATATATCTAAGTTTTCACATATATATATATATATAATATTAATTAGCCTACATGATAATTATATTATTAGCCACATTTCTAATTCTAAATTGAAATCGATGATAGAACTGTAGGTCAACACCTCAATTTAATCAATAACTCATTTCGAATCGAAATAAAAAAACTTGTCAATTTGGTTTCGGTTCCAGGATAACTATTTCTAGGAACCTGTGATTTTAAAACCACGGTTTCAGTTCCAAGTTCATTTTACCACCAGTTCTGGTTTTGAATCGATCGTTCCAACTGTAAAATTTGAAGAAAAAAACAAAACGAACTAAAAATTAGAACCGTAGTCCAAAATCAAAACTGACTATATATCAATTTAATTTTGATTTCAGACCTAAAATTTTAAAAACCAAACAATTTTAAAATCAAAATCAAAACCAACGGCCCACATGTAGGCCCACCAATTTTTTTAATGGGCTTGACCCACAAAGACATATCATCACCCTTTTTCCGTTGTCAACAAATATCGTTAAATGAGGTTCACTATTTTAATCTATGGTGGAAAATGAAGTTGACTACTAATAGCACGTTTTATTATATTTTATAATGGATACTTTAAAAAATATTATTACATCAAAGATCTAATTACTAATTAGCCACGACAAAAGTTAAAAATATTATAATAAATGATTAAAAAATAAAACAAGACATATCAGAGCCAAATAGGCAGAGCCTCGTTCCTAGTCAGACACCAGTGCACCACTAATATACGGATAATAATGATTTTATGTACGAATAATAAAATAAATTAATTAATAAGTACGAACAGTGTCCATACCTTTCATAATGGAGGGGCCCCTCAGCCAGAGCTCACCCGTCCGATTCACCGGCAACGCCTCTCCACTCTCCGGATCCACGATCTTCGCCTCCATGCTCGGCGACAGCAGCCCCGCCGTTCCGTACTTTCGGCTCTCCTCAAGCGAGTCAGTCGAAGCTCCAATCCCTGTCGACTCAGTGAGTCCGTACCCCTGTAGAATCGTCACGTTCGGATACTTCTCCGAGAAGCCCTCTATCACTTCTTTACTCAGCGGAGCGCCGCCGGACAGCACGGTGTGTAAGCTGCTTAAGTCATACTTTTTCCGAATGATGTCAGCGTTGTTCACCAAAGCTACTAGAATTGGCGGCACCAAAGGCAGATATGTAGCAGCGAATTTCTGGATTGTCAGTAGCATCTCGTCCATCTCGAATTTCGAAAGGATTACGACCGTCGAACCGGAAGCAATTAGACCGGTGGCAAACGCTACTAGCCCGTATATGTGAAACATCGGCACCGTACAAATGAATGATTGCTTACCGTCCTCTAATTTGAACCGGCCTACGACTGTTTGAACCATCGCAATCAAGTTTCTGTGGGAGGAAACGACACCTTTGCTGGCACCGGTTGTTCCGGAGGAGTAGAGAAGAGTTGCAGTGTCATCCTGGTTGACTCTTTCCTTGACTCGGCTCTGACTCGGTTCTCTTCTCATCATCTCCTCAATCGACGTAATAATTCTTAACCGATCTGAGTTCTTCGGAGTGTCCGAGGCTAGGAGGACGATTGGGAGATTCGAATCGGCGAGTTTAGGGAGGAGCTGCGGAATAGTGAAGGCGAGCACGGGCTTCGAATCGGCGATCTGTTTGGCGATTTCCCGGGAAGTGTTGAGGGGGTTGGTAGTGGTGATGATGGCGCCGAGGGACATAACGGCGAGGCAAACAATGGGGAAGTAGATGGAGTTAGGGGTGAGGAGGAGGACGACGTTGCCCTTGCGGATGCCGAAGTCGGCAGAGAGGGAGCTGGAGACGGCGTCGACGGCGCGCCATAGATCGGCAAATGTAAGCTGACGGCCGGTGGCGGCGTCGATGAAGGCAATCTTACCGTGGTGGGCCCGGGATGAGATGAAGGTGGTGACGTCGAGGGATGGATTGGATGGGAGAGGGATGGGCTTGCGCTTGCTGTAGAAGGTGGAGTTGGATTTGCAGAATCCGGTGCGGGGATCAATGTGTGAGGGGAATTCCGCCATTGAAGAAGAAAAGAAATGAAGTAGAAAGTGGTTGTTGATGAGCAATGATTCGAGATAAACAGCACTTTATAGTGGAAGTATGACTACAGCGCTGAATATCCTCGAGGAAGAGGTGTTCAACTTTGACTCCAGACACTATCGTCTATGCACGTGTGTATTTCAAAGACAGAGAAAGACAGTGTGGGAAAAATGTGGCAAATTGCTACAAGCAAATACGCTTCAATAAAAATAATCAATATTTTTTTAATTAAAAATATATTAAGCAAAAAAGATATCTTTCTTCGCCATTCTCTCCCTTCCGTCCATCCCCTCCCTCTTTCATGTTCCTTTAATTTAATTTTTTAATTCTTCAAATTTGTGTTCCCCACACGCATCATTGGTTATATAAATTTACACAATTGATTAACTTATATAATTTGATTATATAAATTTACGTACTTGATCGCATTTTACATGATTATTTATATAAGCTTAATAATAAAATTTGGGGAATTGTGGGTAACCAATTTTTTTTTAAATTTTGATTTTATTTTGATTTTACTAGTATTGTACCCGTGCGTTGCACGATTTGAAATATACAAATATTTAAAAATATTTTTTTATTTAATATTGTGTAATAATTGTTTTTAAATTTAAAATATAAACAATATATTTATATTACAATATTATTGTATTTATTTATAGTTGAATAAGTTTAATAATTTATATTTTTAATATAATATAATATAATATAATCAAATAAATATTTATATGCACAGATATTTTTAAATAGTTTAATATGATATTTAAAAATAGATACATTTTAAAACAGTTTATAATTACCTTTGAAAATAAGAAGAATATGAAATTATTAATCGTTATCATTTATAATATCTGCAAATAATATATTTTCATTTCAAATTCAGACTAGAAGATATGTAAAAATATGTAAAATTTAGAAAAATACATAAAATTGATAGATTGAAGTTACACAAATTAGTAAAAGATGTAAAAATATATTCACAAAATTAAATACTCAAATTATAGAAGAGATAAAATGATAACTTTATATAATAATTGAGTTTATTAAAAAATATTATGATAAAGGAATTATACATTTTGAAAACTTTATGAAACACCATATTTTTTTGTTAAAATTTCTTCAACATTATCTCAAGAATTTCACCTGTGCGTTGCACAGGTAGTAAATGTACATGACATATAAATAGAGATATATATAAATATATATATTTATATATATATATATATCATAATTGAACTTTTTAGATAATTATAATTGAGCACTAAAAAAAATTAAAAGTTCTTAGTTTAACCCAACTAATGACATAATAATGAATAAGTAATGTTGTATGTATTTTCCAAATCAAATTTCACAATCCCACAATTTTTCTATAATTTTGCAGAAACCAAAAGTCTATGCACAAATATAGCTCATGTAATTAGTTTTACCGACATAATAATCTTAATAACTTATCCAAAATTTCATAATTTTCAATAATCTAATAAATTAATTACGATGAAAAGAACTCAAATTTAATTTTGGAGAACATCTTATTGCACAATCTAAAAAAATTAATTTAATATAAAAAGATTGTAAATAAAAAGTTTAAAAAAACTCAATCAAATCAAGCATGTATTACATAGGAAAACTTACATAAAAATTAATCTAAACATTTTCAATTCATTATTACTATTGAAATATTTTTTTTTTTACAAAATAAAATCTTTCATATGTGTCATATTAACTTGAGGTACACAAAAAACATATCCACAAGGACACAATAAAAATAAAATTAATAGTGAAGGTCCACAACAAATTGCATCCTATAGTAAAAAATTAATAATATTGTGTAAAAGTCAAAACATATCATATAATAGCCTAACATATTACCTATTATTTAAAATAAGCACATTAAACAATGAAAATGTACATTTTATACCCATCCATTCAATGAAAATGTGTATTTATGTTATTACAAAAAGTGTATTAATTTAAATTTTGATCGTATATTTTATGGTCAATATATTTTAGCAAATACAAAAATCACATGATAACAACAAAAATGCTCGGTTATTTTCATAGTTCATGACCCAATAAAAAATAAATAATCTTGAAAACGTGCCAAGAGTGATAGAGGAGATTTGGTATAATCAAATATATTAGTATCCTCTTAAAAACACAAAAAACATAAAATTTTGTTAAGAATTATCATTTGCTCCAAATTCGGGACATCCACATAACCCATGATTCATTCACAACGACCTATTATATACATCAACAAATATCAACCCACCAATTAATTAAAATCAAGAGAAAGAATCACATTCAAAACTACATCTACCGACAACTGTAGTAGTTATACATAACAAAAAGAAAAAGAAAAATCAATCAATGTACACTACTAATAAATAATTTAACATTTAGTGTAAAGAACATGATACAAAGTCAAAGAAAAAGAAAGACTTAACCATGGTGAGAGAACCTGATTACAGATAAAACTGTAAATATTTAAAATAATATATCAAAATATGAGAATTTAGGGATCCTTACTAAAAAAAAAAAAAAAAAAAAAAAGAAAAAAGAAAAGAAAACAATAATTAGAGATATTAAACGGGCTAGCCCTAGCAGGTTTCGGGTTAATCGGGCATTGATTTAATCTGGTCAATTTAAATGGGCTTGATTATGGTGAGCCTAACCCTAACCCTAGCAAAATTTCTATGAGTCAAAATAATTAAATTATATATTTAAATTTAAAATTTTAATTAAATGCATATTATGCTTTATTTAAAATACAATTCTAGATAACATTAAAAGATTATATATTTTAGAACTTTTATATCACTATACAAAATTTAAAGATTCAAACATTTAAGTCATATACACTATTTCATGCTCTCAATTATAGCTTTAAGAGCATTCAATGTCATAAAATTTGAAATCATGTTACATTTAAGTTCTAAATTTAAATGACATTATTTAGAATATTTTAGTAATTAAATATAAATTTTAATATATTCTACTAAAAACCAAATATGTTATATGAAAAATAATTGAAAATGGTGTATATTATTAATTCAATATTAAAAAATAGACAAATAAGAAGAAAAGTTCGGGCTATCGGGTTAGCCCTAACCCTAAGCGGACTAGCCCTATAGGACTTCGGACTAATCGGGCTCGAGCTAAACTGGTTAACTTTTAAACGGACTAATAAAATCAAGCTCTAACCCTAAAAATTTTCGGGCTAAACGGGCTGGCCCGTCGAGCGATAACTCTTTTAACATCCCTAACAATAATCCATACGTAGGAGATACCAAAACTTGGCAGAAGACCAATCACCTGAAAAAGATCCTCCAAAGCTCCTATTCATAATCAATCATAAATTGAGAAACTCATAAATAAACATAATTCAAGATTGTGTACATATATATGTACAAATACATATACACACATATGTACATGTCTAACCACAAAAAAGACTTAAAATCAATTATCAGATTTATGCATTTTTTCAACAAAATAACTTATCAACAATAATTATTTCAACCATATGAATACCAAACGTCAATAAAATGAAAGAAAAATAAAAAACAACATTTCACAATTTAAAGAGGGTAAAAATAAATAGAGTTGCAAAACACTTTATAAACAAAATGAGAGACTTACAAAATTAGAGGAACAAAATGATAAACAAATATAAATTATCAGAAAAGAAAAATTAAAGCACCTAAAATAAAATCAAAGTACCAATAAATGTAGTTTAAAAAGTGGCAAAAATTAAAGGAGAAGAAATGACCGAAAGACTGTAAAAGTGAGAAAATAGAGTTTAAATGGTGGTTCCACCTCTATCTTCCCAACAATCTGATCTCCAATGTCCTCAATAGCTAGACTGCCCAAAAAAAAAAAAAAAAAAAAAAAAAAAAAAAGAGGAAGAAGAAAGAAAAATAAAGTACACATACACAAAGAAAATGAAACCATTGTATAACTTACATTAAGAAAAATATAGGAACAAATATTCATCAGCAAGACCACTTTGCTAAAACCATAACCTAGTTCTTGAAGGTTCTTCAACATATGACTACAACAAAAATGTCTCAATCAGAAAGAAACGAAGACCATTTATTTTCATCCTTTACTGACCATAATAAAATCCAGGGTTACATTTCTTCTAACAAATTATCCTCTTTTTTTTTTTTTTTTTTTTCATCCCCGACTCGCTGCTAGATATGTAAAATAATACCATATTTCACAACTTTACATTTTCAAATTGGTCGCATAAAAAAATGAAACATATATAAAATCCATATTGATTGGGAAGAAATATACATCATCGTTCGCTACAACTTACACAGTATTCTTCTGATCATTTGCAACTGCCTCCGCTTTCCTCCAAATTCAATTATAGAAAGAACATAATTCTACACAAATATAAAATTACATAAATTAAACAAAATTGTACAAATAGAGTTCAATAAAACTAATATGATCATAATATTAGTCTGGTAATAATATATTCAGTAATTGCAGTAGAATAATATATATATATATATATGTTATATATATATATGTGTGTGTGTGTGTGTGTATATATATATATATATAACACATCGTATATGCCTAATTGGTAATAACTTAAGCATCTATGAGTAGGGGCACATCTTAGTAAAACATCCAGCAACAAAGGTATATCTTATTACAAAATTTCATTCCAGAAATTATCATTTAGGTTAGAAAGAATTAGAACATGCATGTTAAACATTTTAAAAGAATTATATATAATTCTACTATTAATTAATAGATAAACGTTCAAGTTATAAACATACCATTCTCTAATAGGACTGAGAGAGAAATATGTATAGGATGAATCACTTCATTATCACTTTCTATTTCTTGCATTTGTCACAATTCTACACATTTGATGTATTAATCAATATTACGAAAACTACACAAAAAGCTTAATAACATTCGAGTAATAAGTAAGTACACCCTTCATCCCGAAATAAGAGCATTATTTATATAACTGCTATTAGTTATAGAATTATGATTCCTATTTAGAACGAATGAAGTATTACAAAAATCTAAGGTAAATTGAATACTCACATCAATTGAGTACATCATGCGATTCTTCCAACATGAATTTCATAACAATGCTTTAGTGTAAAACATAGATGAAGTAGGATATTAAAAAAGGAGAATATCAAAAGCTAAATAGAATTATCCTGTTTAAACGTTGTCCATCCATCGTTACGCCCACTCTAATTAGTCTTCCCTGCCAATTCATTATTGCCCCTATCTTGAATGCAAACTATCACATGTTTCATTTGCAATATTAGATGGAATTTATCTTTGATGCTAACATTTGTTGCGTAGTAAGATGTTATTCTTTAACAAATAAATAAGGCAGGTCATAAACAAAGTATCCCATATTGTTGAAAACTAGTCAATCTGATTTTTTATTTTATTATTATTTCTTGTATAAAGACAAAAAATGACAAATGCATTATCATGAACAATGCATAATTTAATATTAGAAAGCTTTTAAGAAGTTGCCTATCCAATTCCATTAAGATATTTCTTAGCACACACCTTGATTGATTCCGCAGGTGAATCTGTAGTTGTTGAAGGCAACGGCGATTTTCAATTGTTTTAGAGGAGGAGGCCTTTAGAATCAACATCATATACTAAACAAAAAGAAAAAGTAGATCTTAAAGCAATATAATGAAAAAAATAAATAAAAAAATAAAGAATTTTTTTCATCGATAAAGCTTATATTATCTGTGCTATAAAAGCATTAAAACAAAGATGTATTGAATACATTTTCTCAAATTTGTGCAATTTTATTGTCGAAATTGGAGTATGTATATAATATTATACACATAAATAGATACTATAAATGAATAAGACTTATTTATCTAAAGAAAAAGTTCTATACTTATACAAACACATAAGAGAAGATGAGAAAGAATACTTACTGCAATATACTTGAGTTTTGTTGTTTTGGCATCTGGGAAGGCTTCTTCAAACCATACTGTATGCTAATTCATAAATAATAAAATTGCCCAAAAATAATTAGATATTCTACTTCTTAATTATCATATTCCACTTCATTGACTTCACCACTACAAACATATAGAGAGAGAGAGGGAGAGGGAGAGGGAGAGGGAGAGAGAGAGATAAAAGGGGAGAAGAAGAAAGAGAAGAGTTCATATTGTAACCTCTCCTCTTCGAAGTTAAAGTGAATAAGATATAAAACAAAGACTTTAAAATTTAGAATATTGAAGAATAAATGATTCATTCAAAAAAAATTAAAGTACATGTTACCTTTTCTCGAATTTGTGATTTTTATGTGTCAATTTCACTCAGGTTGAAAGGCCAGTCGAAGGAGATAGGAAATGAACAATTTTCTCGGTATCAAATATGTCACTCTTTTCTTCATAGGGATTATGGTCGACGAAGAAAAAAAAAATACAAAGATCGGCCAATGGCAATCGTGTTTGGCTATGGACGGTGGAAATTAGATGCTCCATCTCTAATTTGAGAGGAGAGAGGAGAGAGGAGAGAGAAATATTATGTTAAGTATGAATATAAGGACAAACTTAAATTAATTTTGGGAAGTAAATCAATGAATGCTGATTTCTCTCCGACAACCTTGCCAAGATCTATAATCCTATTTAATTATTAACATAAAATTAAACCTAAATTAATTTTGGGAAATAAACCAATTAAGGCTGATTTCTCTCCAACAACCTACAAAAATATATAATCCTATTTAATTTTTATTAACATAAAATTAATAACGCATGACTGAGATATTGATATGTGTTATATTCAAAATAGTAAGATAATTTAAGCGAAAAAATTTAGAGTTTTTAGAAATATAAATATACTGCTTATGCTATTATTTATATATATATATATATATATATATATATATATATATATTAAGATTGAGTATAGTGTACTCTACCCCTCTAAAAATTATGTGTTATAAAATCCATGATGCTTTAAATTATTAAATCATAAAGTCGATGACGCGTTATTTCTTCTCCTACAAACTCAATAAGGCCTGTGTTTCTTAACTCAATGATACTTTACATCTAGTGTCATCTACGTGATGACACTTTATATATTGTGTAATATAATCAATGGTGTTAATTTTACATTGTGTGTCATAAAGTTGATTTATCATAAAATTCATTTGTCCACTAATTTTTTTTGTCTTTAACCATCTTCAGCAGTGTTCATTATTCTAGTGCAAATTATGCACCACTTTAATGTTTACATACTCTCTCCAACAGTTTGCACTACTTTCTACACTAAAAAATAATATTACACAATAATCTTTGTTTTTAATATTTATTTTTATTACTAAATATTTGTTAAAAACATTATATATGTAATTTTATTTAACATTAAATTTTAAGATAATATTTATTTTATTTATATTCTTAAACTATCATATTCAAAAAATATATATGTAAAATTGAATGTCGGGTAATGTTATGCAATTCTATTTAAATTTGTATATAATATTTAAAATCTCATATACTTATTTAAATTATATTTTTATTATTTTTTAAATTACACATCATATGATTTTAAAAAACTTGATTTAATTTCAGTTTGGATAATTGAGATAAAAAAATTACAATATTAAATATTAAAAAAAGATATAATCATATAAAAAAGAAAAGAAAAAAAAGTAGTGCAATAAAAAATCTGCGCTAAAAGTAGTGCAAAAAGATTTAAAAACTTCAAATTGGTGCAGAGAATATAACATGCTGGAGGGTGAAAACTGACACCAAATGCCTAAGTAGCTTCTTGTTGGAAAAACTCTAACTTAATTAATAATACTACTTCAAATTTGAAAAAAAAAAATTATGTCTAAATTTGAGAAATATAAAACAAACACAAATAAAATATTAAACAAAATTGTAATATAAAATTTGAATTTTTTTTAAACATATTGTTTTAAAATCTTTATTTTTCCTATGAAGTATATTCCTATAAAACTGCATATACACCAAACTTATCGTACTCCTATAAGAATATTTATATACATACACCTATATAAATGAATGGGCAGCAGTTGGATCTTCTCTCTCAAATTTTTACAATTTTCAATAATATTGTAAGTTTTATTGTTTGGATAAGCCTTCCAAAACACTATTTTTTTTTTTTTTACGATTCTGTTTCATGGGTACCTCTTGATACAACACGATCATCAAATACATGTTATTTTTGTTGTTCCTTTGGAAAGTTTTTCCTCTTCTTTTTAGATTTCAAGTTTATGATATTGTTTATGGTGAGTTTAAGTAGATGCATACAACATGTTTGATGAATTGTCCGTTCTATATTTTTAACTTTGTTGTGTTTAATTCGAACTTAGATTTCACTATTTTATTATATATTTGAATATTTTAGTTTTTTTTCTTTTCTTTTTTAAGTAATTTTCATTGATATTGAAATTTAAAAGCTGAGATGTAGTGCTTAACACCATCACATTTTATTCACAAATTAGAAAAATTATAAGCAGTAAAACAAGATCAAAATATGTTCTGCGTTGCAGTCTGCCTATGTTCTAACATATGAAATTTCAGTAGGTAAGAATCATTTGAAGATAATGAATTTCATTAGATAAAAGTTTTCTTTGACAACGGCAAGAACACATCCACATTACAGTTAATATCTAACTATAATGGAAAAAAGAATCAGTTGGCATGATTAAAACATATAAGACAATAAATACATCTCAAAATCATCAACAGTATATTCATTCATTTTCTTGGCTCTTAAACAAGAAAACTTTTCTCTAGAAGTCTTTGGAGAAGTTTAGCTATTGTGAAGGTGTTGTAAGTGTTCTATCTTCCTATCACTTATAGTTGAGCAACTATTCAAAGAGTTTATCTATTGTAACCTCATGTTTCCCTCATCTTACATTGTAAGATGAATGTTGTTTATGTTATTTTTGTATTTTATTTGTACTTACATAAAGCTACCAAATGGTTCAAGTGAAAAGTGATTCTTGCTGACTTAATCAAACTTGCATCCACTAAATCATAGCATAAACGAATTTTCGGCAATAGACATAAAAGTTGGATGCAAGTGCCTAGGTCTAGCAAGCATTTACTGTTGGATAGGCCAATTTTATCAAATCTACAGTTGAATAATCATCAATAAATGGAGCGATTAATTCCCAAGTGGAAGATGTTTTAATATATTTCATATGATGCAAACAATGTTCATGAACATTTGGGATGGCATGGTTTTCAACAAGGTTATGATTCTTGGGTGTTTCATGGTGAAACCATTTGTTCTACATCTCATGATCACTACAACATTTATGAGTAGACTTTCCAAAATATGGAAGAAAATCTTGATGGAGACTATCAGATGAGCGAATTTCTCTTAGATGCATTCGGGGTACGAGCTGAATGTTATCAACAAGATGTACCTAGAGTTTTTGAAAATTTGAACAGATCAAAGAAAAATGAACATTTAGTTGATGAGACATTACCTTTTGGTACAGATTTCATAAATAATGACTGACTTAGATACAAAATATAGAGAAAGAAAGCCATAAAGAACAATAATGACTGACTTAGATACAAAATGTAGAGAAAGAAAGCCATAAAGAACTTTATCCTGGTTGTGTAAAATCTCAAAAAAATCTCTTTCATATTGTAATTATTCCATATTAAATATATTTTTGGTTGGTCAGCAAAATCTTTCCGAGAGCTTCTTAAGTTATTGATAAATGCCTTTCCAATTATAGGTCTTTTGGTGCTTTTTTTTGTTTTTTTTGTTTTTTATTTTTATTTTTTGTGTTTTTTCTTTACCATACGAAGTACTTGAGTTTTGTACTTTGGATATTTCTAACCGCCACGTCATTTTATTAGCCCATATTTGAGCATGTGCAGGCGTTAAGGACAAAATAGTTATTTTGAAGCTAAAAAACTAGAAAAAAAAAAAGAAGAAAAAGAAATAAAAAATTACAGAAATTATATAAAACTGAAAACAAGAAAAAGAAAATTCTAGAAAAAATAAATAAAATAAAACTACATGTTAAAATTATATAAAAAGAAAGAAAAATTCATAAATCAATAAAGGAAAAGCACAAAATTAAAGAAAATTTCACAAAAATTAAATTTAAAAAAAAAAGAAAAATTCAAACAAATATAATTAATGTAGAAATTTTTTTAAAACAAAATCGTGGAGCCATAAAAAATACGAAAAATTAAAGGAAAACATAAAAATGAAGATGAAACCAAAATTTTAAAAATTCCTACATAAAGTAGAAATAATCAATTACAAGACTTATAAAATAAATATTGAAGAGCGAAGATTTTCTTAGAAAAATAAAATAGTGGAAAGTTACATAAACAAAATCAATGAGAAAAAGAAAATTCATAAAAAATAAAAATTCAAAGAATTTACTTTGAGAATAATAACAGAAAAACAAAAGTTATAAAAGTAATAAAAGAATATAGAAAAACTCAGGTGTTATTATTATTTTTTTTAGGAAATATTTTCTCATTTTTTTGGTAATTAGTAGTATACTTTTTAGATTTGATGTATTTTCATGTTTTTTTTTTCTTTTTTAATTCTTTACTAAGGCCAACTCTAGCAGTGCGCTGGAGTGGCATTTTGTGTTGGATTGCAGGCTCCAACAATGCGCTGGAGCCTTCGTTACTGTGAAGCAAATATATATATTTTTTTAATTTTGCTGTAATAGTGGCGCAGACCAAGTCTGTATCAATAGTTTTTTTTAAATGTTTTATATACATATATATTCTTAATATTTATTTTTTAATATTTTATTTATATATTTGTTAATATTCATGTTTAATAATAATTTTTTGTTTTTTATAATTAATTTAGTTTAATTAATTTTATGATTATTTTAATTAATATGATAAAAAATAATAAAAAGGTGTAATTTTAATTATAAATAAAAATAATTTAATAAAATTTTTAAATACTACACATAAAAATAAAAAATAGCAAAAAATACAAATACACAAAACATACAATTACAACTAAAAGTTATAAAGTTACAAACAAAATATAAAATTACACAACGAAATAAAAAACACAATTACTAAATATTGTTGTGGGTTATCAACAACTAATATTGAAAGCACAAAGATTGTGCTTTCTGCAACTATGTAAACGCGTATTTTTATTGTACTATTATTATGAAGTTCAATTTTAATTTTGTATTATTATTGCTTGATATTATATGTATTTTTTATATTTAATTAATTTTATAGATAAAAAATTAATATGTTACATATAAAAAATTATTTTTAATATATTACGTATTATGTATTTAACAAATATGAAGTTTTTTAAATATATATTAAAAATAAATAAATTATAAGGAATATTATTGAAATATTATTTTTTCGTGCAGGAAGTACTTTAATTATGACTATGCGGATTTCTTTTATTTTTTAATTCTTTTGAAAATTATTTTTTATTTTATTTTAGGATTTTCTTTAATATTCGAATTTCTAAAAATATAAATTACAAACTTATTTTAGTATTTAAATATTTAAAATATTCTTTTTTTTAATTTCTTTAATATTCAAATGTATAAAAATAATTTAAAGATTTTATTTTTATTGCTCAAAACTTTAAAATATTTTTTATTTTATGATTGTCTATAATATTTTTTAAGATTAGTAGATAATTTATTTAATTTTATTTGGTTTATATTTGAAATTTAAATAAGTTTTAATTTTTACTTACAATTTTATATAAAACTTCAATCTTTTAAATTTATTAAATATATTTATTTCCTTTCGGATATTGTTGGCAGGTAAGATGATTGATTATGTGTCATAAAGATTATATGTGGCAATAATTGTACATGCTGTTGACATTAGCAATTTCAGCCCACAATACTCGAAATTAGTCCACCATCCTCTTCACGTACAATTTATGTCAAAATTGGCAAAATTGTTCTCAATTGGTGAAATTCGATGTCATAAATTATCAGTTGGGGTCTGAATAACCCAAACCCCATAAGTTTACTTCTTAAATTAAAATATTTGTAACCATATTCAAATTTAGAAACATCAATAACATTAAATAACTAACAATTTATCAGATGATATAATAATGAAAGAAACAAAAAATAATATTATAACACCTCTACTTAAAATGTCACTCAAAAAGATTTATTTTCCTTGATTTATTTATTTATTTATTTTGTTTGAGAGAGTTTAAGATAAATTATTTATCATATAAAAAAAATCATTTTAGTTAAGGACGATTATATATCATAACAAGGGTAAGTGGCAATAAAATACATGTTTAATAGTCAGCATTAGTCATTTCGAAACCAGATCACCCTATGCTATTCACATGTGATTTCGGTCAAATTTGGTCATTCACCCAAAAATTGTCATCAATTGCCTAAAATAGAACATTAAATGTCCTAAAAATTGCTAGCCCGAAAGATTGTTGTCTGAATTTCGCATACCCCATAAGTTACTAGATAAATAAATAAATAAATAACTTATAGCTATGGGACTAAATTTGTATATTATTACTATATTCAAATTGAGAAACGACAACATCATTAAATAATTAATATTTTACGAGATGATATAATAATAAAAGAAACAAAAATAAGATTATAGTATCTATACTTAAAATATCACTCATAAAATTTATTTAGACCGATTCCATATCATGTAAAATAGTTCCTTTTAGTTGATTCACAACCCCCAAATGTTATTTCTGTTTAATGAAATATATAAGCCAAATCTTCATATTTAAATCATTATTAAATTTATTAAGTTCATTATTTTATAAATAAATGAAACCCATTCAAGATTCAACCGTCCATATTATATGAAATTACATATTTAGCCAACAAACTTCTGTTAATGATATTTGAATCCTCAAATTGTTTTAATACTTAATTTCGAAACCAAAAAAAAAAAAAAAAAAAAAAGAAAGCCTGTTAGTGAGTTTCAAACCCTCATCTAGCTTATACAATCAATTTCGCTTTTGACAAAAATAGCAAGTGGACCTCTTACTAATTATAACACTTGATGACTTTTATGTATCATATCCGTACAAAAAAATATTTTAATAATATAATTTTGAGTTAATTCATATTTATAAAAATATTTTAAAATATTCAAATAACTTTATAATTATATTTATGAAGATTTGTAATATATATATATATACACTTTTTAAAAAAAAATAAGAGGCTTGTTTCTATAATAACTAATATTGTATTAAAACTAAATTACTTAATAATTTTTTAATTAGTTAATATTTATTTGAAGTCCAAATCTAATATAAAATTAATATTTAAATTTAAACCAAATAGTCAACCAAAAATAATTATATTTTTGTTCTCTAATATCTTATTATAATGTATGCAACATGGGTGTAAATTTAAAAATAAAAATATAATTAATTTTAATATGTACATAAATTAGATTTAATTAGTACAATCCAGCCCATTAGAATCCATAATTTATTTTTAGCAATATATGATGGAAAACATAAGAGATGTTAGTCAAATATTGATCATGATCCACATGAAATGGCTTTCTCAATTGTCACGATCTGACCAAAAATAAATTGGGGCTTACGATTTTGTTTGGAGTTTATGTTATTTAAGGAGTGTAAAGCTATCTTAGGATTTTAATGGGCTGTAGAAATAAATTTCAGTTCTTTTTGGTTTATATATTTGGTCTACGTTTTCTTTTTGTCAATTTGAAGGTTAGGTTCATGTGTTTTCATTTCTTCTGTTTCCAACTTGTTTCTTGAGGATGAAGTTACAACAGACCTAAGGTTTAAGGGTTGGTATGGTGGAAAACGATGGAGTTGATTCTTTTTCAGCAGTCTGGCAGCGGTTAGCGCTTACGGAGGAGGAAAGCGAGGATTAGAGTTGTGAAACGAGCTGAATTGGCCCGAACAAATGGGCTGCATTTTGCCCTACCAATTCAGTTAATTTGAAAATTCTAGCGTGCATGTAGTGGTGGTGGGGCTGCCCTTTTCTTTTTTAGCATTGTTGTATTTGGGGTAATTAGTGGTCTGTAACTATGGGGCATGGCTTAGAGTGAAGGGCCAGACGACTCTTTCTGCCGTTGTGATAGGCAATTCTTTACCGTCATGCCACCATACTTGAACCATTTGAGGGCTTGATTTATCATCATAAGAGAGGGGAATACGGTATGGATAATATTGGTGGGGTAGTTGAAAAGAGTGATGAGGTTGTGCATTGCTGGGGATAAGGGCGAATAGATTCTTGTGGGAGATGGTCGCAAGGAGCAACGGAGGGGGCCAGCGCTCGAGTAAAGTGATAAACCTACGGAAATATTGTCAATAGATGATAAATGTTATTACATTTTGTATTGTATCTTTTATTTCAAAATATTCAATACAGACATGCATTAATTATTAAAGTCATTATATATATGTATTGTATTTACAAAGATGGAACACGTAACGAAATAGAAGATCTCAATCCTAAAAACCTGGATAAATAATTTATGAATCAGGATAAGGTAGTGAATCCATTGAAATTATTGGAGGTCTATCAATACCCCACGTTGTACCGTAGAATGATCTTAGATTTTAATGTATGGCTAATTTCATTAATAAATCACAATTTCAGCAAATGATGTTTGGATAATTGCAATAAATTTAGTTGGTATAGAATATCATGTCTAATCAAGAATGCGGATCTCCTCTTGAATGCACACAAAGTTACTAAGTGAGAAGATAAATTCCTACGTCTACAATACCACACAGACACACACACACATACCTAAAGAACAATGCTAAAAGCACATAAACTTTCTATTCTTACAGAAATGGCGTTTCCTCTCAACCACATCATCATGCTTCTTCAATTCCTGCTATTTTTATCTCTGTTCTCCAGAACAAGTAGCACTGCCCCTCGAGACGAAGTCTGCAAACACACCATAAATAAAGTATTTTGCTCGAAATTCTTTGGAGTATTTGCAGGAACTGAAAATGAAACCCTGCCCATGCTTGAAGAATTAAGCATTCGGAGGGCACTAGCCGACTCAATAGTTTACCAGGATTTGGTTGTTTACCTGAAGCAGACGGAAAAGGATCCCAAAATCATAACCGGTTTGGAACAGTGCAAGAATTTGTATTTTGACGCAGAGAAGGCTCTGGTAATCGCACAAGATGATCAGAAAGGGGGACAGTACCAGAATATTGGTGTGCATGCTGGGAAGGTGTTTGACGCTGCTAAGCGATGCGAGTCATTGTTTCCGAGATCTCCGCTCACTTCTCAGAATACGGCTCTCTCCCTTCTCGCTGATATCATTAAGGTTATAGCTGATCTTGCTTCAGGGAAACCACTACGGTAAAGGGATTCACATGTAACCCCTGAACCCCTTCAATTTTGTTTTATTACACTATTTTGGTTTGCTGAGCCCTCATACTTATGTGATCTTGTTTATTTTTTTAGCCAGAAGTATCTAAAAATAGTCAATGATAAAAATAGCAAAAGAAACAATAACACTAGTTGGATAGAATTTAGCACATAGAAACATTAAATACAAAAGTTAATTACCAGATTAACCTTAAATAATTTGCCTCCTAATCTCCCTCCCACATATTCAAATAATTTCTCTAAAAATTGGCAATAAATTTCCCCCTAATTATGTCATTAATAGAATTAGAGCATGTTTCCACGAGATTCCTTGATGACAGATTTTTCTGAAAATAATCTTTTTTTTTTTAGGAATACAAAGATTTTCTTGAAATCTATCAATATTTTATAGTGAGAAATCAGAAATCCGTAGTCAGATGTTTTAAGGTGGCTTGACGAGGTGTTGTCTAGGGGCCTAATTTTTTTATTTTTTTTATTATTTTTTTTTTATTTTTTGCAGTTTGAAATAATATAAAAAATCTATCCAGGAATGGTTTCCCAAACCTAAAATGTTTTTAGGTTCATTAGACAAGCCCATCGGGCCGTAACCCGTTGAACATGTCTAGCTTTCGGTGTTTTTGAGACAAGACTTTGTTTGGAGAATTCCCATTTTCCATTTCTCCGTTTTCGGATTAAATCATCCATTAGGCTTGAGTTTCCAAATGTAATCTTCCTAACAAAAAACTTTTCTTTTTTAATTCGATTTTTCATAGCTAGTTTTGAAAATCTTTGTGCATAGCCCTACTTATCATGCATTAGGGTGTAAAAAATTGAGCTTGATATAGTATTATTCAAGCTTGCTTGAATTATTATCGAGCTTCAAAAATTATATTTGAGTATGTTTAATTATTAACTAAATTGAGTTCAATTGAACACAATTCTAGCTCAAGTAATTAACCTTTTCACACTAATATTATCTATTTTTATGCAGAAAGCTCAAGCTTTGAATTTTATAAAGCATAAAAGTATCATTTTCAAATCAAGTTCAAATGACATTTAACACAAATGATCGTGAGTTGAGCATCCAATAGCGTAGTTTTAATTTCAGTTCTTTATAACTTTTTTAGGTCAATTATATTTAACTTCATTATTACTGTTAAGATATGTAGATAATTTTGTGGAACCAATTTCAAACAAGCCTTAGATAATCGATCTTGAATCAAATATCAAGAAGCAACCTTAATTTGATTTTTAGCCTTATCGGATATTGCATTTTCTTCGGATGCCTTATTTCATAGCCCTTTCCTCTCAATAACATCATTTGCTCCTCCAATTCCTGCTAATTCTTCTCAACACCTCTCTTTTCCAAAACAAACAGCCCAACCCCTCTCAGAGATGTTTTCTAACTCAACGCTATATATCCTGTATTTTGGTCGAAAAACTTTAGCTCATCTGAAAACAAAAACGTAAGTCTTGCCTGTGCTTGCACAAACCTAAGCCCACCTATACCTATAAGTGCTGTTAATACTGCATGTCCTAATTAGTTCAGTCCAATTTATAAGATTCAGTTTCATCCCCCAACTATGTAAACAACACGATTTTGGTCCAAAATAGGGTATAATTTGAAAAGTTACTAAAGTCACTGAACCAGGACAACATGCTATGAACAAAAATACAAGATCAAGGTCATACAGATAACACTAGTATCATAATGCAACATATACTTCAATTCTTACAGTGTCGGGAGTACCAGTATTGTTTAAACATGATCTTTTGTACGGAATACCAACATGCGCTTCAGGAGCCACCACCATGAATGTTGTGAAGAAGGTATTTAGCATTGTGCAACAGAGCATCAATCTCTTCATTTGCAGTATCAAGCATGCGAAGTTCCTTGATCTCCTCCTGCCACTTATCCATCTGTTCCTTGTGTATTCTGTTAAAAAGTTAGAGTGCTTGAATATGCAGCAATTTCTTATTTCCATCTCATTATAATATATTATTAATACTTTCTTATACTTACAAAATCATCCTTTCTTCAAAATCATTGCTCAGTTCCTTCAGCATCGACTTCCCTGATTCTAGCAGATCTGACACCTTTACATAATGATAATCCGAGGTAGACATTCTAAGTTTCTAATAGAAAGAATGCACTTAAATAAGCTATTCTCCTGAAAGTCATGAAATCTGCATTTCAGACCAATTACATAAAAAACAGAACAGATAGCATTTTACCATTTGAGTGAAATTGTTGATCTTCTCAAGGACGTGAGAAATCTCCATCTCCACCTGTTCGGAATTTGAACCTCTTACTTCATTTTCTTCAGTTGGAACCAGTACAATAGATCCATCTTCGACCGAGGTATCCTTATCGTCAGCCTGTAGATGATTATCTTAGCTATCAGGACAACTGACTCTAATCTGTCGTTCTTTTTCCATCTTAGTGCTTGAGTGGAGAAGACATACAGAGGTTTTCATGCGCTTTGTCATTACGTTGGTACCTTCAGTTTCCATTTCAAGCAAAACCGTATTTACTGGAGCAAAGAACTACAAGTGGAATGATTCTTCAGAAGTGCCAATAACCCAAGGCTTGAACAAACAGAATCATGCTTATTGAGGGTGCAAACCCCACATCGTACAATTTTAGTTGACGTCTTGAGCTACGTTCGATTTTTCCATCTTCTGTTTCAGTTAAAAAGTACCTCACAGAAGAAAGGAATCACTGTTTTTTTTTTCCTTCTTTTTTGGCTAAATGGACATCACTAATTTTCCTATTTCTTTCAGAAAGTATCTGAAGAAAGACGACGATAATCTCCTCACTGAATACATAATTTGATATCTGGAAAGACTTGTGGAAAGAAGCATATAAATAATAGAAATTTGATGAAAGTAATATAAGAAATCAGATTCGATCAGTTCACATTGAACACATGTTAAGCTATGCAAAAATAAATTATGTGCAAGTGCTCAGTTTATTGAATGAATGCTAACAGGCTCAATCAATACCAAAAATGTATCTCCATGTATTAATGTTAGCGACAGATATGTGGACGACAGAACTTATTTAAAAACAATTTGATGATCGACACAGTCAAATCAACAAAAATAAAAAGCTGATCATAAAACTGTGAAGCTGGAAAGCAGAAGCAAAATAGCTTTCTGCAAAAATAGTCGTATATAATAGAAGACAGTTATGACCTCCTGCTCGGCATTATCAAATCTAACTTGTAATTAGCGAAGAGTATAATAATTACAAAACTTGAGAGGAGAAGCTTAAAGGTGAATGCTCGCGCACACAGTAATTAGCACTCACACAGTAATTAGCACTCACACAGTTCACAGCACTAGTCCAATTAACAAAGCAGTGAGGAAAATCAATTCCTGCTTAGAAGACAAATAGAGATGGAAATTACCAGATTAAATGGTAGCAATCAGTGCGAGAATGTCGGAGTGTGAGTGTGAGTGTGTGTGTGTGTGAGAGAGAGAGAGAGGAGAGAGTGCGCTCTGTAGAAATGTGATGGCCGCGGCGAGAAAAAATGCGCCAAATGCTCGGAAAAATGCGATAGTGGCGGCCGAAAGAGAATTCAAATGACGCTGGCCTCCGCAGCGTCAGAATGCTCCGAATACATGCGGTTTGTGTTGGGGACGGCGTTTTATATGCATCCGCCGGGAATAATAGAGAAGTGCTTTGAAAATTGTGAAATATCTTTTTGGGCCCGAAATTTTTAATTCTTCTACATTTTAGTCCTTAATATTTATGTTTTAGCATGTTTAAATTTAAATTAAGTCAATAAATTTACCCGAAAAAATTATAACAGAAATTTTACATAAATTAGAAAATAAATTGGATTTTATCCAAATAACTCCTAATGTAATCATGGAATGGATAACATATAAGATGGGTTGCGGGCTTCTTCATTTGATCTGCGAGCCCCCATACTCCACATTAAATTTAAGATTGATCAAGCATTATTGATCATATATTAGCCACTTTTCAAAAAAAATAAAAAAAAATCATATATTAACAAGGTAAATCTTATTTTTCATATGAAATATCAATGTATCTTAAAATTTCTAGAATGCAATTTTTCTTTTTTGATTGCCATCCTAACTACTCGATTTTATACTTCGTCATATTTGAATGAATATTCAACGATGATTACATCATTTGTATTGCACGTGAGATTTGAAGTATATTTATTTACTTTCCTCATCTATAAATGATTGTGTTTTTAATTTTACATTTTATCATCAATGTCAAGGATATATCTTTCAGATCGCACAATATAAAAATAGATTCATTAGATGGTAATCAAGAAAATAAAAAAAAAATATTAATCAAATGGTAAAATCTAGAATCACAAATAGTTGGGATGGAGAAAAACTTTTTCCTCAAGTATGGGGTGGTGGAAATTATGATTTTAGAAAATTAATTTGTAATTGATTTTTATGGAAAATGGAAAGGAAGGGGCCTTTGAAATAAGGTGATTGTGGTTCATATAAGTGCTTTTGACTTTAAAAAGTGTTTTTTTTTTAAATGTATTTTATAAAGTTATTTTACCAAATTATCCATCAATTATGCAAATAAAAATGTATTGATAGATGTTTCATTTCTACAATATTTAAAAATAATTTATTTTATAAATTATCCTCAAATTATATAGATACATAGCATGAATATTTTTAAATAAAAATTCATTCAATAATTATTGTCCAACTTGAAAACCTTTCGAACTAGATTGATATGTAAGTTGTGTAATTGAAGTTTATAATTAAAATTTATTAGTCATTGCTTATTTTTAATAGCTTTATTTAATAAGAAATAGAAACATAATAAAATAAAATAACTTTAATTTTCAGACATTTTAAGCAAGTTTTTTGGGTGGAAACCCTCAATTTCTTTGTATACCGTGGATTAATTTTTATATATTAATAGATATGAAAAACTTTTATAAAAAAACTCACACACACTCTGTTACTGTCTCTTTTTTTCATGAAAAATAAGATAAAAAAAATTCGGACAATTCAAATTTACCAATTTTAAATAAAAAAAGAGTGAATTTTTAAATACAAAATAATTAAAATCAATTCATTTAAAACTACTTTAATTTTTAGATTCCTCCATCCATATTAATAGACCCTTTAATGTATATATAATTAACATAAATAATATTAAAAAATGAATAATATGATAATTACAATAAAAGAATCAAAACTATAATTTGTGGGACAAAATCATGATTCAACCACAGAGAAAGGAATTAATAAATGATGATTAGGAATTAATTATGCAAGAATCAAAGAATACATTAATTAATGAACAATAAAATTAAATTTATGAAATTATAGTAGCTAGCTACATCTCCAATTTGAGTTGCAGCCCGGCCCAGCCCACTAATTAAAGTTTGAAGCTTGCCCCTAAAATATTAGGCTTCTTCTTCTTCTACTACTTTTATTTGATTTAATAAATAAATAAGTAATTAATTAATTTTCTAGCTGGTGAGTATGTTGAGAAGTGAAGCCCTTGTCCTAATCAGCCTTCTAAACATGTCCTCTAACTCCGACTCCATGTCGTCCACCATCATCTGCACTTCCTCCAATCTTTTCATCGCCGGACGTACGTCTGACATGTGGCACTTCTCCCAGAAACTCAAGCTGTCCACCCGCGTCAGCTTGATCCTGAATATGGGATCCTTGCGCCCGGATTCGGGTTTGCTATCCGGGTGCGGCACCGCGATGAGCGACAGCAGCGAGCGCACGATCGACAGGGTGGTGGCTCTTACTTCCTTCAGCAGCTTTACGACCACCACAAGGCTCTGGTTCTCCAGCGGGTCCGATGCGGGGGCGAAGGCGCTCTTCATCCCCTTCAGTGAGTTCAGCCGCTTCATGATCGCTTTCTTCAGCTGCTTCCGGGGGAGGCGGTGGGGGGAGAAGTTGTCGGCGTCGGAGGTGGCGGAGATGCGGCGGAATGCGGACTGGAGGTTCTGGAGATGGTCCTTGGCGAGGAGGAGGAGGTCCTTCGCGGCGGAGCATGAATCCGCCATTTTTAGAGTGGCTTCGGAGACATCGTGCGCCAGTTTCTCCTGCCTGTGGTGAATGATCTCGAGTTTGATATTTGGAGAACTCAGTAACGCGTTCACTGAATCGTGCAACTCGTTTAGGGAATCGAAGTCCAAATCTGGGCGTGACATATTTTCTGTGTCGATGAAATAACTTCGGATTTAATTTGTTATTATAGGAATGGAAAGAAGAATGGATTTCTTGATTAGGAAGAGGCTATATTTGACTTGACAAGTAACACTTTAATTGAATCACGGAATTGGGTTTGTTGTTATATATAAGAATGTTAGGAATATTAAAATGTGGAAAGAATTGAATAATTAAAAGAGGAAAAGGACAGGAAGCTTCGTTTCTTGTACGGATGTTCTAATTGTGTTAACAGCTAAGGGACCAAATGTGGCCGCAGGAAACTTCCATGCATGCACGCACACGTTAATTAGTATTTCCAACAGGCATTAATCTTTCGATGGTATTGAATAGGATAATTTATTTAAATATTGTCACACAGATATGTGTCGAGGCACATGCTTTTGTTGAAATAATAAAATCCAAATATTATCTTATGATGAATATGTGCACGTTCTATAAATGCATAAATGGATTTTCTTTTTTTCTTTTTTGTTTAGTTAATTCATGATAGTAAATACTTTTTTCTTTTTTTTTTTTTTTTTTTCAGACAGAGATACAAAATTCTAAACGACGAAAATTAAAGTAATAAATTTATTCATACGTGCAAATTCAATAAGTTTGTTGATATTTCCATCGTCTAAATAACATAGTTCATTATATTTGCTAATTTGGTTATAATGTTAGAGATACTTGAATTTTCTAATGCCCCGTTCTCAAAGTTAGCATTGGGTTTCGCTGCTCGGTCAGCGAGTCAGGATCCAGGGGCAGCATGCCCTGGTTCGGGGGTCAGAGCTAACTTGCGATATTTGTTATATTGTGCTCGAATTTTCTATTTTGGACCTATTTTTAGA
Source organism: Caryopteris x clandonensis (assembly GCA_028749325.2). NCBI lineage: Eukaryota > Viridiplantae > Streptophyta > Magnoliopsida > Lamiales > Lamiaceae > Caryopteris > Caryopteris x clandonensis. The sequence continues at coordinate 325,796 of JAPYKT020000033.1, read as the reverse complement.
TTATTCTCGATTTGATAACAATATATAAATTACTTACAATGTAATACAACCGCATTATTATAATCTGTCAAATCTTTATAGCAATAAGACTTCTCCTCTATTTGTGGATGTATGTGAATCTCTCCGATCTTAATTGTTAATATTTACTTTATAATTTTACTATGTGTTCTTGATTGTTGGTCTTTACTTCAAAATTCAAATTCTGTTCTTTTTTATCTTTGGTTATAACAATAAAGAAGTGTAATTCTTCTTTTTTCTTTTATATACGATTCATATTAAATTTTTAACTTTATTTTCAACATTTTTTTGATCAATTGTAAGATCTGAATTGAAATTCATTCGACAGTCATCAATTTTAAATATTTTCACAAAATATTATCCTTGACTTCAAATCGTTCGGTCAAAATTCAACCTCACTGAATCAATGCATGGCTACTCAAAGTATTCAAATTAAAGGAGCTTAAAAATGCATTTGAAAGTAAAATACTTTAATTTAGGAGGAAATTTTGAAAGATGCCAGCATTCCAAATGACTACTACAATTTTAGGAAACGTTTGGTTTGAGGTGGAGTTTAACAATTTGGAATTTACCATAATAAGGAATTATACATTTGTTAGTAGGATTGGAAATACTAACACAAAAATTTGTAGGCATCGTGTGTACCGTACAATTTAATTTAAAATATTACTTGTTTAACTAAAAAATATTATTTATTATTATTAATTTGTTATTTTGAAAAAAATATTTTTTAAATAAATAAAGAATACATTATAATAAAACAAATAATATTGTGAATTGGGTATACAATGCACCCGAAACCAAGAGCTACGAGGTTTAAGTTTTATTCCTTAGAATTGTCGCAGGGATACTTATTAATTCAACCGTGTGAACATTAGCGTGAGAAAATAAACCTAGTTGCTGAAATTGGACTTGTTTGACATGTCTACTCACGAATAGTAAAAATTCAAACATAAAAATAAAAAATTAGAAAAAAAATCTTTTAAATATGTAAACAAGAGGAACCCCAATTTTGTTAGTCATGGAGTTTACTCCTTTGGTTGACTTCAAAACCAAGTTCTTTTTTAATTCAGTAAACATATATATATATATATATATATATATATATATATATATATGTGTGTGTGAGGGGTCCTCTACTTTACATACAAGTACGAAATTTTTTTTCTATTAATTCTAAATTATTTCTATAAATTTATGTTAAAATGATAATTTAAATAAAAATAAATCATAAATTCTAAGGGTTTAGGGGTATCTACTATAGATTGTGATTTTAAAGAACTGATTAAAATTGATTTTTGTGGAAAAATGAAAAATAGTGGATGTTTGAAAATAAAGTGATTTTAGCCTGCATAAGTGCTCTTGGCCTAACATACAGAATTCACTTTTGACAGAAAAGTCATGAATCAATTTTAAATTACTAAGCTTTTGAAAATAAAATATTAATTGATTTGAAAAATCACAAATAAAAGTTGCATAAACTTTTGCAATAACTTTTATTCCTAAAAGTGATTTTAGGGTGATAAAATAAGTTTCATCTCTAGATTTTGGGGTCAGTGGGTTGAATCCAGTTGGATTGAACGTCCGAGAGTCAACACAGAGCGAGATGACGACTCATTTCACCCAATCTCTCATAAAAGAGAAAAAAGAAAAATCAAAGTATATATTTTTGTTTTTGAAACACTAGTATTTATCCCGTAGATTGCATAATTTATAATAAGATAATATAATAAGTTATTATAAATATAATAATATATACTTTTTAAAAATAAAATACATAATTATATAAAATATATTTTTAACAAAATTTGTTTAAAATAAAAATATATCACAATATAAAAATATATATAAAATATTAAAATATTTTACAATTAACCTATGCAAATATATTTTATATTTAAAAATTAATATTATATTTTTTTATATGCAATATGAATATTAAATTAAAAATTATAAAAATATGATTAATTTAACATATTTTTTATGAAAAAATAGAGTTGAGATGAAAAAGTTATAAACTTTTAAAATTTGAAGTGAAAAGACAAAGAAAGAGAAAAATTATAATTGGTTATCAGACTTTTTAAATACAAAAGGTATTGGGGGCCGGAAATACTACTTATTATTAGCTACATTTATGTAATTATATATATATATATATATAATTTAATATATAGATGTGCTTAAGATATTAAAGATAGCAGTATAAGCAACTTTGTAAGCAAGAGTTAGAACTATATTTGATCAGGAAAATTAGTTTTGGATCCTCTGCTTTATTTGGGTTTCACCTTTTATTCTTAAATATTAATAGATGATATATGTTAATTAATAATGTTATTACATATACGTATTGTATAATAATTGTTTTGAAACAAAAAATAAAATATAAAATGAACTAAAAGATCTCACAGCGTTCTTAAGACCAAAGAATCGGGCACCATTGTTCGCCATCACCCAAGAAGCAAAAGATTCGAGAGAAGTCAAAGAGTCAATTATACTCGAATTTAACGGGCAGTTGCTATTGTTCACTATTCATAAATTTTAATCACTTATATTTATTTTATGACACATTGTTAGTCACAAACCATTAATTATCTCTCAAAACTGACATAAATCAATGAAATAACCATAAAAAGGAAAAAAAAAATAGATACATAATAAAAAAATTCTTAAATTTAGTTAAAAAAATTAAAAGATTGTTACATAAATATAAAAATAAAACTTATTCTAAATTTTATAATAAGAAATGAACACATTATTTTTAAAAACCTGAAAATTTGAAAATGTCAAATGCTGATATTAAATCTAGAAAATTATTTCAAAAGTATACACATTAACAAATCTTATAAAAATATTGAAATAAATATATAAATTACAAATGAAATATAAAAATGTTTTCATCTTAAAAAATTAATATTATTTCTAAAATTAAAATAAGTCTAAATGTTATGTTAAAAATTTAGAGAGTAATAATTTAGAAGTTCACTTGAAAATCGAATTGAATTAAGCATCTAGAAACCAATGACATTGAATTCTTCTTCAAAATTGGGTCGAAAATGAATTGTAATTTTTATCCTTAGTTATTTATATTTATATTATATTTTTATTTTTATAATTAAGATAATAGAATTATTTTAATCAAAGTAAGCAATAAATGGTAATTTTATTATATATCAAATAAGTATTTTTATAATATTTGATTTCTTTTTCAAAGCTGTATAAGAAATTTTCATACTTTATTTTGATATATTTTTATTTATAAAAATCTTTTATTATATGTTGCTATGCTCGGATTTATTACCTAAATTCTTAGTTTTTTTTTTTTTGTTATTTTCTGATTTATTAAATAATTTATGGATTTATTTATATATTTTATATTTCAGTTGTTAATTTTCTAATTTTGTTGAATATTTTATATTTTACTCTCAGCGATAAAATGTCGGTATGGTTTTTTTTTTTTTTTTTTTTTTTTTTGTGGGGGCTGATTTATAATTAGGGTGTTTTTAATAGCACCACAAATTTTACTTTCTACACGACATTTACTTTACACACTACATTTTAATTAAAAAATACAATATTTTTACTTTACACACCCACCTATTTTTACATTTATACCCTTATTTATTAAAAAAAATGATGAAAAATATTGAAGGACACAGAGCTTTCGTCTCTTTCTCCGAAGAAGAACTGCTGGAAGAAATGAAGGAAAAATGTTGAAAGGAGATGTTCTGTCTTCTCCTTCAAGGAACAATTGCAGGAAGAAAATTGTTGAAAAAAATGTTACTATAACTCTTTCATCTCTATCCCTCTCACTATTGAATATCAGAAGCAGAAGGAAGAACAATGAAAGAAAGGAGGAGGAAAACAAATCTCAAACAAAAGACAAAGCAATTTAATGTGTTCGGCTAGATCTTGTGGCCGAATGCAAAGCACAATGTTCGTTTTGCGGGCACTGAACATTTTGTGAGGCGTTTGGTTTTCGCCAACTGAACATATTCTTGTGTGTTCAGTCTCTTGGTACCGAACGTTGAAAAACTGTAATTAATTTTTGAATGTTCAATTTATGTGAGGCTTCAACAACATGTGATGGTTTGCTCGCGTGGAGGCTCTGGTTTTTTAACTGAGATGGGTTGGATCTGAAGGTTGGTCAGCGCTCAAGGAAGAAGAGGCTGTTCTGCAAAAATAAAAAAGTGAACAATAAATTAGGGTTAGAGATATTATTGTAATCTTATTTATATCTATTTTTGTCTAAATATTTTTTGTGGGGTGAAGAGTAAAAAATGTGGTGTTAATAGAAATGGCCTTATAATTATTATTACTTTTAAAAATAATTATAGATTGATCATTATCATATTTCTGCAAGAATATTTTTTTTTTTAGATTATTTTTAACGAAATTTCAAAATTTTAAACAATCAGATTTAGTTAACTAATTTATAATTTTATTTTTAATTTAGTTTTAATGGTTGGAGGGTGGCGGTGATTAAGAATATGCATTAATATTTGAAATACGAGGTTAGATTTAAAGTAGTTATTGGATTGAAGTTACAGCAGCATTATATAATTAATACAAAAAACAACAAATACAATAATGTAATAAGATGATGGATCCTGATCCAAGATGTACGGTTATCCAGCTTAGTCGTAACTGTTGCTTTGAAAATTGGGTGCGATAATGGCGACAGGCGACAGCACGCACGAGGAGCGATGACCTAATTCCAATCTGTGTTTAATTTCATTTCAGACAAACAAAATGTTGTGAACTACAAAGGCAATGAATGCAAGTCGCTGTGCATGCATGTTTCATTAATAAAGATTCACACATACACACACAGCTGTAAATAGCTTTGTAAACTCCCACTCCACATTCAAATCTAGGACCCAGATTTTTGTCATGTGTTTATATATGCGCTTTAGATTCCTTTGGGACTTGTGTTAATCCTCTTCGGTTTATAATTCTTTAGATTTAGGATGCAATCAAATGTTAAATTTATATGGAAGAGAATTGATGATTGAAAGGAGAGTTTAACATTATTCATAAAGATATGTGTCGAGATTCTGACCAGTTTGACAAGGACATATTGATAATTCATATTCAATTTTTTGTGTAAATGTGTGTTATATAAGTTGGTCCCAATTATTAATAATTTAGTCATAAAATTTGGTCCGAAAATAATATCTGGTATCATCTTAGAATCTCTGAATTATGAATAATTATATGTCATCTAAGTTGGTCCAAAATAATAATTTGTGTCATCTAAGAAGCTCGGCCGAAACTATTAATAATTTTGTGCCATTAAACTTCGCCGGAAATATAATTTCATGTTTTCTAACTTGGCCTGAAATGAATTGCATGCCATCTACCACTATCAACAATTATAACCATTACATTCTTGTAAGTTCATGATGTCACCCAATGTAGAGTTGTCATACGGATTTCAATTGTTCCGAACTAGGTTGAACCTAGCTTGTTGAATAGTTTCAGCTAAGTGGGCTGGAAAACAATTATTCAGCCCAGCCTAGGCCCAAAACTGACCCAGCTCAGGCCCTAGATGGCAACCCACGACCCATCTCATTTATTTATAGTTTATATATGTTAATTATATATTAAATTGATATATCATAATTAAATTTAAAAATTATTGTATACAATATAAAATAGTAAGTAATTTAAATGATGTCATTAAAAATATTTTGATATAATTTTTAGAACATTTATCATAATATTTAAATCTAGTGATTTGCTATTAAAAATATTTATATGCATATAATATAATCATTGAATAAAATAATGTAATATATATATATATATATTAAAGTAAAATAATTATTTTATTTTCTATAGTGTTTCCTGCTCAAATATATTTCTAAAACTGTAATTAATAGTAACTATTTAAGTATAATTTTTTAATTAATTTGAAGTTAGAAATAACTGAACAAGCCTATAAATGTTGAGCACTTAATTTTATCCAATAAAATCAGAATTTACTTGTTTTAGCCAATAAAATCAGATTTGAATAAGATTTGATAAGTTTAAAAATTAAATCATGTTAACTTTGAAATAATTCCACTTGTTTTTTTCAATCTTCAAATTCTGCACATATTGAAACATAAAGTATCACTATTTGTTCTTCCTCAATGAACTTCTTTCTCTCTCTCTCTCTCTCTCTCACTTTTTTTAAATATTCTTTCTTAGTTTCTCACACTAGATCACCACCACACGTAGCAGTCACTCTCCATCGCGACGTTTTTTGTTACCTTTATTCATACCAAATTCTATAATATATAATATAACTTGAGTATATACTCATATTATAAAATATAATTAAAAAATATCTTCTATGCAACACACATGTCTCATGCAATATATAAAATACATTTATATAAAATGATGAAATTGATATTAATTATATATATATATATATATTTGATAGTATATTTTTAATATATTATATTTGTGTGTTGGAAATGATCTACTTACAAAAAATAGAAACAAATTTACAAATTAGCCCACCTGTTAGTCTTCGAGTTAGCATGCAAGTCCAACTTATATGACTCGAGCCCTGGTCGAAAACGACCCCCTATTTACAATCCGGAGGCCGAACTGGGTTATATCTTTGTTTTGGGTTAGCCCACCTTACTTAGTGGTTACGGGCAAGGTAGTTACGAGCCAGTTGGTTACAAGCCCATTCAGGTCACTTATAAGACCACTCATATAGGCCTTGTCAAGACTTTCAGCCTTGTTGCAAGTCAATTCGGGTCGCGGGTCGCGGGTCGCGGGTCGCGGGTCGCGGGTCTCGGGTCGCGGGTCGCGGGTCGCGGGTCGCGGGTCGCGGGTCGCGGCAAGACTAATACAGCCTAGTGGACGACTCTAATCTACCTCTATGTTACCACTCAAATTATCTGAGAAGTCTATGACCCATCCCGCAGCCCAACCTCATCCTCATATATGTATCATTGCAGGGTTTGGAGGTGGTCCTTCTTATTATTGAAATTAAGTTATTAATTTAGTATCATGTATATTTTTTATTTAGTATAAGTAATTGTGTTTTTACTTATGTTGTGTAATTTTATATTTTGTATGTAACTTTATAATTTTTAGTTGTAATTGTATGTTTTATCTATTTGTATTTTTATCTATTTTTTAATTTTTATGGTAGAATAATAATTATATGTGTAGTATTTAAAATTTTATTGTATGATTCTTATTATTAAAATTACATCTTTTTATTATTTTTTTATCAAATTTAATTAAAATAATCTTAAAATTAATTAAACCAAATTAATTGTAAAAAAATTATTGTATTATTTTTATTTCTAATTGAAATTACATCTTTTTATTTTTTATCATATTTAATTAAATATTATTAAAATTAATTAAATTAAATTAATTATAAAATAAAAATTTATTATTAAATACATAAAATAATAAAACAGAATAAATAAATAAATAAAGAAAAAGAAGTGACGCAGGCCCATCATTTATACATCAAAGAAAAAAAAAAAAAAACAATGCTGTATTGTGGCGCAGGCTCCAGCGCACTGCTAGAACCTACATTTCCTGAATTAACGCCTCTCCAGCGCCATTGCTGGAGATGGCCTTAGCAGTGCAGGCTGCAGATTGGGCCTCGTACAAACACATATGAAACTTTGGAGCACTAAAAATTGCAGGGCATTAACCCAAAGGGAGCCCTTCCAGAAATTCTCAAAAACCGGGGTCGAGCCCAGGCCCAAGAGAGGGTTTGGAAATAGTTTTCAACCAGCAATAGACGCGCCTCGGTTAGAACCTCACTAGCTGCGTCATTGCCCCAAGCGCAAAGATGAGTGACTGCAGTTGTCGCATCCTACATTTATATGAGGAAACAATCATCCAGTTGTATAAACCAACCTGATGTGGGACTCAAGAGCTCTATTTTTTGTTTCTGTTTAATCATCGTCGGATTATGAGAACCATAGACGAGGACTTGAACTCTGGAACTATAACAGATCAGCTTGCTTAAGAAAGAATCAAGATTTTAGGCTGAAGTTTGAGCACAACATTGTATAGAGAATTGAGTATTGGAAATATCTATATTTTTTCTATTTCTTTTACGAAAGTACACAGCTCGTATTTGTGTTGTCAAACTTTCAAGAATCAGTTCCAGCCGAAGAGCTAATGGCTGAGAACATTAAGAAGTGAGACTCTAATAGTGACTAAACTTCTAAATAAGGATTCCAATCCCTCTTCGAGTTCATGGATTGCCATTTCTGATTGCTTCAATATGTTTTTCACATTCGTGCTGTCGATTCTTTTATGAAACTTGATGATGTTTAAGGAACACAAATCTTCCTCGCCACTTCCTTGTTCTGCCTCGTATACGCCTTGTTTGAGTGAATTTCGAAAGGAATAACAAACTTCTCTGGCTTGATCTTCCCTTTTCTCCCGACAGGACTGTCAATACGGACTTTAGGACCGCAAGATCAAGGGACAATGTTTCTTTCAGCATTGTTCTGATGGCCTTACGATCATCGCAATCTCTGTCTGGGATTGTTGTACAGCTGTGGTTGAAGCTCTTCATATTCTTGATGCTCTTGTTCGCCATTTTACTTATCTTCTTTCTTGAGGCCATATAAGCATTCATATGATCTGCAGTGTCTGTTTGACCTTTGCTTCTCCTAATGGAGGACTCAAGTTCTTGAACAGATTCCTTTGTTAAACACACAATATCCCTAGATAATTCACAAAGATCCACGAGCCTGAGAGATTCTTCGAGCGAATCATTTATCCATTTTTAGCCTTCTTTGTTGGAAAGAGCTTGTTGGATCGAAGGCGTCTGAATCAGATTATTGATGCCTTGGTGCAAATTTCCGAGGCTAGCCAAGTTTGTACATATATTAGCCGATGTAGACGTGTTTTGTGAGGACTTCAACCTGCACAGGTGATCCTGGACATCATCCATTACTGGGCTAGATTTACACGGAAAACTGTTTGATCGCGAATGGAAACTGGCCATTTTTGCTATTGAAATTACTATTAAAGATGAATGTACAATTTGGGTGTTGAAGGCTTCAAGTCATTCCCTTTTTGGATCCATCCTTATATATGAAGATGAAGAAAGAAAACAAAGGGAATCTATTACACCTTCGGTGTCTCATTATTGAAATAAATATGAATGTGCATGAGATCCATGTCCCCCGGATCTTGAAAAGAAGAAGATGAAAATAATAAATTTAAACTCATGAACATTGTATATTTCAAGTTGATCATCCAAGATTAATTGACCTAGGCTGGATGATACTGATCTTCAGACCATGCTGAATATACAAAGACGCGCACGAGTGTGACTACACGTTTTTTGGTTTGGCCTAAAGATGATTTGAGTCCAGTCGTGTGAATTATGCTTTCATAATTGTCTGAAGATTAGAAACGCCATATTCTAATAATGTCTGCTGGAGTTCTAACAAATGCAGCAACTATTTTGGATCTTGCAGAAATTTATTTGGTAAACAACACATAAACTTGTACCTCTCCCTGTCAATGCAATTATTTTCTTACTCGGTTCTGTTATTCCGTACATGTTGAATTGAATATTTACCCCTCGAGTAGTATCGAATTTGTTGTTAAGTTAACTAGAAGACCCGCCCCCTACGATCCGACATTTCTCATGAAAAACTGCAAAGTTTCATATGATCAAGATAACTATATACTAAGTTAACATTGTCTAATTTTCATTTTATTTTTAAAATGTGAACAATTCTAAGGGAGAGTGCCTCCTGAGATGCAAACAGAGCAGTGATGACAACCAAGCAACAAGACATGAGATTCCTCTTGTTTTTCTCATCTTCTTCATCATGCATATAAGTATCAGAATCTTGACGGTCTCGTGAAGACGTATGAATGCATTGGTGATTTGCTTCCGCTTCCTCTCAACATACAGTTATTCCCCTCCAAGAAGAAAGAAGGGCAGAAAGTTTTAAAAGCAAAAGGGTTGAGTTTTTTTCCCTCAAATGAATCTTTAATGTCATCGGATATGTGCAACGAGCCAATGATTAGAGTGATCTTCTTGGAGATGTGAGGTTAAATCAAGACATTGCGGTAGGAGCCAGGGAATAGTGTGCAGTAGAAGAATTTGGCACATAATTTTCTTCTTCTAATGAACCAACTCAAAAGTGTTGTAAGAGGTGAAGACATCAAGTAACATCATGTCCATACTATTAACAAATATGATCTGACATTGTTTCACTGGTTAAATTTCTTGGACAAGTGCAAAAACTCAAAAAATTGTGTTGAAGAGTCAAACCTATCTTCTACCTTAAGCAGGCTCGATCTTTTTTACTTGACATTCGATTTGTTAATGCGATGTTTGATGTGCGAAAGTGGGCTTGCTGCCAAGTTTAAAGATGTTCTAATTTATAATGAAATTATTGAAATAAATAAAAAATTCAATAATACATTGATTAAAAAAAAGAAAAACAAAATTTAAGTATATTTCTTTGCCTAGCTTAAGATAAAATAATCCAAAATCTATTCATATCCGAAAAGCCATCTGAAACATATAATACAAAATTTCCAGCCACAATTATATTGTCAACTGTTATGCATAAATCCAGTAATTATTCAAAACCTTCACCAAAACCAAGAATTCCATTATTCACGTTCAATTTCTTGCTGATCATTCCAATATTTTGAAATTTTCTCCAAAACAATCTGAAAATAAATAAATTATATGATGAATGAATCTAGGCCTGGAATGATAACCTGTCATTCTTAAAATTTTGAAATAAAACAATACAAATATGTACAAAAAAAAAAGAGAGAGAGAGAGAGAGAAAAAAATCGTTAAACATAAATAAATACAAAAGAATATGATGACCTACAATTGTTATATTTAAAAGAAAAATACATAGGAAAACAAAGAAATTAAAATAAGAAGAAAAAATGTTAAAATAATTATTTCATAGAATAATGATGTAAAATATGTATTATACATGATTCTCTTACGAATACAATTGAATCTTAATTATATTGATCTTATGAATTTAAATAGATATATATATCACTACCAATATTTTTAAAAATCAGTACATATAAATTATAATCAATAACTAAACACACACACACATTGTATAACATGTGATGTGTGTATAAAGATTTCTCAAATGATGTAATTTATGGATAATATGGAGATTATGTAATACACTTTATCGAATTAGATTCTACAATTAATTATGCAAATACAATTGAAATTTACTGTAAGCCTAATTAAATATGTCAATATTAATTCTAAAATTTTATTAAAAAGTATTTATAATTAAAAATTGAATGGTAGATAAAGTATAATGGTTATTTGAACTTTCATAAGTCATTAGGTCTAAAACTCTATATTTATATGTTGCCGATATCTTATGGGTCAAGTAAATAATTAAATAAAGAATAATTTTCAAACTTTCAAATCTTTGTAATAGAAAACAATATATTGAATTTAAAAAAAGACTGAGAAATTTGCTCAGACTTGACTTGTTCAGTGGACTTGAGATAACTTCAGTTTCCTTTTCACATTATAAAATTGTAAAAAAATAAATAAAAACTTTACCCTTTAAAAACAGAACCACATGGCTCTAAAACTAATTTAGGAAACACATAACTCATATAAACATAAATATATTAAATATTTATATCATCGTGATACACTGAGCTTGACATATCATGCAAGTTTTATCAAATATCCACAATTCAATGTGTGTTTTCTGGAGAAAAAAACCCAGAAAATTATTTTCTCTGTTTTGACTGTACCACAAAATGAGAAGTAAGTAGGAGAGACAACTCACAATATTAGTTATCTACGGGTGTTGGGATGTTATCCCTAAAATCTTTCCCACTTGTCTTCTTTACTTCTCTCACATGTCTCTCTTAATCATACTCTATGGATCCATCTTCATTAATCCTGTAAAATACAACTTTTTATTTGAATGAATTTTATTTATTTATGTATTTATTATTTTTAGTCATATTTTTTTGTCGTCAACAATGATGAACGACTTGGAAAGACATTCCTTGATTTGTGGCAGTCACTTTAAGGGGTCAAGTCACTCATAATATTTTAAAATATGAACATGAAGAATCATAGATTATTGAAAGACCAAGACATGGCAAAGGTAAAGTCGTCCAAGTCTCTTTACAATATTCATTTCATTCCATGGCAAAGGTAAAGTCGTCAAAGTCTCTTTACAATATTCATTTCATTCCATGGCAAAGGTAAAGTCGTCCAAGTCTCCTTACAATGTTCATTTCATTCCATTTCCATTGGTACAGCAGAGACCAAGTTTCTTACTTATAACTGTGAGTTGCTCAAAGCCCACACCTCTTTTTGTTGCTCAAATTTTATTAAATTTTCAAAAGTCCAAAATACGTTTCTTGATTTCACTTCGTTTAAGCTATTCTTTTAAGAAAATCATTATTTGTTTCCACAACACAATTGCTTCAATTAAAAATGAAATATAATATGGCATAATCATTGAATTAAAAAATTATTCGGCAAGATGTCGAATTGATCGAAGAATATAAAAAATATTACAATACATCACGTGATAAAAAAAACTATATAAATTAAATAATTTAATATGTCTATTTTTATAGAAAAGAAAAAACCTTTCTAATACTTCTAAATTTATATCCAAATTGAAAATAAGTTACTACTTATTGAAATCCAACATATCTAAGTCAATAATATATATTAGCAATATATATATATCAAATTACAATTTCAAAAAATATTTAAATCATAGATATTTGCAATTAAAAATATTATTGAAAGAGCAAATTTCTTGTGCATTGGGTCACCATGCACGCAATTTACAATATTATTTTTTTAACTAAAATATGTTACATTTGAAAAATATTACTATTTTTTGAAGGTGATAAATCAATAATAATTTTCAAGTAAACAAATAATATTTTTTAATTAAATAAGTAATATTCCACATCGGATTGCAGAGTGCACCGAATATATATAAATTTTTGTCTTATCAGAAAACAGAAAAAAATATTTAAAAGTTCAAAAAAGTTTGTGAAGAGGACTCATATATTTACTATTTTTTAGGATATGTATCAAATAACATATTTGTTAAACAATAGAATTATACAAACAACTCACTTATTTAAATTCAAAATAATTAAATTGTTTAAAAATGCATAATTGTTTTTGTAATAAGTAAGACCATAAATATATTAAGTCAATGACTAAAACATTTTCTAAAATTAGCGAACCTTAGGTCCTGCACCGTAACTATCGTAAACAGTAAAGTTGGACTGCTACATAGGTTAAGCCCATTGGATAAAGTGGATGGGGCCCATTTCAAACCTCCGACATCGGCAACAAGTGGATGGGGCCCATTACAAACCTCTCACATCGGCAACAAGTTTCCATAAATTTGAATTATAGTTGACATATCCTACAAAACTGGCTTGTTTGTAATCTCTTGGGAATAGCACCGCATGCAAGTTAGAGCTGCCGGGACAAATATTCTCTTATATTCATATTATATAAGAAATAAACAAAATATTATTTTATATTTTTGTGTAAATATTTTTATATTATTTGAGGTCCTTTATTTTGTTTAAATCCTTCTTGCACTGTGCCCCCCAATTTGCTCATAATCACTAAGAGTGTTATAAACATGATTTAAAGTAAGTTAAATTCAATTAAAAAAAAAAAAACTATTTTTGAGATTTTATTTATTTATTAAGAAAACTCTTTTTTGTTTTTGAATCCAATTAGTTTCTCGAATTTTATATTTATTCATATACAAAATGAAGAAATGTGGTTTAAATGTAGTTTTAAAATAAAATAAATACATATCCATAGAATATTTACAGTTTATATTCTTAATTAACAATTATTTACTCATTGACCATACATAAAAGATACTTGTCTTTGGTAAATTATATATTTAGTTATCAACGATTTTAGACTCTCTACCTACATCAGACCAATAGCCTTGTTCGGATGACTTTAAATTTTCTAAAGTACTTCATAATGCTGAAAAAATGACACACTTTATGGGAATAAAAAATGAAAGAGTATTCACGATGAAGTAATTTGGAGAATTTAAATTTAGTTCGTACCGACATTAGATCAAAAGTAACTTATAAAAATGAATCTTTGTGTTTGTTTTTCTTAAAAAAGAAACTTATTCTAAACATCTTCTTAAAAAAGAAAAAAAACAATAATTAATTGGAATATACCAAGAATTGTACTTGATGCCCACCAATAAACAAAATTGCAGTCAATATTGCTTCCTCATTGATGAATGGTAGTTTGGCACAGTTGAAACCGGCCAATAAATAAAGATGAGTTTGGCATTGATTATGATGGTGGGAAAATGAGAATTAAGAGAAAGGAAGACGACAAATTCTGCGAACTGATTGCAAAAGGCATGCACAATAATGTCACGGGCAACGGGACAGTTGGATATCAATTGCTTCCGTCTACTTCACACCATTCCCGCTTCACTCTATAAAGTCCTCGTCGAATTTTCCTTACCACCCATTTTTCTTCTTCTCCTTCTTGTGTTGTTTGCTCCTCTTTCTTTGGAGTTCTCCGATGGGTGTGGCGGCGAAGATTATGGCAACTGCGGTGGCGTTGCTGTGGATGGCTTTTCTCTGCTGCGCCGCTGCCCAAGGGAAGCGGAGACAGCTGAGGTTCGATGGCAAAAGAGGAGAGTTCAGGATTCTGCAAGTGGCGGATATGCACTTTGCAGATGGTAAGAAAACTCCCTGTGAAGATGTGTTCCCAAAGCAGATGGCGACCTGCTCTGATCTCAACACCACCGCCTTCATCCGCCGTGTTATTCTCGCCGAGAAACCTGACTTCATTGTTTTCACTGGTTTGTGACATTTTCATTTGCTTCCTGATCCTATTATGTATTGCCTTAGCCTAAAGCCCTAATATTTTTTGTCTAATTTTGATTCAATTATGTTCTTCTTGTGTGCCAAAAGCTCTGTTCGTACAGAGCAAGGGGTCAAGTCTTTGCTGAAAATCTAATATTTCTAATAATCAAGGGGTCCTATTTTAGCTTAGATTTCTTTAATTTCCCTTTCCTATTTTGTGGAAGCCTTTTTGATGTAATTCAAACGCTGAGAATTGATAGTTTTCAGGCAGTTGATACTTCAATAAATGCTTAATACCAGAAGTACTTGTTGATGATGCAGGGGATAACATTTTCGGGTTTGATGCAACTGATGCAGCAGCATCAATGAATGCTGCATTTGCTCCTGCAATTTCATCAAACATCCCATGGGCTGCTGTTCTTGGAAATCATGATCAACAGTCTACGTTATCAAGGGAAGGTGTAATGAAACATATAGTCGGAATGAAGAACACTCTGTCTCAGGTTAATCCCTCTGAAGCTCATGTTATTGATGGATATGGAAACTACAATTTGGAGATCCATGGAGCTGAAGGTTCTCACTTAGCCAATAAATCGCTTCTCAATCTTTACTTCCTAGATAGCGGTGATTATTCAACCATACCCGCAATTCCTGGTTATGGTTGGATCAAACCCTCTCAGCAGCTCTGGTTTCAACACACTTCCTTCAAGCTTCAGGTATTCAAGAACCTGCAGTATGTGTACACGGGTCTTCACCACATATTCTACACACATCCACATGAGTGTGTGTCTTTCTGATGCAATAAAGAGTGTAAAAGTTCAATTCTTTTGTTTAAATTATAGCAAATATGTTGTTCCAATGCAGAGGAATTATATGAACAAGCCAGAGCCACAAAAGGGTCCAGCCCCAGGGTTGGCATACTTTCACATTCCATTGCCTGAATATGCAAGCTTCGACTCATCTAACTTTACAGGTGGGAAACAAGAAGGGATTAGCTCTGCATCAGTGAACTCTGGATTTTTCACGACTATGGTGGCAGCAGGGGACGTCAAGGCCGTTTTCACAGGCCACGATCACCTCAACGACTTCTGTGGAGAGTTAACTGGTATACATCTCTGCTACGCGGGAGGGTTTGGGTATCATGCGTATGGGAAGGCAGGGTGGTCTAGGAGGGCAAGGATGGTGGTAGCGTCGCTGGAGAAAACGCATAAAGGGTCTTGGGGAACAGTCAAGTCTATCAAGACGTGGAAACGTCTTGATGATCAGCATCTCACTGCTATTGATAGTCAGGTGCTGTGGAGCAAGAGCTCCAATGGTAAGCATATGTTGTGATGATTTGATTTGTTTTTCGTGTTTTTTGATGATACGAGGAACAAAGGTGATATGTGGAGAAGAAGGATTGCTGAGTAAACATAGGAAGAAAGAGACATGACCACGATATTTGTAGATTAACCTTTCCATTGAGTTATGGTGTTTGAAACATGGAACATTTACAAGGGAGTTTATCCCGTGGCTGAGAATGTACAATTGAAGTATGTTGAGAAAAGTGAAGTTACAAGAAGAAAAGTCTTAAAGGCTAATTTATTTTTATTATCTCATAATTTGAGATTATGATATCACTTGTGTCTATACACATGTAAAGAAACAAGAAAAAAGTAAATAAATTAACTTTGAAACTTCAATTCCACAACAATCTATTGGATATATATATATATGTATATATATATATATTAGAAGAGATCATATAACTATGTAAATAATCTATTGCCTCACTTTGTGTTTTGCATGGATCCAAGATTTGCTTCTTTCTAGAGTTGTGGGAAAGCCAATTATGTGTATCTTCTGTGTTTCGATCATAACAGCTTCGCCTGCATATTTTGTGTGTTCATCTCGCAGCATCCTTTTGACTAGAGAGTAGAGATTTTAAGCATTTCGCTCTGATCTTTCCTTCAGATGAGACACTATATGGGGTCCGACTCTTGCACACATTAGTCCAATTTCTTGCACTTCATAGGGTTGGAAACTTGGATTACAGATTTGAAAATGTCTTCTTTATTACCCCAGCTTTGTGGAACACTTGCGCATTGATTTCATCAGCACGTTTATAATAACAAATACACACCATATTGATTCAAGCTCCTGCGTGCTCTGAGATAACGTCTCTAATCAACATATATATCCAACAATCTCAGATTCTTTTCAAGAAATTTTCCAAGTAGTTGCCGGTTGAAGCTGAAGAAAATCACTGATGCACTCCTGCAACTGCTCGAGGCAATCAGGATTGTGATGGACATAGATGATGAAGGTATAAACAACTTCATGCGCAGGTATCTATATATATGATAAATCGGGAGAACAAGAGGAGGCACATCTGTTGTTGCTTGGTTGTCGCCACTAGTCTATGTATGCATCTCAGGAGACAACCTCAAGCAGACTATCTCATTCTCAAAACAGAAAATGGTTAAAACTATCCGGAGAAGGCTAGTAATAGTGTTCCTGTTCATGTGGGATTCCGCTGTCACAACAATATATTGCAGATCTGATCTCTTTCATCAGAAATGTCGGATCATAGGGGGAATTTACACATTGACCAAATAAATTAAATGCCCACCACACACGATGGGAACTTAATCTATATATTCCATGTTGTCTTAATTAGTTATTCCCAACATGGACATAGAACACCAACATGACAGTAGAAATTCAATGCAATGAGAATAAATATCAGCAATAGTTGCTGCATTTGTTGGAATTCCAGCATCTACATAGCATATTAGGTATGAGGATGTGATGTTCTTGATCTGTAGACATCCAAGAAATATATATATAGTTTGTTTGACATGCAAGAGTGGATTCAGATATACATTAGGTCAAGAAAAGAATCATTAGGTGACATCTATACATGAAGTTATACTCGTGTGTACCTTTGAATATTAAGCATTGTCTGAAGACCAGAAACCTCCAGCCTAACACAATTAACTTTGATTCCCAGTTGCTGTTGTTGGGAAACAATGTTGCACTGCCTCAATAATGATTCATTTCTATGAATGATCAATCGATTAAATA
This sequence comes from Caryopteris x clandonensis, assembly GCA_028749325.2. NCBI lineage: Eukaryota > Viridiplantae > Streptophyta > Magnoliopsida > Lamiales > Lamiaceae > Caryopteris > Caryopteris x clandonensis. The sequence goes on along the minus strand of JAPYKT020000033.1, from coordinate 307,847 downwards.
AATATTCATGGCTGTCAGTATTCAACACCAGCAATTATAGAGAAGCAGTGATCTGTATGATTCGAGTTTTATGAATCTCCCTCTATATATAGCTGACACCAAAACAAATGGCTTCAAGTACCTGACAACTCTTCTCAAGGCACATATTGTCCATTCAGCTTCTTAAGAGTGCAGTTTGATAAGAAAAAAGATGGCCAATTTCCATTCTCGATCCAACAGTCTTCCAGCACAATCTCATCCAATAGTGGACGATGTCCAAGATCAGCTATGCAGGTTAAAGTCATCTGAAGGTGCAACAACTTCAGCCACTTTTGTTTGCGCAAATTTGGCTAGCCTCAAAGATTTGCATGAAGGCATCGATAATCTGATTCAAATGCCTTCATTTCAACAAGCACTCTCTAATGAACAAGGTCAACGTTTGATAAACGAGTTGCTTGAGGGGTCTCTCCAGCTTGTGGATCTTTGTGGTATTTCAAGAGAGATCGTGCATCTAACCAAGGAATCAGTTCAAGATCTGGAATCCTCCATCAGAAGAAACAAAGTTGATATGAATGCTTATGTGGCATCAAGAAAGAAGATCCAGAAGATGGTAAAAAAGTGCTTCAAGAACTTCAACCAACTCTCAGCAACAATCCCAGACAGAGACATTGATCTTAAGACCATTGGGACAATGCTGAAAGAAACGGAGTCCCTTGATCTTTCGATCCTCAAGTCTGTATTGATACTCTTGTCTGGGGAAAACGAAAGATCAAGCCATCGAAGTCGGTCATTCTTTTCAAAGCTCTCTCAAACAAGCCGTGTATATTCTGAGGCAGAACAAGAAAGTGGTGCTCAAGATTTGTGCTCCTTGAACATTATCAGGTCTGGAAAAAGCATGGACAACATGACCCTGAAAAGCATATTGAAGCAGTCAGAACCGACAATCCAAGAACTTGAAGAGGGATTAGAATCCTTATTTAGAAACTTAGTCAAAACTAGAGTTTCCCTTCTTAATCTTCTAAGCAATTAGCCTCTGAGCTGCCAAGTTTTGTAGTTTTGATCACCTTGATACAATTATATACTTCTGTAAATGACATCAATACACTCAACAATTCTACACAATTATGCGCAAAATCCCTCAGCCAAAAATCTGTCGCTTTCTTCCTAGTGTAGGTTCGCAACCAATTATAATTTTGTCGCGATCAATTTGAAACTGAGAATATATTCTAATAATATATTAGAATGACCTTCAGCCACTCTTCACCAGCATTCTTAACAGTGCCACTACAGATTACAAAAATGTGTTTCAAACTCTCACTAATGTTGCACATCGAGCAATAATCTCATTCATATACACATGTCCTGCACTAGTGCGATGAAACACAAAATACAACTCCATTTTTCAGTATAGAATCTGGAGTGCAAATCAATCTTTATGGGAATATTGATGATATAAGCAGATAAATCTCCATTTTGCTGTGAAAGCCTAAATTCTTGAATTGGTTCTACAGCAACCTGGAATTAATACGCATCGTAGATCATAAAAGAATTGTATTTTACAATGCTTTACTTGTGATCATTGGGATAGTGATGAAATGTAATACATATTTCTAGAATATTTTTTAAACGTGTGAATCAGTTAATGAGACACAATTTCTAGTAGAAAATGGAAAGACCAAGAATTCAAATCACCATGCAAAAGATTTAACAGTACAATGGTTGCAGCCAGGTGTGCAATACTCTTAACCAACATAATTTAAAATCTACATACGAAGAAGACCAGCCTGTGTGTAGTTCTCAACAGAATCCACAAGAGTTTCTTTCAATGACCTGTATTTCCAACCAAGTGTGTGCAGTTTCTCTGAACTGATTTTTGATAAATCCTTCCCCTCTGTGAAGCTGCAAGGTTGAAGACTATTCAGTGGGATTTCGTATTCAAGACTGAGCTCATATTCATTGTTGTAAATCCAATAAAAATAGAAGCACTACCAGTCAGAGGTGCAGTTTCACAAAAACATGAAAAAAAAAAAAAAAAAGAAAGAAAAAGAAAAGAGGGGGTGGTGGGGGCAGGAAAGATTGAGTCAAGGAAAGATTATCACCTCTTGGGATAGTTATAGTTGAGATAGATTTCCTTCAGAATTTTCACCAAATCCTGTGTCTTGATCATGTAAGCCATGCATATGTATCTACCTTCAGCTTCAGGTTTCTCATATACTAATTTTATTGCTTCAGCTACATCACGTACATCTACCATCATCCGAGTGCTGTTTTGAAGTTCCTCATATCCTTCTGTGAAATCATATTAAACACATGTATTTTGGATAATTAAATGATGTAAGGAATATACCATCTTGGTCCTAAATGGGTCTGTGGTAATTAAATCCAAAAAAGAGTAACTTTGAGATCATGAGTACACCAGAGAAGTAATATTGTGTATTGCTGGCAATCCACTATGGTCAGTTTGATTCAGCAAACTTGCAAAAACTGAGTGAAGATTTGTTGTACATGTTGTATATCAATACAATGGAATGTATAAGTCTTGTCCTTAACGACTCCATGTAAAAGATCAAAAGGAAATCATAGAACAATTGTGAAAGAAACAGACACTCATTTCTTTAGGCAAAGCAGTGACCCCCATCCCATAAAAAGAAATCAAAATACAAAATCTGCCTATGTAATTCGCGCTTCGTAATAAAAACATCAGAATTACAAATCAACTACAGAAATGTCACTAATATAAGGGTTTATCACTAGGTTAAGGTTACGGAGGCAACAAGTTTATAGATTTGCAATTCTTTAACTTTATAAAGAACTGGAAGTCAAATGTTGTGACTGGATGAAACAAACTTGTGAAGGGCATAAAACAAGCGCTTCTCCTTTTAACTCTGTTCCCTTCCCCTTCAAAATCAAATTCACATTTTAAAAGACCCATCAAATCAACCTGTTGTGTATGAACTCAAAAGGTGCTTGTAGGTAGCATAAAAATTAGGAAAACATCGCAAAGACTGTTGAATGTGCATTTGAAAATCGAAACACTCCATAAATCAATTTTTTTTTTTTTCCATGCCAAAAGACCCCAAGCAAAGGTACGCCTAATCTCATAATGAAGAATACTAGCAAACACGTGCAGTTGCGTCTCCAAAAGATGAATATTGTGAAAAGTCGAACTACTTATAGTTATGCTAACATTTTGCCCAGCATTATGGAGGAAAACGGAAGATGACAAACCAGAAGAAGGAAAGTTCACGTGTGCGTCTATGTGTTTTTCCATTCTATCATCAATAACCATAACAAAATGTTGAAACACAGTATATTCATAGTTGAATCATCCTTGTGAAAAACCTATGAACCTTAACCATCCTGTTGAAACAAAGTATATTCAAATTTGAATCATCCTGTGAAAAAACTGTGTGTTTTTCCATTTGTATCGTCAATAACCATATAACAAGATGCTGAAACACAATATATTCATATTTGAATCATCCTGTGATAAACCTATGAACGTTAACTTTGTAGATCATATCTTAGAACATATTGAAGTGGTTATCAAGAATCATCACGGTATTCCTTATTTTCTTGATCGAGTTACGATTTCACATACCTGCCACACCGAACTAGCTATATCGAATTACTTATTAGTTGTGTCACTTGCTCTAGACATTATGCCAACAGTATGTGTCTCAATTTCGTGTTTCATTTCACAGGTGTACGCTTTTGATGTCGCATCATCTCTATATATGGCATAAAGCAAAGCCACTCCAGACTTCTCTTTAGTAAACTATAATAGTAGCAAAAACATCTTTAATAAGGGCGGCATTCTTGCTTCTTTGTTTAGTGTATGGTTGAATAGATAACATTAATCGAAGAGAGAAAATAAAGCCCCTCTCCGAGAGAGAGAGAGAGAGAGAGGCACTGTGGCAAAAAATTGGATGAAGGGACAGAAGGAAGAAAATTGCCTAAAGCAGAAAAAGAAAAAATAAGTACCAGGATTCCGGAGTGTGCCATTAACGTTGTATCCATTAGAAAGGAGAAGTTTGATCAGCCAAGAAGCCACGTATCCTCCGGCGCCAGTCACACACACACTAAGAGCCTCTCTGGCCATTTAAACATAAAAACTAAATAAAAATGGAATCGAAACTAACGGCCAGCACTGTGGTGTATTTATCTCGGCGACTCTGCCGACCAATTTATTCGCTTCCGTCAAGGGTGAGGTACATTTGCAAGTAGAGATGAAGTTCTTCATTTCCTGAATTAAGCATTTTCTTACATGTGTTATTAAAAAATATATATATAAAAAACAAAAAAGGAAACAGAACATTTCCGTGAGATGTCCGTGATGAAAAAATCAGTCCTGACGGTTGCGGAGGCGCCAGGCAATTAGTTGATTAGGCGGTGGTGCTCCACACACACACATATATTTAAAATTTATTTATAATTAAAGGTTAAAATTATTATATCAATGATACAATATTTAAAAAAATTAAAGATATAATATATATAAAAACATATCTATTAATAAATAAAAAAATCTAGACAATTGCCTAGCCGGGCTAATTGTCAAATGCTAGACAGTCCTAAAATGCGCAAGTATCGGTTTCCTATTTTGCAATCTTGCTTGTAATAGAATTTGTTGGTGTATATCTATCCTTGTAATTTGACGTATATATCCTTGGATATGTATCATCAAATTGTTGGTTGTATGGGCATAATTGAAAATATTAATTAAAAATATATGAAATATAAGTTTCGGGTGTAACCCCCACCCCAATTGCTAAGAATAGGAATTTCATTTCTAAAAATGTTATTGTTATCTGATCGACTGTTTTGACAAAGTGTTAAAACATAAAATTAACACTTCAATTAATACTCTTCATTTATGGAAGTCGCGCCCAAAGAGTCGTTAGTGCTGTAAATGAGTCGAATCGAGTTTTCAATGTCATTATTACACAAATCCAGTTTGAATTTTACAAGGATGTTTTCTCAACTATATTCAGTTTATGATGGTGAAATACGTCTGGAGAAAAGTGAGGCAAAGAAGAAAAGTTGCAGCAAGCAAGCCAGTAACAGCCCACGGACTGCTAAATCGCTTATTTATAAGATCAGCCATCCATGTCTTCGCCTTATTACGACAGTGCTCCTCAATCTCAGTCTTCACATCCTTAAAGATATCGAAATTGTCCAGCCCAAAAGTATCCACGCGTCTCAGTTCTTCCACAAGCTGTTCGTGATTCTGGAACCTGTTGATCAGAATCCCCTTCTCTTCTAGCTCTTTAGCATCCTCGGGGCTCTCGATCAGTGATTTTAAGAAATTTGTGTACGACAACACCTCGAATTCAGATTCAGCACCTGGAGACATTTCATATGCTATCATGTTCACCAGAGCGATGAGTGAATTTGACCACACCATCCTCACTGGTAGCTGAAGCACGGCTCCGAAGGGGCCGGGTTTGAATTTGATGTCTCTGATAGAGCAAGAAGAGCTCCGGGCAAATCGAACACCCTTGGCTTTGAGATCCATGGCTGAACCAAGTGTGCGATCCATAGGAAAGCCATCTTTCTTTATGAACTTGAAACTCCAGAGATCTCGTTGTTGGCCTCTTGAGCCATTTTCATCTGCTGTAAGCATTCTGTGGCAAGCTTGGAGGATGTGAAGAGGAAGTTCTTCATCGTCTTCCCACACAATGCAGCTTCTCCCGAATTCGAAATCTGCAGTCAGAAGCCAGTTCAAGAACATCTGGATTAATTCTTCGCCTTCTTTTTTTCCTCGTTGTAAGGTAACCACTAACCTTATAAGTTGGAATGGGATTTGATTCTCAAGCATCATCATATCTGGTACTGCAAACTGCAGAGTGGCTATGCCCAGATATCGGTGCCAATCTACGAAAACTTCTCTGTCTCCTGAGAGGCCCTCAATGATAGCTAGGATGAAGCACGCGTCCAAAAGTATCATTGTGGCAAGATTCTTGTCATCGTATTTTTCAACACAATCAGCAGCATAGCAACATCTGATTTCATTGATTTTCTCAAAAACCATGTTATAAAGCAAGTCTTGCTTCACGGAGCTGCTGGATGTTATACGGTCAAAGAACCTGTGTTTGACCTCCTCTGCTGCACGGAGCTCCGGTTTGCCATGGTGGTAAGGTCCCAGAGATACAATCATGGGGTCGTAATGGCTTCTTTTCTCATTCCTCTGCCGCAGTTGTGGTTGTACTCTGTGTATCTGGCAGCACTTCCGTGACCCTTGGTATCTTTTCCCGAATTCAGGTATTTCCAGACACACTGTTTCTTTAGATTCGTCTCTTGCAGCCATATCTGAGATGAAAACATTCAAAACTTCATTGTTTTTGGTTGCTAAGTTTTTTTCCATTACCAATACTAGAAACAAAAGGAGAGAATTTTGAACATATTGTATCGTTTGACTATATTTGAGTGGTGAATGAGGTGGTCATGTACATGTAAGCAATCTGGAGCAGTTGAATAGCTAACCTCATATGGCCATTTGCATTAAACTATATATGTTGATAAAAAGATTAATTGTTTTTATTTTCAAAGCACTGATTAGGCAGATGCTGGCATCTGCACATTTGTGACGAAGATTGTTGCAAGGAACAAAGTCAATTGTCCGTGGAACTCTATGAAGTGATATCGAACTCGATGTTGGGCTTCTTATGAAAGCCAACTTCAACATAAAGTACGACACTTCAGTCTTTATGTTTAGTATTTATAAATCTGCGTTCAAGTTTTTATAACATGAAGAAGTACTAGTACTTTATATTGAAATTGACTCCATAAAAAACCAACATTAGATTATATATGAAATCCAAGTCCATAATTATAAATACATATATATATATATATACACACACACACATACTTTTTCCTTTTTATGTTTGATGGGATTAATTTAATTCATCTGCTGGGCCAATGGCTAAAAGCCCATGTGATACTTTGAGAATTAGTACCTGATATTGTACTTTTCTTGAGAAAATTATTCAGGCCTAGAAGCTCATTAGGAGCCCATTTCATGGATTTATTTTCATATATAAATACGAAGCTTAAATGATTAATAGGATTATCTGGCCAAAAACTTCACTAATCATCATTCTCTTCACATTATGTGTTCTTCATTGGTCCAATTCAATTAGCACACGAAAATGAAACGTACTTACCGAAGTGACGAAGGTTAATAGCTCCAGTTTCTGTCCGCAGCTTGTCTTTAATCTGAGCCCCCTACAAACTTGTACTATCTGTTTCGAAATATAAGAGACTTGTTTCTAAATATCTTGTATCAAGGAATGTAATGACTTCCTCAACATCTCCTACATGATATCACAAACAAGCATGGGGGCAACCAAAAACAAGCCTACGTTCAAGCCATCAAGAGGTCAATATCGTATATACTCGTATTGAACATTTCATACATAACAAGCATCCCGACGAACAGTGCTTGGATGAGCAGAAATTCTCAAGGTACACCAGTCTAAAGTGTGGTTTATGTGATTGCTTAAGCTGTCTCCCCGTCATCTCAAATTACGCATTTAAGTTCTTGGACCGTAAAATGATTTACTGTCTTCTCTTAAATATTTGAACAGTGCCTCTACATTCAAGGCCCGTCTGTGACTAACCATGATCACACCATCTCTTTACGTTTCATCTCACAAAACAACCTGTAAGCCTCGTCCATCTCTCTGAACTTACAAAGGCCTTTTATTAGAGCAGTGTATGTAGCCACAGTCGGCAAAATACCGCTTTGCAGCATTTCTGTGAAAAACATTAAAGCCATTTGTAGCCTTCCTCTATCAGCATGTCCTTGGATCAATACGTTGTATGTCACAACAGTTGGGGGTAGACCTTTGCTCAGCATCTCGTGAAACAAGTATCTAGCTTTCCTAAGGTACCCAATTTCCAAGAGAGAGTGGATGATGCTTGTATATGTAACATCATTAGGCTCAATTCCATCCTTAATCATATTATGTAAAAATCCACAAGCTCCTAAATAACTCAACTCAGAGATGCCATCCACTGGCACATTATATTTCATCACATCAGCTGGGAATTCCTTAATTATCATACGATCCTGCAGCTTAAACGCAGCATATACGTCACCAGGCTTCAGTTCACCTACAATGCAAGCTGTGTATGTAACGCAATTAGGTTTCAACCCTTTCTGCAACATCTCACTGAAAAACTCTTTCGCCGCCCATGGATTTCCTATCTTATAAGAACAGTTTATGAGAATTGTATAGGTGACAATAGTGGGAGAAATTCCAAGAGCAATCATTTTATCTTTCATCTTCCTAGCACCTTCCAAATTCCCGAGTTTGGCAAGCCCATCCATTAATGTATTATATGTAACTGCATCAGGGCTGAGATTCCTTTTCCTTAGATCACATAACAAGAAGAGAGCCTCACTTACATTCCCAATTAGACAAGTACCATTTATCAGAGTATTGTAAGATATGATATTCAGCACCAAGTTCTTCTTTAACATGACAGCAACCCACTGCCTGGCATAACCAACTCTTCCTTGTTTGCAGTAGCCAAGCATCAGTGCATTATATGTAATCACACCGGGTGATACTCCTCTCATTTCCATCTCTTTCCAAAGGCTCAATGCCTCAACCAGCATTCCATTGCGTCCATACTCACCAATCAAAGAGGTATATGTATGAGCCGAAGCTTTCAATCCTTTGTTCGACATCTCATCCATTAACTCTCTTGCATCCTCGAACTTTCCCTTTTTAGCTAACCCATCAATCAACACATTATAGCTAACATTATCCGGACAGCAACCCCTGCTCTGCATCTCCAGCAAAAGGTCAAGTGCCTGTTGCAAATCCCCATGTTTACACAGCAAATCCAACATGATATTGTAGGTAACAATAGTTGGATTTATCCCAAACAAGCCCATTGATTCATATAATTTCCTTGCCTTGGCAATTAGATGTCTATCTCTAAGTATCCCAAGAATCCAAGTACAACTCTTGACACTCGGTAGAAACCCATTATTCACCATCTTATCATACACCCATAAACACTTGTCAACATCTGATTCCTTCACGAAAAACAATAGTATCAAACCAAGTACTTCGCTAGAAACAGCATAATCTAAGTACCCATCAGTCAGAAGAGTAACAACGCCACGCATGTTCATATCAATTACCCTCTCTATCACCAAACAGGCACGGCTCTTCGAACCATTCTGCACAAGCACTTTAAGAACAGTACAAATTACCATCTCTGAGTGCTTGAACTCATTTTGAGCCTCCGCCCACCGGAATATCTTGAAAACCAGGGCCGGGCGGTGGCGCACTGAATTTATAACACTCAGAAATAAGTCGGAATCAACCAACAAAGCACGACAATGATTGGGAGCAACCCATTTAATGTCTGTAAAAGCCCCTGCGTTTTGTACTACTGTCTTCAAGATTAGGGATTTAATATCCTCTTCAGCCTTAAAACCATCGTTGCAACGAAAATGTTGAGCAGCGTGAGACGAAAACAAAACAGACCGTACCTTATTCAGGGAAGAGGGGAAGTACAAGGAAGTAAGGCGAGTTGATCGGCTCATCATAACATCAACAGAAACAGAAAAGAAGATGAAGAGAGTGATTGAATAGCTCCGAGGTTCGAAAATGGAGGTGCAGGACTAATCTTCTGTTCCAGTTAATTTGTTCCATTCCAAGTACTTTTTTACGTTTAGTTAGTAGGAAGAAAAAGTAATAGGGCAAATTATTTTTCATTTTTCGAGTTACTATATAAATTAATAGAATATTGGCATAATCTAACGACACCACAAAAATTTCTAAACATACCACAATTACTAAACACATCACAAAACACTATATTTAAAAATTCAAATTTACTAAACACACCACAAAAATACCAAAAATACCCTTCACCTTCCAAAAAATTCAAAACAAAAAAAAAACGGGCGAAAGAAAGCAAAGGCAAACCCTACGCGAAGGTCTCCACCGCCGAACACCTCTCCCACGCGAAAATCCTTCCCCTCCACCATCCCGAACGCCGAACGCGAAACTCCAGCAAAGGCAATGGACGCCGAACGTGAAACTCCAGGTAATGTGCCGCAATTCCGAGATTTCAATTGTTACATTTCTGTTGCGAGAATCGCAGGCGTTCGGCGCTGGTTGGCCGAACAGCCTGCGAGGCGTTCGGCCAGTGTTGGCCGAACATCCTGCAAGTCGTTCGGCCAGTGTTGGCCGAACATCCTGCTTTTTTTAATTTTAATTTTTTTTAAACGTATGTATGTTAACATTTTAATTATCTTATGTTATAGTTTACGAAAGAAGGAGAAGACGGCCTACCGCTTCAAATAGACGATTACGGGCTGCCCAGCAAGAGGCGGGTCCTTCTTAGGAGGCGGGTCCTGCTCACGTGCCGGAAGAACAGGAGGAGGAATATGCCGAAATGCCTCAAGAACAAGTGAGGCAAGCCGAGCAGAACGAGTTATTGATGGGCCCATTTCCCGGCGGCCCCTACGATCTGTCATTACTGCGAAGCTTCAAAACACACGTAGCCGCCGATGTGTGGAATGGCAGTGAGAGAGGCGTTTTAAAATGCCTCTGCCACACTTCGAAGCTTCTTCGATGGGTGTATCCTGAGGACGAGACGACCCGAGTCTGGAGGTCGTATGTGAAGCGGTCCGGGCTTCACAATTTGAGCAAGATATCCTACAGAGCTCCCAATCGGAACCTCATTTCTGCATTCGTCGAACGGTGGCAGCCGGAGACCAACACTTTCCACCTACCCTTTGGTGAGATGACGATCACATTAGATGATGTGTCGTCTTTACTCGGTCTTCCGGTGGTTGGGCAGCCGGTGCAGGTGGAAGACGATCCTGCAGAATTCTCGCCTGCACTTATACATCGGTTGTTGGGTGTGTCAGTTGAGGATGCCGTATTGGCCCTCAATGACAAGAGAGGGCAGTCTGTGAAGCTAGAGTGGCTTCGTAGCACTTTCTCGGACAGCGTTCAGATTACGCAGAGACGAGCTGCAGAGAAGGCAGCTCGAGCTTATATACTTTATACCCTTGGGTGTACCATATTTTCCGACAAAAGTGGTACTCGGATCTCTGCTGGCTATCTGAAGCTGCTGGAAGACACGAGCGTCGTCCAGGAATTTGCATGGGGTGCTGCTGCCCTTGCCTATCTTTATAGGCAGTTAGGCTCCGCATCAAGGGCGGGAGTAAAGCAAATCGCTGGATATCTTACACTACTGGAGGTACGTCATTCTTTGAAAATTATTTACTTTTACGTTATGTTACAATTTTTAGTATGTTGTACCCTTACATTTGTATATATGTAGGCATGGATTTACGAGCACTTCCCGACGAGCCCACGACCTCAATTTAATGTGGAGTACGATCTGAGGTTTCCACTAGCCGTGCGATGGGCACAGCACGGGCAAGGTGGACCCAACACTTTGGGTTTGCAGGCGTGCAGGGAGTGGTTGGATGCACTCCAACCACACGAAGTAAGGGTCTTTTTAATTATTTTTTCACAAATACATGTATTTTTCAAATATATAACATGAACAATTCAATATGTAGGTCATCTGGGATCCTTATCAGCAAGTACGTGATCGATTTGAACGTCCTGAAGTGACGTTTTATCATGGCTGCATAAGGGCGTTGGACATTGTTGAACCATACCACCCTGATCGAGTATTAAGGCAGTTCGGCCATGTCCAGCATATCCCTTTGCCTCCATTGGATCCAGTGCTGGCAAGAAGAGGAAAAATGTCCGGTCAGTACGTACTTGCATGGGGGGTGCTTGGATCCATGTTTCTCTCATGGGATAGCCACGTGTTGTCCATCCAGCGACGGGGGAGACTTGCACAGCCAGCATGGGAGACTGTACCAGAGTATATGGATTGATACCGTACATTCTCCCATCCACAAGTCCAAAACCCCTAGCGTATATCCGCAGCACGACATTTTCCGGCTGATGCGAACCCTAGTCAAATGTGGGCTCGATTCAATGACGCCCGAAATATTCTTCACCCACTGGTTCGCATGTGGACAGCCCAGGATCCGCAGCTCTCGCTGGATTACGTGATGCCTAGAGTCGAGGAGGCTACAAGAATACTCGATGGTCTCACGGTGGATGACGGGGGTGATTCCGATGAGTAGAGTAGTGCTTTTGTAAACATATATGTATGACATTAAATTTTTCTACATTTGAATGTTAAATTATTATTTTATTCGGTGTTTCTAATATTTTTAAATTATAATTTTAATGTTTTCTCGTTACTCTGTTTGCCTACACTACGCTTGATTTTTGCATTCATTAAAAAAAAACTCACCGTACAAAATACATAACCCGAAAAAATCAAAAACCCGAAAAAACAGACTGTATAACATGAAGTTTCAGTGCGTTCGGCCAACACTGGCCGAACGAAACACAATACGTTCGGCCAATATCTCCCATCCAGTAGCACATGGAAGGCGATGTTCATGCCATGCATGCAGAACAGGAGGCAACGGGCATCCAGTGCTTAATGAGACCTGTCACATTGCACGTATAAGAAAAATTTCTCTGAAAAATTGAAAATCATAAGAAAATGTAATAATAAGAAAATAATTTTACCGCGCAAAAATGCGTGCTTTGTGATACCAAAGCTATGCAAATAAGCTTCGGATCTTCTGGGTTTGCAGTCCTCAGGGGAAGGAAAGTATAGTTTGCAATCTGTGTTAGCACCACAAGTGCTACGTTGTAGACAGTTGCAATCATGTGCCCCATATCAGGGATATCAAGCCAGTGTCGTCTAGGGGCTCTCTCCTCAAAACAGTGTAATGCATCTTCAACTTCCCCAACACGTCCGTGCTCCTTGAATATGGGTGCATACATTTCTCCAAATTGTTGTAATTCATGAATCAAGTCACAACGAACTCTAGACCACGAGTCTTCCCCATAGTTCAATAGCTCGGCAATTGCACGAAATCCACAGTGCCCGTCTCCTCTAACGTTCTTAGTCCCACAAACATATGGCCGAAAGATATGTGGAATGTCTTCAAAAAATTCAATATGCTTGTTTGTGGGAATAACATTACTTGCACGTCGAACCACCTGGATATCATACAGTTATCATTGATTAGGACGGCAAAGAGAAAGAAAACACCACAAATTTTGTTTATACTTCATAAGTACCTTTTGTTTTTCTCGTCGAGTGGAACTAATATTAGCACTGGACACGTTTTCTCCACTTATGAAAATTGGTTCTTCCCCTGGCGAACAACTGTCGTGGATGGATTGAACATACTCAAAAGCACTTGAATCTTTTTTTGTGGGGTTGTTCTTTTTTGCTTTTGTTTTGGCAGGACGTCCACGCGTACGTAGTTGGACTTGTGGTTCAATGAGGGATGAAGTTGTTGGGTGTGTAAACTCTCTCAACCTCTTCAACATTAACAACTTCTGTGATTCATCATGTGCACCCTCAAATTGGTTGACAATTTCATCAAGTGTCTTCTTGAAAGAATTTTTTATGTCATCCGATATATTTTTATTGACTTCATCCACAGGTTCCATGTCCAGCTTTCTCCAAAATCGGTCAACTCTATCTAGGGGGATAGGCATATTCTCCCGAACATATTCAGATAGCTCGTGAGCACATGGAAGACCACAAGTTTTTCGCAAAATACACCCACATAATAAAGGATCGATGCCATCTTCTCCAATACCAACCATTTCATCCAAAATCATATCCAAAGCAGAGATAGAAACCATACCCCTTAACATTTGGAATACAGGAGATGAGTACCTATGTTGGACTATATTTATGCTCTTCTCGAACGAACTTTTGATTGCATTATGCGATGTTTCGAGAAGGATGAAAATTTTTTCCCAACACGTTTCAAAAGTGCCTGTACTCGATTGAAGTTGTTTTTTCAACTTTGCATGATGGCCCTCCGCCCTATATGGAGAAAAAAATATTAATGATCATATAACATATATAACAATATACAGAAATAAAATAATAATATAGCATATAAATGATGAATGATTATTTAATACCTATTTGTTGTGGTATTTTCAAAATGCATCAAGTTGTTCACCCAACAAGAAACAAATCGCTCCTTATACCCACTTATCCAATTGTCCAAAACATATTTCACAGCCTCTTTTTTATAGGAAAAATCATTCTGAAACCGCTGCAGCAACTCTTCGAACCTGTGCTCTGATTCGGCAAAAATCAACGAATTCCAGCTGCAATAAAACGAATTCCATTGTTCCTTTGTGCTAAAGTATTTCTTGCATTTATGCATTACATTTCTGTTGATGTGCCACCGACATAGCAAATGATGAGAACTAGGAAACGTTATCTCGATTGCATTTATCAGTGCAAGCTCTCGGTCGGTTACAAATATTTTCGGTAGGCTGGATTGGTCCATCAAATCTTTAAGGACATTGCACGCCCATAAGTAATTATCCTCCTTCTCGGATTCTAGATAGGCACATGCAACTGAAAATGTCATGTTTGTGGAAGTCACCCCAACAATTTCTAAAAACGGAGATATTGCAGCTGTGACCTGCCACAGTGTTCGACTAGTCTGTTCTTCTGTCGAATATTGTAGATAGTCTTTATCGTAGATTTATTTTCTGTATACCTCTTCTGCAACGTAAACAATATGTCCCTAGAACGGCTATTACCGGTAGATAGATCAGACACCAATTTCACCTCATCCGTAGTTAAACGGCCAGCAAAAGAGTGACCCTCTAAATATCTTGACATCTCGTGATTATGCGAACCATAAATGACCTCCAAGGCCCATGCATCAGTCTCTTTGTAGTATGTTCCTTTTAGACGAAATGGACAATCGCATTTCTTGGTTCCGCGACGACGATGCTCAATTGTTTTATTCTCTACCTCTTCCAATTCTCTTCCACATTCATTTGTTTCTTGATTTTCATTTTTCTCTTTGCTCTGTTTTTTTTTTGGTGGCCGATATTTACCCCCTCGTTCGCATCCTAACCACAAACGAGGTCGTCTGCATTCATCTCCGATTTCTGACCTCATCACAACCACTACCATGCCTAATGGGATAGCCTTTTCACGGACCCAAGAAATCAAATTTTCTCGTGATTCGAACAAATTCATTGTATTAAACACATCTTGATAATCAACAACCACCTCGTTGTTATCTAAAATAAAAGCACTTGTTCTTGAGGTCTCCTGAAAATAAAATTAAATGAATCAGAAAACAACCAAAAAAAGTACAAGACAATTCGTGTTCGGCCTAGAACAGCCGAACATGCGTTCGGCCTGTATCAGCCGAACACAGCACGAAGTGTTCGGCCGTGACCAGCCAAACACAACATGAAGTGTTCGGCCGTGGGTAGCCGAACGTTACATAATGTGTTCAGCCTTCAGACGCCGAACGTTACATTATGTGTTCGGTGGGTATTGGCCGAACGTTTAGGCTTACGTTCGGCTGATACAGGTCGAACGCACCCGAAATTTCTGCTACGCGCTGCAGAATTCGGTTTTGAAAGAAAATGAAGGACAAAACACAATGTAGTACAATAAAACATTCCAAAACTTACCGATTTTAGATGTACTTGTTGATTGTCCATGAATATAAGAAAAAAATATGGTGAATGAATCAATTTTTGGATTTAAAATTTTTAGGGTTTTACGCAGAGATGGAAAGGGGGAAGGGAGAAGGGGGAAGAAAGCAGGTGCCAATTTTTTTTTTTAAATTTTGAGGGTTATTTTGGTAATTTTGTTAAGGTCCTTTTTTGTAAAATTAAATGGTGTGGTGTGTTTAGAAGAAAGGGTGGTGTGTATAGCACCTCCCTAGAATATTTCATTTTAATTATTATATAATTAACATTTTATTTTACACGAATAAACTTATTCTTTTTATAAATAATTTTTCAATTTTAAATTACTCATTTTATTATTATTTTCTCTCAACCTAATTGCTTCAACCAAAACTAGAATTTTATTTGATATAATTATTAAATTGTAAATATAACACGACAAGTTATGAGGAATTAAATCAATTGACACTGATTAACCTCTAATTTATTTGTACAACCAAACATTCACAAAATTATATTTGTTCATTTCCCATTCAAATTTTAGCCCAATTTGAAATTTCCATGTAGCATAAAAACATAATTTACTCCCTTTTTTCTATCAAGTAAATATTATATTATATATATACATATTTTTTTTACAAGGTAAAAATATATTTCCTCCATCATTTTTTCAAAAAAAAAAAAAAAAAAAAAATTACCAAAAGAGCCCTATTTCAAATATCAAGATCTTATTATATTAGTAAAAAAATTTAAAATTTGTATTTTAATTATGGTCTATATACATATATTAATAATTACAATTTAGCCCTACTCTACTGTTTAATCTTTTTTTAGTTCAAGTTTATAAACTAATTAAATTTACAAACTGTTGGCATATATAGAAAATTCTAATTTAAATACGTTAATCTATGCAAGTTGTAAGAAAAAAATTGGAAGAGACCGAAGCACAGAAAAGGATTTAGACATTCATGAAGATCATGAAGATTTGGAGGATTGATTGACCTTCGTGTCTATTGCTGTAATTACTGTTTCGTTTCTGCATATTTTAATTATAGTTCAAACTTATACTAAATACAACACACGTGCATAAATTCTGACTATAAATAATAAAAATTTAAAAAGGCAATTTTTAAACACATTCTAAAATTTGCTTTCAACATGATATTAATTTTATGAATAAAATTAAACATAGCATACTTGAGTTTACCCTTGTTTAAATATTAAATAAATACAAACATTCCAATTGTAAATTCACACACCCTTTTTTTTTTTTTTTTTTCATCATGCCTTCTCAATTGCATTGTTAACTTCATTGTTTCACAGACTCGAACCATTCTTGATTTATTTCTTTTTCACTTTTTTTTCATCTATGATCAATAACACAAGCCAAGAACAAATTTGGAGGAAAATAACCATGTCTTCTCCAAGCAAGATGTACGAGACAGATATTTACTTGATGAAACATACAAAAACCATAATTTCAGTCCTACCTAGAGAAGTACATGTATAACAATGCTTGAGGTAACAACAGATACCTTGGAATAACTTGAAGCGATGCAGAATAAATAAATCAATAAGTGTTTGGTGCCCGAAGATCAAATAAACGAATACTTAATTGAATATAGAATAAATAAATCAACAAGTGTTCGGTGCCCAAAGATCAAATAAATGAATATTCTCACCATATTTTATGGTATCCGATACATGTTCTCACCATATTTTACTAAAACCAATTGGTGATAGAAGTAGTAGCTCACTAGATATATAAGCTAGAATTCCTTCTCTCATTTTTTCGATGTAAGACAACTCACATGTGATCATCAATATATAATCCATCATTGCCGCAAATATATTTGAGATAACAGTTTTGATGATTCTGTTTGTGAAGAAAAACACATAATTTGTCTCTTTCAACAAAACGAGCAAAGTGAAGATTGACCGCATATAAGTTCTGTGGTATTTCAAGCAGTTAGAAACCTCCAAAACTGTATGAGAAGCTTCACATTACCTTGTTTCTGGCATCCCAACATGAAAAATATGTCGGAAGAATGAATGGCCAAGTCAAGCATTTGTAGCAGCATTGCTTTTATGAGAACACAGAGCAATGAATTTGAAGCTTTGACATTTAGAGACCATAATAAGCCCACATAGAAGATGTCCCATCTCAGGCCTTACAAGGATCAACTTTAATGACATTTTTTCGGTCTCATATTCTTTCCTGGAAATGGAATATGTACCTGAGCAATTCTTGTGCAAGATGTGATATTATACAAGATTCCCTGCTTCTTCTTCGTGAATCATCAATCTGAGAGAAAAACTCAACAATCACAACAAATATCCAACAACCTCATAGATTTGTATCAAAAGTTTTCTCTCCTTCTGTTGGCTGAGAGAGCTGAATAATATCACTGATCCATGAGGCCGTCAAGACCCTCATGGAATCGGACCTTAGCCTGTTACTAATGAATTTCAAACAAACTTCATGTATGCATATTCATATATATATATATATATATATATATATATTCATGGCAGCTGCCACCCTGAGAGCAATGTCGCAGCATTGGGTGAATTTATTCATTGACTAAATTAATTAAATTCCACTGGTGGGGAGCTTAATCAGGTTTCCCTGTTTTCTCAATTAATTTATTCTCAACATGTCCAACAATGGAACCTGCACAGAGCAAGAATTAAATGCATTGACAGGGAAGGCTGCAATATTATGTATTCTTAATCGAATAAATATCTATAAGATCCACTATAGCTGCTGCATATGTTCCTCATCTTTGAACAACAAAGGAATAGATGACTTCAAATCTTCATAACGTCAAAACACGTGAAGTTATGCATGTCTGCACCTTTGTATATTAAGCATGGTCTGAAGAACTGAAACCTCCAGCCTAGCACAATTAATGTAAACATATTTGCACAGGGCTCATTAGTGATCGTATGATAAAATACTATGCATTTCTGTCAAGATTCCTCCTGCCTTTAAGATTAGCAATTATAGTGTAGCTGAGATCTGTATTATTGAGCTTATGATTTTCAACTGTTCAAGATTGGGGGGACATGAAACTCGTGCACATTCATTGAATACATACCTTTGGTTTTCTTCATCTCTCTCCGCTTAAATATATATAGTTGATACCAAAAGGATGGTTACAATCACTTCACATCTTTTCCCAGCTCACAAATTGTAAATTCAGCCTTCGAGAGTTTCATTTCATTTAGACAAAAAAAGATAAGAAATGGCTAACTTCCATTCCCGATCAAACAGTCTTCCATCTCAATCTCATCCAATTATGCAATCTGTTGAAGATCAGCTGTGCAGGTTAAACTCTTCTGAAGGCGCTTCAACATCAGCGACTTCAGTTTCTGCGAATTTGGCCAGCCTCAAAGACTTACATGAAGGCATCAATAATCTGATTCAGATGACTTCATTCCAACAGGCACTTTCTCAGGAGCAAGGTGAAAGTTGGATCAACGAGTTGCTTGAGGGATCACTAAGGCTTGTGGATCTCTGTGGTTCTTCAAGAGATATAGTGTATTTAATCAAGGAATCAGTCCAAGATCTTGAATCCTCTATCAGGAGAAATAAACTTGATGCAAAAACAGTTGATATGACTGCTTATTTGGCATCAAGAAAGATGATTAATAAGATGGTGAGCAAGTGCATGAAGAATTTGAAGAGCTTCGACCAAAACTCAACAACAGTCCCAGACAAAGACTGTGATCTTAAGGCCATCGGGACAATGCTGAAAGAAACGGAGTCCCTTGATCTCTCAGTCCTCAAGTCTGTATTGGTACTCTTGTCTGGGGAAAAGGAAAGATCAAGCCAAAGGAGCTGGTCAATCCTTTCGAAGCTCACTCAAAAAAGCCGGGTACATTGTGAGGCAGAACAAGAAAATGTTGTTGATGATTTGTGTTCCTTGAACATCACCAAGACTCAGAAAAGCATGGACAACACCACCGTGAAAAACATGTTGAAACAATCAGAAAAGACCATCCAAGAAGTTGAAGAGGGATTAGAATCCTTATTTAGAAGTCTAGTCCAAACTAGAGTTTCTCTTCTTAATGTTCTCAGCCATTAGCCTCTTTGGCTATTGCAAATTCTCACTGTACATTCTTGTATATGACATACAAAACCAGATACTGATTTTCGATTATCTATACGACTTCGTGAAAATGGCCCATTCCAATTATCTAAATGATAACAACTCAATATCATACTGCAACTAAATGTCAAACATGTACAAGCTCATGCTTGCATTGCAAACATTTCTAACTTTATCCAACGTTTATATGCTTCTGCAAAGAAAAAACAAGGGATATAATTTAGCATACAAATCTTTAACTCCATCTCTACTTCTTTCCGTCTTAACAAAGATTACATATCCATAAATGGAGCTAAATATTTATAAAATTGTAAGCTGATATGCCATAATTTTGTGGACGGCTGTCTAAAGAAGAAGTCATCTGGCTGAACCCTTCTTTTCCTTTTTTTTTTTTGTAGGATTGTTCGTGTATTTTTTATATCACCATTGGTCAATCCTTACCATTTTTTTTTCTTGATTGGTTGATTCTTGTACATGCTTATTTCTTCCTCAAGACTTAGTTTCGACTTGGTTTTGATTATTGCCTGCTGCACACATCAGTTGCAAATTCTTCGTTCGTTACAGATTGTGAATTCTTCCGCTTTTTCAAAATCTCTGCACAAAATCTCTCTGAAGAAGATGAGCCAAAGGCTGCTGCTTGTGCAATTGATCTGAGCAGTAGAATAATTGCGGCTTCTTCATCACATAAATAGGGTATTTTTACTGATCTGTTCTCCTTCGCTCAATTGCCACAGGCTTCTGATCGTGCATACAAACACATTATAGATAGTTACTACCAAGATGGAAGATTAATCTGTTGCCTGTTCTGTATTCGACGAAATGATTCTTATTTAGGTCTTTTGTACTGTCTTATAACCATTATGCTTACATGGTCTGAAAATTAGTGAAAAAGCACACTACTAAAGCCATTTTTGTCTATCATGCTAGTCTCCTCATGCCCATGGGCGTCTGTGGCTGACACATCTTCTTGAAGTGAACCATGGTATGATTCACTCCATCTGTGCAACCATCAGTTTTGCAAGGTTGCACAAAATTGAGTGAACTATACCATTCAAATTCAGTTCCAGACGGTGTCGTAATCATGGAGGCCCATATTTAGGAGGATATGGATATTAGGGTGGAGATTATGTAGAAAAAATGCTATTACAGTGCTGTTGTTAGCTTTCAAATATTACATTTTTATGAGCTTTACTATACTTAGACATGTAGAATCTTTAAAATCAGACATCTATTTCTTTTATCCTGCTAGTCATTTTCCTACGGCAATCATTTTCCCTCCTCCTCTCTCTCTCTCATTTTCCTACGGCAATCATTTTCCCTCCTCCTCTCTCTCTCTCTCTCTCTCTCTAACTTACCAGTAAGTTATGTAAGGTGAAGTTCAGCAGAATGGATTTTCTATCATACTGGAGTGAAAACCCAGTATAAGATGAACAAGTATCCTTTATGCAGTAGTAATTGCAGCAACTCTAGTTCTTATTAAACTGATAAAAAAGGCTTCTAAACACTCTTCAAGTTCCCAGACACACATTTGTGTTGCTTTTAACTGCTTCGAAGTGGAATTCTGTATGCTTTATAAATGGACATTCAAGGAGCATGAGATTGCAGTCTTTTGAACAGCAGATCCGGACCCATTTAAGACTCCTTAATTAAACACACTTCTTCTCTAACACTACACAAATGTCCACAATTCTGAGAGATCCACCTAGATGGATGGAAGGTATATGAATCAGATTACTGAGGCTGGCCAATTTTTCACATAAGTAGTGGTCGATGTTGATGCCCCTGCTGAAGACTTTAACCTGCACAAATGGTCTTGGACATCATCTGTTTCCGAAAACTGTTTGATCGAATGGAAGTTGGCCATGTTTTTGTATTGAACAACACAACTCTTAAGGGGGGATGGATAATTTGGATCTTGAGAAAGGATATTGAGATCAGTGTTTGATTCTGGAAAATGGAGACATGAAACCCCCCCACCCAAAGAAAAAAAAAAAAAAAAAAAAAAAAAAAGGGCATTTGCCTAAATTAGAGGGCTTAAAAATGTCAACTTTAATCAGATATTTTGGCCTATATTCTTTCCCGGAAATGGAATATTTACCTGAGCAAGATGGAAGCATCAACTTAAGCTCCTGCATGCGTTCGTCTGTCTGTGAGAAAACCTCAATAATCACTGCACATATCCAACAACCTCATACATTTATGTCAAAACTTTGCTGCCGAATTTTTTTCCCCTTCTGTTGGCCGTGAGACAGCTGAATAAAATCTCTGATCAATGCACCGATATGACTGCTTGAGGCCGTCAAAGACTCTGATGAAATCAGACTATAGCCTGTTAATAATGAATCTGAAACAAGCTTCATGTGTGTCTACTGTCTGCTGCTTGTAGAATAACTGCGGCTTCTTCTCCCCATGAATTGGGTATTTCTACAGATCTATTCTCCTTCGTCTGTCGCCACAAATGTCTCACATATCAACCTGACCATGTGCGAGTGCTAGATGGATGGACGTCATCTGAATCAGATTCTTGATTCCGTCATGCAAATCACTGAGGCTTGCCAAAGTTTCACATAAGAAGTGGCCGATGTTGATGCCTATGCTGATGACTTTAACTCGCACAAATGATCCTGGACATCAACTGTTTGATCAAATTCCATCTTATTGTATTGAACTACACCACTCTTAAGCAGTCTCTTTTGCAACATAGGACAACGAAGAAAGAAACTAGAAGCAATCTATCCCACCTACAATGTCTCAATATTGCTGGAAACCTCGAATTGATTGTATACACCTATGATTTCACATCAAGCCAGGTAACATGTTTTCAGGCCACAATGAATAGCCTTAATTTGCTTAGCATTAATATTAGTTGCTTCTCATAAAACCTTCAACGGTCCACTGAACTTTCTGCACCTGAAACTCCAAGAGTATCAGTATCCAATTTCCAGTATGAGGTCTTTGCTGCAGATATATGAGAAATAACAGTTTTGATGATTCTATTTGTGGAGAAAAACATAGCTTTCACAATTTGAAGCATTTCTCTATTTCGACAGAAACCAGAGAAACGAGAAAAGTGATTGTTGACCGCATATCTAAGTTCCGTGGTAAGAGAAGCTTGACATTATGGGTTTCCGTTTCTGAACATTAAAATATCTGTGGAAGAATGAAAGTCCAAGCCAAGCATTTCTAGTAGCATTGTTTTTATGAGAGCACAGAGCGATGGACATGAAGCTTGTGCGACATTGACATTTAGAGACCATATGGCCACATATCATTGGCTTTACAGGGATCAACTTTAATGAGATATGCTTTCCTGAAAATGGAATATTTACCTGAGCAATTCTTCTTCTGGAAGCATCAACTACATGCGTTCGTTTGTCTGTGAGAAAACCACAATAATCACCACATATCCATTAAAAAGTTTGCTGCCCAAAATATATCTCTGTTGGCTGCGAGACAGCTGAATAAAATCTCTAATCGATGCACTCATACAGTTGCTTGAGGTCGTCAAGACTCAGATGGAATCGGAACTTTAGCCTGTTAATAATGAATCCGAAACAAACTTCATGTATGCCTATTCATATATATATTCATGGCAGCTGCCAGCTGAAGAAGCCAACTCTCCAGGCAAGGATGGATCCAATGTTCCTGTTTGTGAGAGCAATGTCGCATCATAGGGTGAATTTATTCATTGACTAAATAAATTTAACGCCACTCGAGGGGAGCTTAATCATTTTTCTCTACATGTATGAACGTGCACACAGTAAGAATAAAATGCATTGACAGGTAAGGCTACAAGATTATGTATTGTATATCAAATAAATATCTACAAGATCCACTATAGCTGCTGCATATGTTCCTCATCTTTGAACAACAGAGGAATATAATACTTCAATTTTTATTTAAGGCTTCATTACGTCAAAACACGTGTAGTCATGAGTGTCTCACCATTGTATATTAAGCATAGTCTGATGATCTGAAACCTCCAGCCTAGCACAATTAACCTTTGATTCACATGTCTCACTACCCAGAAACATATTTGCATAAGGCTCATAAATGACTGTATGATTAATTAATATATATTTCTGTCAAGATTCCTCCTGCCTTTTAGATTAGCAATTACAGTGTAGCTGAGATCTGTATTATTGAGTTTTTGATTTTCAACTGTTCAAGATTGGGGGGACATGAAGCTCGTGCACATTCATTTAATATATTCCTTCTGTTTTCTTCATCTCCCCCTTTATATATATAGCTGATGCCAAAAGGATGGTTACAAACACATCACATCCTTTCTCAGCTCACAGTTTGTACATTCAGCCTTTAAGAGTTCCATTTGATTTAGACAAAAAGAAAGAAATGGCTAACTTCCATTTCCGATCAAACAGTCTTCCATCTCAATCTCATCCAATGATGCAGTCTGTTGAAGATCATCTTTGCAGGTTAAAGTCCTCTGAAGGTGCTTCAACATCAGCTACCTCTGTTTGTGCAAATTTGGCTGGCCTTAAGGATTTGCACGAAGGCATCAATAATCTGATTCAGATGACTTCATTCCAACAGGCACTTTCTCAGGAACAAGGTGAAAGTTGGATCAACAAGTTGCTTGAGGGATCGCTAAGGCTCGTGGATCTCTGTGGTTCTTCAAGAGATATTGTGTATTTGATCAAGGAATCAGTTCAAGATCTTGAATCCTCTATCAGGAGAAACAAAGTTGATACAAAAACAGTTGATATGACTGCTTATTTGGCATCAAGAAAGAATATTAATAAGATGGTGAGCAAGTGCTTGAAGAGTTTGAAGAGCTTCGACCAAAACTCTACAGCAGTCCCAGAGAAAGACTGCGATCTTAAGGCCATCGGGACAATGCTAAAAGAAACGGAGTCCCTCGATCTCTCAGTCCTGAAGTCTGTATTGGTACTCATGTCCGGGGAAAAGGAAAAACCAAGCCAAAGAAGCTGGTCGTTCCTTTCGAAACTCTCTCAAAAAAGCCGCGTACATTGTCAGGCAGAACAAGAAACTGTTGGTGATTTGTGTTCTTTGAACACCATCAAATCTCAAAAAAGCATGGACAGCACCTCCGTGAAAAACATGTTGAAACAATCAGAAAAGACCATCCAAGAAGTTGAAGAGGGATTAGAATCCTTATTTAGAAGTCTAGTCCAAACTAGAGTTTCTCTTCTTAATGTTCTTAGCCATTAGCCTCTTTGGCTATTGCAAATTCTCATTGTACATTTATGTAGATCACATAAAAAAAATAGATACTGATATTCAATTATACATATGACTTCGTCAAAAAATCCGAATTCTTTTGAATCTTAAATTACTGAGATGTTACAACTGCAAAAGTTCATTCAATCTGGAAATGTAGAGTGATTGTTGAGAAGATGTTTCAGTCACACCATTGAATTTTCATAATTAAGTTGGTGATAATTCAACTCAGAAATAATTGTATTAGTCTACAATGCATTTGATCAGTAACTCATCATGCCAACAGCTAGGCTGTCAAGATTCCACTTGTTATGAATCATTGATCATTGACCAATAAAAGAACGAAAATGGCCAATTCCAATTATCTGGATGATTAACTACTTAATATCATATTGCAACTAGATAATGTGGGTGTAACACGTCATGTCAAACATGGACAAGAACACCATCTCTACTTCTTTCCACCTTACCCAAAGATTACATATTGGTAAATGGTGTTTCTATATACACTATAAAAATTACTTATCACACCATTTTTTCTGAGCACGCCACAAAAAATATATTTAAAAAATTTAAATTATTTAATAAAAATTATTGCTAATTAAATTAAAAAAAAATTGAACGCCACACCTGCAGCCCCCTCCATCCCCTTCTTCCTCCCTCCGCACACAAACATCCACAGGACAACTCTCAATCCCTCCCCTCACTAGATAGAATAATGGAATAAAAAATTTCGAACAACCTAATATGAAGAAAATCAATTATCAATATGTCAATATAATTTTCAATCATTTGTATGAATGAAATGTATAAAAAAAAAATGATAACCAACATTCAGCCCTAGTTGGCCGAACATTGTGTTGGCCGAACGCCATATTTTATGTTCGAACTTGGTTAGTCGCACGTATGCGCGATTATAATCCATCAACAAAAAAATAGAATTTAAACGTTCAATACCTATAAAATTCTTATATTTTTTGTATTTGGATATTTGTGTTGTTCGTTATTAGTTTCTTACAAAATTTAAACTTTTGTTTTGTATATAGATATAGGGTTAGTATGTATGTATTTTTATTATTTCTAGCAAAAATGGAATAACAATATAAATATTAGGGCTTTTGTGTGTGGATAAATAAATATTTATTTATTTATTTATAAAAAAATTTGAATTTATGTATTTTTTAAAAATATTTTACATAAGGGTATTATGTTATTTATATTATGTTTAATTTTATCAATAAAATTAATATTGTGTAGAAAGTAAATTTAGTAGTGTGTTTAGAAACACCTATCCATAAATAATGTTTCTTTTTATATTGAGAACCTTTCCATGATTGGAGTTAACTATTTATAAAATTGTAAGATAACATGCCATAATTTTGTGGACGGTTGTATTACTGAGATGGACTTTATGAAACATACATAAATTCTATTTTCAGCCCTACCTACACAAGTACATATCATCTGCTTTGATGAATCCTTATGTTTGTGATCAGGAGAGTTCATTTTCACTAATTTTCAATTCGAATCAAATCTCCCATTGTCTGCAGAATCAACCTCAGAGGGAGAAGAAGAGATGCTCTTGGTTGCGTTTCCTTTCAACCTCTGCACCTGGTCTTTAATGGCGGTTGACCGTGCTGTCGGGGCACATCAAAATTCATTAAATTATTTACCTCACTTTCCTCTACTAATTTGTAGTAGTGAAAAGTCAACGTCGATCCCACATAGAACGGTTGAATTACTTTGTATGTTTTTTTATGTTAATTCACTAGTATTAAAAAAAAAAAAAAAAAAAAGGAGGTGGATTTTGGTTGATTTGTTCCTATCAACTACCAGAATTTCAATATAGTATAATAAAATGAAATTAAACAAGCAAATGAATAGCAAACAATAATATATAATAAACAACTCCAGATAATATATTTAATCGAACTATCCAAAATACAATGATCAATCAAATAACCAGCCTTCTCCATGCCAAATCCTCTCTCCAATCTCTTTCTCTCCCTCCTTCCTTCTTCCCTTGGTCAGCCACCAAATTGAGGAAAAATCTTTGTGTCGTGCCTTTCTCCCCCTCGTACCCGAATTCATCATATGAATTTAATTATTAATTAATTAAGCTCTTTAATCTTTAATTCATGAACTTTTTCTTAGTGTAGCAGCCCTAATATCGTCTTGATTTGAAAATATCCATAATTAATTATTAATTAATTAAGCTCTTTAATCTTTAATTCATGAACTTTTTCTTAGTGTAGCAGCCCTAATATCGTCTTGATTTGAAAATATCCATAATTCGCTGTGAATAACAACAAAAATACAAAAGAAATAGTTCTTGTAGAAAAATTAAATAAGTAGGAAATATAGGGTGCACAAGAATTAATTATATTAAAAATACAATTTTCTCAATTCAAAATACACACAATTTCCTACTTATCAGTGATTTTGGATTTGGTGAGCAACCAATCAATGGTTTTGCTGGCTTATCGTAACCTAGGATTTCTTGAAGATCAAAGAACCTTCTTGCAACACTGATGGAAAGCCTAACCCTCTCATCCCTAAAATTGAAGAAGGGTTGTCCCAACTTTAAAAGACGATAACACTCTTAAAAAATAATGTGTAGGTCAAGTGTTGGTCTTCTCGTAGGAAAAAACGATCTAAAAAGTACAGGTTAAAATCGGTTAAAACCGTATAGAATGATTGCAATCAGTAACGTTTTTAAACTCGGGTACCAAATGAAAAAAAGCACCATAGGTCAAGTTAGTTTTTTATATTAACCAAAAATTAAAATATAATCATTTATTTAAAATATGCAATTTTGGTGTCAAATTAAAGATAATGAAAAGAGGATCAATTTGATATATGTACGTCAAAAACAAATTTAAAATTAATTTTTACTGATCTATTCTCCTTCGATCGATTGCCACAGCCTTCTATTCGTGCATACAACACATTATAGAGTGTTACTACCAGGATGGAAGATTAATCTGTTGCATGTTCTGTGTTCGACGAAATGCTTCTTCTTTAAGTATTTTGTGCTGTCCTACCACCATTATGCTTACATGGTCTAAAAAATAGTGATAAAGTACACTCCTAAGCTATTTTTGTCTATCATGCTAGTCTCCATGTTGTGACAGAATAGGATTATAGAGCATAAACAAGAAACAAGAAACGTAAAGAAGACACAAGATTTACATGGTTCACCAATAAATTGGCTACGTCCACGGGCAGAGAGGAGAACGGATTTTATTATGTGGTATGTGTTCTACAGATTACAGATCTCAAGGACCATATATATAGTACTGAGGAAAATCTAAAACACCGAAATTGGTGATATGCATATCTTTGTCCTGGATATGCATATCTTATATCTTCATCATATCTTTCTAAGATTTGTTCCCAGATTTACTCTTGATTCTCCTTATTTTTAGCCATGCCTTTTCTTCCTTGATATATATGGCTCTGCGAAGTGTGTGATTCAAGATATATCAACAAATCTCCACCTTGACTTGAATCTTCCTTGCAGATGCATCATTACAATGCCAGATGAACAGACTCCTCCTTTCTGCCTCAGATTTGCCCTCCTTGGGCATCTAACAGCTTGTGACATTTAGCAAGTCCAAACAATGTCGAAACTTGCTATGCGGGACCGGCTTGGTGAACATGTCAGCAGGATCATCAGCAGAACCTATCACAGTGGAACCTCGCAGATAATATAAGGTACCACGTTTCAAGCCTGTCAGAACCACCTTTGAACCTTGACAGACATACATAACTCCACCTTCACCTTTGAAACTGAAACCCTTGCTGTCAAGAAGACTCAATGATATCAGATTTTTCATCATCTGTGGAACATGCCTGACTTCATTCAAGGTGCAGAATACCCCATCATGTGTCCGTATCCTAACTGAGCCAATCTCAACCACTTTGCAGGCAGCACTGTTAGCAATGGTAACATTTCCTCCATCTATCTGCTCATAGGTCGAGAAGAACTCCCTGTTAGGACAAATATGATATGATGCCCCAAAATCAAGAACCCACACATCATTACGATGTGACTGTCCAGCTGCAACCAAGGCCAGATCATCTTCAGAATTTGTATCAGTTTCTGCAACAGCTGCAGAACCGCCAACACCCTCTTTCTTCTCCTGTTTCCTCTTCTTCCTAGGACAATCATTCTTCCAGTGCCCTGGTTCTTTACAGTAATTACAGATGTCATCGGGTTTAGGACCTTTTGAACCTTTCTGATTCGGCTTCCCACTTTTCTTCCCAGATTTCTTTTGTCCCTTACCCGTGACAAACAGCCCCGATGTCTGATTTTCTGTGGCCGAGCCAGTTGCCTGTTGACGGTCTTCTCTGCTGTGGAGGGCAGATCGAACATCTTCCAGAGACAGAGTATCTTTCCCAGTAATAAACGATTCAACAAAATTCTCATACAATTCAGGCAAAGATACTAACAGAATTAAAGCAGCGTCCTCATCTTCTACTTTAACATCAATATTACGCAAATCTAGTAAAATTTTGTTTAATTTATCTAGATGATCCCGAAGGGGTGTACCTTCCTGCATGCGTAAACGGAACAGACGTTGCTTCAGAAGCAATTTGTTGGTTAGAGACTTCGTCATGTAGAGACTCTCTAACTTCTTCCAGAGACCATCGGTAGTTTCCTGATCCGCAACCTCGATGATAACATCGTCAGACAGACATAGCATGATAGTCGAGTGGGCCTTTTCTTCTAGGGTATTCCACTCTTCTTCATCTACATCCTCATATTTAGGTTTTCCTGATAGCGGCGCCCACAAACCCTGCTGCTTCAGCAGAGATCGCATCTTGATCTGCCATAAGCCAAAACTATTTCTCCCGGTGAATTTGTCAACCTTTACGTTGAAAGCAGATATTCTTGATCGGCTCCAAAAACCCTAACAGTGCGGAAAATACCCTGATCGAAACGACCAGGCTCTAATACCAGTTTGTTGTGACAGAATAGGATTATAGAGCATAAACAAGAAACAAGAAACGTAAAGAAGACACAAGATTTACGTGGTTCACCAATAAATTGGCTACGTCCACGGGCAGAGAGGAGAACGAATTTTATTATGTGGTATGTGTTCTACAGATTACAGATCTCAAGGACCATATATATAGTACTGAGGAAAATCTAAAACACCGAAATTGGTGATATGCATATCTTTGTCCTGGATATGCATATCTTATATCTTCATCTTATCTTTCTAAGATTTGTTCCCAGATTTACTCTTGATTCTCCTTATTTTTAGCCATGCCTTTTCTTCCTTGATATATATGGCTCTGCGAAGTGTGTGATTCAAGACATATCAACACTCCATTACCTCATGCCCATGGGCGTGTGAGGCTGAGACATCTTCTTGAAGTGAACCACTCTCTCTCTTTTTACTTACCAATAAGTTATGTAAGGTGAAGTTCAGAAGTATGGATCTTCTATCATAATGGACCATTAAACCAGTATCAAATGAACAAGTATCCTTCTATGCAGTGGTGCTTGCAGCAACTCTAGTTTCTTATTTGAACTCATAAAGAAGGCTTCTAAACACATTGCAACTTCTCCAACACACTTTTAACTGCAGATCCAGACCCATTTAAGGTTCCTTAATTAAACACACATCACAATCCACAAATGTCCACAAGCCTGAGAGATCCATCTAGATGGATAGAAGGTATGTGAATCAGATTACTGAGGCTGGCCAAGTTTTAACGTTGAAGTGGCCAATGTTGTTGCCCCTGCTGAGGACTTTACCCTGCACAAATGATCTTGGACATCACCTGTTGCCAAATACTGTTGTTGAATACTGTTTGATCGAATGGAAGTTGGCCATCTTTTTGTATTGAACAACACCACTCTTAAGGGTGGATGAACAATTTGGATCTTGAGAAAAGATAATGAGGGCATGAAGCAGTCTCTTTTGCAACATAGGACGATGAAGAAAGAAACTAGAACAATCTAGTCCACCTACAATGTGTCAATGTTGCTCGAAACTGAATTGATGGTGTCCATCTCAGAAGGAGGCTTCTCATGTATCAATCAATTGTATGAACCTATGATTCCATTTCAAGCCATATAACAGATCTTCAGGCTAGATTGGATAGCCCTAAATAGCTCAGCATCATTGTTAGTTGCTTCTTTTACTGATCCATCTGTATTTCATTTAATCCCCTTTTCCAGAGTTGGTGATTCTGTTTGTGGAGAAAAACACATCTGTCACAACTTGAAGCATTTCTCTCTTTCGACAGAAACCAGAGAAACAAGCAAAGTGATTATTGACCGCATATGTAACTTCCGTGGTATTTGAAGCAGTTGTCGACCTCAAAAACTGTATGAGAAGCTTGACGTTACCTGCTTCCGGCATTTGTAGCTACATTGCTTTTATGAGACACGAGCAATGGACTTGAAGCTTGTGTTTAGAAACCATAATAAGCCCACATAGAAGGAACATAGCTTTATTCCATATTTTCACCCATTCATTAGTCTCTGTTGAGTCTTGCTATTCCTAATTAGTTCCCAACCTAGACTCAGAAAATGAACCAATAATAGGAGTTTCCAACTGAACTTTACAAAGAATTCTCTAGCGGAAAGCCCATTTTCCTAAATCAGAGGGTTTAAAAATATCAACACTAATCAGATATTTTGACCTATAATTTTTTCACGGAAATGGAATATTTACCCGAGCAAGTCTTGAGCAAGATGGATGTTATACATGATTCCCTGCTTCTTCTTATGGAAGCATACTAAAGCTCCTGTTGCGATCATCTGTCTGTGAGGAAACCTCGATAATTACCACACAAATCCAACCTCATAGACTTGTATCAAAAGTTTTCTCTCCATCTGTTGGCTGTGAGACAGCTGAATAAAATCACTGATCGATGCACTCATACGACTGCTTGAGGCTGTCAAGACTGATTGAATCGGACTGTAGGCTGTTAATAATGAATCTGAAACAAACTTCATGTGTGTCTATTCATATATATATATATATATATATATGTATATATTTATCGCAGCTGCAAGTCGAAGAAGCCAACTCTCCAGACAAGGATGGATCCAGTGTTCCTGTTTGTGAGAGCAATGTCGCATCATAGGGTGAATTTATTCGTTGACTAAATAAATTAAATGCCACTCGAGTGGAGCTTAATCAAGTTTCCCTGTTTTCTCAATTAATTATTCTCTACATGTCCAACAATGGAACCGGCACACGGTAAGAATTAAATGCATTGACAGATAAGGCTACAGTATTATGCATTCTTTATCAAATAAATATCTGTAAGATCCACCATAGCTGCTGCATATGTTCCTCATCTTTGAACAACAAAGGAATATAATACTTCATCTCGAAACCTCCAAAATTTTCATAACGTCAAAACAGGTGTAGTTATGCCCATATGCACCATTGTACATATTAAACATAGTATGAAGTTCTGAAAACTCCAGCCTAGCACTATTAATCTTTGATTCACATGTCTAACAATCCAGAAATATATTTGCATAGGGCTCATTAATGATCATATGATTAATAATATACATTTCTGTCAAGATTCCTCCTGCCTCTTAGAATAGTAATTACAGGGTAGCTGAGATCTGTATTACTGAGTTTTTCAATTTCAACTGTTCAAGATTGGGGGGACATGCAACTCGTGCACATTCATCTAATATATATTCCTTTTGTTTTCATCATCTCCTCCCTTTGCATATATATAGCTGATGCCAAAAGGATGGTTACAAACACTTCACATCCTTTCTCAGCTCACAATTTGTACATTCAGCCTTTGAGTTCCATTTGACTTGGACAAAAAAGAAAGAAATGGCTAACTTCCATTCCCGATCAAACAGTCTTCCATCTCAATCTCATCCAATGATCCAATCTGTTGAAGATCATCTTTGCAGGTTAAAGTCCTCAGGAGGCACTTCAACATCATCCTCTTCTGTTTGTGCAAATTTGGCGAGCCTCACAGATTTGCACGAAGGCATCAATAGTCTGATTCAGATGCCTTCATTCCAACAACCACTGTCTCAGGAACAAGGTGAAAGTTGGATCAACGAGTTGCTTGAGGGATCACTAAGGCTCGTGGATCTCTGTGGTTCTTCAAGAGATATTGTGTATTTAATCAAGGAATCTGTTCAAGATCTTCAATCATCTATCAGGAGAAATAAAGTTGATTCAAATACAGCTGATATGAATGCTTATTTGGCATCTAGAAAGAAGATTAATAAGATGGTCAGCAAGTGCTTGAAGAATTTAAAGAGCTTCGACCAAAACACAACAGCAGTCCCAGAGAAAGACTGCGATCTTAAGGCCATTGGGACAATGCTGAAAGAAACGGAGTCCCTTGATCGCTCCGTCCTGAAGTCTGTATTGGAACTCATGTCCGGGGAAAAGGAAAGATCAAGCCAAAGAAGCTGGTCATTCCTTTCGAAGCTCACTCAAAAAAGCCGCGTACATTCTGAGGCCGAAGAAGAAAATGTTTTTGAAGATTTGTGTTTCTTGAACATTACCAAGTCTCAGAAAAGCATGGACAGCAGCACAATGAGAAACATATTGAAGCAATCAGAAATGATGATACAGGAAGTTGAAGAGGGATTAGAATCCTTATTTAGAGGTCTAGTCCAAACTAGAGTTTCACTTCTGAATGTTCTCAGCCATTAGCCTCTTTGGCTCGTGCAACTTCAGATTGTACATTTTTGTAGATGACATAAAATATAGTTACTGACATTCAATCATCTATACAATTCTGTGAAAATTCCCGAATTCTTTTGCTATCGTTCTTTCATAAATTACTGAGATGTAATAACTGCTAAAGTTCATTCAATCTGGAAATATAAATTGATCGTTTAAATCGTAATTCAACTCAGAAATAATCGTTATAGTTGACTTGGCACTTGATCAGGAACTCATCATGCCACCAGCCACGCTGTCAAGATTCCACTCGTTATGAATCATTGATCATTGGTTATCTATATTGCAACTAAACCATGTGAGCTTAACACATAATCATAGTGCAGTAGACACTTCGAAGCAGTTAAAAGCAATGGAAAAGTGTGTAGGGGAACTTGAAGAGGGCATATAGAGAAGCCTTATTTAAGAGTTTAATAAAACTTGCAGAGTTTCACTTCTTAATGCCCTCTGCCGTTGGCCTCTTTTTCTTGAGCTAATGTCCGAGTGTTTTACCACACTATGTTATACAAAATAGCATAGAAAGTTATTCTAATATAATAATAATGTAGTCTAAAAATAATTACTTTTTGTCTATTTTTCAGTTATTAAAAATAAAAAAACTTTTGGAAAATTGATGTGTTAGCATTTGGTTAGATGAATTTTTATTGATCTTCTTTATGCAAAAATATTTTTCAATTTTATTGAAATGCTGACAACTTATTCGTTTATAATATTTTTTATGTGTGATATATTAAATTATTAAATAATTTATTTTATAATACAATTAATCAATTTGTTATAGATACAAGACCCTTATTATCGGACGGAGATAATATATTTTTATTTACATAAAACTATATACTTTACGTTATTTTACCAATCAAATAATAAAATACTTCAATTTCTTCATTTTTTTTAAATTTTCAGAATTTACAATATAATAATTTATGTTTTTAATTAAATATTCTTATTTAAATCTTATTTATAAATTCATTTAAAAAGGTTTTTGAATATATTTTATTATTAATATAATTTTTAAGTCAAATCGACAATAAAAGTAAAGTTATAATGCATGCGTAAAAAATGAATAATACATTAAGAAAAACGAAAAACAATTGCCATCCCTGTTAAATAAAACAAAAACAAAATGGCCACATCAGTCATTACCGGTTACTAATGGAAGAATGGGCAAAAACTTTTGTAAGGTACATGACATTTTAAAACACGTCTAATTTAAAGGACATTTGTATAAAATGGGCAATCTTACAGGACATATCAACTAGTTTTTCCTTGAAGCCCGAACACTTTAAAATAAAGGGATTTCGTTCTATTACAATCCCTTAGTTAAAGAACAATCTTCAAACTCTTGAACATCATAAGGTTCAAGATCCAACCCTCCAAATGTCTCACCAACACCTCAAAGTGTTGAATTACCAAGTACCATCCACAAATCCGACACATTCAAACTAAGATTGACTCATTTCATTTCGAAAATAAAATTCCCGAATTCCATTTCTTATTGATTAACTCAACGGGGAATGGAATTCATTCCGCTCTTAGATTAGAATATGGAGAAGAAGAATTCCTCTGTTTATCTTAACGAGCCCAAATATTGGGGGGGGTATCCTTTAATACTAGGACTATCTAGTTTTCTAGGAGTTCAAGTTGAGAAGACGCAATGATTCACAATAGAGTCTATGTATAAACAAACTGGCATAGTAAATATTTTGGGTGACTTTGCAGTGAACTCGACAGTGAATAGCTTGTGGCTATTTTGACAGACACACATCAAGCTTCATTGGTTGCCAAATCACAAGTACTCTCCACCGAGTTGGACATCAAAATTATCAAATGTTTCCACCTAAGGAATTTATTCAGTAAAATAAATTTTAACTTCTCCGAGTTGAGTTTGGCCACAAGAATACCCATCAAAGTGATATTATGATCCTTTATGAGGCGCTTAATCTAATCTTGTTTAGGGTATGTTTGTTTTAAGTTTGGCACGAAAGAATTTTGAATGTCAAAATACCCTATCTTCATTTGTTTTGAGCTGTAAAATTAAATTTTACAATTCAATAAACATTCTACCATAATACTACTATCTAAACATATTACGCACTCTATTATGTACATATACCTATATTTTTTTTCTTTCCTAAATATTATCTCTTACTCTCTATTAAATCTATATTTTACAATACAACTAACTAATTATTTCACAATAATTCAATTATTACCAACACAATATAATATTCCAACAAATCATCTTTTTCAGTATTGATTTGACATCTATATAGTACAGTCCTACCTTATACAACCTCAAAACAAACAAATATTATCACTATTCAACTTTATTTCACAATTCCTGAATTTCAAAGTCGAGATTTTCCACAATCTACTTAAACCTAAACCAAACACACCCATACGTATTTGTTGAAGCCCCAAATGTTCCAAGAAGCTAAAATCATTGGGAATTTGGGGGGAGGTGACCCCATGACTCTTATCCTTATGCCGGTTTTTCCCATAGGTTGTTTGCCTTTGTATGTTGCCGAAGACCAATTCTTGATTTGGTCTCCCAAGAGCGTAATGTCAACCTGCCTCCTAAGATGAAAATGCTTAATAGTTTTTGCTCGATCGTCTCTTCTTCTCTTTCCTGTGAGTAACAATGGTATAATCTTGCTCGTCCTCTTCCACAACGGGCTGAGATGAGGAGGGGTTGTTATTTGACCCACTGTCGGGGTTAACTCCAGTATTTCTTGACTGTCCAATTCTGCTTCACAAGGCTGACCCACAACTGGGTGTTGAGTCACATTGGCCTATTGGGTAGTCTTGTAGGTGGATGTTAGTGGGTTTCTATTAGCAGCTGGGGCTTGCGGCCTAGCCTTTCCAGGGAGGGCATTTTCCGAAATCATGCCCAAAGAACTTGCACACGTTGCAATAAACGGGCAGAAATTCACACACCTCCTTTGATGCATCCACTTTAACGTAAATGCGGGCATACAAAAATCATCCTTCGAATAGGTAAGCATATCCATGGAAATTGGTCTCCCAATCAGACTCCCAATTTTCCCATGAGCTCTAGCTTTCTTACACTCTATTGGAAAACTTAGGAGCAGTATCCAATATATGAGTGAAATTTCTTCCTCACTAAACTTGAAGCCGTAAGGAGCCTCCTTAAGAAGGGCCCCACTGAACGCATTATACGGACCCGTGCATCACCGGTTGTCTATCTTAGTCATTCTCCAAACATATAATCCATCCACTCTTGTGCAAGTGTATTTCGAATTTAACTTGCTAAGATTACAAAGCATGGTGAGAGCTTGAATACATGGGAACCTGCCCGTGAAGACCCAATCAAATAGCACCCAATGTTGTCCACATTCCTACAAGGTGCGTTCGTTGGGAGTGAGTTTGCAGTCATTCAACAACTTTGGCTTATCCTTGAAAAGGCTGGAGAAAGCTTCTTAGTTGTAAGGCCCTCAATCAATTCAGGCATATTCTCGAACAGCTGGGGTGCATCCTCAGAAACAACATTATCGGGTAGGTCATGAGTTTTCTCGAACACCTGGTGGTCAAGAGTTTTCTCAAACACCTGGTGGGCACCCAAATTGTCAGGAGGCCCATCCTTGTGCGGATCTAGACTCAGAGTGCTCGGAGTAGGTATCCTCATCGCCAAGGGTTCGGTTCGGGATACAGATACAGAATTCAAAGTACCTCGGGTTTTGCAGTTGGACTCATTTCAGACTGCCAAACGGCGCGTAGCTAGCGGGGCTCGATGGGTTCCATCTTATTCTCGCCTTGTTGCCCGAAGATAGCGGTCAGGTCGACGGAGCCATGGTTTGGGCTTGGTCTAGACCTGGCGCAAAGACAGCAGCCATCAGCTAGGTTTCAGTGGTGCGACCCCAGCCAAGAAATTTCGCAAATCTAAGCACAATGTGGACTGAATCAGTAAAGGGTAACATGAAAAATGAGGAAATCCAAGGGAAAAGTGCCGGATTCTACTCCTAAGTGCAGTTTTGTGCGAGAGAGACGCCGAATAAAATCACTGAACGATGCACTCATACGACTGCTTGAGGCCGTCAAGACTCTGAAGGAATCGGAGTTTGGCCTGTTAATAATGAATCTGAAACAAACTTCATGTGTGTCTGTTCATTTATATATTCATGGCAGCTGCAACTCTAAGAAGCGAACTCTCCAGACAAGGATGGATCCAGTCTTCCTGTTCAAGAGAGCAATGTCGCATCATAGGGTGAATTTATTCATTGACCATATAAATTAAATGCTAAGTTTCCCTGTTTCCTCTATTAATTATTCTCTCCATCTCCAACAATGGAACCAGCACACAGTAAGAATTAAATGCATTGACAGGGAAGGCTACAATATTATGCATTCTTTACGGAATAAATATCTATAAGATCTACTGTAGCTGCTGCATATGTTCCTCATCTTTGAACAACAAAGGAATATAATACTTCATTTCGAAACCTCCAAAATCTTCATAACGTCAAAACAGGTGTAGTTATGCCCATATGCACCATTGTACATATTAAGCATAGTCTGAAGATCTGAAACCTCCAGCCTAACACAATTAACCTTTGATTCACTTGTCTCACTAACCAGAAACATATTTTCATAAGCTCATTAATTAATAATCATGATAAAATAATATACATTACTGTCAAGATTCCTCCTGCCTTTGAGATTTGCAATTATAGTGTAGCTGAGATCTGTATTGTTGAGTTTTTTATTTTCAACTGTTCAAGAATGGGGGGACATAAAGCTCGTGCACATTCATCTAATATATTCCTTTTGTTTTCTTCATCTCTTTCCTGTATATATATATAGCTGATGCCAAAAGGATGGTTACAAACACCTCACATCCTTTCTCAGCTCACAATTTGTACATTCAGCCTTTTTTAAGAGTTCCATTTGATTTAGACAAAAAGAAAGAAATGGCTAACTTCCATTCCCGATCAAACAGTCTTCCATCTCAATCTCATCCAATGATGCAATCTGTTGAAGATCATCTTTGCAGGTTAAAGTCCTCCGATGGTGCTTCAACATCAACCACTATGTTTGTGCAAATTTGGCTAGCCTCAAAGATTTGCACGAAGGCATCAATAATCTGGTTCAGATGACTTCTTTCCAACAGGCACTTTCTCAGGAACAAGGTGAAAGTTGGATCAACGAGTTGCTTGAGGGATCACTAAGGCTCGTGGATCTCTGTGGTTCTACAAGAGATATTGTGTATTTGATCAAGGAATCAGTTCAAGATCTTGAATCCTCTATCAGGAGAAATAAAGTTGATACAGAAACAGTTGATATGAGTTCTTATATGGCATCAAGAAAGAATATTAATAAGATGGTGAGCAAGTGCTTGAAGAATTTGAAGAGCTTCAACCAAAACTCAACAGCAGTCCCAGATAAAGACTGCGATCTTAAGGCCATCGTGACAATGCTAAAAGAGACGGAGTCCCTTGATCTCTCAGTCCTCAAGTCTGTATTGGTATTCTTGTCCAGGGAAAAGGAAAGATCAAGGCAAAAAAGCTGGTCATTCCTTTCGAAGCTCACTCAAAATAGCCGTGTACATTCTGAGGCAGAACTAGAAAGTGATGCTGAAGACTTGTGCTTTTTGAACCTTATCACATCTCGGAAAAGCATGGACAGCATCACCATAAGAAACATGTTGACGCAGTCAGAAATGATGATCCAGGAAGTAGAAGAGGAACTTGAATCCTTATTTAGAAGTCTAGTCCAAACTAGAGTATCACTTCTTAATGTTCTCAGCCATTAGCCTCTTTGGCTAATGCAAATTCTCATTGTACATTTTTGAAGATGACATAAATAATTAGATACTGATATTCAATTATATATACGACTTGGTGAAAAATCCCGAGTTCTTTTGCTAGCATTCTTTCTTAAATTACTGAGATATTACAACGATAAAAGTTCATTAAATCTGGAAATGTGGAGTGATGTTTCCATAGATGTTTACTCGCACCATTAAGTTATCATAAGTGACTTGGCAATAATTCAACTCAGGAATAATCATATTAGTTTACAATGCATTTGATCACTAACTCATCATGCTAAGAGCTAGGCTGTTAAGATTACACTTGTTATTAATCATTGATCATAGATCAATAAATCGACGAAAATGGCCATTTCCAATTATCTTATTGCAACTGAATAATGTGGATTTAACACTTGATGCCGAACATGTACAGCAACTCATGCTTGCATTAAACATTTGTAGTAATACCCGCCGCTATATGCTTCTATAAAGAGAAACAAGGGATATAATTCAGTATATAAATCTTTAACTCCCTCTCTACATTATATAACCCTAAATGGTGTTTCTTTTCCATGATTGGAACAATGAAGGGTTAACACCCCATTTTACTTAAATTTAAAAATAATAATTATTGTGTTAAGTAGACGCTAACACCAGCAATTTTCAAACACTACCGAAAGGTGTTAGAATATGATTTTTTGAACAAAATTGATTATATTCAGCGCATTTGGTCGAAGTTGGGGCGTACGAACAAAAGATTATTTGCTTATTCATGCATTAGCCCTAATAAAGTTGATGTTGTTACCATGGATGAAAATCAAACAAAGCTATTCAATACTGAATTTGAGCTTGTTTGTTAAAAACTTGTTTAATCTCAGTTTGATAATAATGTCAAATAAGCTTGAACATGTTTTTACGTTTATTAAAATCTAAAGTTTGACTCGAGTTCGAGCTCGTTAAGCAAAATTCATTAAAACAAGTGTAAAATATCAAACTAGTCGAGCTCGATTTTTGTTCGGCTCAATTAAAACTCTTTCAAACTCGATTTGATAATAATCAAATCAATTTCAAATAATTAAAAGCTCGATAATATTTTAAATATTTTTTTAAGAATAAGACGTTCGACTCGACTCAATTACCTACTGTTTTTCTTTTATTCATTTTATCTATTCAAACATTTAATGTTGCCAACAGTGATGGCGGTTATGTCTGAAGTGGCGGCGATTGTTATCCATTTTAAAGCTTTACAGTGTATTTAGAGGTTTTTTTGAATATTAATAGCCACGCCTAGTACTGTAAGCTGTCTGCCTAAATACCCGGGCTATTAATTTTTGTATTTAAATTTCTAATAAATCTTAAAATTAATTAAATTCTATTGAAATATAAAAATAAATCTTCTGAATTACATGAACGAAAAAATTACAAATAACTTATAAGAATTAAAATAAAAATTTTAAATAATTATTTAATGGTCATATTTAAAAGTAAATTTTAAAAGTTGCATATAGTGTGTGAAAATTATAAAAATTTAATTTCACATTTATTTGTTATATTCATGATTTAGTGTTTATTTTCATATTTTTTTAGGATTTGTTTTGTAATTTTTGAATTTTATTTTTATTTTTATTTTGAATTTTAATTTATAATTTCAAATATGTAATGTTCATGAAAACGGTTTTATGCAAAATCATTTAAATTTTTAAAAAGAAAAAGAATAATTATAGAAAATAATATTTGATGTTATGCTTATTTAATTATTTTTATTATTTTGTGATGGGAGATTATTTGCTTATTTTTAGAATTAAAATTATTATTATATTTATTTAATTGATAATTATAAACTTTATTATAGTCTGTATGTATATCATTATTGTTGTTAAATTAATGTAAAACATGGCTAGTCTAGTGTTAACTCTATGCTTGGAGGTCTTGTAATCAAATTTTAGTAAAATAAAATTGTGCTTTCTTCTAAGATTTTGTGAATATCATGATATAAAATATAATATTAAAATAAATTTAAAATATCGCAACAAATTAAAATTTCATAATAAATTTCTTTAATTTATAACGTCGCTAAATGAGTTAAAAGCTCGTGAAATTGAGTTGAGAGATCGTGAGACATCGATGCATAATGAAAGAAATGAATTGGAAATGATCAAGAGGAAAACACAACTTTTAAGGATGAATTCAGACAACGTTGCACTACGTGAATATTTGAGGTTGGAGCAAGAAAAAAATTCTGCAGAAGAGAACACAAGCCGAGCTA
Organism: Caryopteris x clandonensis; assembly: GCA_028749325.2. Taxonomy (NCBI): domain Eukaryota; kingdom Viridiplantae; phylum Streptophyta; class Magnoliopsida; order Lamiales; family Lamiaceae; genus Caryopteris; species Caryopteris x clandonensis. The sequence continues at coordinate 266,247 of JAPYKT020000033.1, read as the reverse complement.
GCAAATCCACTTCCGAATACTGGAGGTGGTCTTTCCGATTATTAGAAATTATGTTTTAATTTAGTATCATGTGTATTTTCTATGAAGTAGTTGTGTTTTTAATTATGTTGTGTAATTTTATATTTTGTTTGTAACTTTATAATTTTTAGTTATAACTGTATGTTTGGTCTATTTGTAATTTTATCTATTTGTTTAATTTTATGGTAGAATGATAACTTGATGTGTAGTATTTAAAATTTTATTGTATTATTTTTATTTCTAATTGAAATTACATCTTTTTTATTATTTTTTATTATATTCAATTAAAATAATCTTAAAATTAATTAAACTGAATTAATTATAAAATAAAAAATGTATTATTAAATACAAATATAAAAAATATATAAATAAAACATTAAAAAAGAAAATAATAAATTTTAAAAATATATAAATAAAATCTTAAAAAAAATTATTGGCGCAATAATTTTACTGCAAGTTAATTAAAAAAATGACAGTTTCAGAATGACTGCCCTTTTCCATTTCTCAAGCATTGCTGGAGATGGTCTAACCAACCATTTTTTTTTTCGCAACATAATCAAATCACAAGAATTTTTTATTATTAAAATATGCTGAGGAGTAGGATTTGAACCCAAATTATGTGTATAAGTATATTTCTTTTATCCCATTCTTCGCCACTAAGCCAGTATATAATTTTGTGAGTTTTAAACAATTTTTTTATATTATAGCTCAATCCAGAAATACTTAATCTAACAAATTTCATATATTTATAAATTTTATTTTTTATCTATCTTATCAGTAGGTATAAAAAAATGTTACTTTCTCTAAATTTTTATCCTTTAATATATTAAACGTCTCATGTTATGATAGGATATATTTAATTAAACAAAAATAAAAGGTTAAATTAAAGTTGAGTATATTGTTGTAGAATGACTTGAAATCACGACCAACAAGAAAAAAATAATTTAACGGTCCTCAGAACCGTATATGAGACTTTCATTAATATCATTAGGCCAATGATGTATTTAATACCTTTAGAATCTACGGATTATGCTCCAATAATTTATCTTTAGCGTTTATTCTCTTTTTTCATCGTTAACTTTATCGTTGTGTTTTTCTCAAAACTTATTTAAGAATGAATTTACCATTTTGGTGCTGCAAGAATTTTTCTTTTCAGTTCAGTTGTGTTGTGTCTATTCTTTAATATTAAGATTTTATATACTTGATTTTATTTTAGTGTTTTTGTGATAATTATGTCTTGAAAAATATGTATGCTTGACTGACTTATTATTTAAGGTTAAATAGTAATATCTTTCAACACAAAAAAGTAATCATTTACAATTAGCAGTAGCTTATGTGGTAATATATTTCACAACATACAATAATACATCTACAATTAAGAAATAATACACATCAACACAGAAAGCAACATATTTATGGTTAAACATAATACGTTTCAACACATAAAGTAATACTTTTATAGTTAAGTGGTATCTTTCAATACAAAGAATAATAATTTTACGGTAGAATAAATAATATATTTTAACACAAAGAGCAATATCTTTACTGTTAAGAAATAATATTATTAAACAATATTACCTTGCTAACAAAGAGTAATAATTTATGGTTAAACAATAATATATGGTAAAGAAAATTGAACAAAAAAAATTGCTCAATATTACCTGTTTATTTAAATAATATTATTTTAGCTTTTAATAGTATTATTCATTTATTTAAAATATATTATTTTGAAACTAATATTAAAATGTAAAGGAATTAAAGGTGCAACTATCCGCACTCCAAATTCTCTAAATACAACGCATTTAAAATTAATTTTTATTTTCTTTGACTAAATACCCCATTTTGGACAATTATATCATTTTTAATTATAAAAAATAAAAATAAAATAAAAACAAGAAGAAAATAGAAGAAGAAGAGAACAAGCTTGTCGTCACAATCAATCGTCTAGGGTTCTTGAATTTGTATGTGTGTTTATAAGTGTTTTAGATGAAAAATATACATTGGGGAAGGATTTGGTTTAGAACATTCATATTTTATTTGTTTTTCCGGCATTTTATTTTGAACCCGTCGCACACTCGCTTGTGTGTGTTCGAATCTGATCTGTCGAACATATCTGTTCTTATTCAAAGGGATTGGTCGAACAAGCTTTCTTTCGGAACATCCTGCCGAACAGCTGAAGTAGTGTTCAGCAATATCTGTCAAACGAGTCTTCACTTGTTTGGCTAGATGTTCCGAATGAGCCTTAGACAGATGGACATATTGAATATTAGGGGTGAGCATGGTTTGAAGTGGTTTGGAGATCTCCACGTCTCCAAAACCGAACCAAAGTTCGGAGATCTCTAAATATAAATCTCCATAACCAAACCAAAAGTGAAAAATCTCCAGAACCGAATTGGACCAAAAAATCAGAACGGTTCAGTTTGGAGATTCGGTCCTAATGGAGCAGATCAGTTCGATTCCGAAGATTCAGATATTCGGAATTTATTAATTTAAAATAAATTTTCATATTAAAACAAAATGCATAATATATATATATATATATATATATATAAATATATATATATATAAATATATATACATATATATATACAAATATATATATATAAATATATATACATATATATATACAAATATATATATATATATATATATATATGTATGTATGTATGTAGAGCAATACTTAGATAGACTTATATTAAATAACTTCACTATTAATACAAGTCCCACACTAATAAAAATATTGATAAATACATGTAAAAGAAATAGTTTTGTATACCAAATAACACTTTTGTTTTGTCTTAAAATAAATGTCTTTTATTTGATGAACTGTGTTAAAGTTATATTATTTAATAAGTCTCTTAAAAATTATGAGTTAATTTTTATGTATTAAAATCAAATACACAATAAAAAAATTATGAAAATAAAATTAAACTAATTAAAATCTAACACATCATTTTCTAAAAGTATTTCTACTTTAGAAACAAAAAATAGGTGAAAATTTTATTCTTACACTACCTTGCTTTTATAAATTGTAAGATAATATAATTATATTGATTTTATTTATAGATTAACTAAATCATTTTTGTTAGTATCTATAATGAACGGTGGATTATGAATCTGAGAAATTTAATATAAAACAATAAATTTGATACTATTGATTAGCTTATTATTATTATTATTATTATTATTATTATTATTATTATTATTATTATTATTATTATTATTATTATTATTATTATTATTATTATTATTATTAGCTTATATATTTTTTTGAAGTTATTATATATTTCTGAAAATTTTGTGATTATGTTGCATTGTACCATTTAATAGAAAACAAATTTATTTTAGAATGCATATCATAAATATTATCAATTGTCAATGTAATAATAAAAAGACTTACTCATAAGATCCACTTATATGAGTTGATTGAAACAAAAATATAGAGTTTTACATGACCCATATTATAGATTTTACTAAGATAATATTTAAATTCTAAAACATAAGATTTTTGTTTTATGAAATTTTAAAATAACAATAATAATATATCCTATTAAAATTCATAAAAATTGATAATCAATTTAATATTGCATTGTGGAGAAAAGGAATTAAAAGATAAATTAATTACTCTTTTGTAATCGGTTCTAATTTCGGTTCTTTGGATTGGTATGGTTCAGTTTGATTATAAAACAAATCGTAGCGGTTCGGTTTTTGGTACAGTTCAGTTATCTCCAGGACCCATGCCCACCTCTATTAAATATAAGGCTATTTTAATTATTTTAATAATGTATAATTTTGTTTAAATTTTAGAGTGTATTTAGAGAATTTGGGAATGCAAATAGCCGCACCCATAAATTAAAAATTTTGGGGATGCGAATTGCATTAAATAATTAAAATTTCAATAAATTTTTTAAGAAATTATTAGTTAATATTTATTTATTGGCCGGGAATGAGAGACACTTTTTTTTTTTTAGATTACTTTGTTATTATATTTACTAAAACTTGCACATTAGGTGAATTTTGCAACTCGATGTACAATATTATTTGTACAAGTAAAAAATATTATTTTTTTACTTAAAAAATATTAAACTTATTTGTTAGCCTAAAAAAGTAGTAATATTTTTATTTAAACTAGTATTTCTCTTGTGCGTTGCACAATTTATGATATAATAATATAGTAAATTATTATTAAAAAAAGTAATATAATTTTTAAAAATAAAATACATAATTATAAATATATTTTTAAAAGAATTATTTTAAATAAAAATACCTCACAATATAAAAATATAGAAAATATATTAAAATATATCACAACAATGTGTGAAAAATATTTAATATTTAAAAATTAATATTTATTTTTATATATACAATATGGGTATCAAATTGAAGATAACGAAAATATAATTAATATGATATGTTTTTATAAAAATGGAGTTTAGATAAAAAAGTTATAAGCTTTTAAAAATTTGAATGAAAAAGCAAAGAAGATGAAAAAATATGATTGAATATTTTACTTTGGGCAGGAAAATGATATTTTTGAAAAAAAAATCAATTGCTTTTATATAGTTATAGATAATTAATATTATAAATCGGGTTTATGTTCTACTCAATGTACAAGATACTCACTTATATTATATTAATATAAATTCAACAAAAATTCAACCAAAAAATTATTCAATATTACTTGTTTAGCAAATATGTATTACTTGTTGAACTAAAACATATTATTTGCAACCAGGGAGAGCCTAGAATTGATGGGGATGAGTTGTGTGTGTGCTCAACGCGAGCTGCGCATTGTTGAATGCAAAAAAATTTACTTTTTTAGTTTGACATGTTTTTTGAGATTCGATCTAAAAAAAGTTTGAATCATGTTCACAAATTTTGAATTTTCGAGCTAAGTTGTGGGTGCACAGATCCAACCGATTCATTAGAAAGTCACACTCTCTATATTTATATATATCAACATAATATATATAATTTGTAATTCATGTTGAAACTTGTTGAGTTCAAGGACTAGATCCAATTGGCTGTTTGTTCTCAAATTGGTGTTTGTATGATTCTTATGAACGTCGACAGGGGTTTGTTAAACGAAACTTTATCCTAGATTAAGAATCTTGGCATTTCATATTGTGGTAAAGATTGGTGGCCAGAATCTGGCCGGCCAGAAAAGGGTGTATTGGTAATTTTCTATAAAATAATTATATAAAATGTCGAATATGCCCTTTATTAATTAATGGCGGAAAAATAAGCAATTTAGTTTGAATTTGAATTTTGGGTGTGTTTCTCTCTCATCATCAATGAGGCGGTTTCTCTCTCACCATCAATAATGATTTTTTATAATGATAAGCAAATCACTCTTTATTTCAGCCAACTTTTCTTCGATAAAATCTATCTTCCACAGACTCCCCATGGCAGCATCAGTATACTCTTGAAAATTCGATTCACTTCTTGGAACTTCTTATAATCATCCGTCATGTGTTGATAACCTCCAGCAAAAAATATACTCAAGTGTCGTCTATACACGTCCTTCCTCCTTCTACCCAACAGATACATTTCATTAATAGACAAGATATCTTTTTTGCCATTACTCTAAAAATATGATTCAAATTTCTTGCAATTGCAGAGAAGATAATCACCAGTAGACCTATATTCCACAGAATACGTGAACTCCTTCACAAAGAAGTCATTAATTATGTTTCTCTCAAGCACCTTATATTTTTCAACTGCAAGATTTTCCTCAATTTCTTTGTCAACAATATGGCAGTATGCCGATTTCATCTTGAACTTTCCTGAACATATTATTTGTATATGCCCTTTGGAATTATCTCTCGGTTGGACGACTCATCATGGCTAGACATACTTTGGTCACTATCAGAACCAAAAAATCTCATGCATAAAAGCTGATCTAATTGTGTTAATATTTGGACTCTCCATTGAAATGAAATTGTGTTAAAAGGTTTGAAATGAAGGTTTGAAATTGTGTAAATTTAATCTACCTCTTTCAGAATCTGGCCAAATGAATGTTAAAAATTAAATTTTGCTGATGTGTATATTCATCATTATTGTGAGGCTCATTAAATTGAATTTTGATTTACGTATTTGTTGTGAGGCTCAAGAAGCAGCACGCCTGGTCGGAAACCAAGAAAGAAGGAGGGAATATGAGAAAGGGAAATATTATGGAGTCAAATTTACTAAAGGGCGTAAAGATAATATTACAAATACAATTATTATTTACATTTAAATTTAATCAATTCTGGCCATATAGCACGGTCCTTCGTATTGGACTTGGATGTAAAATGGCTTTTAATGCCATCAGCTCACCTTCACCTGCCGCTTCTGTTTGGATCGAATGTTACATCAGTTGCAAACACTTCGTTCATTAGAGATTTTGAACTCTCCATCTTTCTCGCGATCTCTGCACAAAAATCTCTACAATCTGCTGCTTGTGGAATAACTGCGGCTTCTTCTTCAGATGGATTGGGTATTTCTACTGATCTATTCTCCTTCGTCTGTTGCCACAGAAGTCCACAGTTCAACCTGACCATGGGCGAGTGCTAGATGGATGGACGTCATCTGAATCAGATTCTTGATTCCGTCATGCAAATCACCGAGGCTTGCCAAATTTTCACATTAGAAGTGGCCGATGTTGATGCCTCTGCCGAGGACTTTAACATGCACAAATGATCTTGGACATCAGCTGTTCGATCAAATTCCAACCTTCTGTATTGAACAACACCACTCGTAAGCACTCTTTTGCAACAGAGGACAACGAAGAAAGAAACTAGAAGCAGTTTATCCCACCTACAATGTCTCAATATTGCTGGAAATCGAATTGATTGTATCCACCTATGATTTCACTTCAAGCAAGGTAACAGATTTTCAGGCCACAATGAATAGCCTTAATTTGCTCAGCATCATTATTAGTTGTTTCTCATAAAACTTTCAACGGTCCATCGAACTTTCTGCACCTGAAAACTCCAAGAGTGTCAATATTCCTTTTTACAGTATGAGGTCTTTGCTGCAGATATATGAGAAATAACAGTTTTGATGATTCTGTTTGTGGAGAAAAACATAGCTTTCACAATTTGAAGCATTTCTCTATTTCGACAGAAACCAGAGAAACGAGCAAAGTGATTGTTGACCGCATATGTAAGTTCCCTTGACATTATCGGTTTCCGGTTCTGAACATTGAAGCATCTCCGGAAGAATGAATGTCCAAGTCAAGCATTTCTAGCTGCATTGTTTTTATGAGAGCACAGAGCAATGGACATGAAGCTTGTGCAACATTGACATTTAGAGACCATAATAAGCCCACATAGAAGATATCACATCATAGGCCTTACAGAGAACAACTTTAATGAGATATCCTATCCTGAAAATGGAATATTTACCTGAGCAATTCTTCTTCTGGAAGCATCAACTATACGCGTTCGTCTGTCTGTGAGAAAACCTCAATAATCACCACACATCCTACAACCTCACAGATTTATGTCAAAAGTTAGCTGCTCAAATTTTTTCTCCTTCTGTTGGCTGCGAGACAGCAGAATAAAATCACTGACTGACTCATACGACTGAATAAAATCACTGTCTGTGAGAAAACCTCAATAATCAACACACATCCTACAACCTCATAGATTTATGTCAAAAGTTAGCTGCTCAATTTTTTTCTCCTTCTGTTGGCTGCGAGACAGCTGAATAAAATCACTGATCGACTCATACGACTGCTTGAGGCCATGAAGACTCTGATGGAATCAGACTTTAGCCTGTTAATAACAAATCTGAAAAGAACATCATGTATGTCTATTCTGTTATATATTCATGGCAGCTGCCAGTCGAGGAAGCCAACTCTCCAGACAAGGATGGATCCAATGTTCCTGTTTGTGAGAGCAATGTGGCATCAGAGGGTGAATTTATTCATTGACTAAATAAATTAAATGCCACTCGAGGGGAGCTTAATCAATTTTCTCTACATGTCCAATAATGGAACCTTCACACAGTAAGAATAAAATGCATTGACAGGTAATGCTACAAGATTATGTAGTCTTTATCAAATAAATATTAAGATCCACTATAGCTGCTGCATATGTTCCTCATCTTTGAACAACAACGGAATATAATACTTCATTTTTCATTTAAGACTTCATCACGTCAAAAGACGTGTAGTTATGTGTGTCTCACCATTGTATATTATGCATAGTCTGATGATCTGAAACCTCCAGCCTAGCAAAATTAACCTTTGATTCACATGTCTTACTACCCAGAAACATATTTGCATAAGGCTCATTAATGATCATATGATTAATTGATATACATTTCTGTCAAGATTCCTCCTGCCTTTTAGATTAGCAATTACAGTGTAGCTGAGATCTGTATTATTGAGTTTTTGAACTTCAACTGTTCAAGATTGGGGGGACATGAAACTCATGCACATTCATCTAATATATTCCTTTTGTTTTCTTCATCCCTCTCCTTTATATATATAGCTGATGCCAAAAGGATGGTTACAAACACTTCACATCCTTTCTCAACTCACAATTTGTACATTCAGACTTTAAGAGTTCCATTTGATTTAGACAAAAAGAAAGAAATGGCTAACTTCCATTCCCGATCAAACAGTCTTCCATCTCAATCTCATCCAATGATGCAGTCTGTTGAAGATCATCTTTGCAGGTTAAAGTCCTCTGAAGGTGCTTCAACATCAGCGACCTCTGTTTGTGCAAATTTGGCTGGCCTTAAGGATTTGCACGAAGTCATCAATAATCTGATTCAGATGACTTCATTCCAACAGGCACTTTCTCAGGAACAAGGTGAAAGTTGGATCAACGAGTTGCTTGAGGGATCACTAAGGCTCGTGGATCTCTGTGGTTCTTCAAGAGATATTGTGTATTTGATCAAGGAATCAGTTCAAGATCTTGAATCCTCTATCAGGAGAAATAAAGTTGATACGAAAACAGTTGATATGAGTTCTTATATGGCATCAAGAAAGAATATTAATAAGATGGTGAGCAAGTGCTTGAAGAATTTGAAGAGCTTCAACCAAAACTCAACAGCAGTCCCAGATAAAGACTGCGATCTTAAGGCCATCAGGACAATGTTCAAAGAAATGGAGTTCCTCGATCTCTCATTCCTGAAGTCTGTATTGGTACTTATGTCCGGGGAAAAGGAAAGACCAAAGCAAAGAAGCTGGCCGTTCCTTTCGAAACTCACTCAAAAAAGCCGTGTACATTCTGAGTCAGAACAAGAAAATGTTGTTGAAGATTTGTGTTGCTTGAACATCATCAAGTCTCAGAAAAGCATGGACGGCACCACCGTGAAAAACGTGTTGAAACAATCAGAAAAGGCCATCCAAGAAGTTGAAGAGGGATTAGAATCCTTATTTAGAAGTCTAGTCAAAACTAGAGTTTCTCTTCTGAATGTTCTCAGCCATTAACCTCTTTGGCTATTGCAAATTGTCATTGTATATTTGTAGATGACATAGAAAAATAGATACTGATATTGACTTATATATACGACTTCGTGAAAAATCCTAAATTCTTTAGCATTCTTTCTTAAATTACTGAGATGTTACAACTGTCAAAGTTCATCAAATCTGGAAATGTGGAGTGATGTTTCCATAGATGTTTCACTCGCACCACTAAGTTTTCCTAAGTAACTTGGCAATAATTCAACTAAATAATAATCATATTAGTTTACGTCGCAATTGATCACTAACTCATCATGCCAAGAGATAGGCTGTCAAGACTACGTGTTATTAATCATGGTTCATTGATCAATAAATCGATAAAAATGGACATTTCCAATTATATGAATGACTTACTAATTAATATCATATTGCAACTAAATAATGCGAATTTAACACTTGATGCCAAACATGTACAGCACTCATGCTTATATAAAAAATTTCTAGCAAATATCCATGAATGGCGTTTCATTTAAAATTTACAACATTTCTGTGATTTGAGTCAAATATTTTTCAAACTGCACATCCTCGTTAATAATGTGAAGTTCCTTAATTGTTGTCACCCCAACTACATCAACCATGTTTCTCGATCACACCCGTCCAAGCCTATATTATGTTTCTCTTTCATTCGAAGGAGAACAAATTCATTATGAGAAGCTCTGTATGCATTTTTACAATCCAATGGAAAATTTCTGCCGTTTTTAGTCTATGTTCTACAAGAAGCAAGAGACTCTAGTGTTCACTTCCTTGAAAGACATAAGTACAAGATTCATGGTTATCAGGTCATAATGGATAAGACTGAGTTTAAGAGAAACTTCTCTCTCTCTCTCTCTCTCTCTATCTCTCTCTCTCTCTCTAGCTGATCATGAACCATTGAAGTACATTTGCTATCTTGGCGACCTCTTATTACTTGAGCTTAAAGATTTTCACAAAGGTATCGATGATATGATTGAGATGCCTTCATTCCCGCAGCTCCTCTCTAACGAACAAGGAAAATGTTGGATAAACGAGTTTCTTGAAGGATCTTTCAGGCTTGTGGATCTCTGTGATGTTTCTAGAGACATTGTGAATCTAACATAGGAATCAGTTCAAGATCTTGAATCCGCCATCAGGAGGAATAAAGTTGAAAGTGTTGCAGCATTCGATATAAATGCTTATGCAGCCTCAAGGAAAAAGATCAATAAGATGATCAACAAGTGCTTCAAGAATCTGAAGAGCTTCAACCTAAACTGTACAGCTATCCCAGACAGTGATTATGATCTTAAGGCCATCGGGAAAATTCTGAAACAAACAGAGTCTCATGATCTCATGGTCCTTAAGTCTGTACTGATTCTCTTGGCCGGAGAAAAGGAAAGACCTAGCCAAACAAGCCGGTCATTCTTTTCAAAGCTCACTCAAACTAGCAGTGTCCATTCTGAGGCAGAACATCAAAGTGGCGCTGAGAATTTGTGTTCCTTGAACATCATCAAGTCTCAGAAAGGCATGGGAAGCACCACCGTGAAAAACGTGTTGAAGCAATCAGAAAAGACCATCCAAGAAGTTGAAGAGGGATTAGAATCATTGTTTAGAAGTCTAGTCAAAACTAGAGTTTCTCTTCTTAATGTTGTCAGCAACTGATGGTCTCCTCAGCTATAGCTGATTTTTGAAAACTTGACCACAACCATGTAAATTGTATACTTTTATAGATTCACATAGAAAATGGCTACTGATACTTGATTACCTATATGATTATGTTCAAGTCCCAGATTTATATCGGTATCATTCTTTCTTAAATTACTGTGATGTTACAACCGCCACGAGTTCGATTTTTCAAACTGGAAATATACAGTGACTGTAAAAATGAACTTCTAATTCATCATACTTGCATGCCTAGAGCTAGGCTGTCAGGATTCCAGTTGTTCTTAATCATTGATCAATAAGTGGATGATAATGGCCTTGTTTTATGGTTTTGAAACACAAAAGCTAATTTTTAAGCTGATTCCAGATAGTTTAGTTCCCTGTGAGAGCTGTCTTGAGCTCATAACTATTGTCAATGATCAAAAACCTAGTAGAAAGATCCTGCAGTTACGTGGCACCGTGTTATTTCTTTCCTTCATTTGTATTACAGTTTAAAAACAGATTTCACAAGCTGGGTATGAATGATCGCTATTATCTATATTACGTTTGTGGCTGTCAAGACTCATCCTGCTTCATGATACATCAATAATAAGATATATGATATTTGTATTTCATTTTCTATCTTCAATTAGGTGGAGAAGTATGGAAGACGATGAAGTTGATTATGGCATCGTATCTGAAAAGAACTGTATGAGACAGAGGCACTGCATGAATGTCTAACAGATTATTTCTATATTCATTATATGTTTGCAGTGCAGAACAAGGATCTCTTGATCTTATTCAAGAAAAATAAGAGATATCAAAATATTTTTAAACATCCAAATGGTGATTTTAATCCCCCTTCAAGTCTTGGAGGATCTTTTCTGATTGCTTCTATACGGCCTTCACAGTCGTGCTGTCTGTGCTTTTTCGTGACTTGGAGATGTCACCGCCACTTTTTTGCTCGACCTCAGAACACACATGGTTCTCTTGAATGTACTTTGAAAGGAGTGACCAACTTCATTTCCTCGATCTCTCCCTTTCCCCAGACACGAGTGTCAGTACAGACTTTAGGACCGAGAAACCAATGGATTCTGTTTCTTTAAGCATTGTCCCAACGGCCTCAAGATCTGGTAGTGCTGTATTGTTTTTATTGAAGCTCTTCAAATTCTCGATGCACTTGTGCACCATCTTATTAATCTTCTTTTTCAAATTTATTCGTCCTGAAAGAGGATTGAAGCAGCAGATTCCTTGGTTAAACACCCAACATCCCTAGAAAATCCGCAAAGGTCTACAAGCCTGAGTGATCATCTACCAACTCACTTATCCTATTATGACCTTCTTGGAGACGGATCGTTGGATAAAAAGCGTTTGAATCAGATTTTTGATGCACTCATGTAATTCTCCGAGACTGGCCAAGTTTGCACTATAAAAGTGGCTGATGTTGATCGTTCCGTGAGGACATCAATCTGCACAAGCTTATAATGCATTTTCTCAAGGGAAGACTACTATTAGATAAATGTTTCTATCTTAAGCCTCAAACGACTGTGATTATGAAGCATTATTGATGTAGTTTGTGCTTTCACAATATGTGGAACATCATAGTCCTCATTCAAAGTAAATTAGTTCTACAACTTTCTTTTCATACTAACAGCAGATCAATTAAAAAAAAAAATCCATTATTGATGAATTATTTAGAGCATGTTGAAACTTATATTCTTGACAGTCTAGCTCTAGACATGATCAATTAGTGATCAAATGGCTGCATCACCGTGCTGAAAGACATATTAAAATTGTTTGTGTAGATAGGCATTATGTAACCAGTTAGCGTGTAAATTTCTAAACGTTAGATGGTGCAAGTCAAGCATTAATTATAAAGATTGTAGATAGGCAGTTGGACACTCAGAGCAACGGATTTTGTGCAGAATTCTTTTGCGTAGGCTAGTAAGGAATTAGAATCAGTACCCCTTTTTTTAAGTCATGTTCATATGTAAACATTGGTATCTGTGTGATACGAAGTTAGCAGCAGCCAAAGAATGATTAACTCATGAGACTCAGCCTAGCTGTAGGCATTCTGAGTTACCTATCACCAAATGCTAAAGATTTTAACACAATTTTTGCTGAATCAGATTATCACCCATTGATTTCCTTATAATCATTTAATCGTGCGAGTCAAACATCTACCGAACGACGATTTTAACACTCACTCTATATTTCTAGCTTTAATGAATTTTGACAGTCATAACATCTCAGTAATTTAGGAAAGAATGAGAGCAGTAGAATTTGAGATTTCACAGAATAGTATCCATGTTTCATATCATCTTCAAAAATGTACAACTTGCATTGTTTTTCAGAATTTGCAATAACCAAAGAGGCTAATGGCTGAGAAGGTTAAGTAGAGAAACTCTAGTTTTGACTAGACTTCTAAATAAGGATTCAAGTTCCTCTTCAACTTCCTGGATCATCATTTCTGATTGCTTCAATATATTTTTTGCGGTCATGCTGTCCATGCTTTTCCGAGACGTGATAATGTTCAAGAAACACAAATCTTCAGCACCACTTTCTTGTTCTGCCTCAGAATGTACACGGCTTTTTTGAGTGTGCTTTGAAAGGATTGACCAGCTTCTTTGGCCGGATCTTTCTTTTTCCCCGGACAAGAGTACCAATGCAGACTTAAGGACCGAGAGATTAAGGGACTCTGTGTTTTTCAGTATTGTCCCAATGGTGTTAAGATCATAATCTCCATCTGGAATAGTTGTAGAACTTGGGTTGAAGCTCTTCAAGTTCTTGATGCACTTGTGGACCATCTTGTTAATATTCTTTCTTGATGCCACATAAGCATTCATCTCAATGTCTGCAATAGTCTCAACTTTATTTCTTCTGATGGAGGATTCAAGATCTTGAACAGATTCCTTGATTAAATACACAATATCTCTAGAAGAACCACAGATATCCACGAGCCTCAGTGATCCCTCAAGCAACTTGTTGATCCAATTTTCACCTTTTTCCTGAGAGAGTGCTTGTTGGAATGAAGGCATCTGAATCATATTATTGATGCCTTCATGGAAATCTCTGAGGCTAGCCAAATTTTCACAAACGGATGTGGCTGATGTTGAAGCGCCTTCGGAGGAATTTAACCTGCAAAGATGATCTTCAACAGATTGCATCAATGGATGAGATTGAGATGGAAGACTGTTTGATCGGGCATGGAAGTTAGCCATTTCTTATGTTTTGTCAAATGGAACTCTTAAAAGGCTGAGTGTACAATTTGGGAGCTGAGAAACGATGTGAAGTGTTTGCAACCATCCTTTGGCATCAGCTATATATATAAAGGGAGAGAGATGAAGTAAACAAAAGGAATATATTAGATGAATGTGCACGAGTTGCATGTCCCCCCAATCTTGAACAGTTGAAATTCATAAGCTCAATAATACAGATCTCAGCCACACTGGAATTGCTAATCTAAAAGGCAGGAGGAATCGTGACAGAAATATATCTTATTTAATCATGATCATTAATTAATGAGCCTATGCAAATATGTTTCTAGATAGTGAGACCTGTGAATCAAAGATTAATAGTGCTTGGCTGGAGGTTTCAGATCTTCATACCAGGCTTAATATACAAATGTGCACACGAGCACAACTACATAATATTGTAGCCCTTCCTGCCAATGCATTTATCAAGTCAATGACGAAATGTTCCTACATTGTTCACATGAACAGGAAGACTTGGCTTCCTAAATTGGCAGCTGCAGTGAATATGTTTATACAAATTGAAATATTATATGTGATGTTGCCTCATGAACTTGAAGCACAGACTAGTTGGTACAACTAAGCAGAAAATGATGTGATTCCTCCTGTTTTCACATCTTCATCTTGTATATAACTCCACATTCATCATTTATGTAATAGATACTGGCTAACTGCTTCACAAGCCTCATGCAGTTGTATGAATGCATAGTTGTTTCTTCAGCTGTCTCTCAGCCAACCGAACGAACAAAAAAATGGGTGGACAACTTTTGAAATGAATCTTTGAGGTTGTTTGTTATGAAGGTTCTGTTACTAGCTGAGGAACGCGTGCAGGAGCTGAATTGACATTGCTAGAATAAGTAGGGAATCATGTGAGGATTATGAAGTTGGCGGCCTGTTTTCTTGTTATACAGGTTGTTAGTTGAATCTATGCACAACCCCTCCATGATCAATCTCTTTCTTCCAACGTCTACTCTGCAGGCGCTCCTCTCCGCATGCCATCTTTATTTTTTTCGTATCATCATCACAAGTATGTCAGCCAACATATTGTATCAGTTTGTAAGGAGGATGGATCATCAGATGAGTCAAGATTCATCAGTTTTCTGGGCAGGATCCTGAGGAATTGGCAAGCCTTACTGGTCGGGCTGTGGAAAAAAGGCTGCGCCATTTATTGCACCAAACAGATTAGGTGCTTCAAGGGATGCATTGTTCCATAATGTATTATGGTTGAATTTTAGACAAATTATTTGTCTATCAATGTTGTATTTGCAGAAGTCTCAGGAAACAAAACTGATGGCTTTTGAATTCTAGGGAATTTGATTCTCAATCTTTTTTTGCATATATTTACATTATTGGTTTTACAATTTGATTATTTTTCCATTACCAAGAGAGATTTCGACTCATAATAAGTGCGAATTAAGGAAACGCCTTTCCTGACACAAGAGAAAGTGCTACTTTTAGCCTTAAAACTGCTATTTTTGGAAGAAAAAAAAATGCTACTGTTGGGCCTGAGTGTTACTTTTGATGTCAAAAAATAATAACAAAAAATTTACACTTTTTTGACAAAGAAAATGCCACTTTTGTTCCAAAAAGTTCTACTGTGGATGTTACAAATTAATAACAAAAAAAGTGTTACTATAGGTCGAGACGTGCTACTTCTGAAAGTAAATATGCTACTTCTGGGCATAAACGTGCTACTTCTGCTATTAAAAATGAATGACTGCAAATAATGACATTCAACTCATTCTGCAGTAAATTTTGATGCAGAGAGAGAGAGAGACTGCTACTTTTGGAAGAAAAATGCCACTGTTGGGGCTTAAAATATTATTTTTGCTATTAAAAAATACTGACAAAATATTTACACTTTTATAAGAAAAGAAGTGATGTTTCGGATGTTAACAAATAATAACAAAAGAGAAATGCTACATTTAGGCCAAAACATTCTATCTTTGGGCCTAAAAGTGCTACTTTTGTTGTTATAAAAAAATAATGAGATTCAATACATTTCGCAGTAGATTGTGATGCGCAGAGAGAGAGAGAGAGAGAGATGAATACCTTTGAATCCATGGTAAGTGCGAATTGAGGAAACTTTTTTCCTGATACGAAAAAAATGTGGTACTTTTAGGCCAAAAACTACTTATAGAGCAAAAAAATGCTACTTTTGGACTTAAAAGTGTTACTTTTGCTGTTAAAAACTAATGAAATTTTTTACACTTCTAGAAAGAAAAAAAATGCTACTTTTGGGTAAAAATATTTACTGTGTCAGTTTTATTTATGGATGGTACTCTAATGTGAATTGCTGTGAGTTGTGGGATAATTTAGTCTTGGTTTTGATGTGTCAGAATTGTAGGTGGTACTTGGTGATTTCAACACAGTTCGACATATTGCTGAGAAAGTTGGAAGGTTGGATCTTGAACCTTATGATGTTCAAAATTTTGAAGAGTGTGTTTAACTGAGTGACCATCTTCCTTTGCTCAATGTCGTTCTAATGTGTTTTTATACTTTAAATATTATTTAATGGTGAACATGGGTCATGAATATTATTTGATCTGGATTGGTTGATCACTCCAAAACAAGTGGGAACTAATTGTTTGAACATATAGTCGGATGTTCAGCTAGTTGGTTCAAACATCTTGTTGTAATTGAACGAACTCCAGTTATTTGAAACTATTCGAGCTCCAAGGTAAACTTAGATGAAATCTCCTACAAATTTGACTAGTTTATTTAAATGTCCTTTACGTTAGACCATATTTTAACATGTCATGTAGCTTCCAAATTTTGGCCCGTTTCTCTATTTTACATGTTATACTCAGTTATATAATCATTAATGGTTGATGTGATATTTTTTTTCCAGATAATTAGATAATTGTATCTAAATGAATATAAAGATTATATTTAAATAGGAAAAATAAGTAAAAACATAAGATATTGCATTCTGAAAACTTTAAAATTTTGAAAATTCTTTTAGTATTATATTATTTGATTGGTACTGATATGTAAAATATATAGTTTTATATCAACAAAAATATATTATCTTCATCTCAAAATAAAAGTCTTATTTCTCTAACAAATTGATTAATTCTTTAAAAACTAAATTATTTAATAAGATTTTAAAAAAAATAGTAGTTAATATTTATTTGCATCTATCTAATACAAATAGTGCAATGCACAATTATATTCAAAACTAACCAAAGCCATCAACAAAAAATAATTGTGTCCTTCAATCTAATATCTCATTTTAATAAATATGATTTGGGTGTAAAATATAATTCAATCATAAAAAGAAAATTAATTTGATATTTATTCACAGAAAACATATTATAAATGAAAAAAAGTTACCAATATTTCAATAAAATGGAAAAAAAATCTAAAAAAGAAAAACAATAAAAATTCATCTAATCAAATGTTAACATATCAATTTTCCAACAATATTTTCATTTGAAAACTAAAAATAGAAGAAAAAGTTATTATCTTTAGACTACATTATTTTTATTATTATACTTGCATAACTTTCTATGCTATTTTGTGTAACATATTGTGGTAAAACACTCGGACATTATCTCTAGGAAAAAAAAGGCTTACAGAGAATATTAAGAAGAGAAACTCTTTAAAGTTATATTAAACTCTTAAATAAGGCTTCTATATATGCCCTCTTCAAGTTCCCCTACACACTTTTCCATTGCTTTTAACTGCTTCGAAGTGTCTACTGCACTATGATTATGTGTTAAGCTCACATGGTTTAGTTGCAATATGATATTAAGTATTGACTCATCTAGATAACCAATGATCAACGATTCATAACGAGTGGAATCTTGACAGCCTGGCTGGTGGCATGATGAGTTACTGATCAGGTGCAAAGTCAACTATTACGATTATTTCTGAATTGAATTATGATTTAAACGATCAATCTGCATTTACAGATTGAATTAACTCTAGCAGTTATAACATCTCAGTAATTTAAGAAAGAACGATAGCAAAAGAATTCGGGAATTTCACAGAATTGTATAGGTAATTGAATATCAGTATCTGTATTATATGTCATCTGCAAAAATGTACAATCTGAAGTTGCACGAGCCAAAGAGGCTAATGGCTGAGAACATTCAGAAGTGAAACTCTAGTTTGGACTAGACTTCTAAATAAGGATTCTAATCCCTCTTCAACTTCCTGTATCATCATTTCCGATTGCTTCAGTATGTTTCTCATGGTGCTGCTGTCCATGCTTTTCTGAGACTTGGTAATGTTCAAGAAACACAAATCTTCAACATTTTCTTCTTCTGCCTCAGAATGTATGCGGCTTTTTTGAGTGAGCTTCGAAAGGAACAACCAGCTTCTTTGGCTTGATTTTTCCTTTTCCCCGGACATGAGTACCAATACAGACTTCAGGACCAAGAGATCATGGGACTCCGTTTCTTTCAGCATTGTCCCGATGGCCTTAAGATCGCAGTCTTTCTCGGGGACTGCTGTTGAGTTTTGGTTGAAGCTCTTTAAATTCTTCAAGCACTTGCTGACCATCTTATTAATCTTCTTTCTTGATGCCAAATAAGTATTCATATCAACTGTATTTGTATCAACTTTATTTCTCCTGATAGATGATTGAAGATCTTGAACAGATTCCTTGATTAAATACACAATATCTCTTGAAGAACCACAGAGATCCACGAGCCTTAGTGATACCTCAAGCAACTCGTTGATCCAACTTTCACCTTGTTCCTGAGACAGTGCTTGTTGGAATGAAGGCATCTGAATCAGACTATTGATGCCTTCGTGCAAATCTGTGAGGCTCGCCAAATTTTCCCAAACAGAAGAGGCTGATGTTGAAGTGCCTCCTGAGGATGTTAACCTGCAAAGATGATCTTCAACAGATTGCATCATTGGATGAGATTGAGATGGAAGACTGTTTGATCGGGAATGGAAGTTCGCCATATCTTTCTTTTTGTCTAAGTCAAATGGAACTCTTAAAGGCTGAATGTACAAATTGTGAGCTGAGAAAGGATGTGAAGTGTTTGTATCCATCCTTTTGGCATCAGCTATATATATGCAAAGGGAGTTGATGAAGAAAACAATAGGAATATATTAGATGAGTGTGCACGAGTTTCATGTCCCCCCATTCTTGGACAGTTGAAAAAAAAAAAAAAAAACTCAATAATACAGATCTCAGCTACTGTTAATCTAAAAGGCAGAAGGAATCTTCAAAAAAATGTATATTAATTAATCATACGACCATTAATGAGCCATATGCAAATATGTTTCTGGATAGTGAGACATGTGAATCAAAGGTTAATAGTTCAAGGCTGGAGGTTTCGGATCGTCAGACTATGCTTAATATACAATGGTGCGACACGCATAACTACACATGTTTTGACGTAATGAAGCCTTAAATAAAAAATGAAGTATTATATTCACTTGTGTTCGAGGATGAGGAACATATGCAGCAGCTATAGTGGATCTTATAGATATTTATTTGATAAAGAATACATAATCTTGTAGCCTTACCTGTCAATGCATTTTATTCTTACTGTGCAGGTTCATTACTGGACATGTAGAGAAATTGATTAAGTTCCCCTCGAGTGGCATTTAATTTATTTAGTCAATGAATAAATTCACCCTATGATGCGACATTGCTCTCACAAACAGGAACATCAGATCCATCCTTGTCTAGAGAGTTGTCTTCTTCGACTGGCAGCTGCCATGAATATATATATATATATATATATATATATATGAATAGGCATACATGATGTTTTTTCAGATTCATTATTACCAAGCTAAAGTCCGATTCCATCAGAGGCTTGACGGCTTCAAGCAGTTGTATGAGTGCATTGATCAGTGATTTTATTCAGCTGTTTCACAGCCAACAGAAGGAGAACAAAATTGGGTAGCAAACTTTTGACATAATCTGATAGAGCCAATCAATCTCGGCCATTTTTGGTTTACACTCGCAAAAGGAAAGTAGGGGCAGATTTGGGGAAAGATATTTAGAGTTTATTTAGCAGCAGATTCTTGGGACACTAGTAGCTTAATTAAAGGGCTAGATTGTAGTATAATGGATGATAAATAAGGGGAGATTGGAACAATGAGAGGCATTCAAAAAGTTAGTCATCTTCTTCGATCGGCTTAGAGCTGGGCAGCTAGTCTGTCGGGATAATCTTCCCGGAATTCTGTGTATTTTCCATATTTCAATATATACGTTATTTTCTTTTTACTCTTTACTCTATAAATTTGGTCCGACCTGCCGACCAAAAAAAAAACAAAAAAAAAAAAGGAAAAAGATGACCAATACCAGAATGTAGAACCGATGGATATGGTAGAGAAGAGTGTCGAAACTATAACAGAAGATCTAGCCCATCAACGGAAGAAATTAGAACATCTGGACAGCAGGATAGAAGAGGTGCTGGCCATATTATCAAAAGGAAAATTTGTTGAGGAATCCAGGGGCAACTTCCAAGCTATCGACAACGGTGAGGGAAACAGTGGCTCTTTACCTTTCAATCAGCCACCAAATTATGCATCATCCCACAACGAGTATCAACTCTCTGCTAAAAGGGTTGAGCTCCCGAATTTCAGTGGTGGGGACCCAGTCGCTTGGATCTCAAGAGCCGAGCAGTACTTTCGGATCCAGGGAACAAAAGAGGAGCTAAAAGTCGAATTAGCCCTGGTCTGCATGGAAGGAGCGGCCCTACACTGGGTCCGTTGGATGATCGACCGATCTCCCAAGATGACTTGGAATCAATTGACGTATGAGTTAATGAGGAGATACGGAGGAAATCCCTTGGCGAATCCGTTTGAAGCTCTTGCTGCCACCAGACAATCTAGCAGCATGGATGAATATGTTGATGACTTTGCATCCCGAATGGCATTGGTCCCACGAATCACCGAATCACAATGTTTGGGATTATTTCTCAATGGCTTACGTGATGAGATTAGGGTAAGAATCAGATCGAAAGATGCTGTCGAAATTTTTGACACCATGCACCTGGCGAGAGAGATCGAACAAGAACTTGCTCTTGAAGCGGGATTATACTCTCGAAATAAAGGCTAGAGAATAAGACAAGGATTTAGCACTAGCAACATGGGTTCAGTCCCACAAAAATCAGCAGCCCTACAAGAAGGAAATAAAGCTCAAGTAACAAATAGAGTGGGGACTGGTCCAATTTCTCGTCCCAACATTCCAAGGGTTAATTTTGATGCTGCCAAGCAAGATCCACACACAAACAGAAACCGCGGAACACGGCAAATATCACACTCAGAGTTCCTTGATCTTCGAGCTCGTGGCTTGTGCTTCAAGTGCAAAGAACCCTACCATCCTCTTCATAATTGCGCACACAAGACGTTGAGAATACTCATTGGCAGCGAGGATGAAGATGATACGAAGTTGAATGGTTCAGGGGTGGGAGAGACAGTGGAAGCGTTAGAGGCCCCTGATGAGACACGACTCCAACACTTGGAGTTATCTCAAACTGCAGCTGCCGGCTTTGATGGGTTCCAAACAATGAAACTTATGGGCAAGATCAATGGGTGGATGTCTTGGTGATGATCGATAGTGGAGCTAGCCATTGTTTCATCTCCGATCAAGCAGCAAGACGACTTGGGCTAAACATAAACCCTAGACCCAATTTCAAAGTCCGACTTGGGGACGGGCGACAAACAGAATCATTTGGAGAGTGTCCTGACATCTCGATTGAGCTGGGACCTGCTAGCTTCTCAATCAAATGTTATGTATTTCCTCTAGGAGGAATCGACATCATTTTGGGTGTATCATGGTTGTCACTGTTAGGTGATGTACGTGCCAATTGGGCAAAATTGTCGATGGAATTCACTTGGGGCAATGAGACGGTGGTCCTAAGGGGAAATCCAGCGTGGATTCGGAGCACAATTTCTGCTGCCTCTTTACATAAATTGGAGGATATTGAGTTTTGCCTTGTTCTATGGGCAATAGACAACGCACCTCTAGCAGCAGGGCAATCAAGTGAACTAAATTTTCAGCAAGAGAACGATCTCCAGAAATTGTTGCGTCAGTATTCTGAAGTATTTGGAGAACCTCAATTCCTTCCCCCACATCGCTCTTCAGACCATAGAATTCCTCTTAAGCCAGGTACCACACCGGTAAATGTGAAGCCGTATCGATACGGACATATGCAGAAAGAGGAGATAGAAAGACTAGTGAGCGAAATGATTGCTGCTAGAATAATACAGACAAGTTGCAGCCCCTACTCCAGCCCAGTTTTACTTGTTCGAAAAAAAGATGGAAGTTGGCGATTTTGTGCAGATTATAGAGAATTGAATAAAGTCACTATTCCGGATAGATACCCAATTCCTGTCATCCAAGAGATGTTAGACGAACTGCATGGATCAAAAAATTTTAGCAAGCTTGACCTTCGGTCCGGATACCACCAGATTCGAGTTGCTCCAGAAGATGTTCCAAAGACTGCATTTCGAACACACTCAGGGCACTATGAATTCCTGGTAATGCCATTTGGGTTAACAAACGCACTGGCAACGTTCCAAGCGACAATGAATGATATTTTTAGGCCTTACCTACGTAAGTTTGTTTTAGTATTTTTTGATGACATATTAATTTACAGCGTTGGATGGTCTGAACATTTGAACCATCTAAGAGAAGTTTTGGATATAATGCGCAACAACTTGTTCGTAGTCAACCGAAAAAAATGCTCCATTGGACAGCGAATGGTGGAGTATCTGGGACACATGGTATCTGAGCTTGGAGTCCAGATGGATCCCAACAAAATAACAGCAGTTTTACGTTGGCCGGTGCCAAAAACGGTCAAAGGAGTGCGTGGCTTCCTAGGCCTAACAGGTTACTATCGGCGGTTCATAAAAGATTATGGGAAGCTAGCTCAACCACTAACAGCGCTTCTTAAAAAGGATTGTTATAGCAGCCTCCAGTGGAATGAAGAAGCTGAGAGGTCCTTTCGTGGTTTACAGCAGGCCATAACATCAGCCCCAGTTCTGGCCATGCCCAACTTCTCCCAAACATTTGTGATAGAATGCGATGCTCTGGACGAGGGGTAGGAGCAGTACTAATGCAATCTGGTCGTCCCATTGCTTTCTACATCAAGGCTATCTCCGAGAAGGGCCGAACGAAGTCTGCCTATGAGCGAGAATTAATGGCCCTGGTGCTCGCAATCCAACATTGGAGGCCTTACTTGATTGGGAGAAAATTTCAGGTTCGCACCGATCACCGAAGCTTACGACATCTGTTAGAGCAACGAATCACTACACCGGCACAACAAAATTGGGTGGCCAAGCTTATAGGGTATGATTTTGAAGTTATTTATAAAATAGGGGCAACTAATCGGGCTGCGGATGCCTTATCTAGGCAAGAGGAAGATGCCGAAATATCTGTGATTTCACTTCCCCAATGGGTTGATTGGGAGTCTCTTAAGCTAGCAACGAGTGAAGACCGGGAGATACAAGAGATTGTGCAGCGACTAAAAACTGACAGCAACTATCAAGGGCCTTTTGCGGTCATTAACGACAATCTATTTTTCAATGGACGGATTGTGGTACCACGTTCAGCTTCATGGACCACTAGATTGATTGAGGAATTCCACTCTACCCCGTCAGGGGGCCACTCGGGTGCTTATAGGACTTATCGCCGGCTAGCTGGCAGTGTGTATTGGAAAGGTATGATGAAGCAAGTACAACAGTTTGTCGCCCAGTGCTTGGTATGTCAAAAAAATAAATATGAGACCCTCTCCCCAGCTGGGCTTTTGCAGCCGCTGCCCATTCCATCACAAGTGTGGGAGGATATAAGCCTGGACTTCATCTCGGGCCTTCCACGCTCCCACGCGCTCGACTGTGTATTGGTTGTAGTAGATCGTTTCACTAAGTATGGGCATTTTATTGGGCTCAAGCACCCTTTCACGGCCAAACGGGTGGCTGAGTTATTCACTAAAGAAATAGTGAGACTGCATGGGATTCCTCGATCAATTGTCTCGGATCGAGATCCGCTCTTCATGAGCAATTTCTGGACAGAACTCTTTCGGGCATCCGGAACAAAATTAAAAATGAGTTCAGCCTACCACCCGGAAACAGATGAACAGACAGAAGTCTTAAATCACTGCCTGGAGACTTATCTACGGTGTTTTGCTTTAGAACAACCACAACAATGGGGGAAATGGCTGCATTGGGCTGAATATTCGTACAACACAAATTTCCAATCAGCAGCAGGCCAAACACCTTTTCTCAGTGTTTATGGTCGTCCACCACCAACATTGCTTCAATTCCTTCCGGGAGAAATTCGTGTTAAGGCTGTTCTTGATGAACTGCTAGAACGAGATGAAATGCTGAAGCAATTGAAGAGCAACTTGGAACGTGCACAACAACGAATGCAACGAGCAGCCAATAAACATCGGAGGGAGGTCAGTTATCAAATTGGGGACAAGGTACTCTTGAAGGTGCGCCCTCATCGACAAAGTTCTTTGTTGCGCAAAGAAAATCCTAAGTTAGCCCCTCGGTTCTATGGGCCTTTTGAAATTATTGAGAAGGTGGGAGCGGTTGCGTATCGCCTCCGCTTACCAAATTCAGCTCGCATACACCTAGTCTTTCATGTGTCTCAACTTAAACCAGTGGCTGGAAACCATGTTGTTTCAAATACCTTACCATCTCATTTAGCCACTGATGCGCAAACATTTGCACCAGAACGCATAATTCAATCCCGCATGGTGTGGATGGACGATAATCAAGTTTGCCAAGTGTTGGTCAAGTGGCACGGTCGAGCAAAAGAAGAGGCAACTTGGATGGATGACACTGATTTCAGGGGCCAGTTTCCGAGCTTTAGCCTTGAGGACAAGGCTGTTTTGAATGGGGAGGTAATTGATAGAGCCAATCAATCTCGACCATTTTTGGTTTACACTCGCAGAAGGAAAGTAGGGGCAGATTTGGGGAAAGATATTTAGAGTTTATTTAGCAGCAGATTCTTGGGGATACTAGTAGCTTAATTAAAAGGCTAGATTGTAGTATAATGGATGATAAATAAGGGGAGATTGGAACAATGAGAGGCATTCAATGAGATGAAGAACCTGATGACGAAGAAGCAAAATATCCCAGCAATTTTGCTACATACACCTCATCAAAAGACCTGATATGTCTCACCTCCATAGTGCGAACTAAAGAGGAACTGGAATCCTCTGAAAACCCCAATTTTGATGATCCAACTCTAGAAGATCTGGAGAAAATGTACATTCAAGTAACAGCCAGATGCACTGAAGCCACCAAGGTAATTCGAAGACTGGAAAATCAGGTTCGAGAATACAAGAGTACGCGAACCATTGCCACGAAACACCAAAACCTAAGTCGGGTGAAGAATGAACTTCAAATCACAAGAGAAATCAATGAATGACTGAATGATGAACTCACTACATCCTAGAAAAAAGTGAGGAATCTGGAACACCAGGTTCATGTTCAAAAGAAAGGAATGTCATCACTCGAGACCGATCTCATAGGAGCACATGAGACCGTTTATGACAACCACCAGGTAATATCTTCATTAACTGACAAACTAACTAAAACTGTGTCAAAATTGCAGGACAAAGAGTATGAAATAACTTCACTACGAGCAGAGTTGGACAAAGCAATGCGAGCTATACAAGGGCTGAATAGAGGTAAGGAAAAATTTGATGAAATACTGGCATATGGAAGACCACAAAGCAACAAGACTGGAATTGGATATACTGAGGAGAAGCCACCTGAAAGGACAACATTTGTGGCAGCTAGTTTTTCAACTATTCATACAACCAATTCAAACACTATTGGTGAGAGAGGTAAGGTACGAAAAAATTCATTCATATATGTCATTACTTTGAAGCACCTAGACACATTCGACCTAGGTGTTACAGGATGAAACATGACCTACGGTCAGGTAACATCTCTAGTTGGAACATTTATGGAGTACAAGTAAAAAATTCTACCTCATCAAGAACTATTTAGGATGCGGAAATAACCTTAAAAATAAATCACAAAAAAGGATATGGATCATCAAGAAAAACATGTGTCTCACATCTTCAATAGTCTCCCTTAGTGCGAACAATACTGGAATTTGGTACTTCGACAGTGGTTGTTCGCGTCACATGATGGGTAATGCTACTTACCTATCTGATGTCACATAAATTGACAGAGAGTCTGTTACTTTTGTGACGGTAAGAGTGAACGTGTATAGGACAAGGTACTCTTAATGTAACTGGGTTACCTAAACTATCAAATGTGTTTCTTGTTGAAAATCTTAAGGAAAATCTGTTAAGTATTAGTCAAATATGTGATCAAGAAATGAGAGTAAATTTCACTCATGACAAATGCATGGTTATAGACAATAGCGAACAACGCATACTTACAGGAACTAGATCTACTAATAATTGTTGTCTTCTTAACAGGACTCTAAGTTGCCATTGAAGTCTAGCATCAGAAACTTGGACACATTGGATATACGCATCTCATCACTTTATCAAAATCCTAGTGCGTGAGAGGACTACCAAAACTTCCGAACAAGGACCAAGGTAAATGTGGTCCCTGTCAGTTCGGAAAGTAGGTGAAAAGCACCCACAAAGGAACTCAAGAGGTCAGCACTAAACAAATTCTAGATCTACTTCACATGGATTTGATGGAACAAGTGTAAACTAAAAGTGTTGGAGGTAAAAAGTACATTTTTGTATGTGTTAATGACTTTTCAAGATACACATGGGTAAAATTTCTTAGGAAAAATCTGACACGTTTGATACATTTGAAAACTTGATTAAATTACTCGAAAATGAGAAAGATAGCAAAATTGTTCGAATACAAAATGACCATGGAAGGAAATTTGAAAATAATGCATTTTCTAACTTATGTACTTCACGTCGTATTGCTCATGAGTTTTCAGCCCCAAAAACTCCTCAACAAAATGGAGTAGTGGAGAGGAAGAATCGCACATTGCAGGAAATGACTAGGGCAATGATGATGGGCAAAAACATGGCCCAAAAAATGGTGGGCTAAGGCAATCAACACTACTTATTATGTGATAAATCGAGTCTATATGAGAAAAGGAGTAGGAATGACCTCATACGAAATCTGGAAAGAAAAACACCGAATCTCAGTCATCTCCATGTGTTTGGCTGTAAGTGCTACATTTACAATGATAGAGAACAATTGGGTAAGTTCGACGCAAAAAGTGATTATGGTGTGTTTCTTGGTTACTCCACAAATAGTCGAGCATTTCGTGTTTTCAATTTGAGAACCCTAACCCTTGTCGAAAGTGCTAATTTAGTATTTGATGATTTATCAAGTAATTGTGATAATGCTTGGATGAACCTAGTTTACCAGAGGTTCGAACAACTGGAGAAACAGACTGTAAAAATAAAGATGAGTCAAATCAGAACGAGAATAAGAAAAATCTAAGGATCCATGAACCATCGACTAGAATCCAAAAGGAGCATCCTAAGAAACTTATCATTGGTGAAAATTAACGAAGGGATGAAGACTCGTGGGAACCCTAAACCAGATTACAGAAAGATGGAATGGCTCGTTCATCATGCTTGTTACACATCAATGATCGAACCAAAAAATGTCAAAGAAGCTTAAGGATGACAACTGGATACTAGCCATGCAAGAAGAACTTGAACAGTTTGCTAGAAACGATGTTTGGACCCTGGTTCCACGACCTGACAGCTCGAACTCATTGGAACCAAGTGGATCTTCAAAAACAAAACGGATGAGCAAGGGAATATCACAAGGAATAAAACAAGACTTGTTGCACAAGGATACACACAAGTAGAGAGAATTGATTTTGAAGAAACTTTTGTACCAGTTGCAAAATTGGAGTCCGTAAGAATCCTTCTATCCTTTGCATGCATTAATAAATTTATTCTGTATCAAATGGATGTAAAAAGTGCATTCTTGAATGGTATTTTGAAAGATGAAGCATACATAGAGCGACCCAAAGGATTTGAGAATTCTCATTACCCCAATCATGTTTACAAACTGAAAAAAGCTTTGTATGGTCTAAAGCAAGCTCCTAAAGCATGGTACGAAAGACTAACAAAGTTTTTACTTGCACAGGGTTACAAACGAGGGGGGGTGCACAAGACCCTGTTCATCAATTGGTCGAACAACGATATAATCATTGCACAACTATGTTGATGATATTGTATTTGGTTCAACATCAAAAGACAAAGTGAATAACTTTGTCAAGATTATGTTCGAAGAATTTGAAATGAGCATGGTTGGTGAATTAACTTATTTTCTAGGGTTGCACGTTAAACAAAGCAAGAGCGGAATCATGATTCATCAAGGCAAGTATGCAAGGAATCTGGTGAAAAAATTTGACCTAGAAGGATGTAAAACCGCTCACACCCCCATGGGTATGAACGTTAAATTATCCAAAGACGATGGTGGAACTGTTGTTGACCCAACCTTATACAGAAGTATGATAGGAAGCTTCCTATACCTAACTGCACGCAGACCGACATCAGCTTTCCAATGCAAAGGAATCACACCTCAAGGCCGTGAAACGAATCATTTGTTATATTGCAGGTACCACAAATTAGGTCTTAAATATTCATTCGATACTAAACATATTCTTGCTAGGTATTGTGATGTTGATTGGGCTGGTGATATAGACAATTGGAAAAGCACTTCGGGAGGATGCTTCTTTATAGGAAATAATCTAGTGTCATGGCTCAGTAAGAAACAAAATAGCATATCATTATCTACAGCGGAAGCTGAATACATTGCGGCAGGGAGTTCATGTTCACAGTTGGTATGCATGATGCACATTTTGTGCGACTACGGTATGAACTTGGACTTAATGACTCTTTTTTGTGATACTATGAGTGCTATAAATATGCCTAAAAATCTTGTGCAACACTCCCGAACCAAGCACATTGACATCAAGTATCACTACATTAGAGAATTAGTTAAGGAATGTATTATTGTACTTGAACATGTTCCTACTCTAAGCCAACTTGCTGATATATTTACCAGGGCCCTCAATTCCCAACGGTTTATCTCTCTTAGGAAATCCTTGGGCATTTGCTATGCTCAATAATAATAATAATAATAATAAAGGAGGAAGCTGATAAATGAGAAAAAGGGGTTGTAGGAAAATATGACATAATTTTTTTCTCTATGCAGATTTAAAATTCAGTTTGTCTTGAACTTTGTATCGAATATATCTCAATTTATTGTTTTCTTAAAAAGAACTACGACCTTGAAATGATGCAGTGACAAGCTATCAGCCGTATCATTGAGCATGATGCACCGAAAATGATAGGTCTGTGAAAGCTACCAAAGTGTTCTCCTCTGGTTCACACAAAAGGGGTTATAAGGGACAGTTGAACTCGTCATATAGGGTTTTCCCAGTGTGGTTCTTACTTGTGTGGTTTGCGAGCTACTACACAAGGTTTCGGCAGAAGAAGTGATAAGGAATATACTCTTAAAACTGTGTTATTAAAAGAAAAAATGAAGACAGTGAATAGTACAACAGTGAGGAAAGCTCAAATGAAGGGGGAGTTGGTTGATAGGGGGAGAAAATGCATATTTTTGAAACTCTATGTGTGATGTTGATGTGGTTGCTGACTAACTGTGCTATATGCATGATCTGATTGATTATGTATTATGTTATATTCATTAGTTTATCTCTATCTGATAAAATTGCATATTGTAAGTCCTGAGTTCACTATCTGTTCAAACTGTGATCAGATTGCTATGTTTTAAAATGTTTGCAGGACAGAAGATTTTCGATCCAAATGCCAAAGGGGAGATTGATAAAGTAAGTGTGTTGGCATATATCGAAAATCATAATTTAAATATGTGTTATAATCTATGCAGGTTGCAACGGAAAAGATTATGACAAATATTCAAAATCAAGATAGAAGATATGCATAATCTAACCAAATCAAGAATAAACAACTACGGAGATATTCAAGGAGAGAAGATGAACAAATAAGAGATAAATAATGAATAAAGATCATGAAGATTTGACATCAGATGATTAAGGATATGCAAATCAAAGTAAATCAAAGAATCAACAACCAATGAAGATTAGAAGATAAATAAGGAAGGAAGATCTCGTGGATAAGGACGGAGAGGCTGATTGGAGTTGGCACCAAATAGGCATGTGGTTGAGAGAATCATGGAGGAAGATTTGCAGCGATTTGATGCAAAGGTATACGTGAGAAAAGAGAGCATCTCTATTACATTACATTCAATATCATATGCAAAGAAAGAAACGTGAGAAAAGAGAGCATCTCTATTACATTACATTCAATATCATATGCAAAGAAAAAAAGTCTTATTTGAGAGAGACAGGGCAAATATGTGAGAAAAGAGAGCAGCTCTATTACATTACATTCAATATCATATGCAAAGAAAGAGACGTCTTATTTGAGAGTTTATATTGTAGTATAGTTCCAATGAAGGAAGAACTCTCAATGAATTTTCATTGTGCTCGGGAGAGTACAGTCTGCTGGATCTGCCGTACGGGAGTCGGCAGCCAAATCCATCTAGGGTATTAGATGGTCAAAGTTGTTAGAAGAGAGTGGTATAAGATTGGCTAGTATTGGAGGGAGTCTAATTACCGGGAACAAATACTCTTTCTATTTGAGAGGAAGAAGGGACTCTTGCAATTGTTGTTAGCATTCGCATATTTCAATTATAGTTCCAATTAGAACTGAACACAATACATGCCCAAGAATTCTCATCTAAGACATAGCATGGTTCACTTCAAGGAGATGTGACAGCCACTGATGCCTATGGGCATGAGGTAATGAAGACTAGCATCATAGACAAAAATGGCTTTAGGAGTGTGCTTCTACACTATTTTTCAGACCATGTAAGCATAACGGCAATAGGACAGTACAAAAGACTTACAGAAGAAGCATTTCGTCGAACACAGAATAGGCAACAGATTAATCTCCATCTTGGTAGTAACACTATAATATGTTGTATGCACGAAGAAAATGTTGTGGAAATCGCACGAAGTAAATGTTGTGGAAATCGCACGAAGGAGAGTAGATCAGTAAATTACCCTATTTGTGTGATGAAGAAGCCCCAATTATTCTACTGCTCAGATCAATTGCAGAAGCAGCAGCCTTCGGTTCATCTTCTTCGCGACATTTTGTGTAGAGATTTTGAGAAAGCGGAAGAATTCAAAATTTGTAACGAACGAAGAATTTGCAACCGATGTTGGCAGCAGGCAATTATCGTTCCAAACTCAGAATGGCATTAAGAACCAGTTTAGCATCCATTTCAAAAATAGCTTATATGAAATGACAAGATTCTCAATCCAGGACAAAGCTTGGTGCAGCGCTTCACCTTCTTCAACACAGACTTTCAAGGCAAACACACGATCCACATGCAACACACTCCCCTCGACGTCTCTAAGAATCATACCAACACCAGTTGAAAAGAATCTAACAGGAAACATGATATATAAATATATATATATATATATATATGTAAATATATAATATACAAGCATAGCTATTTCTAAACAAAACAAAAACATTACTTTTCACGCTATTTTTTACAAGCGCATCACAATAAATATATTTAAAAATTAAAATTACTTATTATCACAAAAATATATTTTAAAATTTTTAAATTAATTAATACATCACATAAATTTTTTATTATCCTTTAAAAAATTAGTATTAATTAATTAAAAATATATTATTCCCCACACCTACTGGCCTTCCCCTCCCCCTTTCCACGCTACAACTCCCTCCATCCTCTTTTTCCTTTCTTCCAAGACACACATTCACCGAACGACTCTCAATCACCTCTCTTACTAGATAAAATAATGGAATAGTATGTCAATATAATTTTAAATCATTTGTATGAATAAATATATTAAAAAAAGGGATAATCAACATTCGACTCTCATTGATCGAACCATGTTCAGTTCTGGTTGGCCAATTGCATTGTTAAGTGTTTAATTCTTGTTGACCAAACATTGTGTTGAGTATCTGGCCAACCCCATATTTTGTGTTCAACCCTAGTTGGTTGAACGTATGTACGATTATAATTTATTAACCGAAATAATAGAATTTAAACGTTCAATACCTATAAAATACTTTTATTTTTTTAATTTGTATCGTTCATTTTTTATTTCTTACAAAATATTAAACTTTTGTTTTGAATATAGCAAATATAGGGTTAGTATGTATGTTTTTTTTTTTTTTTTTAGACAAAATGGAATAATAATAGAAATATTAGGATTTTTGTGTGTGGATGAAATAAATATTCAAATAAGAATATTTATTTCATTTATATTAATATAATTTTATCAATAAAATTAATGTGATATTAAAAAGAAAAATTTAATGATATCTTTATAAACGACCTATATATATACTTTTGATTTATAAAGCAGTGTCATTAATAATTAACATGCTCCTCCCCATCTTTTTAGTATACCACAAAAAAATGTTCAAAAATGAAAATTTCTTAATACACCGCTAATTACATACTATATCCTTTACTAGCAAGATCCCGTCAAATTCTAGTAATGTTAAATGTAATAAAATAAAATTGTTTATGCTATAATAATCAAACCAATATTTCTAGTGTGCGTTGCACAGTTTATAATAGAATAATGTAATAAGTTTTTATAAAAATAGTAATATAATTTTTTAAATAAAATACATAATTATATCAAATATATTTTTAATAAAAATAGTTTAAAATAAAAATATCTCATAATATAAAAATATGTTAAATATTAAAGTATACCACAAACAATTTATATAAGCATATTTTATATTTTAAAATTAATATTTTATTTTTATATATGCAATATGGATATGAAAATTATGAAAAAAATAATTAATTTGATATATTTTTCATAAAACGGAGTTGATATAAAAAAAATTATAAGCCTTTAAAAATTGAAGTGAAAAAAAATTAAAAATAAAAAACCTGATTGAATATCAAATATATATATATATATATATATATATATATAATGACAGAAGTCCATCTTAAATAGAAAGTAACAAATTTTTTCACCTAAGCTACTTTTAAATTATGATATTTATTTTTCTATGTAAATCTATATCAATATATACATGTATATATATATTATGGTATCTATTATTCTATGCAAATCTATATCAATATCTATCTATATATATATATTTGATTGATAAAACTACGACATTTATTAATTTTCAAGTTATTATCTATCAAAATATGTTTATTTGATTATCTTTTTTATTATTTTTTATTTTTCACTAAAAACTTCAAAAGGTTATAACTTTTTTTGTTTCAAATTCAATTTTTTTTTTAAATATATCTATGTAATTATCTTTTTACGATCTTTAATTTGACATCTATATTGCACATATATACACACATACATAGACTAAAATTTAATTATTAAATATAATTTTTTTTAAGTTAATTGTGATATATATATATAGAAATAAATAAAAAATCATTTTTTTGCTTCCTAAATTATTTTTAACTATAATATCTATTTTTTATAGAAATATATATCAATATGTATCTATATATAAAATAAAATAAAATAATTTGATCGATAAAGTCACGATTTAAGGGTTACTAAAAATCACAATAAAAAATAATTATATTATTATTTATATTTAGTTTAGTTATTTTACTATGACAGTATATCATAACAACTTATATTTTGTAAATATAAATTGTAGTTAAACTTAGATCCCATAATTCCATCAATTTTGAGATATAAACAACCAATATATGTGTATATATAAGTTAGATTACAATGAGTTTGATCTAAAAATAAAAATAATATATTTACATAAGAGAGTAAGATTAATCAGTGCAATTTTAATTTCATCAAATTTAATGTTAAAAAGAACAAAGATGTAATATTTTACTTTTAAAAATTTAAACTACCATAGAAACTAAAATCCTTTTTTAACTGAAAAATTGTCATAAAAAGAAGAAAATACTCTATATTGCACATCTTTTAGGATATATTTAACATACATACATATATATATATATATGTATATATATATATAAAGAGAAGTACAAGCTAATATGTCATTTTATAAATATTCGTTTTATTTTTAAAAAAATTAAGTCAAACTACGTCTATCACCAGGCGCGTTGTTATGTCATAGTAAAATATGTCTTTAAAATATAATTTTATTTTTTCAACAAATATAGTACTTCATATTTTTGTAAAAATATATAATTTCTCAACTTAAATCATAATGAAATGTTTGGATTAGTTCCACTTGAGACTCCTAATCCTGTTTAATACCTCCTAATTTTAAATTTATAAACTCTAAATTCTCAAAATTACTAAAATCATAAAAATTGAAATAAAAAATAAATAGCGGTGCAATGCACGGGATAAATTACTAGTTTTCTAAAAATAAAAAGTGATTTTCAGGGAATTTGAATTGACCATCAACTTGAAATTCACCGCCTCTGGCCAAAATGGCAGGTGGGCTTCTGAAAAAAGAAAAAAAATAAGAAAATTAAATTTATAAAAGGAACTATTTTAATTTTAGAAGCTAAAATAAAAAATAAATAAATAAAAACATTTGCAGCAAATGCACATGCACCTCAACTTCATTAAAACTAATGAATTTAAAAATTTTGTATAGAATTAATGAAATTACGTGGGGCTTTCACTCAATTACGGAACGACATGGGGATGTTGCGCCAAATTATGAAACCACTATAGAATTTGACGCATTTTACCCCTTATATTGCGTTCTTGTGTGGTGCTTGGTCTGTACACTCCCCCTAACATTTTGTTTTGCAAGAATAATTTTCTGATATGTATTTTCACTAACATCACAACCATCATCTTTACAACTTACGACAGCTAAGTCAGGAGCCAACGCATCGTAATGCATCCTTTTAAAGTAGGATGACTGAACGGACATGGCTCTTTGTGCCATAAAACTGAACTATCTTCAACACCATAATAATTATGCTTGAAGTTTGGTTTCCACTCAATTGGAAAAGTTTAATCTTGCATCTTAACGATCATTAATTTATACCCAAATGGATCAAAGATAACACAAGCCGTTTCTCAAAAATGCACATAATAATGTTTTGCAAGCATTTGTCCAACACTCAAAATGTTTTGATGAATAAGTCTGATCCTGATGATGTCTCGATCGCAGCAACTCTTTTGCCTTTGACCTCAACACAATCACCATCGTCAAATTTTCTTGATTTTCAGCAATTTGTGCTTGTTTTCCTTCTTGATTTGCTTTATTTTTGCAAACATTTTCCACATGACCAAACTCATTACAAGCTCTGCACTGTACTCCAGGCCTGTACCAACAATTTTTTAAAAGCTACTCAAAACTACTCAAAGATTAATTGTGTTAGGCTGGATGTTTCACATCTTCAGATACTGCTGAAAAAATAAAACCACACACGAGTACAACTACGCGTGTTCTCATGTCGTTTGCAATGATAAATTATTTAGTGAAATGTTGGCATCTTATCGGGAAAATGACAAATCAGCAATGGTGCACCAGAGTTCATTATTTTTTGGTATTATTTAAATCATTATCAAAGCACATTGGAATATAAAGCTCAAGTAATAAGAGTTCACAAGATAGCAAATGTTCTTCAATGGTTTATGATCAGCTAGAGAGAGAGAGAGAAGTTTCTCTAAAACTAAGTCTTATTCCATTATGATCTGATATTCATGAATCTTTTACTTCTGTCATTCAAGGAAGTGAACACCAGGTCTTCTTTCTTCTTGTATAACTGAAAATTACTATAACTTCCATATGCTCTTTTGTAGAACTTAGACTAAAAAGGGCAGAAATTCTACCATTGGATTGTAAAAATGCAGACAGAGCTTCTCATAATGAATTTGTTCTCTTCGATCGAAGGAGAAACATAATATAAGCTTGGACAGGTGTAATCGAAAGACATGGTTGATCTACTTGGGGTGAAAATAATTAAGGAACTTCACATTATTACAAGGACGCGCAATTTGACATTTTTTTTTTTTATTCCAATCACAGAAATGTTGTATATATGAACACCATTTATGGATATGGAAGGTAGAGATGGAGTTAAAGATTTATATAATGAATTATATCCCTTGTTTACTCTTTATGGAAGCATATAACCGCTGGTATTACTAGAAATGTTTGGTGCAAGCATGAATTTCTGTACATGTTTGTCATGAAGTGTTAAATCCACATTATTTAGCTGCAATAAGATAATTGGAAATTACCATTTTCGTCCATTTATTGATCAATGATCTATGATTAATAACAAGTGGAATCTTGACAGCCTAGCTCTTGGCATGATGTGTTAGTGATCAAATGCATTGTAAATTAATAAAATTATTTCAGAGTTGAATTATCACCAAGTTAATTATGAAAATTCAATGGTGTGAGCGAAACATCTTTTGAATGATTGATCTACATTTCTAGATTGGATGAACTTTGGCAGTTATGACATCTCAGTAATTTAAGAAAGAATTATAGCAAAAGAATTTGGGATTTTTCAGAGAATCGTATAGATAATTGAGTATCAGTATCTATTTTTAATGTCATCTACAAAAAATGTACAATGAGAATTTGCATTTGCCAAAGAGACTACTGGCTGAGAACATTAAGAAGGGATACTCTAGTTTGGACTAGACTTCTAAATAAGGATTCCAGTTCCTCTTCAACTTCCTGGATCATCATTTCCGATTTCTTCAATATGTTTCTCATGGTGCTGCTGTCTATGCTTTTCCGAGACGAGATAATGTTCAAGAAACACAAGTCTTCAGCAACATTTTCTTGTTCTGCCTCAGAATGTACACGGCTTTTTTGATGGAGCTTTGAAAAGAATGACCAGCTTCTGTGGGTTGATCTTTCCTTTTCCCCCGACAAGAGTACCAATACAGACTTAAGGACTGAAAGATCGAGTGACTCTGTCTCTTTCAGCATTGTCCCGATGGCCTTAAGATCGCAGTCTTTGTCTGAGACTGCTGTAGAGTTTTGGTCGAAGCTCTTCAAATTCTTCAAGCACTTGCTCACCATCTTATTAATATTCTTTCTTGATGCCAAATAATCACTCATATCAACTGTTATGGAATCAAGTTTATTTCTCCTGATAGAGGATTGAAGATCTTGAACAGATTCCTTGATTAAATACACTATATCTCTTGAAGAACCACAGAGATCCACAAGCCTTAATGATCCCTCAAGCAACTCGTTGATCCAACTTTCACCTTGTTCCTGAGAGAGTGCCTGTTGGAATGAAGGCATCTGAATCAGATTATTGATGCCTTCGTGCAAATCTTTGAGGCTCGCCAAATTTGCACAAACAGAAGTGGCTGATGTTGAAGCACCTTCGGAGGACTTTAACCTGCAAAGATGATCTTCAACAGATTGCATCATTGGATGAGATTGAGATGGAAGACTATTTGATCGGGAATGGAAGTTAGCCATTAATCTTTTTTGTCTAAATTTACAATTTGTGAGCTGATGAAAGATGTGAAGTGTTTGTAACTATCCTTTTGGCATCAGCTATATATATAAAGGGAGAGAGATGAAGAAAACAAAAGGAATATATTAGATGAATGTGCACGAGTTGCATGTCCTCCCAATCTTGAACAGTTGAAATTGAAAAACTCAATAATACAGATCTCAGCTACCCTGTAATTACTATTCTAAAAGGCAGGAGGAATCTTGACAGAAATGTATATTATTAATCATATGATCATTAATGAGCCCTATGCAAATATGTTTCTGGATTGTAAGACATGTGAATCAAAGATTAATAGTGCTAGGCTGGAGTTTTCAGAACTTCAGACTATGCTTAATATACAATGGTGAGACACGCATAACTACTCGTGTTTTGATGTAATGAAGATTTAAATAAAAAATGAAGTATTATATTCTTTTGTTGTTCAAAGATGAGGAACATATGCAGCAGCTATAGTGGATCTTATAGATATTTATTCCATAAAGAATGCATAATATTGTAGCCTTTCCTGTCAATGCATTTAATTCTTACCGTGTGCAGGGTCCATTGTTGGACATGTAGAGAATAATTAATTGAGAAAACAGGGAAACCTGATTAAGCTCCCCTCGAGTGGCATTTAATCTATTTAGTCAATAAACAAGTTCACCTATGATGCAACATTGCTCTCATGAACAGGAAGACTGGATCCATCCTTGTCTGGAGTTGGCTTCTTAGGGTGGCAGATTCCATGAATGTATATATGAGTAGACATACATGGTGTTTTTTTCAGATTCATTATTAACAGGCTAAATTCCGATTCCATCAAGTCTTGATGGCCTCAAGCAGTCGTATGAGTGCATCGATCAGTGATTTCATTCAGCTGTCTCTCAGCCAACAGAAGGAAAAAAGATTGGCTAGCTTCCATTCGATTAATCAGTTGTTGGCAATGGATGATGTGAAAGTTCATATGTGCAGGTTGAACTCCTCAGCAGAGGCATCAATATTGGCCACATCTTATGTGAAAGTAACGCCTCAGTCATTGGCATGACCAAATCAGAAATCTGATTCAGATGCCTTCCATCCATCTAACACTCGCCTATGGTCTAGTTGAAAAAAATTAGATAGACGAGTAACTCAGGGGATCTCTCAGGCTTGTGGACATTTGGGGATTGTTAGGGAAAAAGTGTGTTTGATTAAAGAATCTTAAATGGGTCCTTGAATGTCCACTTATCAAGAAAAGGTGCGTCAAATATCACTCTGAAGCAGTTAAAAGCGACATAAATATATGTTTGAGAAGTTGCACAGTGTTTAGAAGCCTTCTTTATGAGTTCAAATCAGAACTAGAATTGCTGCAATTACCACTGCATATAAAGATACTGGTTTACTGTTCCAAAATGATAGAAAATCCATGCTGCTGAACTCACCTTCCATAACTTACTGGTAAGTTAAGAGAGAGAGAGGAGGAAAAGGAGGAGGAATGAGGTTGCACAGAACAGGTGACTATACCCAAGCTGGAGAGCAAATCTCATAAAAATGTAATATTTAAAAGCTAACAAGATGATTGTATAGCATTTTTTCTACTACGTCTCCAACCTTGTTCAATTTACAAGTATTGTTGCATCAACGCACTTCTATGATCTCGTATCTTGAACTTCCAGAAAGACCAATCCAGTAGTACTAAGTCTCATTAGCCATTTTATAGGATAATATATAAATTCCAAACTAAATTTGATAGGCGCCAAGATACCAGAGGTTGCATATTTATCTATCATTAGTTCCTCGAATGAATACATGATGCACAGTAACTGATTATTTATGGTAATATCATAGCAAAACAACATCGAGAAAAGAAAGCATACCTTGACTTGCTTGTGAAGGAAATTTATATGCTCCAGTGTCTCTACAAGACTGAAGCTATCTGTCTTTAGTGAAGAAAAAAAACGAAAAAAAATGACTGCTAAGAAACAGGTAAAGTTATGTTGAAATGAATTAGTGTGGATCTTTGCGATTAGATATTTTTGCCCCACATAATATGGTACTTTTAAGCATTCTGTATGTACTATCCTATGATTCTGTAGGACCAACGTTCATTCATGCTAAGCTGATATCACCATTATCCTTACTTGAGTCTAATAATAGTGATACAGACACATTAAAACCTTGTCTCTCGGTCTATCCACTCTCTGGAATTGAATTTCAATGGTATAGTTCACTCAATTTCAAGAAGATGTCTCAGCCACAACGCCCATGGCCATGAGGTAATGGAGACTAGCATGGTAGACAAGAATGGGTTTAGGAGTGTGTGTTTTTTTCACTATTTTCCAGACAATGTAAGCATAATGGTGATAGATCAGTACAGAAGACTTAAGAATGGCATCATCACTAAGACAAGAAGCATTTCATCGAACACAGAACAGGCAACAGATTGATTTTCCATCTTGGTAGTAAATGTAATCTGTCATTACCGAACTCAGAATCAGCAGTTGAAGGTGAGTATGACATCTTTGTATTAGAAAGTGTTTTAGGTTATAGCATTGAATGTTTTATATTTAGGTTGTTGTTCTTAGGACTATAAAAAATCACCAGTTTGAAAAATCTTTTGGCAGTTGTAACATCACAGTAACTTGAGAAAGAATGAAACCGATAGAAATTTGGGACTTGAACAGAATCATAGATGTAATTGAGTATCAGTATCCATTTTATATGTGAATCTATAAAAGTATACAATTTACATGGTTGTGATCAAGTTTTCAAAAATCAGCTATAGCCGAGGAGACTATCAGTTGCTGACAACATTAAGAAGAGAAACTCTAGTTTTGACTAGACTTCTGAATAAGGATTCTAATCCCTCTTCAACTTCTTGGATGGCCTTTACTGATTGTTTCAACATGTTTTTCACGGTGGTGCTGTCCATGCTTTTCTCAGACTTGATGATGTTCAAGCAACACAAATCTTCAATAACATTTTCTTGTTCTACCTCAGAGTGTACCCGGCTTTTTTGAGTGAGCTTCGAAAGGATTGACCAGCTTCTGTGACCTGATCTTTCTTTTTCCCCAGACAAGAGTACCAATACAGACTTGAGGACTGAGAGATCAAGGGACTCCGTCTCTTTCAGCATTGTCCCGATGGCCTTAAGATCTTGGTCTTTTTCTGGGATTGCTGTAGAGTTTTGGTGGAAGCTCTTCAAATTCTTCAAGCACTTGCTCACCATCTTATTAATCTTCTTTCTTGATGCCAAATAAGTAGTCATATCAACTGTTTTTTCATCAAGCTTATTTCTCCTGATAGAGGATTCAAGATCTTGAACTGATTCCTTGATTAAATACACTATATCTCTTGAAGAACCACAGAGATCTACAAGCCATAGTGATCCCTCAAGCAACTCGTTGATCCAACGTTCACCTTGTTCCTGAGAAAGTGCCTGTTGGAATGAAGTCATCTGAATCAGATTATTGATGCCTTCATGCAAGTCTTTGAGGCTGGCCAAATTCACACAGACAGAAGTAGCTGATGTTGAAGCGCCTTCAGAAGAGTTTAACCTGCACAGCTGATCTTCAACAGATTGCATAATTGGATGAGATTGAGATGGAAGACTGTTTGACCGGGAATGGAAGGTAGCCATTTCTTATCTTTTTTGTCTAAATGAAATGAAACTCTTAAAGGCTGAATTTACAATTTGTGAGCTGAGAAAAGATGTGAAGTACTTGTAACCATCCTTTTGGTATCAGCTATATATATTTAAGGGGAGAGAGATGAAGAAAACCAAAGGTATATATTCAATGAATGTGCACGAGTTTCATGTCCCCCCAATCTTGAACAGTTGAAAATCATAAGCTCAATAATACAGATCTCGGCTACACTATAATTGCTAATCTTGAAGGCAGGAGGAATCTTGACAGAAATATATATTATTTTATCATATGATCATTAATGAGCCCTGTGCAAATATGTTTCTATTAATTGTGCTAGGCTGGATGTTTCAGATCGTCAGACCATGCTTCATATTCAAGGAGCAGACATGCATAACTACATGTGTTTTGACGTAATGAAGTTTTGGAGGTTTCAAAATGAGGTATTATGTTCTTTGTTGTTCAAAGATGAGGAACATATGCAGCAGCTATAGTGAATACATAATATTGTAGCCTTACCTGTCAATGCATTTAATTCTTACCGTTTGCAGGTTCCATTGTTGGACGTGTAGAGAATAACTAATTGAGAAAACAGGGAAACTTAATTAAGCTCCCCTCGAGTGGAAATTAATATTAGTCAATGAATAAATTCACCCTATGCTGCGACATTGCTCTCACGAACAGGAAGACTAGACCCATCCTTGTCTGGCGGGTGGTCTTCTTAGGGTGGCAGCTGCCATGAATATATATATATATATATATATATATATATATATATAATATGAATAGATATACATGAAGTTTTTCAGATTCATTGTTAACAGGCTAAAGTCCGATTCCATCAGAGTCTTGATGTCCTCAAGCAGTCGTTCGAGTGCATCCATCAGTAAATTTATTCAGCTATCTCGCAGCCAACAGAAGGAGAAAAAAATTGAGCAGCAAACTTTTGACATAAATCTATGAGGTTGTAAGATATTTGTTGTGACTGTTGAGCTTTTCTCACAGAGAGACGAACGCATGTAGTTGATGGATCCAGAAGAAGAAGCAGGGAATCATGTATAACATCAAATCTTACACAAGAATTGCTCAGGTAAATATTCCATTTCCAGGAAAGAATATGAGGCCCAAAATATGTCATTAAAGTTGATCCTTGTAAGGCTTATGATGGGACATCTTCTATGTGGGCTTATTATAGTCTCTAAAAGTCAATGTTGCACAAGCTTCAAGTTCATTGCTCTGCGTTCTCATAAAAGCAATGCTGCTACAAATGCTTGACATTCTTCCGAGATATTTTTCGTGTTGGGATGCCGGAAACAGGTAATGTGAAGCTTCTCATACAGTTTTGGAGGTTTCTAACTGCTTCAAATACCACAGAACGTGATTATATATGCGGTGAATCATCACTTTGCTCGTTTCTCCGGTTTATGTTGAAAGAGAAAAAATGATTTGTTCTTCTCCACAAATAGAATCTACAAAACTGTTCTCTCAAAAATTTGCAGCGAAGACCTCAAACTGGAAAAGGGGATATTGGTACTCTTGGAGTCTCTCCACTCTTACCTTCATTCAAGTTTTCAGGTGCAGAATGGACTGGGTTAAATGAAATACTTAATTGATGGATAGCCTCAGTGATTTGCACCACGGAATCAATAATCTGCTTCAGATCCCATGATCAATAAATGAGAGATCTCTCAGGTTTGTGGACATTTGTGGATTGTTAGAGAAGACGTGTGTTTAATTAAGGAATCTTAAATTGGTCCGGACCTGCAGTTGAAAAGGCTACAGTGTCGTGTTCCTTGATTGTCCTCTTATCAAGAAAATGTGTGTCGGATACCACTTTGAAGCAGTTAAAGGCAACAGCAATTTGTGTCGGAGAACTTGGAAGGGTGTTTAGAAGGAGACTTGTTCATCTTATATTGGTTTTATGATAGAAGATCCATACTGCTGAACTTCACCTTACATTAACTTACTGGTAAGTTAAGAGAGAGAGGAAGAGAGGAGGTTACTATATATATTTTAGTGTAGACATGGGCACTGTTCCTTGGGTTTTGGTTTCGGTTCGGCGCCAGCCAGTTCCACGGTTCCAGTTCTGGTTCTCGGTTCTTTTTTTTTTTTTTACTTCTTTTTTAACAAATTTCACACTTGAAACCGCCGATTCCAGGAATGGGTTATCCGGATCAACAGTTAAACCAAACCGCTGACCGCCAGTTCTGGTTTGGAACCGGAACGATGACCATGTCTACTCTAGTGTACATCCTAAAAAAAAAAAAAAAAAAGGCCTGGCCCTATGTAATTTATGGTTCGTTGGGCTGTGAAAATACAAGATCAAAGAAACCAAGCCTCCTTAACCCAGCCCGATCAAGCTGGTGGCGGCCTTCGCATGGGCCGCCGGATTTTTTTGTTTTAACAATTTACAGAATAAAAATATAGACCTAGGAGTTCTTTTGCGTAGATAAGTAATGAATTAGAATCAGTATCCCTTTTTTATGTTATCTTCAAATGTAAAAATTTGTATCTGTGTGATAAAAAATAAAAAGTTACCAGCCAAGAAAGATTGATTAACTTATGAGCATCAGCCTAGCAGTATGCATTATAAATTAGTCATCACCAAATGCAAAAGATATTAACATGATCGTTGCTGAATCGAATTGATCCAGAATTATGAACTAGTGGAATCTTGAAGTCACTGTACATTTTCAGTATGGAAAATCGAACTCTGGGCAGTTGTAACATCTCAGAAATTTAAAAAAGAATGATAGCAAATAGAATTTGGGACTTGAACAGAATCATAGATGTAATTGAGTATCAGTATCCATTTCTATGTCATCTATAAAAGTATACAATTTACATGGTTGTGGTCAAGTTTTCAAAAATCAGCTATAGCAGAGGAGGCTATTAGTTGCTGACAATATTAAGAAGAGAAACTCTAGTTTGGACTAGACTTCTAAATAATGATTCTAATCCCTCTTCAACTTCTTGGATGGTCTTTTCTGATTGTTTCAACACGTTTTTCATGGTGGCGCTGTCCACGCTTT
This sequence comes from Caryopteris x clandonensis, assembly GCA_028749325.2. Taxonomy (NCBI): domain Eukaryota; kingdom Viridiplantae; phylum Streptophyta; class Magnoliopsida; order Lamiales; family Lamiaceae; genus Caryopteris; species Caryopteris x clandonensis. Next base: position 221,843 of record JAPYKT020000033.1, on the reverse strand, counting down.
TCTGAGATTTGATGATGTTCAAGGAACACAAATCTTCACCAACATTTTCTTGTTCTGCCTCGCAATGTATGCGGCTTTTTTGAGAGAGTTTCGAAAGGAACGACCAGCTTCTTTGGCTTGGTTTTTCCTTTTCCCCAGATATGAGTACCAATACAGACTTCAGGATCGAGTGATCGAGGGACTCCGTTTCTTTCAGCATTGTCCCGATGGCCTTAAGATCGCAGTCTTTCTCTGTGATTGTTGTAGAGTTTTGGTCGAAGCTCTTTAAATTCTTCAAGCACTTGCTCCCCATCTTATTAATATTCTTTCTTGATGCCAAATAAGCAGTCATATCAACTGTTTTTGTATCAACTTTATTTCTCCTGATGGAGGATTCAAGATCTTGAACTGATTCCTTGATCAAATACACAGTGTCTCTTGAAGAACCACAGAGATCCACAAGCCTTAGTGATCCCTCAAGCAACCCTTTAATCCAATTTTCACCTTGTTTTTGAGAAAGTGCCTGTTGGAATGAAGTCATCTGAGTCAGATTATTGATGCCTTCGTGCAAATCTTTGAGGCTTGCCAAATTCGCACAAACAGAAGAGATTGATGATGAAGCACCTTCTGATGACTTTAACCTGCACAGATGATCTTCAACAGATTGCATCATTGGATGAGATTGAGATGGAAGACTGTTTGATCGGGAATGGAAGTTAGCCATTTCTTTCTTTTTGTCTAAATCAAATGGAACCTTAAAGGCTGAATGTACAAATTGTGAGCTGAGAAAGGATGTGAATTGTTTGTAACCATCCTTTTGGCATCAGGGATATATATATTGAAAGGGAGGAGATGAAGAAAACAAAAGGAATATATTAGATGAATGTGCACGAGTTTCATGTCCCCCCATTCTTGAACAGTTGAAATTCAAAAACTCAATAATACAGATCTCAGCTATATTGTAATTGCTAATCTAACAGGTAGGAGGAATCTTGACAGAAATGTATATTATGTAATCATATGATCATTAATGAGCCCTATGCATATATGTTTCCGGATAGTAAGACATGTGAATCAAAGATTAATGGTGCTAAGCTGGAGGTTTCAGCTCTTCAGACCATGCTAATATACAAAGGTGCAGAGACGCACAACTACACGTTTTTTGATGTATTGAAGATTTAAAGAAAAAATGAAGTATCATATTCTTTTGTTGTTTAAAGATGAGGAACAAATGCAGAAGCTATAGTGGATCTTATAGATATTTATTCCATAAAGAATACTTAATATTGTAGCCTTACCTGTCAATGTATTTATTTCTTACTGTGTGCAGGTTCCATTGTTGGACAAGTTAGAGAATACTTAATTGAGAAAACAGGGAAACTCGGCATTTAATTAATTTTGTCAATGAATAATTCACCCTAAGATGCAACATTGCTCTCACGAACAGGAAGACTGGATCCATCCTTGTCTGGAGAGTTGGCTTCTTTAGAGTGGAAGCTGCCATGAATATATAAATGAATAGTCATACATGAAGTTCTTTTCAGAATTATCACTAACAAGCTAAAGTCCGATTCCATCAGAGTCTTCATGGCCTCAAGCAGTCGTACGAGTGCATCGATCAGTGATTTTATTCAGCTGTCTCGCAGACAACAGAAGGAGAGAAAATTGGGCAGCTAACTTTTGACATAAATCTATGAGGTTGTTTGATATGTGTGGTGATTATTGAGGTTTTCTCACAGACAGACGAACTCATGTAGTTGATACTTTCAGAAGAAGAGGCAGGGAATCATGTATAAGTTGTATCTTGATCAGGTAAAAACATTTCCAGGAAAGAATATTAGGCCAAAATATCACATTAAATTTGATCTTTTGTAAGACCTATGATTTAGGCAATTGGGCTTATTCTAGCCTCTAAATGTCAATGTTGCAAGCTTCAAGTCCATTGCTCGTGTTCTCAGAAAAACAATTCAGCTAGAAATGCTTGTCTTGGACATTCTCCCAAGCTATTTTTCATGTTCAGATGCTGGATACTAGTAGTGTCAAGCTTCTCACACAGTTTTCGAGGTCCTTAACTGCTTCAAATACCAATGAACTTACACATGCGGCCAATAATCACTTGGCTTGTTTCTCTGGTTTCGGTCAATCAAATCGTGAAAGCTGTGTTTTTTCTCCACAAACAGAGTCATCAACTGTTAATTCTCATAAATTTGCAGCCAAACACTTTAGAGTGGTGTTGTTCCATACAAAAAAGATTGGCCAACTTCCATTCCATCAAACTGTTGCTGGAAACAGATGATGTCAAAGATCACTTGTGCAGGTTTAAGTCCTCAGCAGAGGCATCAACATTGGCCACTTCTCACGTGAAAACTTGGCTAGCCTCCGTCATTTGCATGACGAAATCAACGATTTGGTTCAGATGCCTTCCATCCATCTAGCACGCGCCCATGGTCTAGTTGAAAACTATTAGATAAACGAGTAACTCGAGCGATCTCTCAGGCTTGTGGACCTTTGTGGGTTGTTAGAGACATTGTGCTCGATTAAGGAATCTTGTCCGGATCTCTGCTAAAAAGACTACAATCTCGTGTTCCTTGATTTTCCACTTATCAAGAAAAGGTGTGTCAAATACCAATTTGAAGCAGTGTTAAAAGTACAGAAATTTGTGTTGGAGAACTTGAAAGGGTGTTTAGAAGCTAAGCATACTTGTTCATTTTATATTGTTTTAATACTCCAATATGATAGAAGATCCATAATTCACTTTACATAAGATTCTCTTTTACAAAACGGAAACACCAGTTGGGGGAGAGTACGACATTTGGAAAGCGTTTCTGAATTAAGTACTCACCACGACATCAACAACCATAAAAAAGCCTGAACCTTTTTAGGCTCTGAGGATTTCCAAACAGCTTTTTAGAACGGGGAAGGCGGATACTGATCAATTGCAAAGAAGGATGAAAAAACCAATTTGCATGAAAAAAACCCAGGCTATATCCAATGCCCAAGTCCTAGAATCGTCCCTTTTTAAAGCTAACCTGACATTTGCTAAAAAGTTGTAAGATAGAGCAGAAGGAATCTTGACAACCTAGCTCTAGGCATTCTCGCATGATGAAATTGTAGTCCATCATCTATGAAACACAGACCATTTCCAGTTTGAAGAATCAAACTCATGGCAGTTGTAACATCACTGTAATTTTAGAAAGAATGATATCAATAGAAATTTGGGACTTGAACAGAATCATAGAGGTAATTGAGTATCAATATCCATTTTATATGTCATCTATAAAAGTATACAATTTACAAGGTTGTTGTCAAGTTTTCAAAAATCAGCTATAGCCGAAGAGGCTATTAGTTGCTGACAACATTAAGAAGTGAAACTCTAGTTTGGACTAGACTTCTAAATAAGGATTCTAATCCCTCTTCGACTTCTTGGATGGTCTTTTCTGATTGTTTCAACATGTTTTTCACGGTGGTTCTGTCCATGCTTTTCTGAGTCTTGATGATGTTCAAGGAACACAAATCTTCAACACCATTTTCTTCTTCTGCCTCAGAATGTACGCGGCTTTTTTGAGTGAGCTTCGAAAGGATTGACCAGCTTCTTTGGCTTGATCTTTCCTTTTCCCCGGACAAGAGTACCAATACAGACTTGAGGATTGAGAGATCAAGGGACTCCGTCTCTTTCAGCATTGTCCCAATGGCCTTAAGATCGTGATCTTTTTCTGGGATTGCTGTAGAGTTTTGGTCAAAGCTCTTCAAATTTTTCAAGCATTTGCCCACCATCTTATTAATCTTCTTTCTTGATGCCAAATAAGCATTCATATCAACTGATTTTGTATCAAATTTATTTCTCCTGATAGAGGATTCAAGATCTTGAACAGATTCCTTGATTAAATACACAATAGCTCTAGAAGAACCACAGAGATCCACAAGCCTTAGCGATCCCTCAAGCAACTCGTTGATCCAATTTTCACCTTGTTCCTGAGATAATGCTTGTTGGATTGAAGGCATCTGAATCAGATTATTGATGCCTTCATGCACCTCTTTGAGGCCAGCCAAATTTGCACAAACGAAAGTGGCTGATGTTGAAGCACCTTCAGAGGACTTTAACCTGCACAGCTGATCTTCAACAGATTGCATAATTGGATGAGATTGAGATGGAAGACTGTTTGATCGGGAATGGAAGTTAGCCATTTCTTATCTTTTTTGTCTAAATTTACAATTTGTGAGCTGATAAAAGATGTGAAGTGTTTGTAACTATCCTTTTGGCATCAGCTATATATATATATAAAGGGAGAGAGATGAAGAAAACAAAAGGAATATATTAGATGAATGTGCACGAGTTGCATGTCCCCCCAATCTTGAACAGTTGAAATTCATAAGCTAAATAATACAGATCTCAGCCACACTATAATTGCTAATCTAAAAGGCAGGAGGAATCTTGACAGCATTGTATGTATTATATTCCTTTGTTGTTCAAAGATGAGGAACATATGCAGCAGCTACAGTGGATCTTATAGATATTTATTCCATCACATTGTAGCCTTACCTGTTCATGCATTTAATTCTTACTATGTGCACGTTCCACTCTTGGACATGTAGAGAATAATTAATTGATAAAACAGGGAAACCTGGCATTTAATTTATTTAGTCAATGAATAAATTCACCCTATGATGCAACATTACTCTCATGAACAGGAACACTGGATCTCTCCTTGTCCGGAGAGTTGGCTTCTTAGAGTGGCAGCTGCCATGAATATATATATTTGAACATGCATATGTGATGTTTGTTTCAGATTCTTCATTAACAGGAGGAGAGTCTTGATTGCCTCAAGCAGTCGTATAAGTGCATGGATCAGTGATATTATTCAGCTGTCTCTCGGCCAACAGAAGGAGAGAAAACTTTTGACACAAATCTATGAGGTTGTTGGATTTCTGTTGTGATTGTTGAATTTTTCTCACAGACAGATAAATGCATGTAGTTGATGGTTCCAGAAGAAAAAACAGGGAATCATGTATAACATCATAATTTGCTCAAGAATTGCTCAGGTAAATATCATTTTCAGGATAGAATATCTCATTAAAGTTGCTCTCTGTATGGCCTACGATGTGATATCTTCTATGTGGGCTTATTATGGTCTCTAAATGTCAATGTTGCACAAGCTTCAAGTTCATTGCTATTCTCATAAAAGCAATTCTGTTCATACAGTCTTGGAGATATTCTTCATGTTAGGATGCCAGAAACAGGTAATGTGAAGTTTCTCGTACAGTTTGGAGGTTTCGTCGAAAGAGAGAAATGCTGTTTTTTTCTCCACAAACAGAATCATCAAAACTGTTATCTCAAATATATTTGCACCATAGACCTCAAACGGAAAAGGGGAGATTGATACTCTTACCTTCACTTCAAGTTTTCAGGTGCAGAATGGATTGGATTAAATGAAATACTTAATTAATGTATAGCCTCAGTGGTTTGCACCACGGTTTCTATAATCTGCTTCAGATCCCATGATGAAGTTGAAAAATATTAGATAAACGAGTAAGTCGAGGGATCTTTCAAGTCTCAGCATGTGGACATTTGGTAGATGAAAGACGAAAAGAAATTCAGCGCGTTCCGCTCTATGAAAGGATCGTTCGTAGGAACGAAGGAGAATTGAGAGAAAAGAGAAGGGAAGATTTATCGAGAAGAAGTGAGTTACAGAAATATGGCCAAAAGTGCCAAAACAGACTCCATGCACACACTTTATACCGTCTCTCATCCATGATACGGAACCAACAGAAATTGAATACAGTGTATTCCTATGAGTAGCTCACAAATAACCAAATAAGAGAATGGAAGAAAAAGACAAAATACCCCCATAATAACATGCAGTCGTGACACTCTAGTTAGCCAAACACAAAGCCCGCTGTTCGGTTGCAGGTGCGGAACGATCCATCAGGCTCAATTGATTCACGGGTCGGTCCAACCCAATCATACATCTTGACTCGCACTAGTCAGACCACATGGGCCACCCTAAAGCACACACTCCTAAAGCCAATTATGTCTATCATGCTGGTCTCCATTACCTCACTGAATTCTGTGCAACCATCACTGTTGCAAGGTCGCACAAAATTGAGTGAACTATACCATTGAAATTCAGTTCCAGACGGTGGATATCAGACCGAGAGACAAGGTTTAACGTGTCTGTATTACAATTTTTAGACAGAGTAAGGATAATGGTGATATCAAGCTTAGCATGAATAAACTCTGCTCTACATAATCATAGGATAGTACATAGAGAATGCGTAGAAGCACCATATTCTGTGTGGCAAAATTATCTACTCGCAACATTCCACACTAATTAATTTCCACAGTGTTCTTGTATTGTGTACCAAATTTCTCAAGTACAAATGTGTTTTAGCCACTTCATAAAAACACATATTTTTTATCTACTTCTCAAAGGTGGGGTAACATGAGCTTCGAGATATATTGCAAGCTTCGAGAAGTGGCTAAAAAACATGTGTTTTTATGAAGTGGCTGATAAGTAGGAAATTGTGCATAATTTTAATTGATAAAATTGTATTTTTAATGCAATTAATTCATGTGCACTCTCTATTTCATACTTATTTAATGTTTCGACAAGAACTACTTCCTTTTTGTTTTTGTGGATATTTGCAGCACTTCTGGGGAGATTGAAGGCAAGCAGGAGGGCTATTCTAGCATTCTAGGATTGAGGGTGTGAACAAATAAACAAACGAGAGACCCAAGGAGACCGGGACAGAGAGCAAGGGGATAGATTCACTGAGGAACTCATCTTTTTTGGATTTGGGTTTATTCCTCCCTTCTTATCTTTGTTTTAATGTCTTTCATTTGGATGATTTTAATTTTTAGACACGTGATGTGTAACTAAATTTTATATTCCGGTTTAGGGAATGTTTGAACCCTATTTCAATATTATGTGATTTATATTTTCGTGACACCATATTGATTTAATACGTGCGAATTTATTATGTTGATGGGTTGAATTGATTTATAATATATATTGTTAATTGTGACTGATCACCCCAATTGATAGTTTATATGTTTAGGGCTAGGGTTTAAATTGCAATCCGTAATTGTTATGATATTGAACCCGTCTGTAGCAACTAATAATTTATATTATTAGAATCAACATAATTCAGGATTAATTGAATCGAGCGTATGAATTCAATAACCTGCCTACCCTATTATCCTAATTGATAATGCATTTAACGAATTAAATCCAAAGAGCGTATTTTGGATTGTTCGATTAAATAGGTTAATTAGAGAGTTTATTCTAATTAATTACACTTAAGGGATAAAGCAAATCAACAGAGCTTGTTGTGGTTTAGGGGTAGGAATTCCACAACTAAATTAATAATGTGTCGCATAATCATATGATTTGGAATAGGGGGAAAACTGAACCATAAACCGGAATTGATTCCTATTACTGTCTGCCTTTTGTTTAATTTCTTGATTTTTATTTATTAGAGTAGATTTTATTTTATTAGTTTAGTAGACAAAATTCATCAACATCCCCCTTTTTATTTGCATTCGTAAATTAGCATAAAAAGATATACAAATAATTCAACCGAAAATAATTCAACCGTTCTCTGTGGGATCGACTCTTACTTCCCACTACTACAAAATAGTAGAGGAAAGCGAGGTAAAATAATATAATTAATTTTGACGTGCCCGACAGCACGGTCAGTGGCTATAAAGAATTTACTTGTGAAATTGGGCTAGAATTACACAATGGGGGTCATGCAGATAGTAGATAGACAGTTGGACACTTGGAGCAACATATTTTGTGACGGAGTTCTTTTGCATAGACTAGTAATGTATTAGAATCAGCATCCCTTTTTCATGTCATCTTCAAATGTAAACATTTGTATCAGTGTGATAAAAAATACAAAGCTACCAGCCATTAAACAATGATAAGCGTATTAGCATCAGCCTAGCTGTAGGCATTATGAATTAGTCATCGCCAAATGCAAAAGATATTGCTACGATCATTGCCGAATTGAATTGATCCATGATTAGGAACAAGTGGAATTTTGAAGTCATTGTAAATTTCCAGTTTGAAAAATCGAACTCTTGGCAGTTGTAACATCTCAGAAATTTAAGAAAGATTGATAATTTGGGACTTGAACAGAATCATATAGGTGGTCAAGTATCAGTATCCATTTTGTATGTGAATCTAAAAAAGTTTACAATTTACATGGTTGTGGTCAAATTTTCAAAAACCAGCTATAGCCGAGGAGACTATCAGTTGCTGACAACATTAAGAAGAGAAACTCTAGTTTTGACTAAACTTCTAAATAAGGATTCTAATCCCTCTTCAACTTCTTGGAGAGTATTTTCTGATTGTTTCAACATGATTTTTACGGTGGTGATGTCCATGCTTTTCTGAGACTTGATGATGTTCAAGCAACACAAATCTTCAACAACATTTTCTTCTTCTGCCTTAGAATGTATACGGCTTTTTTGAGTGAGCTTTGAAAGGATTGACCAGCTTCTTTGGCTTGATCTTTCCTTCTCCCCAGACAAGAGAACCAATACAGACTTGAGGACTGAGAGATCGTGGGACTCCATGTCTTTCAGCATTGTTCCGATGGCCTTAAGATCACAGTCTTTGTCTGGGACTGCTATTGAGTTTTGGTCGAAGCTCTTCAAATTCTTCAAGCACTTGCTCACCATCTTATTAATCTTCTTTCTTGATGCCAAATAAACACTCATATCAACTGTTTTTGTATCGACTTTATTTCTCCTGATAGAGGACTGAAGATCTTGAACAGATTCCTTGATTAAATACACAATATCTCTTGAAGAACCACAGAGATCCACGAGCCTCAGTGATCCCTCAAGCAACCCGTTGATCCAACTTTCACCTTGTTCCTGAGAAAGTAACTGTTGGAATGAAGTCATCTGAGTCAGATTATTGATGCCTTCATGCAAATCTTTGAGGCTCGCCAAGTTCGCACAAACAAAAGAGGCTGATGTTGAAGCACCTTCTGAGGACTCTAACCTGCAAAGATGATCTTCAACTGATTGCATCATTGGATGAGATTGAGATGGAAGGCTGTTTGATCGGGAATGGAAGTTAGCCATTTCTTTCTTTTTGTCTAAATCAAATGGAACTCTTAAAGGCTGAATGTACAAATTCTGAGCTGAGAAAGGATGTGTAGTGTTTGTAACCATCCTTTTGGCATCAGCTATATATATGTAAAAGGAGGAGATTAAGAAAACAAAAGGAATATATTAGATGAATGTGCACGAGTTTCATGTCCCCCCCATTCTTGAACAGTTGAAATTCAAAAACTCAATAATACAGACCTCAGCTACAGTGTAATTACTAATCTAAAAGACAGGAGGAATCTTGACAGAAATGTGTATTATTTAATCATATGATCATTAATGAGCCCTATGCAAATATGCTTACAGATAGTGAGACATGTGAATTAAAGATTAATGGTGCTAGGTTGGAGGTTTCAGATCTTCAGACTATTCTTAATATACAAATCTGCACACGAGTACAGCTACACATGTTTTGATGTGGCCTAATACAATTGGTTGATTTAATGGAGATTTGAATCCAGCCTTGTGTATCATAATAAGTATTATATTCCTTGGTTGTCTAGAGATGAGGAACATCACACCCTCAACATATTTTTCTCAACCTAAAGAATTATGTAGATGCAGCAACTATAGTGGATCTTGCATATATTTATTTGAAAAGGAATTCATAATCTTGAAACCTGCCCGTCATGCTTTTAATTAAGTTTCCACCCTCTGGACATGCAGAAAATAATATTCGTGAAAAGTTGAAATATTATACTGGAGATTGTCCCCTTAGATGCAAGCACAGACTAGTCGATGACAACCAAGCAACAAAACATGTGATTCCTCTTGTTTTCTCATCTTCATTATATATATGAATACATATGCATGAACTTTGTTGCAGATTCTCTGTTTGCAGGCTATAGTCCAAGTGATCCATCAGGCAGTTGTATGAGTGCATCGTTGATTTTCTTCGGCTATGTCTATGCCAACATAAGGAACAGAAATGGGCCGAAAACTCTTGAGACAAATCTATGATGTTGTTGTTCGATTATAGACAGATCGACGCTGCCAGAAGAAGCAGGGAATCAAACACCAAGCTGGTGGCTTATCATTCTATGTCTAATGCTACAAAGAAGATTTGCAATAATCTTATTGCTATTGCTATGGCTACTGCAGAGCAAATTGGCACGTTTCCTCTGAGTTGAGCTTGCGCATGATCGAGTATATCGAATTTGCAATAAACTTCTGGTTTTTCATAAAAACTGGCACGGCTTGAAGTGGCCGGACAATATTGACAGGAACACAATCCCTTCTTTCTCCATTTTCATTCGAACATTGTAAGGTACTAGGACTTGTCTTCCTTGAACATCCACTTGTCAAGAAAAGACGCGCAGAGTACCACTTTGAAGCAGTAAAAAACTACAGGGGTGTGTCCATTGACTTGAAGAAGCTTCTTATCTTCAGTTACGTGGAGAAATATGAACTTCTAAAAAATATCGGCCAAGACAATGTTTTGAACCTGCATTTGAGTTTCGAAATCTGAATTCTAATTCCTCCTGATGCTCTAGACAGACTACAGTGTGTGTTGCACCACACATTAAATTAAATAGATTTTAGAAATGTATAGATGATATTTTGATATTTATCCACTAAAATGAATTTTATTGATTTTCAAAAAAATATGGGCTTCGCACACCTAATCATATAAATACATTTCAAAAAAAAATTATAATATTTCATAAATGTTATCGAACACTACTTCAGCTGTTTAGCTATTCGATATGATGTTCCAAACAAACCTTAAACTGACATGCTCATAATTGTTCGAAATGTATCTGGTGTCTGAAAATACTACTTCACCCTTCCCCTTTGACCGCATAAAAAAGATCAAAGCAAGTATGACAGGATAATATTTCACACACACACGTAGACGGTAGACCCAACCAACTGCTAAATGTGGCTTATGTTCAATCACAAGCAAATTGCGATTCTTCATTCTTCTTCGTCTAATATCCTTTTCATATTTCCCACTTTTCGTTAGCCTTTATAAACTGCGAGGAATCTCCAGAAGAACTCCACCGATTCCCATGGCCTCGGCGTTTGCAAACCTTTCTCTCTCCTCCAGCTTTTTTGGTACCCAAATCTTCATTTCTCCTCCCACACCCAAAACAGTTCCGAGAAAATTCATTGCCCCACAATCGGTTCTCAACAAGAAGAATCCCGGGAAATTAAACAACATTTCGAATCATGCAGCTTTAGCAGCTCTACTCTTCTCTTCATTTACCCCGCAAGCATTAGCGTTGGATACTACCCCACCGCCACCCACTTCTGCTCCACAAGTGATCGAAATTGATGCCCAGAAGTCCGGCCCGTCATCACCCTTTGCTCAAAATCTAATATTGAATGCTCCGAAGCCTCAGGCCCAATCCACTTCTGACCTACCTGACGGCTCCCAATGGCGTTACAGTGAATTCTTGAACGCGGTGAAGAAGGGCAAGGTTGAAAGAGTAAGGTTTAATAAGGACGGAGGTGTTCTTCAGCTGACGGCGGTGGATGGCCGAAGAGCAACTGTGATTGTGCCCAATGACCCGGACTTGATCGATATTTTGGCGATGAATGGTGTTGATATCTCGGTTTCTGAGGGTGATTCTGGAAATGGGCTGTTCAGTTTTGTTGGGAATTTGCTGTTCCCATTTCTTGCTTTTGCAGGGCTTTTCTTTTTGTTTAGACGGTCCCAGGGCGGGCCGGGTGGTCCCGGAGGACTAGGCGGGCCGATGGACTTTGGCCGGTCCAAGTCTAAGTTCCAGGAGGTCCCAGAAACTGGTGTAACATTTGCTGATGTAGCAGGTGCTGATCAAGCAAAACTGGAGTTGCAGGAAGTTGTCGATTTCTTGAAAAACCCTGATAAATACACTGCACTGGGCGCCAAAATTCCTAAAGGCTGTCTCTTGGTGGGCCCACCGGGTACCGGAAAGACCCTTCTGGCGAGGGCAGTGGCCGGAGAAGCAGGGGTGCCTTTCTTTTCCTGTGCTGCTTCAGAGTTTGTGGAGCTGTTTGTAGGTGTTGGAGCCTCAAGAGTGAGGGATTTGTTTGAGAAGGCAAAGTCGAAAGCGCCCTGCATTGTGTTCATTGATGAGATTGATGCTGTGGGAAGACAGAGAGGGGCTGGTCTTGGTGGTGGGAATGATGAAAGAGAGCAGACCATTAATCAGCTTTTGACTGAAATGGATGGATTTTCGGGTAATTCAGGTGTTATAGTGTTGGCAGCCACTAACCGGCCCGATGTTCTTGATTCGGCGTTGTTGAGACCCGGGAGGTTCGATCGACAGGTTACTGTGGACAGGCCTGATGTTGCTGGTAGAGTTAAGATTCTTCAGGTTAGTGACTCTTTTATGAAGCTCTCTTTAAAGGTTTTATGCTGGATATAAATGTGGGACTTCACCTTGTTGAGGATTGGGGTCATTTTGAGGCTTCATCAGTAGGATTTGCAACAATTAAAATGCATAACAGAGCTAGTTACAAAATGGTTATAGTAGTCTTTGTTTCTTGTGAGTAGCCTGCTTTAACTTTATACTTGCTATAAATAATCTTAGTTCAATGCCCATTCAGAGACTGTTATTAACTTACTAGCTTCAGTATATATCTTGCATCTATGTTGCTTGGACTTGAGTGCGGGTATCATGTAGTTTACATATCTAGGAATCCGATTTCTTACTTTTAGGACATGTGGATAGAGCTAAAAAAGATTAAAATATTATTATATGGCTGCAGGATAGGACTAAAATTGCACTTATTAAATGTAACAATTTGAGTTCAAATTCATCAAATAAAACATTTAACCTACTAAATTAAAATAAAATTTCAATCGAACGACAACCACTAACATAAACAGCTGAATTATGTTTACATGACTCAAAGGGGTTCAGCAAAAACTTTAAAAAGGCTATAAAGGATGAAGAGTCATGTTCATTTAAGAAGTCTGTGAAGACCAGCTTTTACTCTGAATTCTCAGTACAGGATGCATAGCCATACCAATCTCATACCAAAAGGACACAGGCACTTCATATCTGAAGAGTGTCAAATCTTGCTTATTGGGGTTTTACTGTAGTATTTCATGTTTTGCATTGCGATGTCAAGCAAACTTTCATGAAGCTTTTGCCTATGTCCGATCAAATCTTTGCTTTTGAGCACTCACTTGTAATTTTTTGTTTAGCTTCGTCCTCCACTCTCATATTACTCAAACTTTTTTGTTGTACAATTTTTGTCGGGGAAGTACTTCACATGTTAAAGCTAGAGATCACTGTGGCACATTTTCATTATTTTTTTTCGTTTTATCGGTTTTAACCAACCAATAATCATCACTATTCCAGGTGCATTCCAGAGGAAAAGCACTTGCAAAAGATGTTGATTTTGAAAAGATTGCCAGGAGAACGCCAGGTTTCACTGGTGCAGATTTGCAAAACCTGATGAATGAGGCAGCCATTCTTGCAGCTCGGCGTGACCTTAAGGAAATAAGCAAAGACGAGATCTCTGATGCCCTCGAGAGAATAATTGCTGGTCCAGAAAAGAAAAATGCCGTTGTTTCTGATGAAAAGAAGAGACTGGTTGCTTATCATGGTACGGAAAAATGGGAAATATGTATATTTTTTTTTTCTTTACTATGAGTAACCGTCTAACTGAAGCATGCAAATTTTATTTTAGAGGCTGGTCATGCATTAGTTGGTGCGTTGATGCCTGAATATGATCCAGTTGCCAAGATTTCCATCATCCCCCGAGGCCAAGCTGGTGGACTTACGTTCTTTGCTCCGAGTGAAGAGAGACTTGAGTCAGGGTTGTACAGTCGAAGCTACCTAGAAAATCAGATGGCAGTCGCACTTGGTGGAAGGTCAGATATGCATTTTCAAGTGATTCCCCAATTTTTTAGTCCTTAATTACAACAAATCTCTAATCAATCTGCTTGAAACATCTTAGGTAATCATTCATATGGTTTTGGTGGTATTATGTCAGGAATCTGGTTGCTTTTTTTTTGTTCATTGACACCAGCATGTAAATTTTTACAAAACTCATTATCAAGTCCCTCAACTTTCAAATTTAGACCTTGGAACTTTCAGATTTTGTTTTACGAAGCCTTCATAACTCTTTCGGAGTCTTGAACTTTTATGTTACTTTCAAATTTTGGTTTCACTAAACTCTTCTCCAAAGTACTCAATGTGAATAATAGTTTAGAGGGTTCAATAAAACAAAATTAGAGGTTTAGGTCTTAGTAAAACAACATAAATGCAGTAAGAGGTTTGTAAAACAATATTTGAATGTGAGAGTGTAATAAGAGACAATAAATGTATAAGAGAGACGTGATTTTGTTCTTCCTAGTCCTTTTGTCTTGTCACCTCACTGCTTAATTATGTTTCCTTCACCCATTTTTTCATGCAGGGTAGCCGAAGAGGTTATTTTTGGAGACAACAACGTAACAACAGGAGCATCCAACGACTTCATGCAAGTCTCACGAGTTGCACGACAAATGGTCGAGAGATTTGGGTTCAGCAAAAAGATTGGACAAGTTGCCATTGGTGGAGCTGGTGGAAACCCTTTCCTCGGTCAGCAGGTACTTACCGTATTCCCTTTCATCTCGACAGAATCTTTTCTCGTATCATTAAGAGCATCAATGATTGACAAATGCACTGTATATGTGCAGATGTCCACCCAAAAAGACTATTCCATGTCAACTGCAGATGTTGTAGACGCTGAGGTGAGAGAGCTTGTAGAAACGGCGTATAAAAGGGCAAAGGAGATTATCACCACACACATCGACATTCTACACAAGCTTGCTCAGTTGCTAATTGAGAAAGAAACAGTTGACGGAGAAGAGTTTATGAGCCTTTTCATCGATGGCAAGGCTGAGCTCTACGTTTCCTGATTCTGTTAAAAAATTTGTACGTTTATGTCGAACAAATACCAAATGCAAAACTTTGATATAGATAGATAAATAGATGTTAATTCAACATAATGAGTGGTAAAATTAAACATAGCCATCTACTAAAGTGAATGTACCGTACGCTTCCTCTATATTGTACAGTTGTGAAGGACTATCACAATACCAAACCAAATTATACAAACTGTGCATTATGTGATTACATGACACATTCTTAACAAATAACCGCAAAAGTATCACGATCCTTTCCCCCCTTTTTGCTTCTTTTCTTCGAGTGTAGCAGCCTCATTCAACATATCAGCTGCATCTTTGTGCATGTCAAGCTTAGCAAGGGCCACAGCCTGCATGTAAAAAGCTGTGGACCAATCGGGATAGATGCATTGAGCTTGCATCGCATCCCGAAGTGCAGCATCTGGCTGATCACACATTAGATAACAAAGGCTTCGACGAGCATGAACAGTTGGTGAAATCATGGTGCCCACATCTATGAACTGCAAATATAAAAAAACCAGGTCATTAACAAATTGCATTAGTGCTAGAAATATTCCCCATATGTGCTGGTAATATAGATGATTTTATGTTATGCAATGTGAGAATGAGCCTAGTGAGCCCTCATCAGGTGGACTGTGTAGAATAATTGTCATTTTCTAATCTTACAAGTGACGGGTGTTGCAAAAGACTAACTTGACGTGCGCAAGTGGGTACCTGGGCTACTCTATTAGAGTTGAGGATTTGAATCCATCTCCACCCTAGTCACTATTGTAAAAAATGTTACTTCCAAGTTAAAACAAGCAGTTTTGATCAAGTCTGGTATTTCAAATCTCTCTACCATGAACATTTGATACTGCTTTGGACACAAATATACAAGGCCAAAATGCTTTATCAATCTAGGACTCAAGTTAACCAACTTCAATTTAAAGTTGCAATTCCAGGAAGGTAAAGACCAAGTCAGACAGCAAGATCTTAAGAGTGATTGCCAGCACGGCATCAGGCCTACCTGATAAGCTATAATGAGAAACAAACATGAATTGCAGACTTGATAAGGGAAGGGCGCACAGCACCTAAGTTATGGATTCATGGAGCAAAAGCATGGGAAGGAGCAAATCTGAGGGTAGATATTCATTAGGCTGACACTATCATAAGCTTGATCCTAACGACGAATTTAATGCTTCGGATAATCCTTCTCCAGTACGTTAATATGGACAAAAATAAAGCACTTCACACAATTACAATCATGCACTCTTATAGTCTTTCGTTTAACACAGATGAAACAGGAAAATAGTATAAACGACCAAAAGTACCTGAGAATAGCAATCAATAGCAGTTTTGAAATCTTTGTCACGAAATGCCAAGTCCCCCCTCTTCCTTGCGTCCAACATATCTCTCATTTGTTGAGTCCATTCTTGGAAAGATAACTATTTGGCATCCACACGTGCACTTCAGAATAGAGAAGGAGATACCAAAGTAGATAATTAACAGCACTTTAGCTAAGATAATTTACCTCATTGGTTCCCTCATCATCTTTGTAGTGCTGCATCACCAAAAATTGATGGATAGCAGTGAGATCCATACGTGAACAAGCATCACCCATTGGAGAGAGTGGGTGTGGTGGTGTAGATGGAGTTTCTTCACGCTTTGGAATCCCCAACATCACATAAGATGGAACCTGTAATTGGTAATTTGTTTGTCATCTCCAGTTATGGTACTCACAAATTTATTAATTCATGCACCTAGATATGAATGTTTCACCAACACTGTACTCAATCACATGGCATAATCACTATTATCAGAATGCCTGCTATAACCAGGACTAGATATTGCAGTTTTTCCCTTTTTTGAACAGCTAGGAGAGTAGTTAGAGATACGTTTATTTTATTTTATTTGCTAAATGATTAAACCCAATAATGTCAGTTAGAAGCATTATGCAACAATTAACACATGAGAACAAATTATTTATAATAGACAAAATGAAAGGAAACCCGAAACAGGAAAAACTGTTAAACAACCATAGCAGCTTAGAGAAACCATAATGGTATTAAAATCTTCGTGATAGCAATCGAGCAGTATAGACCAGCTAGCATGTTGTAATCTTAGGTCCTTGAAGAGAGCATTAAACAGACATATCATGTATCAAACCACCGAGACTTGCCACTTGTCACATTCAAAATTACCACAATCCTTCTATATCCTGAAGTATGATGTGCCTCAAAATCCATTAGTGACAGATCATGATTGTACGACATTTCATAAGTTTCGTAACCCAAATTTTGATATTTTAACAGCAAAGGAAGGATATTAGGACTTGCATCATTTTTGTTTTGCAACGGGGCAAGTGTAGAAACAAGATCATTTGTCTTTGGCCTCTCCCTTGGTTCGTACTGCAAACATTGTGAAGCGAGATCGAAAACAACTGTGGCCTCTTCAGTTGAAAAATTCCCCTCTAAGTGGGAATCCATTAAGAGAAGAATATTTTTGCCCCGTATCATATCAAGTGCCTGAAATGGGAAAAAAAAAAAAAAAAATTGATCAGGTACACAGTCTTCATAAAATTCAACTTAACCACTATCACTGTAAACAACACAAGCAGGGTCACATGAGTGCATGACAAGTGTGACTGACAAGTGTGACTGACAAATAATCAAAATATCAACAGTGCCATACAGGAATAAGCAAGCGAATTGTCGCAATTTATCATTTGACCAAGCAGTGTAGTGAAAAATTAATAAAAACAAACAGGCAAGAGCAGGAAAAACTCTTGATGCATTTAAAAGCATAGCAATTGCACAATACTTATTGCTTTCTTATTCTGGTGGCAATATACAGATACACCAACAAATCAAGACAAAAGTAACATGCAAAAAAGAATTAAGGAATTTGTAATTGAAGTCATCAACACTGAGAAGGTTAAGTTACAAGGCATTCCACCTACTTATATTTTATTGAGAAATAATTTGATGGAAATGCAAACACTATGCTAGGTTTTATTTCTGACCATTTTCGAGACATTGGTTTGGGAGAATGTAATATGATATATGATAGTGGGATTGCACGTTAAAATGCAATCGAAAATTTTGCTGGAGAAATAATGTGATGAATTTTGAATAAAAAAAATAAAAATCAACTGTACCTATCTTGTCGGTGCTGTTCTATTGTGGCTAGCAGAAGATATTGTCAAGTTGTTACTCATTAGGGAGAAAGATAACAAAAAATAGCAAAGAAGAAAAACTAATAGAAATAAAAAAAAATTATGTCAGTCCTGATTCAGAGATGAGGTATGAGTGATTCTCAAATATTGAAGACGTGGCACTGCTTGATAGGCTTTTCATCCTTCCAATTGCATGGGATGGGATGGTCTAATAAATCTAATCCCCTCTAATCCAAAAAATTAAATTGGCCTTTATGTATCACAAAGTTAAGTTAAACTCTGTCAGAGAAACAGTTTGGTATTTACTATTAAACAAAGTCAGCTAATTGAGACATGTGCAATCACAGCCACAAGGGAAACAGTTTCCAAACACTATTTCTTTCTCCAATAGAACTTGCCAGCTTCCAAGTGCATTTAATAATGTCAAATAAGTTACTAACGCACACAAATGTAAGCCATCATGAAATATAAAAAAGGCACAGAAACTACCAAAACAAGAATCAAACAAGAAGCTAGGGTGAATGATAAATAGCGAGATGCAAATACATACATGACTTGGAGGAATATGCTTTCCACTTAGAAGATCCAAAAGAACAGTTCCAAAGCTGAAAACAACACTTTCCTGAGTGACCCTCCCTGCAAGAGATTTCTGTCACATGCTAAATACACTTTTTTTTTCTTTTTTTTGTGTGAGAGAGAGAGAGACAGAGAGCGCAGAAAAGTGTTTTAAGCAAAGGCAAATATTTAAACCAGAAAAATGCACAGGTGCTCACATAAAAAATAATAATAAAAAAATAAAAAAATTAATAATAATAATAATGATAATCGATATACGGATAATCTATGCCATTGACTCAACATCGGGACAACACAACTTCACTGATTATTATTATATGAAAGAAATCATCCCCATCAACCAAAACTACTGATAATCTTCCAGTTACAAGCTCCAATAACGGCTTTCAAGAAGCTGTCCACAGGTTTTGTGAGAAGACCTCATTTTCCATCATTAACAATTCATTTCAAATGTACACTAAGCTTAGACAAATTGCTCAAAGACGGGAGAATTGATGGGCATGTGTGCATCACCAAGTCACACCAATCTAACAAAGATATTAGACAGTTTCATGGTCAGCAACATGAGGCATACAAATAGTTGAAGTACAACCTAAAGAACTTTAAACATTGGCTGCATGAAAGATGGCATAAAATTATATCTCGTTGTATACCTAGATAATGTTGAGTTAGAAAGTGCTATGGTTGCCAACCATGTAGAGGAGCATACACAACTTACCTTCTCATCTTATTTCTTCTCCAAGCAGTGCTTTAATGTGTCCAGCGAGCATAAATGCTTGCCTGCTCCTGTCAACAATAATTTCCAGGGTTTCGTAGCAGTATGTGTATCATGTTTCTTTAAATTGCATTTATACCATCTTGATTATATTGTTTATGGATTTTTTTTATTTATTAGGAATGCATGTTACAGTTAATCTGCCACTCTATCTCAACGGCATAGGCAACATCAACTTGAGATAGTTGCTAAGGTTTAATGTGTTCAAAATCTTAAGGCTTTAGGCATTGTCTCAAGTAACTGCAGAACTAGCTATTTAATGCAGCAGTAATCAGGGTGAGAAATAGGCCAGCAGTTAGGCCCCAACTCCAGTGGAGCAATGCAACTATCATTTGAAAAATAAGAAGCCAAGTTATTGGTTTTCTAATCTATGAAATTCTCACTAGATATATATATATATATGTATATATTACAAGCTTCCACACAGTACATACAAAAGAACAAAGAAAGAAGAAACACCAAAATAATAATATAATAATTAAAAAACAATAGAAAGACAAAAAAACATACAAACCAGAAAAAAAGAACAGAATGCAAAAAAATATCAGATATAGAGAAGTCTCAGTGTGTTATTAGCCTCGCTATCCCTCAGCTTCCAAGCCATTTGTAAAAACAACAGTAACAGTATATAACGCATTTCCCATATAAGTAACTTCAGTCAGTTCTCATTAGACAATAACCTAGTTTAGATGTTGTATATCCATCTCACATGGAAAATCAATTAAAAACACGGAAAGTTCAAGAAGGTTTAAAGAAACAAAGACCACAAGATCCCCAAAAATGCCCTTATTAAAGTCTTCCACTTCATTAGAATATATTACTTGTCTTAAATGTTATATAGGTTTAATCAGAAAACGTGCTTACAAGCCATTTATAAGAATAGTTGTACAATTGTATATATGTCTTCCCCGTATCATTTAACTCAAGCAGTTCGTCATAACAAACTACCTGGAGACAATAATCCAGAATAGGTGTCAATATAACGGGTCTTCAATAAAAGATATCGGAAGTTAGTGAAGTTTCAATGAAACGAAGACCTTAAGAGTACAAAAAACACATCCGTAAAATCTGTCAAAATATTTATATTATTTGACTAAATGTTTTAATTATAAAAAAGAATACATGACAATACTTGGTCATCTTAGCAAGTGGAAACCAATTTTAGATAAAGCCAGTACGGAAGTTAGCATATAAAACTTACCATTTCTTAGATACTCTGGAGGTGTATATGCAAGATTTGTGCTATAACTTTTTCCATCCCTGCTATTCTTCATCAATCCAAAACAAGAAAGACGTGGATCTCCATTCTGCCAAATTAAACCCATCAGCACAAATCCCTAAACAAAAATCTGGGCCGCCAACCAGCTGGCAAGAAAAAATTAGCATGTGGCAAATCAAATGAAACCTAGCTTACACATATTGCCAAAAAAGAAATCTATTAGAAATAGATAATTAACCTCATCAAAGAGAACCCTATAAGCATTCAAGTCATGGTACAGTGGGCGACCTTCCCTGCTGCAATAATCCAGTGCTTCAGCTATAAACAGAGCCACTCTTAAACGCATGGCCCACTCAGGGGTATGATTCTCCCCTGCAGAAGGTACACAAGAAAAGTTTACAACAGAAATTATAGATTTCAAAGATGATATGATAAAACTCCACGACAATGAATAGACAACCCCCTCCTCATCTATCCCTTCAACAATCAAAATATGACAAAAAACAGGATATCTTCTGCTATTGACTATGCAACCACATCAGGGGTATCAAAATGATAAACGTAGATTCACACATCACAGATAATATGGTCTGGGTTACGAGAGCAGAGCATGAAAAACAGTCAAATGTTTAATCGCAAAATCCTATATTGCATGCATCAAAGCCTGTATCTTCTGATTGACAATGAAAAAACTCAAGTTACCTCAAACTTCACCTCTATCTTGAGTAGAACAACAATCATCATTGAACAATCACTGAAGAAATCAACAGTTGTGGATGACCAAATTTATTAAACACAACCACGAACTTTTCTCTAGGCCTCAACTTCATGTCTTTTATAATTTGCAGAGGCCTTGCCAAAATAGTGCTTACATTTCCCAAGCCCAGATTAAAATACACAACCTAAATCTTATGTTACATGTCATAGGTCAGGGATTGTAGCGGTAACAGGATTCGCATAATTGAACAAGCATCCATCCCAAGGTCGCCTACCCCCATATCTTTCATCTTGAAAATGATAAGAGCTTAACAATGAAATATGCAAATTATAAGGAAGTTCCACAGGCCCTCACAATGTAGCCACTGGCCCTCTCTTAATCCCAATGTGAATTTTTTCTACAGTGAAAAGGTTCAAAATGCTAATATCACCAAATAAGCTATCAACAAGACCGTGTTGGGAAGAATCATAACAAATGCTCACCAAAGTTCATGAAATGAGCAAGGTAAAACACACATAGACAGAGATAACAAACAAACATCACAGCTTTTGAGGTAATTAGTCAATAGACGAACACAACATACAGTGAAATAAATGCTTAGCGAGAGTCTCATTAGGCATAAATTCAGCAACCAGCAGCCTCTCATCCCCATCACAGCAATAACCTATTAGATTAGCAAGCCTCTTATGCCTCCGCTTCCCCACTTCCTTGGCTTCCTCCTTCACAATAATAAAGCACATTCAATCAGTTATAACCTAAACCTAGTTTCCACAGAGTAAAAAAGCAATCAAGTTCAAACAAAATATCCGTGTATATACATACAGCAAACTGCTTAGGATCAGGCCACGCCATTTTGGTGAACTTCTTGACAGCGATCCAGCGCTGGTTTTGCAGGCGACCTTGATAGACGACATTGGGGGCTTTCTCCCCACTCTCTGAAACGATGTTGTCGGAGCTGAAGTTGTTAGTGGCAGACTTCAACTCCGCCAGAGAGAACTCCGTGAATCCGCCGGTGGCGGCGGCTCCGTTGACGGAAGATGAGCGGCGGTGGCCGAGCTGCTGGTGCTGCCACTGATCCTTGTCGGCGGAACGCGGCGGAAGCTCCTTGGACCCGCAGCAGCCCATGATGACTCAGTTGAGTTGACTCACCACACCTCCTCCCCACACGCTAAGTTATAAATAGTCCTAGAAGAAGCTGATGGAATTATAATTCTCAAGCTTATTATTTACAGAGTGCTAAATGCTGAGATTTGTCGAAATAAATATAATTAGGAATAAACAATTCGGTCGTGCGGGTTATGGGGGAGAAAAGGGATCTTAAGTTTTGGTGAAAGTGAAACCTGGATCCTTGTGTATGTTCTCTCTAAACAATTCTTCTCTCTTTTCCTTCTTAAACTTTTTACTTAATTTTATCATCCACCATTTGCAGTTCTCAAGTCAGCTTTCTGCAGACTTTTGCCCCATTTTACAAGTTTTCCTTTTATCCTGTTTTTAGGTACTAACATGTTTTTTTTTTTTTTTTTTAAATTAAAAAAAAATATGTATATATATATATATATATATTGACATAATATTTATTCCTCTCCATAGTTGGAAACTTAAGAAGTTTCTAGGGTATGGTCCTCAGTTTCTACATATTTTCAACAATATTGTGCATTTTTAGGTAAATGGATGTTTGATTGCTTTTATTTTTAGGTAATTGTTAGAAGAAAAAGGTTTCTTCTATTTTAGTACTAATTCACACTGTGAAAACTGTAAGAATATTTTGCCTTTCCAAATGTGACACGTAGTTCAGATATTTATTTTGACCAGTACTACCTTTTCATCCGTTTCTTAAATGACTAAAGAAAGAATTAAATTTGGCTTTACTCTCTCTCTCTCTCTCTCTCTCTCTCTCTCTCAATAATTAAAATCGCTTTTTCTTTCAAAAAATACAAATCCGACCATTAAAATCGTCCTTAATTATTAAATGGCAAATAATTATTTCCTTAATAACTTGTTGCAATTACTTGAAGTGGGACAGTGGGTGTTTCAGACAATTGAAACTGAATTAAATGACCAAGTTTTGATTTAGTTCAAATGACTAAATAAAGAATTAAGTTTGGCTTTAGCTCTCTCTCTCTCTCTCTCTCTCTCTCTCTCTCTCTCTCTCTCTCTCTCTCTCTCATTGGTTTTTTTTTCTTTCTTTTAGGGATAAGTATAACTTTAGTTGGCTGCACAAGCTATTGAGAAAATTACTATACATGGATGAGTGGCACATTGAGAGTGTTTAGTTAAATCAATATCAAAGTTAAATATTTAAACAAATATTTAAATATATTTTATTATTTCAGTGATAATAACATGTAAAAATATCTAATTTTATGTCAGAATAATGTAATTCTATCGTCTCAAAATAAAATTTTTATTTCTACGATAAATTGATCAATTGCATTAAATTTAAATAGTTAATAGGTTCCTAAAATTTATTATTTAATTTATATTTGCACCTAATAAATTATACAGTGAATACTCAAATCTAACCTAAATAATCAACCAAAATAATTGTATTTTTTAATTTAATATCTTATTTTTAATATATCAGTCATAAGTGTCAAATTAGAACGTGGAAAAATTTACTAATTTAATATATTATACGTTAAAATGTATTAGAAACAAAAAAAGGTTATAGTTATTTTAATTGAAGTAACAATTCCATAAAATAAAATAAAATAAAATATAAAGGCAAACACATTATTTTTAAAAAATATTTTCATTTTTGAAATTTGAAGATAAATTACTTTTTAGACTACTTGCAAGATTTAACTTTATAAAAACTACTTTTGAATTAATATTTGGGCTCCATTTGAATTAATGAGTTCGAGCAATGTGTTTCAAATTTATTGAGTTGTTGGGATAAGCTCTCTTATTCAAAATTGTGTGTATTTAATAATTTGATATATTATACGTTAAAATGTATTAGAAACAAAAAAAAAAGGTTATAATTATGTTAATTGAAGTAACAATTTCAAAAAATAAAATAAAATAAAATATATTTAATTAAAGGCCAACACATTATTTTTAAAAAATATTTTCATTTTTAAAATTTGAAGATAAATTACTTTTTAGACTACTTGCAAGATTTAACTTTATAAAAACTACTTTTGAATTAATTTTTGGGCTCCATTTGAATTAATGAGTTCGAGCAACATGTTTCAAATTTATTGAGTTATTGGGATAAACTCTCTTATTCAAAATTGTGCGTGTTTACTAATTTGATATATTATACGTTAAAATGTATTAGAAATAAAATAAAAAAAGTTATAGTTATGTTAATTGAAGTAACAATTTCAAAAAATAAAAAAATAAAATATATTTAATTAAAGGCCAACACATAATTTTTTAAAAATATTTTCATTTTTGAAATTTGAAGATAAATTATTTTTTAGATTACTTGCAAGATTTAACTTTATAAAAACTACTTTTCAATTAATTTTTGGGCTCCATTTGAATTAATGAGTTCGAGCAATGTGTTTCAAATTTATTGAGTTGTTAGGATAAACTCTCTTATTCAAAATTGTGCGTGTTTATTAATTTGACGTTAAAAAGTATTAGAAACAAAAAAAAATTATAGTTATGTTAATTGAAGTAACAATTTCAAAAAATAAAATAAAATAAAATATATTTAATTAAAGGCCAACACATTATTTTTAAAAAATATTTTCATTTTTGAAATTTGAAGATAAATTATTTTTTAGACTACTTGCAAGATTTAACTTTATAAAAACTACTTTTGAATTAGTTTTTGGGCTCCATTTGAATTAATGAGTTCGAGCAATGTCTTTCAAATTTATTGAGTTGTTGGGATAAACTCTCTTATTCAAAATTGTGTGTGTTTACTAATTTGATATATTATACGTTAAAATGTATTAGAAACAAAAAAAAAAGGTTATAATTATGTTAATTGAAGTAATAATTTCAAAAAATAAAATATATTTAATTAAAGGCCAACACATTATTTTTAAAAAATATTTTCATTTTTGAAATTTGAAGATAAATTACTTTTTAGACTACTTGCAAGATTTAACTTTATAAAAACTACTTTTGAATTAATATTTGGGCTCCATTTGAATTAATGAGTTCGAGCAATGTGTTTCAAATTTATTGAGTTGTTGGGATAAGCTCTCTTATTCAAAATTGTGTGTGTTTAATAATTTGATATATTATACGTTAAAATGTATTAGAAACAAAAAAAAAAGGTTATTATTATGTTAATTGAAGTAACAATTTCAAAAAATAAAATAAAATAAAATATATTTAATTAAAGGCCAACACATTATTTTTAAAAAATATTTTCATTTTTAAAATTTGAAGATAAATTACTTTTTAGACTACTTGCAAGATTTAACTTTATAAAAACTACTTTTGAATTAATTTTTGGGCTCCATTTGAATTAATGAGTTCGAGCAACGTGTTTCAAATTTATTGAGTTGTTGGGATAAACTCTCTTATTCAAAATTGTGCATGTTTACTAATTTGATATATTATACGTTAAAATGTATTAGAAATATAAAAAAAAAAAAGTTATAGTTATGTTAATTGAAGTAACAATTTCAAAAAATAAAATATATTTAATTAAAGGCCAACACATTATTTTTTAAAAATATTTTCATTTTTGAAATTTGAAGATAAATTATTTTTTAGATTACTTGCAAGATTTAACTTTATAAAAACTACTTTTCAATTAATTTTTGGGCTCCATTTGAATTAATGAGTTCGAGCAATGTGTTTCAAATTTATTGAGTTGTTGGGATAAACTCTCTTATTCAAAATTGTGTGTGTTTACTAATTTGATATATTATATGTTAAAATGTATTTAGAAAAAAAAAAAAGGTTATAATTATGTTAATTGAAGTAATAATTTCAAAAAATAAAATAAAATAAAATATATTTAACTAAAGGCCAACACATTATTTTTAAAAAATATTTTCATTTTTGAAATTTGAAGATAAATTACTTTTTAGACTACTTGCAAGATTTAACTTTATAAAAACTAATTTTGAATTAATTTTTGGTCTCCATTGAATTAATGAGTTCGAGCAATGTGTTTCAAATTTATTGAGTTGTTGGGATAAACTCTCTTATTCAAAATTGTGCGTGTTTATTAATTTGACGTTAAAATGTATTAGAAACAAAAAAAAAATTATAGTTATGTTAATTGAAGTAACAATTTCAAAAAATAAAATAAAATAAAATATATTTAATTAAAGGCCAACACATTATTTTTAAAAAATATTTTCATTTTTGAAATTTGAAGATAAATTATTTTTTAGACTACTTGCAAGATTTAACTTTATAAAAACTACTTTTGAATTAGTTTTTGGGCTCCATTTGAATTAATGAGTTCGAGCAATGTCTTTCAAATTTATTGAGTTGTTGGGATAAACTCTCTTATTCAAAATTGTGTGTGTTTACTAATTTGATATATTATACGTTAAAATGTATTAGAAACAAAAAAAAAAAAAGGTTATAATTATGTTAATTGAAGTAATAATTTCAAAAAATAAAATATATTTAATTAAAGGCCAACACATTATTTTTAAAAAATATTTTCATTTTTGAAATTTGAAGATAAATTACTTTTTAGACTACTTGCAAGATTTAACTTTATAAAAACTACTTTTAAATTAATTTTTGGGCTCCATTTGAATTAATGAGTTCGAGCAATGTCTTTCAAATTTATTGAGTTGTTGGAATAAACTCTTATTCAAAATTGTGTGTGTTCATATAAGGAGTCACTATTTGGAGCCACATTTTTTTTTCAATGTATTGATAAATCAAATACACATCACAAATAAAAAAAAAAAAAATATTTAAATTTCCCAATCCATTTCACACAAGTCCAATTGTGTCCTTTCGATACTAAAATAAATATAAAATAAAGGTTGAAAATACTAAAAAGAATTTGGAACAACATAGAAAGAAAAGGGATGTTAATTTACGATCAATTTAAACTTGAAATTACAAAAAATAGCGATGTGTGTTCTTCAGCGTTGTTTCATTAAACATGATTAATGTTGTTCTATTCTTGCAACTAAAAAATGTGAAGTTTGTTCCACTTTTGTAGTCGAATGGAGTGCACATATTATGTTCGAACTTCTTAGTTGAGATGTAAAAATATATTCAGTCAGTAGGATCACAGATATAATGTATTATTCATTCGAACCAAGTCTAATATGAGTGTACGACTAGTTAAGTTCTGAAAAGTACTAACACGATCAAACCTTAAATATTATCAATAAGTTAAAACGTCGGAAATGATAAAAAAAAAAAAAAAAAACTTAATTATTCATTTCAATTGATTTTTCGGGATTATTTTTCTCCTTCTCGATCAAGAGAAAATATATACTGGTGGAAGAAGAAAGGGGACAATGAAATCAATCTTTAAATTTTATTTTATTATTTAGTTCTAATAAGAGTATTCTAATCTTTCAATAATAATTTATTATACTTAAATGAGTAAGGTGTATTTAGGAAAAGTATAAATCGTGAATAATCCCCACATGTATATATTTTGATACCACATGCATAATCATATACTTTAATTTGTTACAATATTTACCGAATATGTATTTTGAAATCATTCACTATAACTTCTGAAAAAACTTGAATAAATAAAAAATTAGTTTTATAATTCTAAAATATGTTAATATAATAATTGCAATAAAAGTTGGGCTGGTCAACGTATTTATTTAAAATTGAGTGCTGTAGTGGAGCCTCCACTGTCTAGGGTTTAAATAAATTAAGCTCAGAGGCGTGCGACCTAAGTCGCAATGTTCTACAAATTTTTTATATTTTTTATTTTCATTTAATATCGGGTTTTATTTTTTTAATAAAAAGCTTAAATGAGAAATTTACCCACAAATTTTTATATTATTCTATGAGGTAGTGTTTCGTTCTATTAAATATATGATATGTAGTATATTATTAATAATTGTTTTGTCACTTTTTAATTATATATTATGTGATATATATCAAATGATGGTAAAATATTATTATATAGTTGGCACTAATTGTCAAAAAGATCTAGTCATTTGGTACTAGTCGGTTGCAATTTATATATATATTACTAATAAAGCTACTAGATGTGTCAGATGATATAAAATTTAAGAATATTATTTCATTGTCAATTAAAAACTAATTTTTTATATATCACTTTTTATTTATAAATAAATTAATTTATTATTAGGTATGCGAATATTAATTCATATTAATAGTGATCATATTATTTATGTTAAATAAGTTCTATAATTTTGGTATGTATATTTTTTAATTTAAAATTAACAATTAGTAATTAATATGCAGTATATGGTAAGTTTATGATGTAATTTATTAAGTCTTAAATAATAATTAAAGTTCATAACAAAAAAATGTATCATTGTCATATTTAAAGTTACAAAAAAAATATGTAATTATTTATCGTAAATCATTCATATTTAGATTTACTTTCTATTTTTGTTAGCATTTCTACAATTATTTGATTTATTTTCATTATAAATAATTCATATTATACCTTCATAATTTCCTTTTTTATAATTTAACTCAATTTTATATTTACTTATAACTTAAAATATATATAATGAAATAATTAAAAAGATTGTATAAGTTAATATATTTATTAATTTAATTATTATAATAAAAAATCATTAATTATTTTTTATATCTAATAAATTTCATCAATTTTACGCTAGTGTTATGTAATATTGTGGTGTACCTCTATTAATTGTACTTGACATGGTGAAATAACTAAATCGAAATATCGAAAGGAAATGGAAAATATATACACGTAAGACTTGTGTTCATCTTAAATCACAAGTGTGCCACGTGGATTCAGCAAACTGCTTCTATATTGAAGGATACACCAAAATGCGAACGATGACGTGGACTCTACTGATTAATTAATACAACAGTACATTGCAGCTGTCAATACTCGTATTACACGCATGCTGCAGGTTTATGAAATTACACTAATGCCATTCCAATCCCGTACGAAAAATGAAACGACAGGAAATATGGTGACGTCAGATGGTGTCAGGGCCGACAGCAGACCCACGTGAGGGTCCCAGTAGACGTCGCGTGTCATATTTTCCTTCTTCTCATCTGTACTTCAGAAACGTGGCAAAATAAAAAGAAAACAATTTTTTTCTTAATAAATGCCAATTAAAATTATTTTATTTAACATATGTTTTCAGTCTCAATTTTCAGTATTTTATAAGTTGTTTATACGAGATTTTATTTATTATAATTAAATGAATATAATTGAGATTTTATTTATTATAATTAAATGAATATAATTGAGATTTGATTAAATAAAATTATGTGTTAAATAGCATTATTATAAAATGAATATTTCGTATGCAAATACAATGGGTTGTGTTTGAATTGAAAATATGAAGAAATATATCAAATTTATACAATACAAATTTTATTAATGGTTATTTAAATTAATTCATATTTAATAAATTATAATCTATCACATTTATTTGATTTATTAATTAAATATATTAGAGATTCTATATAATCTAAAGATTCTCTCCACTCTAATTCTTTTTCTTTTTCTTTTTCTTTTTCTTTCCCAAACCATTTACTTCAATTCTTAAAATAGCTTAAAATTAAATTATTACCACTCCAAAAAGAGTGATCTCATATTCCATTCTATCTTCCCTAGAACTAGAATTGTTAGCAGTGCGATATAGAATGTGTATTATATTTATTTATAAACAGAACTAAAATAAAATAAATTATAATAATTATATTTTTTGAAAAATATAAAAATATATAATAAATTTATTTATAAAATACAATTTAATTATTTTTTATTTGCAACCGAAAGACAATACAAATAATTTACTAATAATATAAATCAATTCTAACTTAAATAATCAACCAACAACAATTGTAGTTTTAAATATGACTCGTATTGTTATCGTGTGATGCATGATTTATAATACATTAAAAAATAAAATAAAATATATTATTATATAAACTTGATCTAATTAATATTTTAAAATAAATATTTAAGAATATCTAAATATTTTATTATTTTACTAATAAAAATATGTATAAATATATAGTTTTGTACAAACATATATATTTCCTTCATCTCAAAATATAAGTTTTGTATCTATAATAAATTGATTAATTATATAAAATAAAACTATGTACAATAGCTTATATTTATTTGCAGTTTAAATTGAATATAAATTTATAATTCATAATAAATATTAAAATTTAATTCTAAATAAAGAATTATTTTTATCTTAAAAGTTTTATTTTAAAATATGTGGTATAATTGTAAGATTAAAGATCGGGTCAAAATAATTAATTAATTTAATATATTATATGTAAAAGGTAGAGATGATAAAATAATAAACAAAGAAATATTAGTTTGAGGAAATGTCTGATTTACAGATAAAATAATAATGTATATGGGCCCATGATAGTCTGCAATTTGTTGGTGGGCCAGTAGGATAAATTCTATAGTTATTGTAAGGCGCATGACCCCCAAAAATTGGACTTTTAATTTATTATTTGTTTCAAATGTAAAGTGGACCACTGTAATGATTTTAACCGAACGAGTACTTTTACCAATCGTGCGAGGGATGTTTGAAAATATTTATTTAATAAATAAAATTTAAAATAAGATAAACAAGTAAAATAATAATTTTTTTTTCTAAAATTACATTTTAAATTAAATTTTGTAAGAAGTTATTTGATTAATATATATTTTGTAGCATTTATATGAAACCATCTCACATTAAAAATATTAATAATCCCTCAAAATTGAAAAACTAAAAAATAAATCAAGAAACAATATAAAGAATTTTAAATCTAAAAAAAAATAAAAACCTATAAGAGATTAAGAAAACCATACGGAAAAATATGAAAAGTGAGAAACTAAAAGAAAATAAAAAAAAATTATCTCCGCCCCCACAAAAATGCATTCCACTCAATTACAATAGTTCAACCCATAATACATTCTCAAATTTAAGTCTAAGTGATCAACCAAAAATTTCATGCAATATTTCGAACTAAAATTTTATTTTTATATGCAATATAAATTTTAAATTAAAAATTATTGATATATTATATGTCAAAAATAAGTTAGGATTACAATTTTTTTAAATTTTAAAATTGGAAAAATAAATTTTAGAATAATAAAAAATTTATATTAAAAATCGTACAAAAACTGCAAATTAATTCAACATGCTAGTTGTTCTCACATGCACGTGTACATCACGTCATGATAAAAAAAATGATGTGCATTAATTGCACAACTTTTAGATCCATGCAATCGGATCACCCGACCAGAAATGGTCACAGTTGTACTCACACGCACGTTTATATCGTCATGATTAGAAAAATGATGTGCATTAATTGTACAAATTTTAGATTCATGCAATCGGATCACCCGACCTAAAATGGTCACGGGATCATGAAATACGAAGAATGATTGTGGAGCTAGAGAGCTAGGATGATGACATGGAATTAATGAAGGAGTTTCCTGGCTAAAAGGATTGCGAGCACATAATTTTTTTAACATGGAAATTATAGGCAATTGTATTGTTACGATTAAAACAACAATACAGTTCAATATAAATAGTGATGATTTTTTTATTGTTATTAATATTATTATTATTATTTATATATATTTATTTATTTATTTTTGCTGCTGCTGCTAAAACCATATAATTTAACTTTTATGTTAGTAATTATTTAAAAAATGTTATTCACTAATTGTTTTGATTGACGTTACGCCAGAGAAGAAGAAGAAAAGATAAATTGATGTGTCAACAAACAAATTGTTATGGCCATTGGTGCAACTATTTCCTTTAAATATTCTACAGCTCTGAAGAAATATTATGGTCATAACAATTATTGAGGAGGTGTTACAGCACCAGATCCAGGCTGACGATTATGGTGTCTTCAATCTGTGTTTGATTTAACTACTTCTAGGGGAATCAAGTTGGGGCTTTCAAACAATTTTGGGATGGGGAATTAGGAGTTGTAAATCGTATCAAGAACTTAAACCGTAAAGTGTTCTTGGATGGAAGTGTTCTATTTTTATAAGATAAGAGGTTTGCTTGATTCAATTAGGAAAATAAATATAAATATACAAAAAGATAGTTCAAGGGCAAATTTACTTTTGAGGTATGAATGATAGATTTGATTGATTTTGTACATTTTTCCTAAAACATTTATAAGACTTAGTTAAATTGGGGCACCAAAATATGGCGCAATCGTTACTCTTCTGAACTATACTTTGGATCGACTTTGTATATTGGAAAAATAAAATATTAATTTGAATGTTTATCAATTTCCCCTAGCCACATCAACTTATGAACATTACCATAAAAGTGGTAGTTTATGTTATAAGTTTTCCTACAAATTTAAATAATAATGACTAAAAAATGTATTCTTATTCGATACAATTTTAAAAAAATTCTTAGTGCATAAAGATGTTTCTTAAAATTGAAGCTCATTCTGGGCCGAAAAGAAAAAAAAAAGACCTCTACGAAAATAGAAAGAATAAAACATCAAATAGTCATTAAAAAAATCAAGACCTTTTAGCATTTTGAGGAACCAAACTCATTAATAAGGTCTTCAAAAGCAAGTTTTTCCAACATCTCTTTTTTAATACATAAAATAGCGAACCCATTTGATCTTTCTTGAGAAATAGTTGAACACAACTGTGATTAGTTTTAAAAAATTTCAAAACAAGATGTAATTCGACATACAACATATTGTCAACTGCGGTCTTGTTTAAAGAGGTGTTTCCGAGATACAAAGAGCAGGAGCCACGCTATACTTGTTGTCCAAGAGATGAAGATTGGCTCACAGTGGAGAAAGTATGGTCTGTCCTCAAAGTGTTTGATTCAGCAACTCATATCATTTGAGGGCATGATTATCCTACTTCAAATTTGTTTCTTAATGAAGTTTATCAAATCACAGTCTTGTTGGATATTTTTTTATGATGAAGATGAAGTGAAGATTATATTCATGACATGGTTGGGTTTATGAAACAAAAGTTTGACATGTATTGGGATGAATGCAACTTGATGATGTCCATAGCTGTTGTTTTAGGCCCCATGTTAAAATGCTTGGTTTTGCTTTCCAAGGATGTATCATGAACAAGAATTTGAAGAGTACATCCACAAAGTTAGGAATGTTTTACACAAGTTGTATGATGAATATGTGGCTGAAGTGCCATAGAGCAATGGTGGTCAAAGTGATGAAAATATAGTCAGCGCTTCCAATAATAAGCATGTTCAAACTTCTATATTTGGTTAGTCAGAATTTACTCTCAGTTTGATCAATTGAAACTGTTGCACCTAATAAGTTTGAATTGGATAATTATTTAGAAGAAGGTTGTTTTATTGTGAAGGAAATCTGACATCATTTGATGCTTTGGAATGGTGGAGAGTTAATAACTTGAAATATCACATATTGTCCAAAATGGGTCTTGATATACTTGTTATTCCTATCTCACATGTGGCTTCGAAAGCTACTTTTAATGCGGAAAGTAGAGTTATCGATGAAAATCGTGCATTATTAAAGATGGATACATTACAAGTTTTAATTTGTGGTAGTGATTGGTGTCATAGTCTTCATGGCTTGAAGAAAAAGAGAAAATGACGGCCCTTTCTATGTTTACCTATGTTTATATTTGAGACTTTACTTTAAGAAGTTATGTATATTCTTCTTATTGTTCTAATCAAAACAAAAATGCACTTCTGTCTTTTTTCTTTCTTCTTTTTTTTTTTTTTTAGGTAGGGTTATCCTTATGTTGCTGGTCTTTCAGTAGTTTCACTATTGTTTTTGTTTTTTTACTAAAGAGTTGACTTGTTGTTTTGCTGAAGTTGTAAATTGTTGTTGAAGCCTGAAGTGGTTGTTTTGGTATTGAAATTGTTGTTTAGTTGTTGAAATTGTTATTTTGTTGCTGATATTATTGTTTTGCTGCTGAAAATTGCTAATTTTGTGTTATTTTGCTTCTATGTTGCTATTGTATGTCCTTTGGAAGGACCAACTTCATCAAACTTATTTAGGAAACAAATATTTTGTCTTGTTGCAAGGTTTAGGAATACTTTGACCATTTTATTTTATATCAAACTTATTTAGGAAACAAATATTTTGTCTTGTTGCAAGGTTTAGGAATACTTTGACCATTTTATTTTATATTATTGCAAGCATTTTAAAGTTCAATCATGTTTTAAGTTATTTTATAAATATGTAATTATTAAAAAATAATAATTTTTCTTTAAAAATAAAGTAATTAGTCGAATCGACTCAAGGTCAAACTTATTGAGTATTCCAACGAGTCGAGCTTGAACTTATCGAATATTCCAATAATTCAAGCTCGAGCTTAAAAAATTTGAGCTCGGCTAAGCTCAAGCCTCTGATTTTCCAGTCGAACTCGATATCGACCTAGGAAATACTCGACTCGATTACACTCCTAGTGTATTATTGTAAAGTAAACAAGAAATTTTTTTTATTTTATTTTAAGGAATAGATAGAATTATGAAATGGAATGAATCCTCTAATATTCCTTCGTTTAATTGACTCTAAGATTTAAATATTTTTTGTTTAGACTTTAGGAGTTAATTTAATTTTCTAAGGTTGTTTTTTGATTTCCTTAAAAATTACTTTTTATTCGTCATTATTAAGTTCTATTTTTATATTTCAAGAGAGAGTAAATTGTATTTTCGCCTTTTAACTTACATATTAGTTTCATTAAGCTCTTGTAGCTTATAATTCATTTTATTAAGTCTCTAGAATTTTATATTTTGTTTTGTGAAGCCCTTAAACCTTATTATAATATTTTATTAAACCTTATATATACATTCTTTTCTTTATATATATATATATTTATATATATATATATTACTTGTATGCGTATCTGTTAAATTCTTCCTTTTCAATTTATTAAAATAATTTAGTAAATACACATATTAAAAAAGTAAAAATAAAGAAAAATCAGTAATGACATTCATGTAACAATAAATTGGAAAAGAGGAGTTTATGAAATAAGCATAGGATTATAAAAAAAAAAAAAAAAAAAAAAAAAGTAGAAATCTTAGTTAAATAATATATTAGTAATATAGAAGAATTTAACGAAATATATTTAATAAAATAAAATTTAAAACTTTAGGGGCTTCGCTAAACAGAACTTAAAATTTTAGAGAGTGTACATCAACAACTTAATGAAACTAATGTTTAAATTGAATCTTTCACTTAACACCATTAGAGAGTGTACATCACTCGCTCTTATAGTGTTCAAATATAAATTAATAATAACAAAATAAAAAGTAAAGGAGCTTGACGAAAAGAAATTGTTGAAGGGCCTAATGAAGCAAAATATAATTATTACGCAAAAACTTATATACATCAGGTGCCCCGTATAATTTGATGTAGAGTATTACTTGTTTACTTAAAAGTGTTATTTGTTTATTTGAAAAATATTACTACTAATTTATTACCTTTAAAAAATACTTTTACTTGTCAAGTAAACTAGTAATGCACCCGTACATTGCATGGTTTGTAATGTACAACTATTTTAAAAAGTTAATTTTTAATATAATATTATATAATATTTGTTTTCTAATTTAATATATAAATAATATATTTATAGTAAATATTATTATATTTATTTATAATTGAATAAGCTTGTTTTTATATTAATCAAATAAATATTTATATACATAGACATATTAAAGTAATTTAATATAATATTTTAAAAATTAGATTAAAAAAAATTATAATTACCTTTGAAAATAAGAAGATATCAAATCAATAATTTTTATTATTTGTAACATCTGCAAATAATAATTTTCTTTTCAAATTCACACTTGAAGATATGTAGAAATATGTAATATTAATTGTAATAACTTACATAAGCAAATAACAAAAAAAATCATATTTATCAATAAATTGTTTATAAAAAACAGTGGTGCTACTTGAATTTTCAAATTGAGACTTTGAAAATACTAATGACAATCAAAAGACATAATAAAAAAGAAAAATGAAAGTAGGAATTGAAAAAAATTTAATCTTCACTAACCATATCTTTGACCTCGAATCGACACATAAACATGAGTTCAAAAAGGTGAGCCCAAGCTCGACATATAGGTCTAGATGATGAAACCAACATCTGTAATATATAAATTTTATCTAGATATGAATATTTGAGCAATAGGATTATATGAATAACTTAATAACGTTTCATGAACTTAAAGCAAACAAAAGTATAAAAATAAATTCAAATGATCAATTGATAAAGATGATATTGAAAAAAAATAACATTGAGAATTTACAATTTACAAAAAACCTACCTTTGTATGATGATGGTGCCTATGTAAACATAAAATTTTATACCAATAAACAATAAAAGTTAACATCAAAATTATAAAGATTAACTGCTCTGAGAGTCTTAATCAGCCATATTAAATCACGAAGATTTCTAAGAAATAGGATGATTGAATTTTACCTACTTTTAAGGAGATGATTTAGATGGGAAAATTAGGCAAATTGGTGAGGAATATGATGATATGATTGAATAGTTTTATATCATATAAGAACTTTTAGAAGGAAATTTTGACCTATAAATTAAATATTTATATAGATTCCTAATGTGCCGACTTATTAAATTAATTAGGGTTTCAAATGAATTTTCATTTGCATGGTTTGATGTGATTTTTCCAAAATTTGTTTGTTTGCCAAATTAGTTTGTAATGTTTATCAAGTATTAATAAATACAATTTATTTATAAATCTAATTATAAAAAAAATAGATAACATATAATCAATATGGAATTATAAAGTTTATTAAAAACTTTATTATAAATTATTCAAATATGAAAAAAATTGAAAACTTATATAAGAGTGATAAACATAGAATTTATGTGCAATTCGGGATTATTATTTATAGTTTTTAGGCAATTGTATGTACCTAAGTGATGAATTCATCATGATTTTGTTATATTTTGTTACGTCACGTGTTTGTTGAAATTTTGAAAGAAAAGCAGATAATTAAGGATGTATGGACCACGTCTCATGTCACACGGACCGTGCTTATCCTCGTGGTATGATCTTAACCGTCGTAATTTTATGCAATTCGAGCATATCTTCTTAATTTGGTGTGATTCGAGCATATCTTCTCGATTTGGTATGATTTGAGCATTTTTCTCATTTCAAACAGAGATATGACGGCTATCAAAACCCTAATAATTGTTTATAAAAGAAGGAGCTACATAAGATTATATGAATATCATACAATAAAATATAAAACAGATTTGAGAGGTTAGAACTAAGATACAAACAAGGATCAACCATCCAACTTGTCACAGAGAGAAACCAAAATCTTTTGGCTTCAAATATTTTCTTTTCTTTTGTTCTTTTTATGTTAGCCATGATTGTCAATATGTTCTCTATGGATTATGTATTGAATATGTGTGACTGAACATCTAGTGATTCTACGAAGTGCATGATTATGAATTCATATGTTTTTCTTTAATGATATTATTTCATTTACTATATTTGTTTATGCTTCCTTGATTTGAATATCATATGAAATTATGTGTAGACTAATTGCATATATGTAATTAATCCATTACTGCCCGGGAGGGAGTAATTGATTAACGGATTAGGAAGTATAACATAATACTTGTTAGATCGGGAGATTGGTAAGTATTTTGATGAGAATAAATCTTAGACACTATTGGGAGTAATATAACTTTGTAAGATCGGAAGATGATGAGTGTTATCTAATTTACATTTAAATCTAACTCGGAAGGGAGGATCTAGATATATTAGCAATTCTCCTACAAATATAAGAATTAAATATGATTTGACATTAAAAAACTTATATATACAATATGAATATATGTCCCTGGAATCCATACAATCTCTGAATTCTTTTAATTGTTTGAATCTGACTTCATATCTTTTTCTACTTCTTTATTTCTTTTATTTTATTTTACCAAAGCAATCTCAAATATTTGATTCTTTAGATAAATGATAATATCATAAACGAATACTTAGTTGAATTCACTATATACACTCCATGTGGATACAATCCATGTGGATTCTTGTACATTTGCGAGTCGTATTTTAAGTGAGCAATCTTACAAATCTTACCACGAATCGTCCAAAAAAGATGACTATTTGCAATTAATAAAAAAAGATGCAAGTTTAACTTATGTATACATTAATGATGCTGAATAATTCAATTCATGATAACTCACCAAAATTACTATAAAATAGCCTTCATTAAAATTCTCTAATTATTGCAATTAATTAAAAAAAATGCAAGTTTGACTTATTTATGTGTTAATGATGCTGAATAATTCAATTTATGATAAACGACCAAATAAGCCTTATTAAAATCCTCTAATTAACTATCGTGACCAATTATATTATGCCACGTGTAATCCTAAAATTGGTAAGAATTCTAGGTGGAAAAAAACATGAGTTTCTAAGTATGTATGACTTCTACTATTATATGTATATATAGATTATTATTATTATTATTATTATTATTATTATTATTATTATTATTATTATTATTATTATTATTATTTGACATTTGGTGCAATCAACCAAATATAGATTTACATAATTGAATATAAATATCTTGTATACTTTCCTTAAATGTTGGAATCTTATAGTTTAAGGAAATGACAAACTATAAAAGAAAATACATTTGTTATAGCATTATATATAGATATTTCGAACATTTTGAATAATAATGAATATTAGTCTCAATTCATATATAAATTTATTTACATAATTATGAAGTTTAAACTTTTATCATGCGGATATATATAATTATATGTGCATCATTATTCATCATTAATAATAATATTACAGATAATTAAAGTATTATGTTTAAATTCAATATTACATAAAATTTAATTTGAAAAATATCGTATATGAATATTTGAATATTATTTTCTTTACAAATCTGCAACAAATAGAGAATGCATTAATGTATTAAATAATTAGTATATGAAGACATCTAAATCTAAATATAATGTATCAAAATATAAAAATTGTGCGTAATCCAAAATCATTTAATAAAAGATTAAATTATGAAGATTTGGTCTTACCTTCCAAAACATGAAAATAGAAAAATTCCCAAGTAAGTTAAGTCTAATAATTGAGATTATTGATCTAATC
Organism: Caryopteris x clandonensis; assembly: GCA_028749325.2. NCBI lineage: Eukaryota > Viridiplantae > Streptophyta > Magnoliopsida > Lamiales > Lamiaceae > Caryopteris > Caryopteris x clandonensis. Next base: position 182,241 of record JAPYKT020000033.1, on the reverse strand, counting down.
CTTAATTACTGATTCTATTAATTATTCCATCCGCTACTAAAATAAAGTAATTACATAAAATAATTCATAATAATATGTGTACCATCATATTTATAATCTTTCATATTTAAAGAATTGATAAATTAATACCATAAATGATAATTATTCATTAAAAGAAGAGAGAATCTCTCACAACTTTATCCATGATTGTTTATATAGAATCTCCTACAATTTATATTGAATTGTTAATGCATATTAAATAATATTTTGAAATGTATAAATAAAATCTACCCAAATCTTTATTATATTTGGTATATATGCTCACAATCATGTATATCAAAATATTATGTTGAGATACACGACATACAAAATCTGTATATTTACACATATATATATTTTATTATTTATAATTTAATATTTAATATTTGTTGCATTAATTTTTCAATTTGAAAATAATATGTTGAGAATAAATAAATAAATTTTAGTGGTCAATATGAATAGGATCTCTCATAATAACTTATATCATAATAACTGATTAGCTGATTAATTTAATACCATATTTAAGAGAATTACAATAAGTGTATTTATTACATGTATACAATCTAAGGAATGTTTGATTTTTTAATTAAGTAATAATCATATATGATTTACAAATAAAGTTAGACATTATGCAAGTGTCTGACTTTACTATGTAAAATCAAAAAATAAATAGAAGATTTGCAATTAAGTAAAATTGCTGCGAGTTTGACTTATTATCTAAAAGCGAAAATGATGTTGAATAATGTTATGAATATAAAATGAATTTTTCTTTAAATAGGTCTCAATAAAATCAGTTAATTATCTAAGATGAACAATTATGATAGATAATTACCTATATAAAAATTGACCAATAATATGTTGTCATGTGTAATCCCAAAGTTAGTAACCTTTTTTTTTTTTACAAAAAAATGATATTGTTTCTAAAAATGTGCGGCTTCTGTTATTATGTATATATAAGTTATATAAAATCAAATAACATACTCCCTCCTATCCACAATAAGTGTCGTATTAGAAATTTTCACACATATTAAAAAATAAATTAAGTGCCTATTCTACCTTTAATTAATGAAGAAGAAATATTAATTATTAATTGTAAAGAGACACATCATGTGTATATTTACAAGAAAATTTAAAGGTAAATTAGAAAAATAACATTAATTCTTACCTTGAAAGTTCTAAAACATTACTTATTGTGCAAAAAATTAAAACTACTAAAACGACACTTATTGTGGATGGGAGAGAGTATAATCTAACATTCGAATTTATAACTTTTATTAGAAAATTATAAATTATTAAAATAACAAAAATAGAAAAATCGGCACGGAATATATGTTCCAAAAAAATTAGGAATTTTTTAAATTTTATTTAAGAGTAATCTTACCCACAAATCTTCCAAAAAATCAAACTAAGTTTGACTTTCTTAATTATTATATAAAACCAAAAAATAAGGGATAAATTTAAATTAAGTGAAGATTTGTAATTAATTAAAATTAGATGCAAGTTTGACTTGTTTATACATTAATGATGCCGAATAATTCAATTTTTGATAAACCAAGAAATTCATAAAATAGGCCTCATTAAAAGCATGCAATTAATTTTGATAATGACCAATTATATTATGTCATATGTAATCCCAAAATTAGTAAGAATTTTAGGCGGAAAAATACTTGAGTTTCTAAAAATGTACTTCTTCTACTATTATATATATATATAGATAAGTAATAATATATATATATATATATATGTATAAGTAAGAATATTATGTTAAATAAGTAATATTATGAATTTGGTACACAGTACATCATCGATGCACAAGAGACTAATTATGAAGGAGATTACAAATGAATTTTGGGCTATGTACTAATTAACTATGCTGTCAATTGAATATGGAATTATTGAAGAACTTTTTCGTTCATAATTTAATAATTTAAGGGCTCTTTTGCTTTACTTGATTGAATAATGTTTGATACATAATACTAGGAATTGTTATTTAGTATTATGTATTAATCTTATATTTATTTTGCAAGTTCCAATACATAATATGCAATATTGTGTTTGTTTCAATGTATTAAAATTATGTAAAATGTATATATTAATATTATACGCACTAATTTTACGACTTTTTGTTCTCTAACTTTCAATTTTGGTTCGATTTTCACTAGAGTTTCAATTTTTTGCCATAAACTCCTAAAATGGCAATTGATTTGATTATGTAGCCCACTATTGATAGTTTTTTAAATGTTATAAAAATGTGGGAGAAGATTTACACATCATTAAAGAATTTTTTTTAATTATTAAGAAAAACTAGAGATTAGAAAATTTTATTTTGAAATCATAAAAAATAAAGTAATAAATGCATATTTTACAAAACCAAATAAAACTTAAAAATTATAATTTTCACGTTTCAAAAATTTCTTATAATTTTATAATTTTTAGAAATATTATTTTGTATTCTAAATATAAATTTTCTTTAATTTTCAATTTCCAAATTTTTAGATAATTTGCTGTAATTTGAGATTGCGTTCGTAATTTCCTATTTTTCACTTTTTATAATTTTAAAATTTTTATTTCTTAATATAATTTTTGATTTTATATTAATATTATTGTGTATTTTTAAATAAAATTTCAAAAGTATCATGTTTTTATGATAATTTAAAAAAATATTTAAATTTTAAAAAATTATTTAAATTTTAAAATTTTAATATTTCTAGATTTTCATATATTTTTTAAATTACAAAATTTTAATTTTTTCTTTCAAGTTTTTTTATTTTGATATTTCTAATACCAAATTTATTTTTTATAAGTTACCATATTTTTAGATTTTATTATTATCTATAATTTAAAAAATATTTAGATTAAAAATATTTTAATATATTTATAAAATTGGACATGTTTTGCATACAATTTATTTCATGTAGTTATTTGGTTATTATGATATGTAAATAGTTCCATATTTTCTTTATTTTATAATTTAAAATAATTAAGGGCATAGTTGAAATTTTTTAGCTAATCCATATGGTGTTAAATAATGAAAAATGTAATCCCACCTATGAGGTGGGATCCATAATCCTCTATTTTAAAGATAACAGATACCGGGCAAGCCCATTAACGGAGCTTTAATGATTATTAAAATTGGAAAACAAATATAAGATAATGAGTGATACCCTATCTATCGAGCCCTTATGCCATGAAGCAAACAAGCCCTAACTATCAAAACTAAAAAGCAAGTTGTATTCAAACAATTGTTTTGAATTTGCTTGTCATATTATTGTTTCTCCACAATACAAATATTTTGTATTGTTCAATTTATTCATATTCAATTTAATTCGTATGAGAAAAAGATAAGAAATCTTTTCTAAACTCAACTCAGATCACTTAATTATTAAGACCGATCATGTCCATTACAGGCAGCTTAAACCAAAAGGATTAGATTAGGATCACAAACATTAATTACAATCAATAATTAATATTCCCTCCATTGCTTACATATCCGATTTTCCCAGCCAAAAAAACACATCGACACACTTGAAGAATAAGGAACATATTCCAAAATTATTGAGACAGTTAAAATAATTAAGAGTGAGCAAACAGGATAAGCACTAAGCTAATTAAAAGAAGCTGTTAAAGCAAATTGCAAGTTGCTTAGCCAAGAAGCCAAAATCCAGTTCATCATGACCCCTTTCAAGAAACCATTTTTAACGCTGGAATGATTGCTTAATTATCACATTTTCATACCAAAAACAATATTTCTTATTATTTTTTATTATTTTTTATTTTTTGTTTAAATTAGGTAAAAAAAGGAAAAGATTAGTACAATAATAATGTGAATCTAATCATAAGCACGTTCACCTTAATACTTGGTTTGTTTTATTGCTGGTCCTGACTTATCCAGTTCACATGTTCAGACCGGTGTGTTTGTGCATGGCTGGACGTTCTCAACATGCAGCCTAGCTCCATTATTTAATTTTCTACTTCTATTATGGAACCATTAAATATTTGCAATTTCTGAATATTATTTAATTAAATGTGGAGCCAATTAAAGTGAATAATGGTAACTCTAATATTAGCTGTACATTTATTTATACCTACGCGCAGGCCACACTTTGCCCCCATTTAATTTGGTACCCTCTCAAGCCTCTATAATTTTAAGTCTAGTGCCATTATGTTATTTGTAACTAATTGATCGAATTAATTGCATTTATTACCCTAGTTTTTTCTTCCAAAGCATAATATATGTGTATATATATATATATTATCATACCTAACTATTGCTTATGTGTCATATCACAACTGTTTATTTTTTACATAAGAAATAATTGAATTTTACAAAATTTTAAAATTTCATACATTAATATTTGCTAACGATGGATGAACATCATACCAACACATTGTATTATCCAATAATAAGATCGAAACTTACCTTCTGTCTATGCCTTGAGATAAAATGTAAATCCATGAACGATCGATTTGTTTCGATGCCTAAGATCAAATAATCAATGTAATTAATTTATTCCGATAGTGATTAATTTATCTAATTAAATATTAATCACTTAAAACTGATCGTCTAAACGATATATCAAGAATTTTTAATGCATGATGTCCGTCAAAGAAAAACAAGATTGTTAAGACTTGAATAAAATTATAACTATACACTGTAATTTCTTCTTCTTCTTCTTGTTTTTTTTTTTTTTTTTCATATACCTATTCAAAAATTTCACCACTGAATTCCAAAAAAAAAAAAAAAATCTGGGAAAAAATGTACACTGTAATTCATTTAATTTATTTAATAATGTCGTGTGTTTATGTTTTGGGTTATTGTGTGAGTACATTGAGTAATGAAACTCTGGTATTGATCAAACTCCTAAACGCTCTTTCTCCGCTGCTTTCAATCTCCAATATACGGTCTTCCATGGCATGCATTTTCTTCGACGCTATTTTCACCTCTTCTTCTGCTTTCTTCCTCAAATTCTCCAAATTTATTTCCTGAAATTCTCGGATTCCCCCCTCAGCTTTTGCACTTTTCGTTTTCCTTCCAAAGCTCATCCCCATGCACGTCTGTTTTCTGAACGCCGACGAATTCGAAATCCCGCCGAACAGAAAATTCGAGACTGTTGCCGTTACTGTGAGCACATCGTTTACGACTTCGACGAGCTCCGCCTCCTCGTCATACGATGCTCCCGCCGGAGAAATGGATGGTTTACCGATCGAACCGAGATTCGAAGACAATTTACCGATTTCCTTTGCGATTTTGTTAAGATTCTTCGCGTGCGCCTCGATTTTTTTATCGTCCTTTCTCCGAAGAGCCATCTGCGTCGCCGAGTACTCCTCTTTTAACCGCATAACCAAAGTCTGGAACATTCCATAAACGTCGACGAATCGGAGGAAGTCTTCCAGAAGCTTCTCCATCAGACTCGAGTACTCGCCGCCGCGAAGAGACTCACGAGTTTGGGGAAGGTGGAGGAGATCGTCGAGCGTTTCATGGACGGCTTTGAGGCGGCGCAAGCCGTCACAGAGCCAAGCGGAGGTGCGGGAGGCGGCTTCGGAGGCGGACCACGACTGGAGCTCGGAGATTTCGTCTCTGAGCTGGGAAATTATCGGGTGTGATCGACATGGGAGACTGGTCGATCTGACGTGGATGGCCTTTTGTGGTTTACTTGAATTGTGTGAGGGTGGGTTTGGGAAAGAAAGTGATCTGCGAAAACTGGTCACCATTTTCGGTGCCATTTCTAATTTCCCTTTTTCTTTTACTCTTTTGGTGGGATTAAGAAATTAGAGATGTTTGGAAGAATGAAATTGTGGGAGCACTTATATAGTGAGGGGACGCGTAGAGTAGTTAAGAAGGGGGGGGGGGGGGGGGGGGCGGAGGCGCACGAGGGGTGGGACAGTGGATCCGCGAATAACTACAGGCTGTTGGGAGGGGAAAGGCATGTGGAGAGTAAAGAAGGAGTGGGCACAGGTGTTCCTGTTACGGTGGAGCCTAGACAGCACGTGTGCCTGACAATCTGGCTTCATTAATGTCTGCTTTCAACATTGCTTGCGCCTCCGCCCCAGCTTCTAGTTGTAGGGTCAAAACCAATTATGCCGTGGCGGGTGGAGTGGACTAGGGTTGAAGTTTTGGAACTCAAATGGTGTGCTTGGTTATGGTTTTCCACTATTCATTTTTAAGATTCTTCTTTTATTTTATTTTATTTTTACCTAACATTTGGTTGTCTATGAAATATTCTGTAAAATTAGTATTCCAATTGCGACCATACACGATTTATAATATAATTTTAACTAAATTAATATTTAGAAATAAAAATTTTAAATTATGATAAATTTATTTTATTAGCACATACATGTAAAAATTTATAATATTGACTTAAAAAAATACATTTTCTCCATCACAAAATAAGAGTATTATTTCTATAATAAAATTTATTAATTAATTTAAATAATTTTCCCTAAAAAGTTATTAGTTAATATGAATTTGCAGCATCAATCTAATATATAATAAATATTCAAATATAACCCAAATAATCAACCATAAATAATTGTATACTTTAATTTAATATCTTATTTTAATATATATATGATATGTGTATTAAATTAAAGATTTTGAAATATAATTAATTTAATATATTATACATAAATAATCAAGTGAAAAAAATTGTATCTTAAAATATTAGAAAATATATATTCAATAACAAGAAAAAAATAAGATTCAACCAATTGAAACTAACACATTATTTTCCAAAGACTTCCATTTTCTAAAATTGAAAATTGGTGAAAAATTATGCATAAAAATATTTTTAAATTAATATAAAAATTAAACATGTATATAAACATAAACTTATTCATACAGCAATAATATTTATAAAATATTTTCATGATCATTATAAAAAATATGCTCTTACATTCTTAAATTCATACAAATTTATATAAAATATTTTAAATATTTATGTTGCACGTAGATGGATAATATTTTATATTATAAAAATATTATAGAAAAATTACTTATATTTCTATTTTAAAAAAATAATATATTTTTATTCATAAAGTTCTTATTTATTTAACAATATATTACAAATATTTATTTATAAAATATATTTACAAATATCATATAATTTTTTATATTTATATATTATTTATAAATGGATACCTATACTAAAATATGCTCACATATATGTATATGTATTTATATACGTATGTATTATTGCCTATATGCATACATAAATATATAAGTGAATATATATAATTAAACACATGTATGTTCATATATATATATAGGAATATATATTATTTATATGATAATAATAATGATTATTTATAGGTATATGTTTATAGTTTTTGCTAACTAAATACATTTATAATAAACTAAAAGTCCGTCATTTTCAATTTTGTGACGTATATTTTAATTGGTTTAACATTATACTACGAAAAATTACAAATGCATACTTAAAAAAAGAAAAATAATTGAATATTATTAATACAAAAACAATTATTCAAAATTTAAAATATTTTTGTATAATGTATTTCCATCCCTTATATTAATTATTTGCTTAATACAATTGAAATGTAAGCGTGCATTTTTCCAGTTTCTGGTGTGCGCATTTATGTGGAATATAAGTCAATACATTAAATAATTAAAAGAAGTTCCAATCCAACTGTTAAAGAAATGATGGAAAGTTGATTAAACATGTTTTAAGCATATTTGCAAATCTTTTCATATGCATGAAATCACTTTAATTAAACAAATAAAATCTTTTTTTTTGCAGATAATTATGGCTAAGCATCTGTTCTAATTATTTGCACGACTTTCAATTCAGCTCACGTCTCACTATTTCCTAAAATAAATAAATAAACGCGTTACCATATATTATAAATACATAATTATATTTAAATAAGTGCGATATCAATATAAAAAGCTTCTTGAAGCTGTTAACTACGAAGTTGATTTCATCACAGGCTTTTTAATTATACAAAGTAGAAATCCCTTTTTTTAAGGTGAAGTGTGTGCTGTCTACACACACACACACACACACACACACACACACACACACACACACACACACACATATATATATATATATATATTGGCAGATTTAGAAGAAAAGATTCACCTTTTATTTGAGTTGGCTATACATACATGACTGAAAATCAAATTAAATCATTCGATATTCAATTTGAACTTATTTGTTAAAAGTTTGCTTAGACTCTGCCTGATAATGATATCAGATAAACTTGAAGACATTTTTACGTTTGATAAAATCTAAAGTTTGATTCAAATTCGAGATTATTAAGTAAAATTCGTTAAAACAAGTGTAATATATTAAACTATTCGAGCTCACTTGTGTTTGGTTTGATAAAAGCTCGTTCATTTTGACTTAATTAATAATCAAACAAGCTCAAAAAAATATTAAAAGCTCGATAATATTTCAAACAATCTTAAAAAATTGTACAATCGACAACTCGACTCATTTCTACCTCCTATGCACATTTTTGAATTAGCTATGGAAAATGAACTCTCTTGTAACTTGAGTTTAGCTCTAAAGAGGAAGAAGAAATAACTTATCTTTAATTTGAGTCGGCTAATGTACATGTTCAAATTAGCAAAGAAAGGTAAGGTTATATATGAACTTGAATTGGATTAAAAAGTTAATAATTTATGGAATGAGTTGGATCTAACCTAAAAATGGCAATTAATGCATGTGGATTTTTAGTTGACCCGACTCATATTCATGTGGATCTTGCACTTACTCTTAAAAATTTATAATTTTGAAAGTTATTCAAAAAATATAAATTTCTTCGAACAAGTACTGTGTTTTAGCTACAAAGAATATAATTTTCTTCGAACAAGTACTATGTTTTTAACTACAAATTTTAACTAATCAAATAAAATAATAGTTTTATTGTAAAAAGTAATATTCATTAGCTGCTTAAAATAATATTAGTTTTTTTTTTTTAAGGTCCTTTAAATCTAAAAAATATTATGTTATGCGCAATGGGAAAAATTTCAAAAGCACACCTCAAAATGATATTCACATTTTTTTTTTCACTTTTAATCAAATAATTGAATTATTCAACTATTGAATTAATGTAAATATACAAAATTATGTGTGGCCGTTAGGCTCACGACTTTTTGTAATTTATGAGTAGCAAATATTCGATGAATTATTCCAATTAAATAATATATGTATATAATTAACTCTTTAATTCTTGACATCTACAATTCATCAAAATATGTAGCAATTAACGTGATCATCTAGCGTTGGACGAAATATTGAGCAAACCTATGCAGTGCAACTGCAATACACATATGGTCTTTTAAACAAGTAATCTCCTCATTGATTTTAGAATATGGATTATAAGTAAAAAAATTATATTGATTCAATAAATGTAATGAATCCATATTCACTCGGACTTGATGAATTTTTTGGAATAAAAAACTCATAAAAATATATGAAATTTTCTTGCAGATAATGGTTGATGAACTTGTTCTTGAACGACCCCTTGCATGCATGCACTCATGCCTCCACTATGATATTGATCAAATCCAATGAACTCATTTAATTACAAGCATTTAATGTATGCATGAGTCACTGGACTATTCAATATCATATCTTGGAAACTCTTCACTAGGGGTGGTAATTTTCTGGGGGAAACCATTCTTGCTGGGAACCCAAAGTTTTGGGATGGGGAATCCCTGAGGAAGTAAATTAGTGAGGATGAGACGGTGATTGAATTTTATTCCCCCGACCAGTTTCCATTCCCGTTTAGTTAAATAAGGGACTCCTCGTATCCGTCTCAGTTCTCCGTTAGTTTATTAATTTTTTATTATATAATATATATATTTAATTAGTTTTGATTTTATTTTACTTTAATTGCTCTATTTTTTTATTATTCTATATTTTATTTCTTTAATGTTGTTTTAAAAAAATATTAGAAATTTAGTGTTAATTTGAGTATAAATGAAGTGGGAACCCCAAATCCCCACGGAAAAAATCGTTCTCCGAATGGGAAATTCCCATCCCCGTACTAAATTCTAAAGATGAGGATGATAGTAGAGATAGTAGTTAAAATAATATTCTAATACAAAAATGATAATTTCAATCCCATCCTCAAAATCGACCATTTTCATTGCTACTATTCACCTCATAACTTACTTAAAGACCAAAACCTTGAAGGACATGCTACATAATCACAGCCCCATGCATGACCTGCCTCATAGCTAATTTTGGTCTGAGAACTTGATCTAATCTTCGATTATAATATAAAAATCAAAATAAAAGATAAAGACAATTATTTTACATATAGAATATGTAAGAATACAACAAGTCAATTCAATTGGTGGGTAGACGCACTAAAGCATAGACAAAGAATGAAAATAAAAACCAAAACTAAACTGACACGACATAATATAAAAAAGATAGAAAAAAATTAATAATATTATCGAGCCTTGTCGTGCCATCATCGAGCTTCTAATTTACTTGATTCTAGCAAAACTTCTTATTATAACTTATCGAGTCAACAATTTAAAAAAAAAAAAAAAAAAAACTGATCGTTTCGAATATGTAGAAATTTAAATTCATCAAAATCTCTCCTCAAACTAAACTCAATCAAAACGAAACATACAGTTAGGTAATTTGATTGAAATCCCATACATCAGCAATAAGATATTTGTAATAGAATGAACAGAATTATATATTTGAAACACCATGTGGGCAATCTCAATTATTTAATTAAACAAGAAGGTAGGATAAAAGTAATAAAATTAATTGAATTATAAGTATCCCAATTATTTGTGGTTAGATTCCAATAACGTTCATTGATTTTAGACTATGATGAAAATAGAATGATAGAGATAGAATTCATAATTCAAAAGCATTATAAGTTATAAATTATTTGGATATTAATGGATGAGGTGGAATGTTTTTAATAATTTAGTTGTGTGATGCCCATATTCAAGAACATGTACGTACCTATGCACTCCACCAAATGATTGAATCATTCTATATTACTAATCACATATCTTTGTTCTTAAACCTATTTCTTCTTTATTTCTTAAAAAGAATCTTATCAGACATATACTTATGCCACAAAACGAAACAAAATTATGTGAGCTTACGGCCTTCTATTTTATTCTTTTCAGATCGTAAATAATAATATTTTTTTATGATAAAAGTATTATTTTTATCGTAAAAATATTACTTTGATTTGATTAATTATAAAAAAAATTAGTGAAGATTATAATATATATATATATATATCTTTTTTTAACGAAAGTAATACTTATCGAACAATCTAAAAATATATTATTTTGGACTCAAAAAATATTAGATTTCTATTTTTATTTTTAAATATATCAGGTTCAAAATAACACACAACAAATTTCTGTGTTTTTGTGTAAATTTGGATCAGATCAGCTAGGATCCGTGCTTTTTTGTCTTTTTTAAAGGTAGAATTTGATCTGTTACATATAAAAAGATCTATACATTTTGTGCACAATAAGAATATGTTCGCACTGGCATTAGCATGTTTAGAGGGTGAACGTGTCAATTCAATTTTGCTTTAGTAATAAAATTTACTTTTGTGTCTTATAAATTATATACTATAGCCCCTCTTCTAAAACGTTTACATGTACTGCTTTCTCTCTTTACCTTATTTCCTCATTCTCTCACTTTTTATCACCCAATCATCTTTACTAATTTCAATATCTTTTTATGATTAGTTAATCATCTATTCTATTACAAAATTATTTTTAACATATATTCATCAATTTTCATCGTTATTTAATATATTTTTACATATTTCTACTCTATTAATCTTAAAACAAACATAACATTTACTTCAATTATTTTTATAAATTTCCACAAAATCAAAATTAGTTGGATATATAAAATTTTAATTTATATTTCATTATAATAGTGCGCGCATACACACACACCAAATCCATATTTGCACTAATGTGAAAATTACATCTCAACTCATTTAGTATCATCGTAGATTAGAAGATCTTTTAACGTTGATTTGATCAATTAATATAATCATCATAATCATCAACATGTTACAAATAGTCTATAATTTAGTAATTATACACGAAAATATTAATATATAATTTTCATTTTTAATCATAATTTAAAATATACTTTACAAATTTTACTATATTAAATTTAAACAATAACATAAAATCCATAAACTCTGAAATCTCACGAAATGATTTGTCATACACCCCACCAATCTAGTACTCGAATATTCTTAGAACATATTTAAGAAGCACATAACCAAACACTCAACTGTTGAGACAGATAAATGACTGATTCTTAAGTAGCTGAAAGAGTGACCCTTGATATTGTTGAGTAGCTAGGCAGTGTGAGGCCACGCCATTAATTTTCACGACAAAATTCTGCATTTAATTCCAGCGTTGCTACAGCTACATGTTCTGAATTTAATTCAACTTGAATTAATCTAAATAAAAAAAAAATATATATATATATATATATGTATGTATATATATTATTTTCTATAGTTTGGAACCCATCACATGTTTGCTCTACCCCCAACCAAGACAGATAAGCTGTTTCTTAGCCTGTGTCATCTACCAATTCTGATGATGTGATCCACAAATATAGTTCCATCTACAATTTTTTATTTTTACCAATTCAAAAATGTATTTTTAAAATTCTAATTATTTTCATTTAATATTATTAGAAGCTACAATCCGAAAGACAGAGATCAATACTCGAACACTAACGGGAACCGAAAATTTCATCGCCTATTGAGGATTAGCTCCAATTTTAGCTCCAATTTTAGCTACAATTGAATAAATGTATTAAAAATTAAATTACTTAATATACTTAATAAATATTAACTATATTTGGTTGTAATTTAAATTCAATACACGATCGATATTGAAATTCAACCTAAATAATCAATTAAAATATAATTATATTTTAAATCTAATATTATATTTTAATATATGTGACATGTATGTTGAATTATACATCATTAAAAGATGATTCTTTTAAGATGTTATACGTAAAAAAACATAATAAATATGAAACTGTCATTTATATTTTAACAAATTGGAAAATATATTGTTTGAAAAAGTATAAAAATAAAATATTATTAATCAAAAATTGGCACACCATTTTCTATAAAAAAAAAAATTCTACTTTTGGAAAAAAGAAAAAAGCAATAAATTATATTTTGAGTCACTAATTATTATATTAGTATAGATATATTATATTAGTATAGATAGATCACGCTATATAAATTAATTGTTTATAGTATAGATTATAACATATGATAGAATTTATATTCTACTATATATTATATATAATTTGTTGCTTATGTTATACCATATGTCATGATAAATTGCAACCTACTAATTGTTAGAACTTTATTGTTAATTATTCATGCATTTAAAAACAATAAATGAAATTATTCCGACACACTAATTTATGAATGTTTATTGGGTAGGAAAACAATATTTTTTTTTACAGATGAACCTTTAAAATAGTTATAGATGCCAAGGCTCCATTACAATTTTTCAATAACTTTGCTTATTTGGTATTGACAAAAACTCATGTGAGACGAGACCAAGATATGACATGTAGTTAAATAATCAAATATGATTAAAAATGCGCGATCACCGCATAGTCAACGCAGTTCTTTTTGCTATTTTTGAAAAAACATGTTTAGCAAAAACTGATACTTTTTTCTATATAAAATGATAATTTTTTACGTAAATACTATTTCTTGATAAATTATTATTTTTATTTTTAAAAAGTATCACATTTTGAAACAAATATATATATATATATATATCTATAAATTTTTTCTTTGTTTTGAAAGTGTTATTGAGATTCAAAAAAAATATTCCTTATCAAGAAAAATATTACTTTTGATTGAAAAAATAATATAATTTTATAAAAAAATATCAAATGTTGTCTTGTACATTCGAATGTATGCATTATCAAAATCAAAACTATTGTTTTTTATTAAAACATTATCAATTTTTTTCTGAAAAGCTATCTTTTTTTTTTGCTTTGAAAAGGTATCAAATTTTATCTTTAGATCCATTAATAATATTTTTCACAAAATATATTATTTTTTGTTGAAATAATATTACATATTGCTTTAAAAGTATTGCTAATAATATTTAAAAAGATATCATCATTAAAATCAAAAGTTTTAATTTTTGTTTAACAAATATTACTTTTTGTTTTAATTATGAAAAAAGATTCTAAAAAGTATTGCTTTTGTTGTAATATTTTTTTGTAAGTGATTTCTACATAAAATAATATTCTCCCATAATTATATAATCAAACACATATAATATTTAAAAATAGTAGAATAGTGGATAAAGGAGTGTAAATGGAGTTAGAATTGGAAACGTGATGTTGGAATTATTATTAATAAAAATGGAGATAGATTCTTTTGTGCTAATATTTGTTAAAGGACCATTTTGTTGGTTACATTGAACATAATTGATCTGCCACGTTTGATTCTAAGAAATTATATTTGTTTAAAAGAGATGCCTCACGTTTTCCCTATTAGGGTTGGGGTGGCAAATAAGCCCAGAGTCAAGTCTAAATTATTTCTTTAATTAATTAGTTCAATTATTGGTTTTAGATGTTCAAAGAATTTGGGACTTTGTTTTTAGGGGGCTGCAGCCTGCCGACATTTTTCTCTTCTTACAATCATCACCACATCTTATTTTATTTTTTAAGTGCTTTTGAGTTTATTTGATTAAATATTTAAAATCTTAGTTTTTTTTTTTTTTTTTAATTTTAGATTAATTAATTTTTTTACTTACACTTCTGTGGATAGTCGAATAGATATTCAAATGTATTTTTACAGAAGAGTTATTTTTCAATAGTTTTGTCTAAAAATAATTGTTATATTTTAAATATATTATATCACTAGTTATATGATTGAATAAATTAAATAAAAAATTCGTATAATTTTAAATTTATGAGTTTTAGGAAGTGTACCCCATAAAATTAAACAACAATAAACATTTGTATTCTTTTGAAATAAAACTCGTTTGTTGGAACGAGGAGAGTAATACCTTTTCAATAATTAAAAAAATAAGTATTATCTTTTTGCAAAAAAATATAATATTTCAGCTTGCACCAATAGTAAAGCTGATTTTTTTTTCTTTATCAAATATACATCAAATCAATTGAAATTCAATTATTTTAATTTTTTTTAATTGAATCCACCCCCGTTGCATGAATTACAATCCATTCATATGAGACATTAAGTTATGTGGCTGGGTTGTCACGACCCATTATGTGTTGATAACCAAATTATTAAATTTCGGGGAGAAAAAATTGTAACTCTTGGAATTGGGATAATGATAGATTCTTTTATGTATAGTTTATTGAACAGTTTAGTTGGTTAGTTTGAACATAATGTAGGGATTCATTTCATGGTAATGACTCATCCCACGTTGATTACAATTACTATAAATAAATAAATAAAGAAGATGCTTGCCCCATTTTTCTTATTTTGGGTGGAGGCAAAAGTCAAAGCCAAGTCAGATATAAGTCTTTATAAATAATTATATATACTCCCATAATTTTGAGTCACTTTGTATGATTAAGATGTTCCAGATTAAAAAAAAAAAAAAATTAATTCTATAATTGGATTTAGATATTCAAAGAACTTGGAACTTTTAGTTAGGGCAACGTCCCAAGTGCCTTATAGTTATAGGTTGGTTTATTATCTTTTTAATTTTTAAAATAATCTAATTTATCATTCCTTAATTTACCTCAATTTAGACAATATCTTTTGATATAATATTTAGGTAAATTTAGACTCATAGTCTTTCTTTGGTAATAATAATTAGTTTGACAAATGTTCAAAATAATTACTTATATACAACTTATCTCATTATTTTTATGGCAAATATTTTAAAATTCAAAATGCTTTTTAATATATAAAGCAATTAAAGTGGGGAAGAGAAACCCTATATTCTTATTCCGAAATTTTTTAGTTGATGTCGATTAACTTGGGTCTTGTTCAATATATGATATCAAATTTTACAAGTTTTTAATAATGACCTCTAACTTTTGAATTTATTCAATTTATACCTGATTTATCGAGAATTTCAAAATCTCGTTGAAAATTGATGATGTAGCACTCATAATTTCAGTTGTCATGGAAGCAGTCCGACTGTCATGTCAGCAATTTTCGATGAATATTTAGAATTCTGAAAAATTATGTATAAATTGCATGATAAAATAAAAAATAATTTAAAAAATGAATAGAGCCAAAATTAACTGAAATGAATGAAAAATTTCGCCTTTTATTTTCTCCTCCAATCTTGTTATTCTTCTTCGTATTAATCTTTTTCTCCTTTGTTTTTTATCTTCTTATTTTC
The DNA here is from genome assembly GCA_028749325.2 of Caryopteris x clandonensis. Taxonomy (NCBI): domain Eukaryota; kingdom Viridiplantae; phylum Streptophyta; class Magnoliopsida; order Lamiales; family Lamiaceae; genus Caryopteris; species Caryopteris x clandonensis. The sequence goes on along the minus strand of JAPYKT020000033.1, from coordinate 165,851 downwards.
TTTGTATTTCCTTTTGTGTCGATCAACTCATGAAAGTTCTCACCCTGCCTGTTGATTATGGGACTCTTTTACATTCGAGTCATTGTGTATCTTAATCGTATTTAGTATTTTAGCATATGTTGTCAATCCCAAGTATAATTTTTCAGAGATCATAATCTAACTTATAAATAAAATTGGCTCGCTTTTCGTGAATAATCAAATCAAAGATTCAGTGAATCAAATCAAATGTATCAAAATAAAATTATGTAATTTTCTGATAAACAGATCTACTGGTTCTCCAAGATTGATGCGATCAATTATATATATATATATATATATATATATATACACACACACACATATATATAAATATATGTGTGTGTGTGTGTGAGAGAGTTGACCCATGTCCCACTCTGTCTGTATAGAGCTACAATCGAGGGGCAACATTGTTTAAATAAGGTCTAGAAATATTAACTCAATTGGTTGTTAAAATTATACTTGTAACAGTTTAAGAATACCTGTCATATTCTTTAAAAAATAAAAGATACTTTTAATTAATTAATAATATTTCTAATTAATCTTTCTTTCACTCCCTCCTCATAATTAAATTACTATCATAAGATAATAAAATTAATTTCAAAATAAAATATATTTTAATTTCACTCCTAATTTTTACCTAAACTGTAAGAAACGTTTGGAAAAGTAAATATTTTATTAAGTTGAGGGAGGAATAAAATGGTATAAAATTATTGTAACTAAAATAACACTTAATTGTAATAAATTAAATCCTAAAATGACAAATATATTATTGTTTGGTGAAGTTGTTAACTAAGTCGCCGACGTAGCTACAAAAGAAAATAAAAAATTGGTTAATGAAGTGTTATGTTGGTTACAATGAACATAATAGAGTGAGTCATGAGATGCCGATTATGGAATAAAAAGAATGGTTGTTGAGAAGTGCCTTTTTCTTTGGGGGAGGCAAAAGTCAAGAGTCAAGTATTAGTCAGTTTGCATGCATGATTGAGGTCTAACAAATTCATTCCATAATTTGAATTAGGTATTCAAAGAACTTGGAGTTTGTAATGCTTAGGTCATTAAATAAAGTTTAAGTAGGTTATATTCAGAGTGACTCTTATATTCTTAGGTTGTGTTTCGTTTGAGTTGTGCATAATTTGTTGTTGATTAGTTGTGAAACCTTGTCCCACCCTATTCCTCGTGGCTCCACCTGCTCCTTAGTCATCTCTCTCCTCCACCATCCGTCATTTTACTGCCCAATGTGTTCTCTCTCTCCACTTTCTGTGTTCTCTCCACAATCCATTTAAAAAATAAATAAAACTATTGGTTAAATTTTTATTTTGAAGCTTAAATTATATAAAAATAATAAAAAATACAATGAATACTCAAATCTAACTTAAATAATCAATGATAAAATTATGTCACAAATGAGTCATATAATTCAATACGTGAAATCAATAAATAGAAAAGTTGTATACGACTTTATAGTTTTTAGAATGTTGCACATTTATCAAATCGATAAAATATAAAAAATTATAATCTTGAGGTGAAAAACTCTTTTTTTTTTTTCAAATAGAGGAAGCATCAATTTTAATGTGTAGACATAATTTATATAGTAATGGTGTTCGATTAAAAGTAAATACAATTAATAATAGTGTTGGAAGCTAAAAGCCCCAATTTTTGCATTTGAACAATTTATAATTGATTAAAAAAAATAAGTGAACACAAATTATATTTGAATTTATTTAAATTATTTATATAATACATATTTATAAGAAACTAAAATACAAAATATAATAGTAGGTTTTTCATTATCTATTGCAAACTAAAAGCCCCAAATTTTGCATATCAGTAACTGACGTGGCATGCCAAATGTCATGCCACCTTTCTTTCCTAAAAAACGTGTCAATAACTCCACAACAAGCGGCGGCAATGCATTAGAATAATGGTCAACAATACACCGTCTCAGGCTCAAAACCTCTGTCCGAAATATCTTACGAAGTTAGAGAAAAAGTTGGCAATGGAGAAAGACGATAATAAACCCAAAAGTGAGACCGGCGGGCAGAAGCAGCACCAGCCGCCTTTCATATCATCCATGCAACCGCTCACCAAGGAAGCGTACGGGGGCGGAATGTATGGGGCGGAGGAGGGAGGGCAAAAGAAGCCGCCGGCCAGTGATACCCAGAGTGCAGACGGGCCGGTTGAAGCCCCCATTCAGCCCAAGCATAAGCCGCCGCCCTCCACCGGAGATCGTGACCTCGATATAACTGGCCAGTCTTACATTCAGTAGTAAATCTATTTCGAAACGTATGTTTAATAATTAGGCGTGAGTCTATGCTTATCAGATTGTGCAGCCAGTCTTGTTTGTTTGTAATTGGGAATAAATTCATGTTAAATGCAAAAATTTGGATCTTTTTATCTAAATTTATTGATATATCTGTGCTGATAGTTTATAGAGGCCGTGCTAGTATCCAAGTATGTTTCTACGTGTATTTTCTTCGGTCGGGACTAGGGCATGTGTTCGAATGTGTAATGGTGAGTCGATGCCAGTCTTTACAAAAGTACTACCTAGAAGTGTGGGTACTACTTATATGATTTATAAAAAAATATTAAATATAATATATTTTAATATAATTAGTTATTTATAAATATGTACTGTTTTGAGCTGAACTGTATGTATTATTTTTTTTATAATTTTTTAACATTTATCAATAATATAATAAAATATTTTTGAAACTTTTTCTTCTAAATATTAATTTATTCTAAATTATATAGACAATATATTATATACAATGCGTCATACTATTGAAAATTATTACAGAACATATCTAGGGTATATTTGAACTGAATTGGATATCGGTTGTGTATGGTGCCACCACCCAACCTGTATTTATTTACGAGGTTGTGGGTTGTGGTTGTTCCATCCACAACCCTACCACTCTAGGCCTTTTTTCTCCTTCTTCTCTCATCATTCCCAAGAAAACTATTTAATGTATATTTTTTCATTCAAAATTTTTAAATATTTATAATTTTTTTATTTTAAATCCATTTTTTATAAATATTATATCATATTAATTCTCTTCTTAAGATCTTTATTCTGGCATTCATTTCATATATATATATATATATATAATAATAATCCATCACCAATTATTACATCCACAAATCTTTATCTCTTATAATATAATAATACAAATAAAAGTTTACTAAACATATTAATTTGACATGTCAATAACAACATATTTTATTAAAATCCAAAACAAATATCACATTTTACTATGTATTTGATTGTGACACAACCTCACAACCCACGACCGATTGAATTATGAAAACCTACAGTCAAGTCAACACCGCTAAACATCCCCTTGGAAATAATGTCAAACCTTTCAAAGATAAAACATGAAGAAAAAGAAAGTGCAAGCACAATTTATAAATTAACAACAAAATTAAATCTAAATTTCATTTGGGTTGGTTATATGGATCATTTCCAAATTGTAGCTTCAATTATTATTATTTTTCTTGATATCTAGTTTCAAATATATTTTGATATAATATATTTCTTATAATGGTCCGACAAAGTTTTTTTGACTACCCCCATCTATATATCTTGTCTTCACAAAGTTTTTAACTAAGATTGGATGTCCCCGGAGAGACAAATAAAGCTAGAAAAATAAAATAAAATTAAACAACATATAAAATTTAAATGAGTAATATAAAATTATAATTTAAACTGATGATCTTAAATATATTCATGCAGATGACCTTCCCCTCCACCATCTCGACTTCAAGCCCAGACCACACGCACATTCCAGCAGATGGGCCCAATGGGCCGCTGATTTCATTTCCCCATGTACATAAAATTCCGAGCTCATATTCAAATCAAAGCCCACATTATCAAATATCACCATTCTTCCAAGCTCCAAACCCACCATATGCATCGTGACCCAGTACACCTCCAGTCTGTTTAAAGCCCACTCATTATGTGCCCACATGGAGCTCCTTCAAATGAGCTTACAATTCCCCAAGCTGACATTTAGTACTACTTACTCGACAACACTGCCTTATGCACCTTGTAAACGGCCACACCAAATCATAAGACAATGGTTTATCCAATAAACATTAAGTAGCCATATTTTTGAAAATTTATTTTCTTCTAATAAGAAAATTGACTTTGATTTGGGAATAACAAAAAGGAATCAATGGACTATTTTTATAGTTTCCCGCTCAATTATATGTGTTTTGTTTTTATTAGTTGAATTTTATTTTTCTTCTGAAATATTTTATAAATTTGTTAAAATAACACTTTTTTATGTATAATATATTAAATTATCTTTATTTCACGATATTTAATTTTACACTCTTATCGCATATATTAAAATGAGATATTACATGTAAAAAATATAATAATTTTTAGTTGATTATGTAAGATTTATATTTAAATATTAATTATATATTGAATTTAAATTACAAATGAATCTTACCTAATAATTTTGTATAAACATTATAAATAATTTAATTTTTATAAAAATATAATTTAATATCGAATTTCAATACTCAGGCGAAAGTTTCAGAGAGTCAAATCAGGGCAAAAAACTAGAATAAAATTAATCTGCCCCAGAATAATCTCACATATGCAAAAGGAACCGATATAATTATAAAAATAATATTTCCTACCTCTCAAATAAGAATTTTTTTAATTATAATTTTTAATCTTTATTAATCAGATAAAATGATATATTCTAGAATCATAAATTATATGATTATTTTTTACCGCTAATTTAACTTATTCAATTACATAAAAATTATTTGTAAAAATTATTAAATATATTGTATATATTTAGTGGTAAATACAAAAAATTAATTTTCTAACTATTAGCGTCTTCATATTTTGTAATTATTAGGAAATTAATTATTTACATTTACACTAAATATATAATATATTTAACAAAAATATTTTTTATTTTAACGAATAAAGAAAAATGTTTCCTCACCCCGTATCTGATCATTTAAATACAAAAATAATAATAATAAAAGAAGTGGAATTATCGGCAAAGACTTTTTTTCTAAATTTTGGTAATATAAATGTCAGGAAGTAAATTTGGTCGGGTATGATGACCTATACAGATATGCTATGATTCTAATTTCTATATATAGGGTTTACAAATAAAATCATCCAGCTCTACAACCCCAAGAACAAAAAACCTCTTTACACAAAATCTACTTTTCTAACTCATCTCGACGTCAAGCCCAGCCCACAGACCTCAGTAGATGAGGGCCCATCATAATGGGCCGTCCGGTTAATCATTTTCTCAAATTCATCAACACACTGGCCCATATCCAAGGCCCAAACTTTCTTCCTTGCAGATGAAAGCTGTTTCCCAGCCACATCATCAAATAACTTCTCCCACCCATTTTCCCACTCACCATGTGCATCGCAAAGCTCCAATGTGTTATTACTCCACTCCGTCCAGCTCCACCCTTTATAAAGTGCACTCATGGTAGGCCCAACACAAGATCCACTGCACATGGGCTTACATGGCCTGCATTTAGCACCACTAAGTGGGCCCTGGCTCGACAGCGCAGCCACGGGCACTCCGAAACGGGCCGGAGGGAATTCATACTGGCGATCCGTTACTATACAGAATGGGAGACGTTTGGTTGTGAACTGGACCTTTTGAGTTGTGAGTTGGGCCTTGAAGGCGGTCTCCGAGTTGAGACGGGTCAAACCAGCTGAGTCGAGTTGAGGAATTAAAGAGAGCCTCGACAGTGCCACAACTGAGGTGTTGTAGTCACCTACCCCAAAACGATCGTTTAGGCCACCGTAGGACGAACCAGGTGGCACCAAATATTTACCCGGAACGAAGTTCTCCGGTCCTAGCGGGTCGGACCAGTACCCGTCAACTCGGGTTCGGATGATCCAATCATAGGTGAAGTTGTTCTTTTCTTGATATGCCTTGATCATTGTTAGGCAGCCTTCTACAAGATTGAAATACTGCAACAAGCCCTGCATGGGAAGGAATGGGGAGAGTTGGTGAGATGAAATGACCGATATACCCCCCAAAATTTGTTTAAAATTTTCATTTTCCTTTTTTGGAACTCTTCCAATCACTCTTCAAAGTAATAAAAGTTGAATTTTTGTTTCCTAATGTGAAGGTAAGCAGAAGCATTCAACAATTATCATAGCTGCAGATTACCTCATTTATCTATAATTAGTGACATTTCCTAACTTGTTGTACCTGAACTCAGAACTATTAATAGATGTAATTGCAGAGTTAATGTAATTAGCCTATGAATAATATAGATTATCGTAGGACTACCCACTTACTGATCATTAATGACATTTCATAACTTTTTTACCTGTGTGTGTGTGTGGGAGAGAGAGAGAGAGAGAGAGAGAGAGAGAAGTAGGATTGATTAATTGATGAAAATGAGAGATTAATGTATTGACAGATGAATCCAAAGCAATAAGACAACAGGAAGACGGCAGAATGCTTCACAAGGAGGAAATAGGAGATTTTAAGACAAAGTCCATGAATGAACTAGAGACAGAAGGGACTGCAATAAGCAAGTTCTGCATATCCAAGAATTCTTCTAAATAGTGACGAATGAAAGAGCTCTGACTTAGGTGAATCACAAGAACTGGCTGTGCCTTCCACTTGCCACCTCTCTCTCTCTCATGCCTACGAGAAATCCTATGGGCGGGGAATGCATGTTTCAATTGTAGTTTGTTCATGGACTTTAGTCCTGAATTTAGTCTTTTGTTGGATTTTACTCGAAGCTAAACATTAAATAATAGTCGGAAAGATCTGAGAATTGAATATTCAGCAAACAAATCCATCAAATAAAAAATATAGCCAAAAAAAGAAAGAACATGACGCATACAATTCAAAAATGTCTAACAATCAGGTGGAAATTTTTAGTCAATGAACCCATCATCTGGAATGAAGCCAAATTCCAATTCTTGTTTCATCCAGTTAGTTTCTGGCAATTAATACAGACCTAAGAGAATTCAGCCCGATCCTCTCTAATAAAAAGTGTTTCTTTATTTCAATATCATCAATATACGACATTATCGATTGACACACAAGTTATGTACTTCTGGTGTCGGAATAGAAAATAAAATACGGTTTAAGATAGAGGAATCCAATCAAAGACAATGACAACGAGGCCATGAATGTTCAAACATCGTTAGAAACACAGTTGGAGAGGAGAACACAAACAAACTAAAATCAAACAAATTCGTGGACGAATTAAAATCAAACGCGTCCACAACATCCCAAAGATAACTATCAAGTAGCTGAAGCCACCAACTCTGACCAAAATCATAAGTTTATTGAAATGATGGCAACAGATACAACAAACCCACCAATTCAGTACCTAGTCCATTCACCAATAACATTATTTTCAAAAAGAAATACAAGAAAATAATTTACCAAAATTGTATCAAGATTTATTCAATGCTCACCGCCATAACTGTCAATCAGATTGAATTATCGAAATTAACCATTTAATTCTCAAGAAAAGTAACACGAAACTAGATATGCTCATGCACCGAAATTAGGTTGGATTGTGAAGGAATCGGATAAAACGTGTACCTGTATACCGTTGGGCGAGTTGCGGGCCGTCAGAACTCGGACCTCTGACTCGGTCTCGGGAATGTATTTGGGTTTGAATATCTTTACGCTAGCAATTCTGGGCGCTTCATTCAACAAAAGAAGCTTGTACGCATTGGAATCAAGCGGGCTATGGAGAAAAAGATCCGAATTCTCGTAAACTCGAAGGATCTTTTCGATAATGGACGGCCCGGTGAGTTCGAATCTCCGGGCCCCGCCAACCAAACAAACCGCAATTCTCGACCTGTTTAAGGGGTTCATAGGCCGTACCTTAGCTTGAACGCGCGGATTATTGGTTCTCGACCCATTTATTGGGTTCACTGGTCGGGTCTCAACCTGAACGGGTGGAGAATCGGGTGTCGACCCATTTAACGTGTTCCCGGGCCGGCTCTCAACTTGAACAGGTGGAGGATTGGGAGTAGCTTGGCCGCGGAATAAGGATTTGAAAGGGGTAAGACTGGGAAGAGAGAGAAAAATGGTGGTGGGAGAGGAGGAGAGAGAAACGTAGGTGAGAAAGGTGACGGAGAAGAGGATGAGGAGTAGGAGCCTCCAGTCGAGATCCAATGCCCGTTTAGGGAATTGGGTCAGGATCTTTGTCGGGTTTTTCATTGTTGCATATAAAAAATCCAAACAAAAAAGTGCAGTTTATCTCTTGGGTTTTGTATCTTTTGTTCTTCCCATTAAGAACAGAGAAGCTTAGAGAGAGAAACTCAGAATTATGACGTTTCTCTCTCTACCTGTGGATGTTTAATATGTGTATAGAGAGAGATCCAAAAGGCTGTGTACAAAATACGAACTTGGCAAAACTTTCTTGAAAAACTGTAATCTGCTTTTGTAATTATGGCTCCTGTAGGTTGGTTGGATGGTTTGATAATGTTTTAGGTTGGGATTTGAGAGAGGGTTTTAATGATGTGATGATGGGCCTGTTCAGATAGATAGACAGAGAGAGAGAGAGAAGGAATTGCGTGTGAGTGTGTGTGTGATATTCAAAAAAGGGAGGTGAAAGATGATAGAGGTGATTATTCTTCTGTAACTGCATAAAAAAATTTGTGTGTACAGAAAATTTGTTTAATTATTTATTCGATTTATCTATATAAAGAGATATTTGTGAGCATTGTGTGTGAGAAACTGTGGACGAAGGGACACGTGGCTTTTAACCATTTGTAGCCAAGAATCTTCTTTTTCTTTTGTTTCTTCATATCTTTGACAAATATCTACCTAAAATCAAATCACAGTAATTCAAAAATACAATTTTCTTTTTATTTAAAAAAAGAATTTATAATATACATAAAGACAAAACTAAATACTTTATTTTTTAACATAAAGTACAGTAATTTCTGAGAAAGATAAAAGGAATAGCTTTTGTTTTTCCCATTACAAATATATTTGAATAAAATAAAATAAATATCGTAGAATAAGAATTGAGTAATTGTTTAGGAAAATCGAGAAGAATGTATGTAAAGTATATGGAATAAAAAAAGGAGAGAAACACGTGGAGCTTACATAAATATTCTTACAATATGCTTTAATAATTATTATATTCCATAATTGAGACGACAGCAGTCCTTGGACCTTCCCTTGCATTTGCATACCTATTACCAAGCACACTAATTAAGACTAAATCCCTATATTTTAATTTTTTCTAATTTTTTTATTCTTACTTTCTTGTGAATTTTTTCACACTTACTTTCTACGCTCTTATTCCATCTTTTTACGTGATTTTATTGCAAAAATGTAAACTGATACTCTGCAGATGAGTTTCATAAAATTTAGATTAAGACATATTATTTATCAAAAAAATTTAAAATGTATTAGATGTACTGTACAACTTGATGTAAAGTAGTATTTGTTTAATATAAAAGTATTATTAATAATTTATTATTTTCAAAAATAAGTAATATTTTTTATATAAATAAATATTATTGTGTATCGGGTGTAATATACCTGATGCATGGACTCATTTATTATTTATTATGCACACTATAGTTAAGTTTTCTTTTTTATGTGACGGTGGAAAATATTGCAATTCAAGATTTCAATCATTCATTAGACAAAGTGTGCTAGTTTAATGGTAAGTGAAACTATTATTTAAATAAATTAGTATTTTTTTGTGCGATACATAATTTGTAATATTTATAATAAAATAATAGTAAATTATGATAATAATAAAAATATTTAAATATGCATTTTACTTCGTATCGCATTATCATGTTGTGTGAAATTTTGTTATTTTTATATAATAAATAAATATTTTTTATAATAATAATATATTTTATAAAAATAAAATTCATAGTATATAAAATATATTTTGTAATGTTATTTTATTTTGCATAAAAATTTCTCATACTTTCATTTATACAAAAATATTTTAAATATCAAAATATATTACAATTAACCTAAAAATATTTTATATTTTAAAAAATATTTTTATATATGCAATATGGATATCAAATTAAAGATCTTGAAAAAATAATCAATGTGATATATTTTTATGAATAAATGAGTTGAGGCGTAAAAGTCATAAGCATTTAAAAATTTGAGGTGAAAAATAAAAAAGGTGATTGGCCAACAAATTTATGCACAATCCAAATCGGTGTGTGTGCTACACGTGCCAATAACAAGCGCACGTGGTGTGCATGCCCCAAATTTTTTTTTCTTCAAGAATTTATTAATAAAATAGTGATTTGAGTAGAAAAATGACATTGGTTTAAATTTGCAAACTTTCCTACTTTTATATTTAACCAAATTTCCGCCTTACAATGTACGTGATATAATATATATTATTTTATTAACATTTTATAATAAAATTATATTACTATCATTATTATTATTATTATTAAAGAATTGTACACAACTTATTATTTATATCAATTATATTTATATAAATATTATTTAATATAAAATATAATTTATTATATTAAATTATATTTTTTATTTTTAAGTTAGCTTTATTAAATAATAAATTATACAATATTTTGAAGTGGATTTTAAATTGTTCCTAATCTGAATATAAATATTTTAATTTATTAAAAATTATTGAAAAAATTATTTATAATTTTTAGCTTAAATTCATATAAAAATTTAATATACATTTTATCTAGATTCATTACATATATCGAAATTTTAAAATTTATAATTCAATACATAAATAAACTGTACTCCATCTATAAAAATTATATTTTATAATTTAAATATAATTATATATAATGTTGGTGTCAAATTAAAGATCACAAAAATTATTAATTTGATATATCATATATTAAAAATGAATTTAAAATGGACATGCTCTTTGATATTTTTTTTTATTTTAGTGAAAATAAAAATAAGAAAAAGAGAGAGAAAATGAGAGTGTGTGGAAGACACGTGTCAAATAAAAGACACATATAAAGAGAAAATCTCTTACGATTGAGAGATATTTTTTTTTTAAATTATAAATAATTAAAATAGATGTTAAACACCCGCAACAGGTTGAGCTCCTACGATCACTTTCTTCGGAGACCTTTCGTTTCCCGTCCCCTGCCCGGCATAGAGCTTCGCTTCTGGAATCATCATCAAGTAATATGAACTTCTTCGGGTGGTATTCCATGAAAGCTCTATCTACTTGGAGAAATGGATTTGTATTTGATAAAATGTAGGATTAATGGAGAGATTACTGCAGAAAAGTACAATAATTTACTTTGGTTTAATTTTAGGTAAAGATTGGAGGCAAAAATGACAATTTATTGTGATTTTCAAAAAAAATTGCAAAAATATAGTAAAAAAAAAAAAAAATTTAATACTAAGTAAAGTCGCCCCTGCGAGGGGCGACATTCAATTTAAAATTTTTTTTTTAATGTCGCCCCTGGCAGGGGCGACTCTTCAATTTTTTTTTTTTTTTTTTTTGGTTTTTTTTTTAATTGCTGGAGCCTTCACTCGGTCGGGCGCACTCGGTCGTGCGCCTTACTCGGCCGGCCGAGTGGCCATTCTTACTCGGCCGAGACACTCGGCCCCCGTAGTACTCGGCCGACCGAGTACTTCCTTCCACTCGGTCACGGCACTCGGTCGAGCACTTCACTCGGCCGGCCGAGTGTGAACTCGGATTTTGATTTTTAACATCCACTTCAATATTACTCGGTCAAGACACTCGGCCTTAACATTATTCGGCCGAACGAGTTTGAGGAATGTGATGAGAAATATGCAAGGTGTATAAATACAAAGAGAGTGTAGGAGACTCTAACACATAAACGATGTGGGACAGGCAAAAGGTGTATAAATACAAAGAGAGAGTGTAGGAGACTCTCAAACATAAACGATGTGGGACAGGCAAAAGGTGTATAAATAAAAAGAGAGAGTTTCTATTGGACCTTATTTTATTTATTTATTTATTTCTTTTTTTAAATTGTAAATAAACACATACATTTTTTAAATTGTAAATTATTTATTTATTTATATGGGTCATAACTTTGTAATTTCTTTTTGATGTATGTGCACTTCATCATTCAAAGGTGCATGTAAAATAAAATAAAATATTTTATTTTTTGGAATTATTTAAAATATTTTATTTTATTAAATATCGATATTGTAATTTAACAAACTGGAAAAAAAAAATTCCCAAAAAAAGAAAATAAAAATAAAGTTCAACTAATTAAAAGTTAACTCATCCATTTTAAAAAATAGTTATGTTTTTAAAAATTAATAATGGACGCGAAAACTATATTTTGGCTATTTCATGATCATATTAGTATTAGTATTGCTTCCGCACGATGCACGATTTGTGATATATTTAAAAAATAAAATAAAATAAAATATATTTATAATATAACTTTGAGCTAATTAATATTTAAGAACAAATATTTAAGAATATACAAATTATTTTATTATTTTATTTGTAAAGATTGTAAGAAATATAGTTTTGTAAAATGAATATTATTATTATTGTTACCCACAATAATATACACTTATTGATGGTCCAAATATACACTTTCTGAGAATATTTATGATTTGTTTTTATTATTAAATAAATTATTTTATCTAATTTATAGTAATAATAAATTAAAATTGGAGAAGGTGAAATCTTAATAAACTTGTGTAATACCAAATTAATTTTGTATTGATTTGGTATTACACAATTTAAAAAAAGAAAGAAATAAATAAATAAAATAAGGTCCAATAGAAACTCTCTCTTTTTATTTATACACCTTTTGCCTGTCCCACATCGTTTATGTTTGAGAGTCTCCTACACTCTCTCTTTGTATTTATACATCTTTTGCCTGTCCCACATCGTTTATGTGTTAGAGTCTCCTACACTCTCTCTTTGTATTTATACACCTTGCATATTTCTCATCACATTCCTCAAACTCGGTCGGCCGAATAATGTTAAGGCCGAGTGTCTTGACCGAGTAATATTGAAGTGGATGTTAAAAATCAAAATCCGAGTTCGCACTCGGCCGGCCGAGTGAAGTGCTCGACCGAGTGCCGTGACCGAGTGGAAGGAAGTACTCGGTCGGCCGAGTACTACGGGGGCCGAGTGTCTCGGCCGAGTAAGAATGACCACTCGGCCGGCCGAGTAAGGCGCACGACCGAGTGCCCGACCGAGTGAAGGCTCCAGCAATTAAAAAAAAAAATCAAAAAAAAAAAAAAAAAAATTGAAGAGTCGCCCCTGGCAGGGGCGACTTTAAAAAAAAATTAAAATTTTTTTTTTAAATTGAATGTCGCCCCTCGCAGGGGCGACTTTACTTAGTATTAAAAATTTTTTTTTTTTTACTATATTTTTGCAATTTTTTTTGAAAATCACAATAAATTGTCATTTTTGTCAAGATTGGATATCTTATATTGCAATTCATTATTTATTATAGATGAAAACTACTTATAACCCCTTTTGTTTTCAAGGCACCCACTCACTTAAATAATTAAAATTTAAATATTAAAAAATTAAATTGTCCTTATTAATATTAAATAATAAATAATTAAGATAAAATAAGAAATTTAAAATTTGGAAGAAAAGAAATAATTGATTCTTCCTTCAGCAACTTGTTTCTCTCTCACTGGTTTCTCCTAAAAATATGATAAATACCTTAGTTTTTATATATTGATCAATAGATGAGCAAAATAAATATGAAGAATCATTTAAAATTGATAAATGCATTTCTCTTGTTATTCCTCTTGTTTTTAATTATAAGTTTCAAGATTTTGTTGACTTTTTCAATTTAGATTTAAAACATTGTACGCACACGTTCGATCTAATCAGGTTGTTTGTCAAGTTCTTTTTCGATTATACGATAAATGTACAACGGAGGTTATAAAAAATAATGAGCAAATTCGTATCCCACAATAATTGAAACTCATACAATAAGTATTGTGATTATTAATTCTATTTTTATCTAAACCATTGAAATTTTGAGAAAATGAACATAATTAAATAAAGAAAATAATATATTAACAACCTGAGGAGAAATAACAAATAACAGGAACAAAATATTCACATTTAATCAAGTTCAATATAAGTATTCTAGGGTTGCTTTCATTTTATTTCAATTATTGATTTCATAATGATCTTTGATGTTCTTTTATCTATTATTTACATGAGCAATCACATAATTAAACCATTCCTTCTTCAAAAGTGAGTAATTCGTAACTCAATTATTTATGTCAATAAGTATACCACATAAGCAATTAACTCCAAAAATCATATAGAGCAGATAATCTCTTCATAATAATCACTAATCTCACCATTAAGAATTAATTATGTCATACGTTCTATGATCTTTATCAAATTCGTATCTTTTTGAGTCTTGAATTTAACATCATAAAAGATCAATAAGTAGCCAAATAATCAAACTTTAATAAAGCAATAACATATGAGTAGAAAATAAGAAAAAAAAAAAACATTTCCATAAACTCAATCATTTATCAATAATATACATCAAACTACTATTAATCCTAAAATCTCAAGAGGGTTTAGCTAGACATAATTTTGCAAATTCATAGACAAATTTACATCAATGTGTAAATAAAAGAATAAAATTATGGGGGAAAAAAAAAAGACAACTCTTGAATGTCATGTTCAAAGTCTCTTGAATCTCTTCTTCATTGTCTTTCTTCAACTCTCCAAGATAACTTATTTGTAAAGATGTGTTTATTGTGATGGAAAAACTTATTTTGAAGTCTTGGAAGGAGATAGATATAGGTTGGAGGTTGGTGCCTCATAAAATAGATTATAACCTACTAAAAAAATATAAATAAATAGTCAAAACTGCCTTAAATATGTGCAGTCGAGTGCCTGTCTGTTTGACCTAGTTTAGAAAATAGCTAAAAATTTGTTCGATCGAGCGAAATCAAACTTTTGCATCAGTGCCAACTTCAACTTCTATTTTAGACAAAGTTATAGTCCTTTGTGTTAGCTTTCGAATGCCACTGGTTTTCAACTTAATCGAATATGTATAGCTCAATATATGATCAAAATATTAAATATATGTCAAGATGGATCAATATGTAGATTGCATCTTGATTGTGATTGTGGTAATTGAAGCAACTATGAGTACTCATTTATTTTTAATATTTAAAGAATGAAAATCACTACAAAATGAGCAACCTTGTAATATTTTCACAAGATAAATAATTTTAAAAAAATATATTAAATATTCATATATTGTAATATAAAATTACAATCAATTAAGCTTGAAATACATCAAAGACTGCGTTCATCAATAATTCTTTATTGAAAAAGATTTTTTAAAATATTGGATTATATTGTAAGAAAATATGTTATTCAATATCAAATAAAGTGCAGCTATTTACACTCTTGAAACCTCTAAATACATCCCGAAGTCTAAATACACTCCATCTCAAATTAATATTATTTTACTAAATATACCATTATACCCCTTTTATTAAAATATATATAAAACACAAAATAAAAAATATAAAATTTATTGATTGTTTCAACTTCTAGTGGTGCAAGAATCTCTTAATCTTTGGCAATTTTGTTTTAATAACTTGAAAGCTGTCACTTCCATACTCGGAATTACAATGCTGAAAAGAATTAATGAATTAAACTACTCAATTTATTAAATATGTATCACAATGTTCCACATGAATATTATAGTGTTTCGTCCCTAAGCTGAAACATGGGACTCCACTAACCACTTTTCACCTAGTTGATCGGCTATTTGTTGGGACGTATACATTTTCTTGCTTTCAAGAATGGATATGCAATTATTTTTTTATATTCTATTGAATTATTACATTTACAATAATTCTTCTGTGCAACTCTAATTTCCGGCGCATTTGGGTATGCTTTTAGATTCATCATTGTGATTTTCTTGTATTAATGAATGTTCCATGACATGTTTGTATTTACCAGGGATGGACTACACGGGACATCAAACACGTGGACACAGCTTTTACGGTTTTAGTTTTAAAATTCAAAATTGAAGTCGAATGATGTATAGACAGTTTTAGTTTTGCTCACAATTTTTTTTTTTTACATATTTAAAATGGGGTTAATACAAAATTAATGATCACTAACACCCGGTTTGCCATGCCTAAATATGGGGTTAAAATTTTTAATATGTGCTACAACGATTAAAAAAACGAAAATTGTTAAATAACGAAAATTGTTAAATAACTTACACGACTTTAATAAATTAAATACGATCAAATGGCGGCATACATTTAGATGTACAAGATAAAAAATTTCTATAATTATTTTGGGATTAATTATAACATGAGACGCTCAATTCGTTTTTTTTAGTTCTTATTTTATAACAAAAAGTAATTTTGAAATAAAATTTTTATTTCAAAATGGAGAAAGTAATTTGTAATAGAGGGGCAAGATTGGAAAGATAGAAAAACTGAAATCAAGAAAAAAAAAAAAGTGATAATTAAATATTATTATTAGTACACCGTGGGATGTTGTCAATCTTTTATATATTATATATTATATATATTGTATACCGGATTTCCTATAAAGCAAATCAAAATTTTTTCTAAAAAGCTAAACAACGACTATTATTATAACAAATCATGTTATTATTTTAAAAAATTTTAAAATTAATATTATTATTTTTGTGAATGAAAAAGACGGTATATATATATATTTCAAAAATTGATTTAAAAAATTATAAATAATTACTTATTATATAATTATATTTTTAAAAAGTATATTTGAGCAGGAAAATATTATTGGAAATAGTCATTTTATTTTAATATATTTAGTTAAATATATAAGAATATTTTGATTAAATTAATTTTATCTAATTTTTTCCTAATTATTTTGAGGTGTATTTAGAGCATATCAAATATTTCCTAATTTTTTTTTTATTGAAGTGAAATTTGTAAATCAGTTCATCACATCCCTTTGATACATTTGTCAGTATAAAGAACCGGGTGCCTCTTTTGCAGGTGATTAATCAAAATGAAGATTCCACCAATACCCGTCATAACCTTTTAAACATTTTTATTTTAGTCAGTTTGAAAAAGCAGATGGCTCTTCTTCAAGCTAATTGTTTCTAATAATATAGTTTTTGATCTTAAGATTTCGATTGCTCACTAATAATATAGTTTTTGATCTAAAAATTTCGGTTGCTCACTAGATTTTGCAACTATCAAAAGCATTGTGCATTTAAAATTTACTTTATGTCAATATTAATTTTTGTTATCCTTGATTGATCGGATCGATACAGGACCCGTGCAACAAGTGCATAAGAGTGTTTGTTTTTAAAAAAAGACATTAAAGGGAAGAAGCAGAAAATTTGCATGGTGACTTTATATTAGAATATTTCTTATTGTTATGATTATTTAAACACATTTCTAGTTTCTCCTTTAATATCTTAATATTTACTCTAAAAATGTTTGTATTTTGTAAGTAAAAGATTTAATGGAAGAAAAAAAATTATAAAGTGACATTTTCTCAAAATATTTCTCAAAATTTGACTGGGTTATAAAATAACTAGAAGGCCCTCTTTTTATAATTGATCTTATTCTCAAGGAAGATTGATTGCGAATACACCTTCTGTATAGACATTCTAATCTAATGGTCCCAATTTTTTATTTAGAATTTTCTTACAAAATATATGGTATTTTTCATTAGAAGTTTCTCCTATAATATTTAAATATTTATTTTGGTATTATCTAGATAAGATTTCTAGATTTGGATCTATTATTGGGCTTAAATCATGGGTTTCTTTAATACTTATAAATTATTTGGTACATTATTTGGGCCTAATCAAGTTTATTTCTAGTCTTTATCTATAATATAATTGTCCATTAAATATGGCAAATAAATATAAGTGATAAAAGGAAACAAGATGATAGTACAAAAAGATACGGTAACAAACATAAAGTAATCAGAAAAAAATCAATAAAAAGAGGTGAAACAAACATTTGTAAAAGCGTGAATTAGGATATATATAGTTAGTAAAAATGTATACTACATTTGTATAATACATATACATACAATGAATTACAAAATACTCTCATTTTTCATTAATACTTGAGGACGGAGGAAGAGGGGGCCACGGAGTTACTGGACCGTCCTCAATTTTATGTTTAGGTTCCCTTGTTATTTGGATGTGTCTAGTTCTCTAATAGCTCCGAATAAATTAAATACGTGGGGGGGGGGGGTTTATCCTAGACCCTGATGAACTATGAATCTGAACTATGAGCCCCCATCCCATGGGCTATGAATCCTGAACCAACTCATCATATTAGTTGCACATAAGTAATATTGGATGGACAATGACATCCATAGATTAAACTGTAAGTTTCAACACTTGCACAAGATCACTTACTAACAAGACCACAAAGTTACATACCGAAGGAAAGATTTCAAATGTTCATCAGAGTTGCCACCAACATAACAATTCAATTATTTAGCGCCATATACCACTAAAAGTAAGTTAGATAGCAGAGATCAGAAAAGAGTAAGCCTAAGTCTTGGCTCATATAAACCTTCTATGAAAGATAGCCCCATCACCAAAGTTGCCCCTACCTCACACCAACCACCAACCACCGGTATAACCATTCAATCATTTAGCACCATGATTCTACTAATAGTAAATTAGACACTAGAGATCAAGAACTAACAAACAATTACTACTAAGGTTAAGTTAGACACCAGAGATCAAGAACTAAATATAAAACATATTCATTCAATACCATAATACCACTAAAAATAAATCAGACACTAAAGATCAGGAACTAATAAAAGTAAGTTAGACGCCAAAGAAAAAAATAAATATAAATATACAAGGTACGTTGGACACAAGAGATAAAAAAAACTAATAAAACGACACTACTTTAATGGAAAAGAATAAAAAAATAATAATGACTGAATTGTATTGCAAGAAAATCCGTCATTCAATAGTAGTGAATGACAACAATTTTTAGAGTACATGAAAATGCAGAAAAATAGTAAAAGAATGAATAAAATGAAAACTAAACAGCGCATCATTCATTGATATTATTAGTTAGTCTGAAGAAGCAGGTGGCTCTCCTGCAGGCGGCGGAGATGAACCAAAATCAAGATTAGGAAAGACACCCGGAGGTCTTTCCCGGGGCTGAATCGACAGTAGCTGAGTAGAATCACCAACAACATCCGCCCATCCATAATGTGGTTCGGCCCTTCATTTTAAAAGTAACACTAGTAAGTTCATTTGCAAAAACGCCAGGAGAGAGAAAGAGACAAGAGATGGAGAGAAGGCTTACTCATAGTATGTTTCTTCATCTACAACAATATCCCAGCTTTCTCCAGTAGTGCTCTTGCCATACTTGTGCACTTTTCTGCCATGCAGAGGAAGGTTTGTTAAATTGTGGTCGGACCAAAACTATATGCTTCTGGGACCAAAGTACTTCTTCTACTTTAGCAATTGATCTTAGAAACCATTGTTTGTAGTTAAATTAGGCCATGAAAAAAAAAAAAAAAAAAGGTTGCTTAACATGCATGCATAAGTTCAATGTGACATCAAACATGGTAAATCCAGAAAACTGATGTTAGAAGCAAATCACATCATGATGGGAGCTTGTTAATTACAGATGTGCATCACGTACCCATTTCCAAAGTGCTCTTCTCCCCATGTCCTTGACCATCCTATTGGTTGAAAAAAAAAAGAAAAATCAGCTGCAAACAAAACTAACCAAAAAAAATATATATGATCTGTGCAAGTTCATTAGCAACTTTTCCAGGAACAATATGACACTTGATGTCAAATAGCAACTGAGCCATTATATTAACATATAATATCACGTTTATGATAGAACATGTTTTCATTAGTCCTATCAATAAGTAGAGAGATTCTGCAGGCTTGAACAACCACCGAATTAATTGAATATCTTAGTTCAAAACAAATACTTTGACCTTTAGGATTAAGGAAGGCATTAATTCAACTCCCATGGAGTACCCAACTAAAATATTAGAGGGTACTATTCACTTAATACGGCTTAATATGGTACTAATTTTGTGGTTTTACCAGTTAAATTTGGACTCACACACACATTTCTTGTGAATATTTTATCATGATTTACATCATAGATAATTCAAACTCTTAGAAGTTAATACAAGATCATGACATGCAGTACATTTTAGTGGTTAAAAAAGTTTATATAAAAGTAGAATCGCAGCAATAATCATCAGCCATTATCTAATCAGAAAACTCAACTATTATCAAGCATACGGTTGTCCAGAATCCATCAAAAAAAAAAAAAACACACACAAATTTGATAACTTACTTCCACCACTGGGAGATACATGCCATGTCTCCCCTTGCCGCGAACCTATACCAGCAAAAAACTTTTCTTCCCACTTATCTCCCCATTTAGTCCCAAGTTCGGTCTCAGCCCACTTGTCAGTCCTGCAGAGAAAGAATATAAGTTTGAGATTATAATGCACCATTATTCCAAAATCAATATTTTGGTTTTCCAATCCAATTTGATTTTTCAAACTATCAATGAACTACTATTGGGACAAAACAAATTTCAGCAATAATAAATGTTGCAAATAACTAGGGAAATATTTAACAGATAGACACAAGTATCAAACTATAGTGTAACACCCAAAACAAAATGTTGAACCAGGAAAAGAAAACAATAAGTACCATTTTAAGATTGAACCTCTTCCATCATAATGCTCTCCCCACTTCTCCCACCAAGATTGTTCATTCAATCTACCATACTTATGCGCCCCTTTCTCGGTCCAGCCTTTGGCATCATATTTTTCCCACCTGCATTAAAGATAATTTTATCCATATATCTTGGGACATTTTTGTAGTTGCTTTAATGTCTTGACCACTCTTACCAATTTTCGTACCACCCAGCATTTTCAGCTCCTGATTTTGCTTGTTTTTGTGCACTCCGTTCTATCCTGGCGAGATTACTGCAGTTTCACATGGAAATGTAATTGTGAGGATAGAAAAAGTACTTCAAATTTTCTTAAGGTAGTGAAGAATGGGGTTTGTTTATGGGTGCTTTCATTCCCTTTTTTTTTTTTTTTTTTTTTTTTTTTGTTGGGGTGGGGGGGGGGGGGGGGGGGGGGGGAGGGGAACGGGAAGGTGGACAATCAAAGGCAAAACCTCCACTCATCCTGGTGAAGAACTTCTCGCCATGTTTCCCACCAAGAGTCCCCTTCCGCATTTTTTCCAGATTTTTCAACACCTGCCATTCATAATGAAAGTAATGAAGCAGTTGTAATAAAATCAAGGACCATCAAGAAGATGAAGCACGATCAAGCATCTACTAAAAGAAATTTGTGTCATCAAATAATTGGGAGTAAATACTGAAAAGCACAACTGAGTTCCAGTACCTAGCTCTTTGTATCCAGTCCAATCACTTTTCTCCCACCACTGTCAAGGAGATCAACAAATCCAATTAAATGCATCCACCTGGGATGATACTTAATAAGGTTATAAAAACAAAGTAAATATAATTACATACTTGTACACAATTACTCAAGCAAGCAAACTCCAGTGTCTTGATTGAGAAAAGACTAGCATTTTTTTATGTTGCTTCCACCGAATTATTCGTCACTTTTCAGAAATTTTCAGTGTAATAACCCCCCACCCCCACCCGGCAAAGAAAAGTGACCAGTTAAAAGAAGATCTAGTCTTTGTGACCAGAGAAAATTTAAGAAAATACTAGATATTCAGGGAGTAACAAAGCAATACCATTTCAAGATAAATTCAACTGTGCCTCTGGCCATTAGTGGTGTCAAACATGCTTTTACAATTAAATATCTAAAGAGTAACATCATAAGCAAGTAAAAATATTTCATCATTGTCAAATACTTATTTATGGATGGAATAATTATGTTTAGCTTGACAGCCAGCCTACACTGCGCCAGACAAGAGGATACACAATATTGGTACTGGTTATACAAAACATCAAACCATCCCCTATTTTTCTTAGCTATATATTTTCTAGGGGAAAATAAATTGATATTTTAACCCAAGACATGTAAACATCTTTGATTTCATACTCTCTAGAATTTTAAGGTAACTGGTTGTCATCTGTTTGCATCCCATTGAACGAATACATAGCCCCCAAAATTAATGGGAAAACTATAAAAATCTATAGGTATAATGAAGGAAACTGTAAGATTTCACAGGATGCCTTTAAAGTTCTATGATGTTTATAACAAGTATTATCCATTAAACCTGAAACTACTGTGGCAGAAAATAGGGGTCATAGGTTAAATACTTCAAATAATTTAGTTACAACATACATGATACGCAATTAATAGAAACTGTTATTCAGACAAATAGTCATAACATTGTCAAATTGTTCACGCAAAAATTCCAATGACATGGTGTTATACATAAGCTCCTCTTTCATGGTGATATTAGACCTTCAATAATGTATATTCATGGCAACTCCTTTGAAAGAAAGGTTGTAATCTATCCCTGCCTAGTGTTATATGCAACTAACGTAACATCCTTCAGATGTTGAATTGAAGCTACATTTCTCTCAAAGCTTAATTAGGTATTCCGCAGTATAATTCTGATTTATCAGAATACAGGGATACGGAAATGCCCAAAGCTTCCACTCACTTACAAAATTTGCAATTTCTCATGTGTCCTCATGTGTAGCATGTTAACTTCAAGATTTCTCATGCAAGAAGCATCTGTAGTTTGCCGAAAAACAGAAAATAACAGATTGTAATACATTCATCACTTTTCACAACTTTAAGAGAACAACCAATTTCAGAATTTCTAAATGTCAATGGAAGCGAATAGAAAGATATTCCGAACTTAAGTTAAGAAGATCCGGAGACTTCTTCTCTTAGTAAATTTTGATAAAACTATTCCATAATCAGATCGTTTTACATGTCATATAGAAAGCAAAAGAGGACCATATGCAGAAGGTGTATACCGTTTCTTTCCATTCTGAAGTGCTGTCAGGACTCTGACCACCCATTCTAGTCCATCTACATCTGTAACCATTATCTCCAAGATCTTCTCCACTTTCACGATACCAAGTACTACCATCTTCATTTGTGCCGGATTCACGAACATTTTCATTTAACAAACTGATGCCCCAGTCTTTCTCATTTGCAATACCGGTATCTACAAAGGACGAACATTTTCATTTAACATATTATCAAACAACAAACAAGAAACCAAAAACTATCACTGCCACACTAACCTACAACCAACCGAATTAGATAGTTCCAAAATAATTCATAGTTAGTCTGAATTAAAAGTCGAAAAATAAAGCAGAATTATCTGAACCTCATGCAATGTCTAGCAAGAATTGGAGTTAAAAATGCATCACCTCGTTTTGGGGGAGAATCTCGGGACTGAGGACCCGAATTTCTTGGGGTGCAACGAGAGAAGAACTTTTCTTGTTTCGAAACAAATCGAGGTCTGCAATACGAAAGAATATCTTTTTAAATCACAGCTGATACTTTGATTCAGTTTTGAAACTAAGAGGTGACTGAGATAACGATTTTCCTCCAATAAGACTTTCGGTAGTGATTGCAAAAACTAATAGAAAGTGAATCTCTGTATTTTGATTGTAATTAGTTGTTTGGAGGGTTTTCATTCAGCAGATTCTGCTTAATAAAGCAGAATTTCTGAAACAGAAGGACTCTGCTTCAAACTGATTACAAGCAATTATACAATAACCTATGCATTTAATCACTTCTTTAAAATCACAATCCAGTGCTTGAAAAGGCGTCAGGCGCCCCGAGGCGCCAAACCCCTTTCATTGCCTAGGCGCGAGGTGTGAGGCGAAGCGCTCGCCTCACTCAAGCGAGGCGCCCAAACTAAAAAAAAAAACATGTAGATATATATAAACACATTTAACCATAATAAAAACATAATACATTCATCAAAACATGATCCAAAACATTAAATATTGAAGTTCAAGACATAATAATTAAGCATAATCACTAAGGCAAGGCACTAATCATCATCATTATAGTTCATGTCAAATTGTGGGAGGGCCACCGGCGGGAGGGTCACTGGAGGGAGAGGTCGCCGGCGGGGGGTCGCTGGTGGGAGGGTGCAGCAAAGGAAAAATAGGAAGAATGGGAGTAGGAAAAGATGCTGGGGTTGGGGGGGACTGGGTGGCTGTGTTTTGGTCACTTTGGTGTGTTAGGGTTAGGGTTAGGATACACATAAAACATATTCAATTTAAAAAAAAAAAAAGAACAGATGGGGTGAGGTGTGCCTAGGCGCCGCCTGCGCCTCACCGTGAGGCGCCTGAGGCGAGCGCGCCTCGACGAAGCTCGCTTCGTCTCACCCCCATAAGGCGCCGTCGCCGAATTATTGGTGCCTAACGCCTAGGCGCGCCTTTTTAATCACTGTCACAATCTTTGCCAAACACTCCCATATTTAAGTTATAAGTTGCATTTCACAATGAAATAAATCATTAAATTATATTCCCCATTAAAAACCTTAACCTAAGCAGCATTATGAGTTGCGAACAATTCAACTGCAACAAAAAACAAAGGCCTCATTCATCCCCGTCCTGCTTTCTAACTTGCCAAGCATATGCCTGGAAGCTAATAGCTGTCATTCTTAAGCATGTAAGTTGAGCAAACTTTTGAACACACACATCATATATCTCACACGGTTCTCCATTATTAAACATTTGCATCTGTCATCACATAGCCGTTTCTTCCATTTTATACTGGATTCCCAGGCCCACAAGCATAAAGCGTCCTAGAACTCTGGCAGAATTTTTCAACATAACTGCAGAAGAAAAAATGTTCACTTTCTGCACTTGCACATAACTAAAGTAAATTCTGAGCAGACATCCTGCATTTCCTATTATTTTACCAGATCACTACATAAGGAGCATAATCATAAGCTTGTCCACATGCTCAAATGTCGTCAGCAGACTCAGTGCCTCATCACATATAATTTCGCTGAGAAGAGATGCAACAAGTGAACCACCGCCTCTCAGCAAAGTTCCGAACTTTGCAAATCTACTCTAAAGTAAAATTACTCTGAGAAAAAATATATCATACAACGTTCAAAAATCAAGCTCCATTGTCCCAGAAAATAAATAAAAAGATAAGAAAAAGGTTCGATCAAATAACCTAAAATCTTCTGCTGATTTGTAAAATATACGACGCTGAATTGTATAGAAGGAATGGTTTTTACCACTTAACGTACGGAAAACCAATTTCTTCATGACCTTACTATTTGAACTGAATAAATGAAGAGGTTTTCGCAAAATGCAGCGTAGATTCCGCACAATTAGTAGGGAAATTTTGAAAAACAGAAAAGGGGAACATACTGAGGAGAAGCAAATGGCAGAACAGGGGCCCGGCCTCGATAAGTGGGTCTCCTATTTGAGTCCAGCATCCGTTCGTCGCACTTCTCGGCATTCTTACCCGGCCCGCAAACCCCCCGAATCTCCAAGCAGCAACATTTGAAAACTGCACCGGCCGCCAGCCGCCTCTTCTTCCTCCGCACTTCCAAAACCAGCCCATTCTTACCACCGGCAAACTCCACTTCCGGTCTCTTCAACAACCTCACACTAAACGGCGTCGTAAATCCCCTAGCAGCCGCCATTTTTCCTTACAATTATTATCTCACATCAATGCCATCTCAAGCAGCAGCAATTAATTTACAAAACAACAAATAAACCCTAGCTTTGGAAAACCGCAACTGGGTTTTAATTTATTTTCTTTTATTTTCCTTCCTCTTAAAAAATAACAGAATTTTCGCTGCTGTGGAGCAATTTAGGGAGAATGGTAACAGAACTCTCGCTGATGTGGCTGTGAAGCGGTTTACAGAGACTGGAGCATGTATGCATTGGAGATTTGGAGGAGAGAAAAGCGGAGGGAATCACTGTGCTCAGTTTCCTGATCCGCCAAGTCTTCACATATATAAATATACATATATATTATCGGTATGTATGTATATATACAGAAGCAGAACTACATTGGGTTGGCTAAAATCGGTTGTCGAGGTGAACTGGTGGTGGTGGTGGATAGGAGTGGGGGCTGCGAATCCCGGTGGTGGAGGGTGGGGAATATAAATCTGACACGTGAGCCGCTGAGCTCAGAGGGGGGGGGGAGTGGGTAAGCACCCACTTTTTCCTGATGTGAACCCATATTGCCACTCTACTTTTGCCACGTGTCTTTCAAATAGTCGTTGATCGTGGAGGTTGTTGCTAAGTGTCCCTCATTACTCATATAATACCATACTAAATAATACATGCACACATTCTTTCCTCAATCCAAATTTCATCATAAAATATTTTAATTATGCAATTTTTATTTCACAAAAATTCCCCTAATTACTGCACGGATCTAGGATTTGTATAATTTAAGTCCTAGGTTGGGTTTAGTATTCTTTTCTCATGCTAGTTGAATTATTTTTTTAAAAATAGTCCACTAGCTAAAAACACGTTGATGTTTCGTAGTTAGTGTTAGAGTCGTGAGTACATAACATTATATTTTTATGTACGATTTTAATTTCTTTTCAAGTATTTTTTAGCATTGCAAATGACGTATGTATTTTTTTGTTTAACTAAAAATTATTATCTATATAAATTATGTTTAGTTTTTATTAATATTATTATTTATTTACTTAAAATCTATAAATTTTTATTGTATTATTTATCTTGTAATTTGCGGAAAATTATATACTTTCTTAATTAGATTAATTTTATCGTATTTTAAGATGAAACAAAAGTTATGTCAATCATGAAATTAAGTTAGGCAAAATTATAGGGAATGTAAGAGTAGTATTTTCCTTTTTTTAGTTTTAGTTTTTCCCCTGCTTGTATGAAATTAACTCAATCACAATAACTTATTAATGAAAATAATTTATTTTTATTTTTTACGATGAATTAAACAGAATAAATGAATTTTTGAAGCATAGCGAATAAAAACAAATTTATAAAACCCGACTTTTATTTTGAAATGAGTGAAGAGTACTATGTTTAATCATCTTCTTATATCTTCTTATCTTCACTAATACAATAAGAGTATCATCTTAAAATAATAGCTAAAAAAAATACAGTTCTTGAAATCAGAATAATTTTTTGTAAGTTTATGTTTAAAAAATATTATATATACCAGCTCGTGATTGGTTTGGTTTTTTTTCTTTTTTTAAATATTTAAAATACAAATATATTTTTGTTTCGTATCAGTTTTTTTATTTATAATATATTTCATAATTCTTAATTTAAATTCTCATATTTTAAAATAAAATATTAAATTTTAAAAATATAATTATTTTTTAATTGATTATTTATGTTAGATTTATATTATTGTGGAAACTCTAAAAATGAGACGGGGAATTGAACTATATAAAAACAATAATCACTACCCTTAATCACTTCACTCACAACACCAGGGAGATATTCATGATTCTGGAATCAAATCAAAAGTATAAATGTTTAAGAGAGCATCACCAATGCTCGTACCTTCTATGTGCATGTATTATTGTATATAGTGTCACATCACAATCATAACGGTATTATCTTAAAAGTTAAATATCTATTGCTTTAAACAAAATTTTAGTATATACATCTTCTTAATTTGTTCCAAGACGTTATAATTTGAAAATTTTAGATAATTTTAGCTCGTACGTGGAGTTAGGGCTCTCAATGAGTCGAACTCGAGCTGGCTCAAGCTTGAAGCTTGTCATGCTCTAAATATCAAGTTCGACTTGAGTTTGTGATATGCAATTGTGAGCTCGGCTCAGCTCGAACTCAAGTTTATTGTAAAATATTTATTTTTTCTCTCTATTAATACGATTTATGCGTATTTTAATTTTTTCCTAACATTTTCAATCTTCCGAAGAAAAGAACACGAGCTTAACATTCAAAAACAACAATTTTAACAAACAAATTTACAATATTTATAGTTAAATGTCTCACGTCTTAAACCCAAAAAAATTCAAAGTTTACACCATTAAAAAGTCTCACAACAAATAATGCTTTGTATTTCTATAAGTGAAAATTTGTTATAAAATAACTATAATTGTCTTCTTCCTTGCAATTGTTTTTACTCCATGTTTTTGTTTCTTAAGTTTTATAAGTTCTTTTTAGTAAAAATTTACTTATTACTATTTTTTGGGAAATACATATAAATTAATTAATTAAAAAATAATTGATCATGTTTACGAGCTTTCGAGCTGAGCCTACATAAGTTTGGCTTGAGTCAATAATGTTTTGAGTCGAGCCCAAGCTCAAGCCGAACTTAATCAAGTTTGAGCTTTGACTGAGTTCAGCTCAAGCAGCTCGGAAACCAGCATAGTTCATTGACATACCTTTTAGAGCATTGCAGATAATTTATGCTCTAATTGAGATGTTTTATTTGAGACTTTAAATAGCATTGGCTCATATCGAAGAGTTGCCCTGAAACTTCATTTGAGATTTAATTTAGAGGACTTAGGTAGTTTTTTACTCATATCTAGAAGCATGTGAGGATTAGTTTTCCTTTATTTTGTGTATTGGTAGAAGCTTTGCCCTATTTTCATCACCTCGTTCTTCTCCTTCTTAAGGTTTTTAGATCGATGGATCATCAACTTCACTTACAGACATGCTCAACTCCATATCATGATCAGAGTAGGCAAATCTTTGAAAGACTTTAGTTGAATTTCTTGAATGGTATAATGGTCCATGCATTCCTTGAATGTACATCTCAATAGATGAAGCTTCTGACAGTCGATGCATAGACTCAAATTTCTCGAATGATTGATGTGGTTAATGACATTCTCTTCTTTCCATTAGAGTGAAGTCGTAAGCTCGAGCATGCTAACTATCCGTCAATTGCTACAAAAGTGGTTGAAAAATTCTTGTTCTTATTGATCCCAAATGTCAAGCGAATTTGTCTCCAAGTTGGTGTACTAGTCAATTGTGTTTCCTTTCAAGGAATGGACCATCTGCTTCACCAAGTGATCTATATGTTCCAACATAGTTAAGGTTTGCAAAGTGAGCCACATGTTCTTTTGGGCTACCTTTGCCATCAAATTGCTGAAATTTCAAAAGGTGAAAACCAGAGGACATTTCAAGCCATCAATCCTTGTGGTGTATAGCTTGGTATAAGTCAAAGATGACTTTGAGCTTAAATCTTCTTGTTCATAGTTATTAGAATGGGATCATTCAACTGATTTATAAGAATCACCACGTCCGATGTGACTTCCATCTTCTTGAATGAAGGCTTTTCATGTTTACTTGATTGTTGTTGTGTGGACGTTTTAGTTTTATGATGATCCTTGACTTGTTCCTCCATCATTCAAATTGTTTGTTCATCATGGACTTCTATCAATATTGTTTTTTTACTAATTAAATTTGTGATCAAACTATCATGCGCTTGAAAGTGTTTATTGAGCCTTTCAATGACTATCGCTAGACTGGTGATTTACTTTTTGAGGGTCGTCATGGACTTTACACTTCTTGATATTTAAGAATTTGGTAAAGAGAAGAGATGAGAGATAGATATTGTTCCACTAAGCGTGCCAAAATTTTGCAACCATATATTTCATGTCTACAAAAATAGAAACAAAAAAAGATTGTACTAAATCACTCAACGTTGACCCCAACTTGCCTTTTAGATCTTTGTGTAACCTGAGGCAAAGTTACTACATTGAATAAAAGTCTCAAATATATTACTGCGAATAATGAAGTCTAAGTTCTTGTTGTAGATCCAATTGAGGGTGTTGAGTCTTGATTAGTCTTCAATGATTATGTGAGATTTAGCACCAAGGTTAAGTCTGAGTTCACTTTAAGCTCAAATTTTGAGATTCAAGTTAGCACCCAGATCAAGCTATAGCCAGGTACAAAACTCATCCGACTTGGGGGTGACACAGGTGCCCAACACCAAACGAGAATAAAGACAACATATAATTTTTGAATCACGAGACACATGAGGAGAGATAGAATCAACAACTAAAATAAAACCATATGGACCCAACTAGGTTAAGACACTTAACTATTAAGCTATAATGTATTAAAGAAATTTACTCGACAACCCAAGGTCTCCATTAGTGTCAAGCACCTACAACACGCTAGATCTTCGAAGGGTATACATGTCGAACTGCTGCAACATAACATTATTCAAATAAGGCAAGTCGCTAGGCAAGGTTAGGTACGATAGTCTAGTTAATGAATTAGTGACAAACACTTGCTAGGTGCATAATATAGTTGATGAATTAGTGTTAAACGCCTCCCAACTATAATGGCTATAAACCTTTGATAATTGACTAAACACAGTATTAAGAAGCTCACAAAGAGAGAACCAAAAAAAAAAAAATTAAAAAATCACAGCTAATAAAAATTTGACTCACTCTCACTCGAGTTATTAAATATCGGAGTTACATCATTTAATTATATTTTAATTTCTTTTTTAGTATTTTATAGATATAACACTTTTTTTGGTTTATCTTAAAATACTTCCATAACCTTTGGATCAAGGTTTTGTTTAAATATTCAATTTGAGCTCCGTATTAATAGTAATATTTAAAAATATTAAATGAATTAATAATTGCAGAATTTATTTTAAAAACTTTAATTAAATGTAATAATTAATATAACAAAATAAAACAAAGATGTTTTATGAGTGTAACCTAGTATAGAATTGGAAAATAAGATTGAAATGAAAAACAATTGACCCCTTAATTTTTTTATTTTTAAAAATATATCGATGTGTGAGAGAGAGAGAGGGAGAAGCAGAAAGAGTTGTAATAAGTGGTTCTCCCCGAGCGGCCGGGGGGCAACGGGGGGCCACATATGGGCCACCACCCGAACACGATAGCCTTCAAAGTGTAACTTTAAGAATCAGATTGAGATCCTGTTAGTTACACGTGGCAGCAGGAGGTGAGGTGATGACGAGGCAGGGTACTTGGATAAGGGGGATGTGACGCGGCGTTCTTGGTGAAGGAGGGCACCACGTGGATCAGATTTTCTCTGCCTCTGAACGAGGAAACCGTACACGATACATTAGGATAAGTGAGAATGTCACTTCAATCCCAATTAAGGCTTATCCATTTCTAAGTTGTATGCATCAGCATGCTATGTGTTGTGTTGTGCTGTGAGCAACAAAATAAGCCACGAACTATAACATCCAATACTTGCAAAACAACTACTTTTTTCTCAACCTTTGTTTGCATTTACTAGAAAAAGAAAGTTCCGGAGCTGACAGCTTTCTTAACAACTCATAATTATTTTGTTTTCAAGTTCTTGATATACAAATATATATATTTTTTAATCATTTCTTAATAAATAATATAGAATTAATTGTATCCCACAATTTTTTATTTAACAATATATATTAAAATAAAAATTTTAATTTGAAAAGAGAAATTATTTTTTGTTGATTATTTAAATTAAATTATTAAAAAGGATTACTTTTAATTAAAAATATATGAATTTAACTATTTTTTTTATATAAAACTATTATTTTTTTATCAAAAAAATATTATGTTCTCAATGCGCTTGACAAATTCTTCTGTTTCTGGGTTGGATCAACCACTCGCCTATAAAGAGTTCAATAAAATTAGCTAAATAATTTCATATAAAAGAAATTATTATTGTTTTCTTAAGCAATACAACTACTTAATATTATTATATTTGATGAGTTTTCTAAAATAAAATCTATAAGTATATAAAAACAAAACAAGTTGAAAAATTATAAAAATATCATTTTTTCGTCCAAATAAGCTTTTGCAACATACATGAGAAATACTAGTTATTGTTTAATTATTTGAACTCCTGCTTTATTTAAATTATAAAAAAGGTTAAAATTTAGCTATCTAATCTTTTCATTAAATATTCAATTTGCTGATTTTAATGTTTTATAATAACAATTTTTTGTGTAATTAATCACAAAAACTACGGGAGCTCATATATTTATATATCATTATTACTTTTGAAGTAATACTTTGTTACCTAATCATATTTTTGTATATTAATAATATTTTTCACATAGTCCTATTAAGAAATCAGATGATACATGGGTACGAAACAATTGGTATGCACTGCTCGCAATTTAAATAAATAATAAGAAAAAAAATGCACATCCTTCAATTGGAAATAGAATTTAAAAAATTGGGAAATATGATTTTCCCTATACATATATAATGATAATAATAATAATAATAATAATAATAACAATAAAGATTACAAGTTAATATGACAATAAGGACGGACGCATCAAAAACTTTTCTCCAAGCAAACAAGACAAGTAGATTCAGTCCATAAACTGAACATGATATCGTGCCACCATGTGCAACAAGTAAATAACAGCCTACCCAACTTGCATTAAAAAGCCAACAGCCCATGGCTACACAACCCATCTGCTGGCAAACACTAAAATTGACAAATTAATTTTTCGGAACACAGCGAAATCTTACAAATTGCACAATGTCAAAAATATACAATACATCTTCAATAACAGCATACCCTCGGCTTAAATCTCAACTAGATTGGGTTTGTAAAATCATCATCAGTAGCTGAGATCAGAACATAATGCACTGACTACATGCTGGTTTTTTAAGACGAACACGGGCTTAAGAATTTGCACTTGCAACTTCATTCAGTTGCATTATCTGGCAAGATGAGGTTTTATTGATTCCACAACGACCTGCACAGAGAGAATGAAATCATGTCAATCATGCTAAACAACATTGTGGAAGGGTTCAGCAGCTGAAATTATCAATTCATATCAACCTAGCTCGAATTGTGATTGAAGGATCTGAGTGCTGGAAGAGAATAAATCAATTATACTTAATTGGGCAACTTCCTAAATGTTACGGTTTGAAATCCTTCAACACCAGTTGTTTATATTTTCAGTTGTTATGACTGAGTTGCACCAGGCGCCAGGCAGTGGACTAACGCCTAGGTGGGCCCCTAAGCAGGATTGGGGGGGGGGGCGCAATTTGGGGAAAAAGCGGTGGCATCCAAGGCAGCCTAGCGCCTGGGTTAGCAGGAGTAAAGTTACAGCACAGCGTTCTTAAAAACTCAAAACATTCAAACACAACCTTACATAATTTAGCTGTATATAGTATTAAAAAAAGTTCACAGGCCAGCACATCCTGAACCTCAAATTTAGACAGGGAAATTAACACCTTGGGTTGTGTATAAACCATGCCCTGTCCATAGAAAGAAAGTGAGAAACTTACCCTTCCATCATAGGACAATGATGCAAATATCCATGGTTCCCGAGAACTCCAAGCAAGACCTGAATAATTTGAAGAAAATTGAGTGAATTTCAGCATTTAAGGTAAAAGATAATCAGAATCTACGTGAATTACCATAAACACTGTCTTCATAGTCATTGTAGGAATTGAGCAACGGTTCTATCGTCTGGGTCTTTGGCTCCATCACACTAGCAGAAAATGATGTAACAAAACTCAATACCCAACAATGATTGGAGTAGAGAATATAACTACTATAATGAAATGCAAACCTATCTGATGCTGAATCATCATGGGCTGGAGGAGAGGCCAACCACAAATTGACAGCTGAGTCAGTTCCAGCACTCTACAAAAGTTTTCGCATCATCAGCAAGATATTAATGACAACAAGAGAAACAATTCTCGCTTGTTCTGAAGAATCTGAACACCATGTAATCAGATGGCAAGATGCTAACGACTCATTCGGAATTGAGTTAAGTGCTTTGTCAAATACCTTTTCAGTAATTAACCCTATGTACCTAAAGGAATAATACTTTTCAGAATTCTTTGGGAAAATTTGAAGCAGCTCAAGTGTGTAACGACTCAAGTACAGGGAAAGGAGGAAGAGGAGGAGATGTGGGTGCATACACACACACACATACAGAGAGAGAGAGAGAGAGAGAGAGAGAGAGAGAGAGAGTACCAGAATCAGACCCTCATACTTGGGATTACATTTAACAGCCCATGTCCTATCAATAATTAAAAACATATAAATTCTCAAATAATCAAACTGGTAATGAATAAAAGAAAACTAGAAGGCATTAAAATAATGGAATCATATGAAATTTATTGCATCTAGGAACACAAAAGATAAGCCATCTGACATCACTGTAAAAGCTTTACCAGTGTGAATGCCCAGGAAGATCTGCAACTGGAAACTTCAGCTTTCTAAGGTCCCATATATGGATTCCCGACTCATCTTCAGCAGTCACCTGAGAAATGTCAAACAGTACTTTTAAGCTCATTTACAATATTACCCTAAACCAGGAAAAAACAGGTTTACCATGAAATACACTACTCCAACTGCTTTAATTTGACATTTAAAACTAACCAAGACCAGTAAGATGTGAGTTTTGAAGTCATGTTCATTTCAAGAACAAAACCTCCTCTACAAGTTGTATAGAGAAGTATTTAACTCGTGCTGCAACTATTGTATATACCAACTTCGTGCCACTAACCAGGTTCCTCGAGGTTGGTAACAATTCTTATTTTATCATCAAATGAAAACAGGGCTCATCAAACCTATTAGACATCAATTGGCTATGCAGATCTACGAAGGTATAAGAGCAAGAGACATGGTGAACAATTAGTACGAAATGTGACCCCAGCCTGCTTAGAGTTCCTTTCCATCTATTAACGCAGCAGATAGCAGTGCACACTCTCAATCATCGGTCTACTAACCCATTCTTAGACAGAAAATTCCAAAGCATAGCTCTAACTTTATCCAATTAGACTCGCTTATCTTGATTGCTTCATTCTGAACAGACTTTTCTTACAAGATTTTACATTTTAGACAGCAAATCCCTCTTGTTAATTAAAAGTTTAAATCAAAATGCACAACATACAGAACACACCCAAGAAATGTAAAAAATTCTTGCCTGTAAAGCTTCACTGTAGAATGTCACAAAACAGCCAAAATGCTACATGTTTCATCCCTCGCCAATAATAATTGGATCATCAAAGCAAAGAATGATTTTGGTTATTTTTCATCCGATTTTGCATTCAGGTGCATGTTAAACCTGCTGCATATACTGTTTGCAGATTTCTATAAGATATTCTTAGAGAATGTATCACACTCTTAGTTACCTAATGTACAATTTCACGGCCGCGTACATGTTTATGCTTGTATGCTTGATTAAGAAATTTTTGGTTGGCAATTTGAATAGGTGGATGCATTAACAGCAGTTGTGATGCACCATACTTCTACCTCTAAACCATATTTGGATTGCCCAAATTGAATAAGAAAGACTGGTAGAATGAAAATGACAAATTTGTATGCAATCTAAATGAAAATCACATGAACAGACTAATAAAAATAATTAACATATATAGTTAGTTGCAAGGAATAAACAAATAGAGTTCGCAGCATACTTACAAGCATGTACCTCTTTTTCATGTCATAGTCTACATTACGGACATGCGCATGCTCAATTGAATCAGTTTTCCTGCAAGCATGTAAAATTTGATTTTCATGGTCACACTTTGTTGTTGTTGTTGTTTTTTTTTTTTTTTTAAATACCTGACATATGTTTCTTATCCATAAAAACAAATAAATTAATAAATACATCTATTAGACAGAAAATTTAGCAAATACCAAACAAGATCATTGAAAAAAGTTTGGAAGTCTAGCAATACCCAAAGATTATAAGAAGACATCAGTGTGGTAAATTAGGTTAAGAAAACACTAGTAAATTGACGTTAAATGGTAAGAGGTGACATAAAATCTATTGCAGCCTGGAAAAAGGGCAACATAAGGAAGGCCAAAATTGTGGAATGTAAGCTTATACTCAAAAACTAAATCATAGTAGCAACACCGAATCTAAGATATTGGAGAAACATCACCTAAAAGAATTTCAAAACTGCTGCTTCACTATTAAGATGAAAACAGGTTTTGAAGTTTTTATTGCTTGACAAATATGCAATTATCGGGAATTGAATATAACATACTTCATTGTCCTTAAATCCCAAAGTTGGACAGATGAATCACATGTTAGAGAAATGGCATTGAAGTCATGGGGATCCCATGCCCCCCCAGTTAAATTGTGACGCATGCCAGCTGATTCTTGTGATTGTACCTAGATTACATAACAAAGAACTGAATAAGAATTAGCTCAAGAAATCAGATCATAATGGTGACTAAGTTTCATCCAATGTCGAACAAATCTAGATGCAATGGGGAAACAAATAAAAGTAAGATACAAGAGCATAAATGATAAATAACAAATTAACTTTGCTTTATGTTAATTATATACAATTGAGATTATTACATTATATAGGAAACATGATACAGCCGGGGCAAAACAGTAAAACATGATGAAGAACCAATATCTAAGGTTGATGAGGACAGTTCACAACTATATTATAGATTTGATAATCAAGTGGTTTCCTCCAAGAATGTCTTATAGTATAGCATGTTTTATTTTCTCTTTACCAAATCCAACCTTCAATCAAATTTGAGAAAACACAAACCTCGAATTTAACCAATTTTAAGTATGCTCCGATAAAAAAGATGTAGAGATAGCCAAAAACAACAAGTGTGATGCCATATTATCATGCCTACGTTGGTCCAATCATATGTCAGAAGCAACACTTTGATTTCATCACGTGGCCCATACCTGAGCAGTCTTCTTTGAAGTATCTAAGCTCCAGAGGAAGAGATTTTGCTCATCAATACTAATCAGCTTGTCATGCCTTCCTGTAGGCCACCAGAGTACACTACAAAGAGCATGCGGTATCATTAGCATACAAGCATATTACTATTTCTTTGGGGGGGGGGGGGGGGAACATGGAATTCCATGGACCATAGTCTTTATTGTTCTAGAGTAAACCCAGATAGTCAAGGTGCAATGGCAAAAGCATGAAAATAACTTTTACATAGCCAAAAAACATACCAATCAAACTGAAAGTAAAAATGCCCTCCCTTTTTTCCATTCTTTTCTCATGGGACAAATCCACAAATCTAATTGGGTTCTGAACTCTATGATTTCAAATAAAACGACAGATAGAAGAGGGGTTGTCAACAATGGCGTTTACTGCACCACAGATTCTAACACAAGACTGGTTTGTAATGATGATGCCACGAAATTGGAAAACAAAGTTTCTGCAATATAATGCTAAGAGCTTATTGAGGACACCAAAGCAAACCACTATGCAATATAAGTCTTTCTAAAGGGATTTGATTTTACAGACTGAAGGAAACTAAACATATGTATGATTAATCACCGAGCTTTCCTACAATATTGGGAACTCATGAAGCCTTCAGAAACAAATTCAGAATGGAACAGTAATAATAAGGCATAGCACCTGGGCCTTCAATGATTTGTGAGGGATATTTAAATAAATAAAAGCAACCAGTAGAATACAATTTTTTGTTTTACAGAATAAAGAACACATGAAACTCAACTCTCTGTGCCATTCAACCATTGTTGTGACTGTATTCAGTGTGAAAATTATTGGTAAATTTATATTTATTTCTCTTTCACAGAATGACAAAAAAAAATGTTTTCTATAGTTCAAACTCAAAGGTTATCCTTAGAATTAAGCTCACCATCTAATCTTTGAAGTGTGCCCATCCAGAGAAGCAACACTCTCCAATTGAGGAGAACTCAGCTGACCATACAACTCTGGGATTTGCCATACTGCTGCCCCGTATGTTTCCCCTTAAATACAGCATAATAGACAACACAACATCATTCTTCAGTAGCATGAAACAAAATAATTCATTGCAGATATGAACTACATGGAAACACCTTAGCTTGACTTGGAGAGTCAACTATTCAATCAGTAACCAAAACGGAAAATTTCAACAAATTTTGAGAAGTATTAGAAGTTACAGATAGAGACTCTACTCTCACCTAACCATAGGCCAAAAGCCAAAACAAAGAAAACACTTATAAAGAGCGGAAAAACACAGTTATCTAGCTCTTTTGGATAGCTTGTCAATGTTCAGATTGTATCTTCTAGCTTTGTCGATAACTTAGCAATCATTAAAATGAAGTAGCTTAATAATGCTCAACATGCTCTTTTGGATAGCTTGTCAATGTTCAGATTGTATCTTCTAGCTTTGTCGATAACTTAGCAATCATTAAAATGAATTAGCTTAATAATGCTCAACATGCTAGACCATATCTTAACTTATTAAGTCAAGGTTAAGCAAACTCCATTAATTCGTGCAAAAAAAGGGTGTCAGGTCGTTTTGATGAGTAAAAATCAATAGCAAAAATCACTCGCTTAATTTGCATATCAGCCTAACTGCATTTCTACACCAAAATGTTTACACATTATGAATATACTTCTTCAACGTAATCCAAAACTGAAAATATTGGGAATACCAGAAAAGAACACAGTGGAGAAAATTCGTTGATCGAAGGGACAAGAAGCGAGATCCCAAATTTCATTCGGATGCGAGAACAAACCCTCGCAAATCAATTCGGTACCGCCAGACGTAAGGCGCAGCAAATGCACCTGAAAATTCCGACGGCATTAAGATCAAACAACAAAAACACACTAAAGTTCAGACAATTGCTAAGCTGAAATATACAGTACCTCATTTTCTTCTTTGAGGCTGAGAGTTCCAGTAAGAAAACTGGTGTGATCTGTATCGGCTTTCACATCGGAAATGCATCTTGCCTGGTGAAATCATAATCGGATCAAAATTCTCATTATTCTCCTCAGAGTTCATGAGTTTTCATAAAATTCGAGAAATTGACCTGGTATTTGAGACCATAGCCGATTCCGGTCGATCCACCTTGCATTTTCTCAAGAGTTAATTTGGAATTCCAATCCAATAAAGATATCTCAGCTATAATCAGATCCTAATTAGAGAGAAAGCAAAAAATGATCAAATCAAAACATAAAGGGCCGAACAAAAGGCCCGTTGGGAATCATTAAATCAAAGTTGAAGTTGGATCCGGAATTCGGGCTGCCCTAAAGTAAAATGGTACTCCTTCTGGCCCAAAAGATAAAATAAATTCCACGTTTATCTGCACAAAAATAAAAATGAAAAGAACTTTAAAAGCAAGACTTTCGCCCATCTATTTGTAAAGTTAAGCTTTTGTTTATTTGTTCTAAAATATCTATCCATCTATTATTTTTAAAGCCTTTTAATTATTTAATACTGTATTTCTTGTGTTTTATAATATATTTTATAATTAATACACAAGAGTGGTCATTAAATAGCATAACTTAAATTTATCAATTATTTAATATTAGCAACATAAGTTATGCAGATACTAATAATAATAATACTATTATTAACTATGTAAGAAAATATATTAATACATTACATATGAGTACGATTTTCGTTCGAAATTAAAATTAAAAATTCAAACTATGGTCAACAATTTAGTTTACCCATTAACCCAATTCTTGCTTTTGAGGGAAAATCAGTATTGATAATGGGCTCACACACACAAGCATGAATGTGTGAAGTTGGTTTAGGTTAAAAACCAATTAATATAAAAATATATATAGGCTTGTACGAGAGAAAATGTACCTTCTATGATCATTACAATGAATTACATTCTCTCCAATTCTTACCTTCAGCATCTCATTTCTTCGAAACACTCCTGCTGTCCCAAATAAATAGTTGTGTAATACCTACTTATTTTTCTTTTAAAAAAAAACATTTTTGATAATATCTTATTTTACTATTAAAAATAATTATTTAACAAACAAATTATACGTTATTGAATGAATCAAATCAAGAATAAAAAAATCATATAAGTTCAAATTTATAGTTTTTAGAAAATTATACCTTTTATTCTTGAAAAATATGAATTTTTTTTACACGAAATAATATATTATATAATAAGAGTTGACATTTTTCTATTTAATATAAGGTGTACAATAAATTTCATCATGTATAATATGAGGAGCAACCTAACATGAAATTCTTATTCATCAATGTATGCTCAGAATTTTCTGAAACCCACTTAAACAAACTGAACCGACAAGCTTAGATTCTTAGGTACATATAGTGATGTGCTAATTAATAAATTATGAGGTAATTAGCCATCTCTAACTCTCAACTATGAATTATTAAATCATTAAACTTAACCAAGTCAAAAGAATATCTCTAGATATTCCTAGATTTTTTTAATATTTTTTTTTAATTCTTCTTTTGACAAATAGAGAAGCAAGAATATTTCCGTGACAAAAGACAAGATCTCTACCAACGCGTCTTTCTCAAGATTTTGGCTTTATGATTGATTTTTAAAATAATTTGTGAACATTAAAAATGCATGATAGCAATGAAGTTGTGTGACATATATATATATATATAGTGGGTCTCTGTGAAACAGTTGCACATGTGACATGATTTAAGGTATTACTTATGTAATTATAAAGTATTACTTGTTTAACTATAAAGTATCATTATTTTTTAGGGTAACTAATCATTAGCAATACACTTAAAAGAATAGTGATACTTTATAGTTAAACAAGTAATACATTACATCGTGTCACACCTGTAATCGTTTCACAGGAGTTTTTACGATATATATATAATAATTTTTTTAATCAACTTAGACTTGATTTATATCTTGAAATAATTTCTCCACTAATATAATGAATATGGTGTAATGTTTTTTATGGAAATATATAAAAATTAATTAGAAAAGTAGTTGCATATCTATAAAGTTATCTCAACATTAACATTATTATTTATTATAAATAGTTGTTAAAACTTTTAAATGATAGTTACTCCATTGGTAAGCAAAGTCCCTCAAAGTGATAATTATTTAGCAACAATTTTATGTTATGAATTTATCAATAAATACATTTGGGCTTGATGGTTAGAAGGTTGATTTTAAGGTATTGAAATTTGTCTGGGTGGGTTTCAAACTTCTTGGGAGTTGATATCCCATTTTTTCCTTTTTGTATATTTAATAAATTTAAAGATGAATATGCATTTTCGAGGTCGCAATTTCAGACATAATATAACTTACCTATTTTTATTTTTGCAGTTCTTCTTTTTTTTTTTTTTTTTTTTTTTTTACTTGGTTGGTTGGTTGGATCAATCTCATCATGGAATTCTAAAATCCAACTATTTGGTGTATATAAATTTTTGTCATTTAATATAATATAAAATAAAATAAATTTATATTTTTTAAAAATTTATACATATTTAAAGTATTTAAAGATAAATATGCATCTTAGAGGTTGTGGTTTCGCGCGTATTTGGCTGTTGAACTTAATTTTTTTATTGGTGCATTTCTTTTTATTTGATGAGTTGGATCAACCTAATTACACAAATTTAGAATGTGTGCTATCAATTTATAAAAATTTTGCCATTTAATGCATATAAAATGAAAAAATATTTTTGTTTTTTATTTTTGTATATTTAAAATAAATATGCATCTTGGAGGTCGTGGTTTCAAACCTACTTAGCGCCTGTAAGTTATAACTTGTTTTTGTAATTTTTGCAACATTTGTTTACTTGATGAGTTGGATGACTCGATCACATAAATCTAAAATTTGTATAAAAGTTTTTGCCATATAATACACATATAAAATGGAATAAAATTCGATATGTTTGGAATGCGCGTGAAAGGATATGAAATATGTTTGCAAGACGCGTTAATGATGTCAGACGTCTTCAAGTTTCAAGAACTTGCCCTTATTATTATTCTTCTTTCTGTAGTGGAAAATGTCACTGCTCAATCAGAATAACATCCGTTCATCTGTTATTATGATTTTCATCAACACCCTCAAACATTTTCAGTTCCAATTATGCTAAATTAATTTTGTGTTTTAAGTTTATATTTTTTGTTTTGTTTTACCAAGATCTTTAATTACACATTATTAGGGTATTTCAACTATATATATATATATATATATAAAAGTTAAATTAAATTGATGAAGGTAATTTGAAGAATTGAAGTACATTAGCAAAATGTAAGAACCATAATATTTGGACAACATCTTCATGTACATTCTTTTATACCGACACAAGATTATTCAACGACTATTCACACTTTTAGTATTCAAATTGTCATATATATATATATATATATTCATATAAAAGTGTTTATAGATGTATGAACTTTGATGGATTTATACAACGAATTGAGCCCAACAAAAAACATGAAAAAATCAACAACATAGTGATCCATCCGTTGAACACAAATAAAATTAATAATATCAATAAGATTGTTTTTTTTCAATATAAATTTCGAGTGGAACCAAAATGGTTATAGACAATTCAGACTACTAGCTTAGGCTACAAGGAGTTCGGTCGAGCTTCACTCAATTCCCCATACATAAATTAGATATAAAAATACACAATTATAAGGCGAGGTCATGGTGGCATCATAAATGACATGAAAATTATGAATTATACATAATGTAATTATAGGCGCACTATCGTGTCATGGTGGCTCCACTTTGTTATCCATTCCATTTAAATTGAAGAGCATGTGCTGCACAAACTTTAGCACCAATCCTTCCCGACAGAATTTTAATCATTTTTCATATCATCGTACTCATTTATTTTCCTTGTTACATTCGTTTTGTTGGGGATGTAGATGTAAGTTCGTGTATTTATTCTATATAAATAAAAACTGTAAATGAAGTAGACCGTTTAAAACTCGGTTGTGTCGGTTTTAGTTTTGATTTTAGAATCGTTGATTTTTGAAATTATATGGTAGAACTAGAATCGAATCAGCGTTGATTTCACTTTCAATTCTAGAATTGTCTGTTCTACAATTTTGATTTTCAATTTCTTAAGAAAATATATTTCAAACTTGAAACCATCAGGTAGAAACTAAAATTAAGCCCGAAACTTACGGTTTAAAATTGAAATCAAAACTGGAACTGGCTACCTTAAAATCAAAACTGAATCGGCCAATTTTTTATTTTAGTTCCGATTCTAATTTAAATTGAAATCAAATTATTGACCCACAATTCGAACAGTAAATTTTAATTTATAAAAGAAATCATACACACATCTAGGCGTATTAGTATTCCGTTTATTTTCACATTAATATTGTCCTATCCATATTTACTAAAATATCTATCAATTAAAATACAAAACGGGAGTTGGGAGTAATTGATTGGAAGAACATGCATCTAACTTGTTCTACTAGAAGTGAGGTGCATTGTCAATTCTTTTCGGTTCAACAGCACTAAATTATTATAAATTAATATTCCATAAATTAATAATTATTTTAAAATAATAATTTTGTTTGATTTCAATAAGATTTATAAATTAAAAATTAATACTTAATAACTTAATAAACTTTCTTAAATAATTAATAGATTTTTATTGATCCCAAAATTATTAATTTAAGAAAGTTTTATAGTAATAAATCTAGGAGTTCGATAGAACTCTAAATCACTAAATGAAGAGACCTTTTGGTAAACAAACAAACTCATTTATTTGTTTGACAAAGAAATTTTTGAGCTTGTTTAATAAATAAATAAACAAAACTTGGATGTGGCCTAAATTGCTTGTTAATAGCTCACTATAACGCTGTTTATGACTTTAATAATAATAATAATAATAATAATAATAATAATAATAATAACAATAATAATAATAATAATAATAATAATAATTTTTTTTTTTTATCAAATACAAATAATTTTAAAAATTTACCAACTCAATTCGAGATCAAATAAATATAAACATTTTCAAACTCAAGTCGGCTGGATAGTTTACGGCCTTAAAAATACTTTTCCAATAAAATATGTTAAAATAAAATATTAATATAATTATTTTTAAATAATAAAGATATGCTTTAATGTTAGGCACAATCATTTAAAAGGAAGGAAAGTATTGGCCCCTCCAAAAGTTTAGGTAAATGGGTGGGGTCAGCCTTCCCCACTTTGAAAAATAGGAATGCCTATTTAGTGATCGATGTGGACTTAGCATTAATTTGTCGTCGCGGTTAATGCCACCGACACAATCTTTTCAAATTTTCAACTATACTAACATGTACCATAATCCTCTACCCTGGCCAGCCAGTCCACCATTCTGTAACGGTGTGCTACGTGCGATTGCGTCCTTCATTCTAATTATATTATTTTATTAATTATCAATACTAGAATTTATTAGGATTGGTATTTTTTAAAAATAAATCTGTAATCATTTTTTACTTACAAATTTCAAACGATATGTTTTTTTAATTTTATTTTAAGAAAGCTCAAAAAGTATAAACATAAGTTCTCAAATTCAAGTGCAGACAATATCAAACCAGCATCGAAATTTAAGATGTTATATTGGATCAATAACTTTAATAGTGAATCACAATCATAAATCATATTTAGCTATATAGGAGCCTCGATGCTAAAGAATGATTTTGAACACGTTCCAATAGTTAGACGGCTCGATGAGATCTTGCTTGAAAAAAATTATGATATTTTTTTAATCCGCAGCCAAAAGACAACATCATATTAAGGCTTCGGTTGAACATTTTTAAGAAGAATTTTCTTCTATTTGCTATTTTAGAAACAAAATTATTCGTTTTACAATCTAAGTATGGATTTAATTAAGCCCAAAATCAAAACCTAGAACCGATGCAAACAATATATCAGAAATATAATGATATAGATTAATTAGTAATGGTTAATGGGGTCAACACTTTCCATGCTTCAAAATTGGCATTTAAACACACTTTCCAAAAATATAGTAAAGTCACCAAGTCAATGCAAAGAAGCCAAAACTTAATAGAAAATGACCAAAAGTCAAAAGAGTACACTAAAAAAGATGTTGGTAGCCTTTTATAT
Organism: Caryopteris x clandonensis; assembly: GCA_028749325.2. NCBI lineage: Eukaryota > Viridiplantae > Streptophyta > Magnoliopsida > Lamiales > Lamiaceae > Caryopteris > Caryopteris x clandonensis. The sequence goes on along the minus strand of JAPYKT020000033.1, from coordinate 121,186 downwards.
AATGGAAAACTTGAAAGATTAATCATAAATGAAAAAGAAAAGTTAAGAAATTCAATTTTAAATGAAAAGAAGCAACCAAAATTGGTTGTTCCATGTTAGTCATTATTAGGAGGACAGGTTGTAGTGTGACTTCTTGGAGGCTTCTTTATACTTTTATAATCCTTCTTCCAAATAAAATAAGTTAATTAAAAAAGGAGGACTAATATATCCTTACCCCTTAAGTATCTGAATTCAGGGGCTCTTGCCAATCACAGCTCACTCGAGTTTTGAATTATTTGCCTTATGTTTATTAACTTATCGAGTTATTTTGAGTTCGATTCAAATTCATTAAGGTTTTAAAAAACATTTGACCTAATAATAAGTGTTCAGTTATAGTAACATATTTTTGGATATGTTTGATACCGTATTTGTGAACATTTGTGTTTATTAACCTGAATATTAAGTAAGAAGTTCATCGACCTATGTTCATGTCATATTTTATATTACATAATATAAAAGTATTATTGTTATTATAGAAGTTAAAGAGAGAGTTTATGAACATTTTTCTAAATGACAAAATAAACGAGTCAGTTTATATGTTTAAGTTTTTATTTTTTTAATTAAATAAACGAAGGTTAATCGTGTTGGAACTGTTTTGCCAAATATTTTGTTCGTCAGCAGATCCAATTAGGATTTTTGGATCCAAAAACTAAATTCGGATACTAAAAGTCTTTTGGACAAGATTAGATCATTGGTATGTACGTCTTTCAATCAAGAAATACAAATGATTTCTGGATAGTATCGTTATTACAGCAGATTTATGAATGTAAAAGGTTCCTATATCTAGCTAGATTCGGGAGGGGTCACAAAATACGACATTTACATACACGAAAATTTCCCCGCCTCATTATCGATCATATATGTTTAAGTTTTTGAAGCAAGTAGGCATGCTGTATCTATAGGTGTGTGTATTCCCACATATAGATACACTTATCTCTTTCTGTACACTTCCATGAACGTCTGCCAATCGACCTTCACAGCTCCCGGCAAAAAAAAAAAAAAAAAAAAAGCATTTTGTGTGTGTTGATGTTACTCGATCTGTAATTGAATTTCAAGAATCGAATGAATATGGAGGTTTTAAGAGGTCGTAGGGAGCCCAAAGCGCGTCCAAGGGGCATGGCCTGCTGGCGTCAAGCCTGGCCCACGGCTTCCCTTTCCCGCTCCAATGAAGCAAGCTAACTGGCCCTGGATGTAAATCCCTGCAAAGCCCACGGAAATTATCTCCTCCCAATCCATGCTGATTCCACCTGTGATCTACAGGCTCGATATTTCCAGCAAAAACCAGCAAGAATGGCGGCAGTGACCCCAGCTCGTAGATCCTCATTCTCTTCTGCAACTCCATCCATTCCTCGATCTTCGTCGTGTAATCACCGGCTCGCCACCGCTCCAGGTCGATCACCATCACCCCGGTGTTGAAATAGCAAGCTTTCCGGTCGGCGAAGGTGAGAGAGAGAGAAGGGTTGGTCCAGAATGTTGGGGTGAAGTAAGAGGTGAAGTTAGCGTAGCAGTACTCCGGCGCCGCCAGGACTCTGTCGCCGGCGAGCGGGATCGACGCGAGCTTGGCAATGTCGTCGACGAGGACCAAGTCGGAGTCGAGGTAGACGACGCGGCGGACGCAGGGCGGGAGGAGGTCGGCGAGGTAGCTGCGGGCGTAGTTGAGGGGGCAGTCGAGGGCGGAGCGGATGGAGGTGGAGATGAGGCCGGCGACGGCGGAGTCGTGGAAGGGGTAGGTTTTGAAGTTGAGGTAGGGGAAGGAGGCGGCGATGGTGGCCCCGAGGAGGGAGGAATTGGCGGAGGCGGAGGCGACGAAGTGGAAGAAAACATTCTGGGGGCAGGAGGTGTGCTGGAGGATGGAGAGGATCGCGGCCATGGATCCCCGAATGTAGGTGGCGTCGAGGGTCATTGCCACGTGGACAGCGTTCTTGGAACATATGAATCGATGGTGGGTCTCGGCATCATCGTTGTTGTAGAGTTTGTCAGATGTGGGGAGGATGGAGGGGCAGTGGGGGGCATTGTAGAATTTGGGAGCTTCTCTGAATTGGAGAGGGATTGATGATGAAGCTCTTGCATTTGGGTGTGCTGCAGAAATGGTGAAGAGAGAGAGAAGGGTTAGAGTGAGAAAGAGAGAAGATGGTTGTTGTATAGGCTTCTTCATGTGGGATTTTGGAGAGGGTGCGGAATTTGGTAGTGGGAGAGGGGGAATGGGATTTATCTGGGTTTGGATTGAGCTTGAAGTTAAAGGACACGCTTTGGTGGTACTTTAAATAAATAAATAAAATATTAAATTAGGGTTGGGGGTAGGGAGTGGGTGGTACTTGCATAGCTGGAGGGATGGCTGCTGGCCGGGCAGCACCCAGCAGAGGCATAGTCAAAGATTTCGATATGAAAAATTTATGGTTTCATACATATTTTAGATCTTTCATTAATTCATGATTGTAATTTGGCAAGTTCTTTAATTTTGTAAATGGGGCCAGCAGATTTGGTGTTTTATTATTTTTAATATATGATATGAATGAATGAATGATGTGTCGTATCATAATTATAATGAAATATAAAATATAATTGATTTTTTTCATTTTATTTTGTATTTTATTTTAAAATAATCATCAAAGGGTATGTGTATATAATAATATAATTAATTAACATATAATGTGTATTAAAAATAATATAATAAAAAATAAAAAACTTAATACAATAGATAATTCAAACTTAAGAATAAAATATAACATAATAACATAACGGTGCACATCATGATCCTTCAAATTAGATATTGGCACAGTGCCGATGGTTTTAAAATCGAATCAGTATATAGCAGGTTCCAGATCTTTTTTTTTTTTTTTAATTTTACATCTGAAATTATCAATTTGAATCAAAATCGATTATCCTTAAACCATAATCAAATCATCAAATTTTTAATTCTATTTAAACTTAAATTAATAATTAAATCAAATAATTAATCCACAATTTAAAAGAATCAGGTTCACTTTCAGTTCGAAATTGAACCATGCCCCATCTACTTTGAATGAGTGATTAGAGTCGTAATCATGGAAAAAAGTGAAAGCATGGGGTGGGCAACAAAAATGCATGGTGTCGGAGTACGACTTATGCAAATATCTAAAAAGGTTGCACGGTCACTAAACCAAATCCTACTTTTTTGAGGTGGTAATCGCGGTATGGGAATATCTAATCCTTTATTTCCTAATTATTATTATTATTATTTTCTTTTTTTGGATTAATTTATTTAAATTAAAAGATAGATCCCAAGATTTGTGATATTACAGTTATAAAAAAACAATTTACATATGATATTGTCTTATCCTATTTCAAATCTCAAAATAGTCCATTGCTGCAATTGTCCGATCTTTCCTTTTCCCAGCTATTGATTTGTCAAGAATTGTCCAATCTTTCCTTTTCCCAGCAATTGATTTGTCAAGAGGCTTGGTTGTATTTTTCACAAATCTTACTGCTTGTTTACTAATTTGATCAAATCTTAGTACTGTTTAATGTTATTGACCATTTTTTTTTCATATAATCTCAATTAATATTACATGTATATTGAAAATGATATAGTTTTATTAGGGGTGTTTAATATAATATTTAGAATGCAGTCGAAGATGATGCAACAAATGAAATATAAAATGAAACGAAACTTTAATTAGAAAATTATTTTTAATTTAATATTTTGTTATATTATAATAATTAGGGTAATAATAAAAACACATTCTAAGTATAATTTGGTACTTTGTTGTATCTTTTTTACATATTTTTATTTTAGCATACAAACTATACCAATGTTTCAAGTAGATATATTTTCAGTTGTCACATCATTTTCCTGCCAAAATATAAGTAATTAAGCAAACTTTTAGGATCGGTGACTACACGTATTTTATTTATAAATATAAAAAATCTAGAGTAACTCAATTGTAATTGACAAAGTAGCATCCATTCATTTAATAAATAAAAAAAGACTGCATACATTTTCGCTTTCAAACTTCACTTTAAACCATTTTTTGGTGTTAAACCATTTTTTGGTGCTAGAAGTAAGCTCCACATATGTACTAACATCAATATCACCCACACTTGATAAGGAGAGCCTTCATTTGTTCATTGACGTGAGACCTTTCTTCGACAATATTATGCATAATGGGTTGTGGATTATGTCACAATTCAATTTATATTTGTTTATAAATTATGAAATTCAAATTGCACGACTTAACCTACTTTTTTAAATCTTTCATTTCACATCCCCATTTTTCTCTTCCTATTCCTTATTTATGAGCTTTGGCACTCAAGATTAGCCGTGCAACCTTTATGGAAAATTTTAAATTAATATTTTTGAAAATTATCGAATTAAACTCATAAATTTTATTGTTTAATATGTTGTACATATAAATAAAATGTTTGTGTATTTTTTTAATCTGACTTAATTTCTTTCATCAGTCAAGTAGATTAATCAGAAGGCAATCTAGCAGTGTTTTAGTGTCTTCATTCAGTGCCACGGGGAAGGACGGACAAAGGGAGTCACGGTACCTTTAAGTAATAGTCTTGAAAGAGTGCCACCCACTCAAGTGAATTCCTTACCTCGGTATGAGAAGAAGATGCTTATTCAATTCCTTCTTCCTCATCTCTTTCGCTCTTCTGGTCTCTGCAAGACCACTATCAGCCGAAAGTCAATGATGTATCAGTCCGCACCAAAAGGTCCTCCCGTTGTCGAACTAGGGCGTTGGCCATGAATAAATATCTTGCCGAAGATAGATCGAACTAGATAGCTAAAAGCGGTCTCCCAATTCAGCCAAGTCCTCGTGAGTAGGACTTCGGCCGTACCATCTTCCACTTCTATTTAGAGTCAAGCAAGCTCTCCTACACTTCGCCGATGGGACGAAGGCCAGAGTTTCGGGGCGGAGAGTGAAGAGAAACCAGAAGAATGATTCATTTGGATCGCCGAGCTTTCATGCAATTATGAGATTATGATAATATATGACTAATAATTCAGTGAAAGCGAATTTATAGATAATTTGACAAATCGATTTTAAGTTAAATTACCAAGTAACATGAGACCTGTGAGATGCATAGAAAATATTTTTTTATTATATTTTTTAATCTAAGTATATATTTATTATATATATATATATATTGAACGAAATTATTTAAGCATATAAATTCAACGATAATATAGGTTTTACAAAAAAAATATTTTAAATAATCCAATTTTAATTTTGCTGGATAAAAAGAAAAAAAGATATAATTTATTTTAATTGATACCAATGAAAATATTGATAAATATGATATCCATAATTTATGAAAGAATGAATCAAATCAAATATTTTAGTAATTACTATTTACCAAAAATAGTGATTTGCACACAAACATATCCTAAATAATAGATATAAATTACTTTTGATTAGAAAACCATGTTTAGGTAGAAAAACAAAAATAAAAAAGTTATTTTACTTTTATATAAACTAGTATGTTCTCCCGTGCAATGCACGAACATATTATTATAGTATAATATTATTAAATTTCATAAATACATAATATTAATATTTTGAAATATAAATATATATAACTATGTTCAATAATTTATATATGTAGCATGATATATGAACATTAATTAATTTTATTTATAAAATACAATCATCGGATTATCAAATATATAGTATTTCTTTTTTAAATCAAGAAAATTGAATAAAATATAGTATATCAATGTGAACATTTTTAATTATTATATATAACATCAAATTTGCCACAAATTCATAGTTGATTTGTTAAAATCAAGTAATTATTAAGATATATATGAGTTTTTTTTTTATTAATTTTGATAAAATGAGTAACATTACCAATATTAACGATTAAAAATATAAAAAATTAAAATGAATGCTTATTGGTTAACAAATAACAAAATTTTCTAAAAATCGTCTTTCCATTTATTGAAAGAAAATAACAGGAAAAATGATAATAACAAATCTAGAAACAGTCAGTTTAATATTATTATTATTATTATTATTATTATATAGATATAAAGATTTCCCAGTTCGTTTTTTAAATATTAATAAGTTATTTCTTTGATTTATTTTATAATTCTACCCATCAACGTATAGTTAATCTTCCTCTATTATTAATAGAGACACAAAATGCCACATGTAACAAAATTGTAGCTCAATTTATTTAATAGCCAATAGAATAAAAAATTACTAAAAAATTAATAAACATAAATTGAAATTCATACAACATTAATTAATATAAATTATCTCATTTATTTTTGCTGGGAAACTAATCTTACGATATATAAGAACAAAATAGTCTATATTTAGGTTAATCTTAGTTTTACGCTCAAAATTATTGTTACTTTTAGAAGCAATAAATTCTTTTTAATTTTTTGTACTTTTACCCGATATTTCAATGCTCATAATCTTTTCGCCTCAATTCTGTTTTTTAATAAAAATATATTAAATTAATCATTTTTTTACAGTCTTAAATATGATTTCCACATTACTTATATATAAATAAAATATTAATTTTTGAATATAAATACTGTTCTGAAGTTACTTGTAATATATTATTATATTAAAAGATTTTATACAAAACAAAATAGTGAGATATTTTATTTAAAATAAAATATGTAAAAAAATCTTAAACTACAATTATATTAAAAACCTTTATTTTTTCTAAGATTTTAAATTATAACATAGGGGTGCAAATCCTTCACATGACACGATAGAATGACACAAAATGAAACAATAAATAATATTCAATAATTAAATTATTATTAATAATAATTTACTATTATATTATCATAATATTATAAATTGTATATCGTATAAGAGAAATAGTAGTTTATATCAATATCTCTTCAATTTTCCTTTAATCTAGCACCTTTTTTTAGACTATTAATTTTAGTAAGCTAAATTAAAATTATTTCCTTATATATGCAATTAACATCTTTTTATTTTTAATATTAGTTGAAACCTATATATGTGTGTGTGTGTGTATATGCATATATATAATTAAGATACAAAATATAGTATGGAATATTATATAAACCCAAAAATCCAAAATTCAACAGAAAAATGTCAATATAAGGTTCGAAGTACAGAAGATAAAATTGTATTAATAGGGGATGCAGGCAGGCAAGACAAAGTCAGTAGGTACGAAGGGGAAACGTACGGAGGGACAGTACCCTCTAAATTTGATCCATCATCTTTACAATTCGGTCCCCACACTTTTCTAGTTTTCATTTTTTTATTATTTTTCAAAAAATATTTTTTCCCCAAACTCAACAAATAAAGACAAAAGCACACGGTTCTACTTTGGTCCCAGGAATTTAAAATCTTGAGACTTAAAAAAGGTTGGTTTGTTGAAGTCTGAATTGATATTTCTTCTGTAAGAATGTTGACAAATAACGCTGCTTTTAGTCTTTCAGCATATGAAACTATTTGGTCTGTAAATATTACTATTTATTTCTTGATCTCAAAGAATACTCAACTTTTCCTTTCTTTGCAAATTCTTCTGCTTAGGAAGTTTCCTAAAATGACACTACAACAGCTCCTTCTTTTTTTTTTTTCTTTTTTTTTTTGTGGGTTCAGATTTCATTTTTCTTAACCAATTTCCTTTTTCTTGGTAGCTGATAGTACTTCCCATCTATTGATTTCCAAGAAATGTCAGAAGGAACATTCTGTTAATTATTACAACAAATATTATAGGTTATGAGGCAAATTATAGAAAACAATTATTGGTTTTTTCTTCTTCTTATGATTAGAGATATTTAAAAAGATAAAAGAATCAATAAGTACACATGATTTTGATTTTTCAACCTAGTTATGAGGTAACGGATAAAAAAAATATAAATACTACTCTATCTATAATTTTAGACATACAGAGATCAAATAGTTTTTTTTGATTAAAGTAATGGAGACTTTCAAAGTATACTAAACAAATTATCTTTCTCATGTAAGTAGTCTTGTAACTTGTGACAACTTGTACGATTATTAGTAAAATGAAGGAGACTCGAACAACAACAAAAGAAATTGAGAAATCAGTGAGAATAATTCACTGAAGTAGTATACGGATCGATAGGAGGGCACACAAGACATCAAAGCCGCACCGAATGTGGAGACCAAATAAGTTGTGGATATAACACCAAGGTGTGGAAGTTTCACAACTACTAATTCACAAAAAAAGATGTGATTATTTATTTATTTATTATTATTTTTTAATAATAAATAGCCTATAAGAAAATTACTCTTCATATAGTGGGAGAATGGGGAAGAAAGAGAAAATATTAGTGTTTTGTAAGGAGATTGAGCGGGAGAAGCGACAGTGTAACTATCCCATCACTAATGTTAGTGTAGACAGAAGAATAAATACAACAAAAATTAAATGTTCTATATATAGGTATATAATTTATGTACTCTATTCATTCCAAATATATAACAAATTATTCAATTTTTTATGTCAAATATATATATATATATTTATTTTCATGTTTGATATTATTTCTAACATTCACTTGCAAAATATACCCTTTCTCAAACTTACATTTAACCATCATGCTAAATTCAATAGCCATTATATTAAGGTCTTATAGAAAATTTATTGTCTACTTTGCTTTTCTACTAAATTTTTTAATATACATGGAAAATAAAATTGGACTATATATTTTAAATAGAAAGAGGATTTAATAATAAAAATATATGTCTTGATACAAAAACGTGCTCATCATCTCCCTTCAATAAACAATTACTCAAGAAAAGAAAAGGAGAAAAGGCAAAAAAAAAAAAAAAAAAAAAAGAGTGTAAACACGTGAGTCTCATTGTTCCTTGTTTTCATTTGTACGGAAACAAATAATGTTGAGTGACGGAGTGGATCATTACGAAGATTGTTTTTTTTTTTTTTAAATTGAAATATTATTTTCACGAGCACACATATTTATCTTTAGAATATATTAGATTCTACGCCAAAAGTGCGGTAAGCTAAATATAGGATTTACTATTTTTAATATGAAAAATATAATAAAATTTAACATTAAGTTTTTAATATTATTATTATTTTTTAATTGGGTTAACTTCGCAAAATTCTCTCATGGGTCAGAATGTGATTTTAGAAATACGTGACATTTTGTGTGGTTTAGTAATAGAGTTGATGCTCAAGTTACTTCTATTAAAATTTGTTGGTTTCAAATGGAAAAAATTTCATGAGTTTTTGTGCAATATAATTAAACAAAGTTGTATTTTAAAAAAAAAAAAAAGTGTTAGTGAATGAATAAAGTAGAAAGTAAAATGTTCAAACACAATTTTTATAGTGGTTCGAACATGAAATAATTCTTCTACGGTCACTAAACTTCGTCAATTCATTTGAATATAATCAGCATTTTAGACACAATTATCTATCATAATTCTAAAAATTCAACAAGAGACTCAATTTGTTGTTCCTCTCACTCGAACAGATTTCCATCGAGATATTTTTCTAACTTGCACATACTTTCTTACTGAATCTCGAATCCACCCAAGAACATCATATCCGTCGACAATACTTTTTGAAAAATAGGTTAGGTTTTTTCTTCAACTCTAAAAATAACTACTAAAGATGCAAGTCCATAGCTTCTGGATGTGAGCTTTTTCTAGATAAGGATGAAGGTATGAACTTTGGATGAAAACTTCTTGTCGTTTAGATAGTTAAGCTTCACTTGTTAACTCATCTTTTACTCTTAGCATTCTTCTCAGTTGAGTTCTTGTTCTTGTCAATTTTGCATCAAAGACATTTAGGTGATCTTTGCCATTATTTAATATGAAATACATATATTCAAATATATGAAAATATGAAATATTGGGTGTATATCATACCAAAATTTATAGGGGATCTTTGTTAAGATCCATACACCAAATGTATGGCGGATATCTCATGTAGATAGTACTCGAGCATAATTAGCCTATAATTCAAATATCATTTAACAATTAATTGGTTTTTTTAAATGCTAATAATTTAAAATCAAAAGTAAAAATTAAATAGCATCCTATTTATCAATGCAACGGTTTAAAAAACCAAACTATAACTAATCAATGGATTTCAAACAATCTGTATTAGTATATTCAATACTTCCTTCGTTCTAAAAAAAATTGTTTAAGTAATATGTAGCTTTTTATTTTTTGTCAATCAAATGAATGTATAATATGTTATAATCAATCAGTTTCCACTTATACTTTTCTATTTATTTGTTTGTTTGACCATTATTCTAATAAAAGTTAACTCAGAAACAAAAGTCATTTTTTTTGGGAATGGAGGGAGTAAGAAGATTCCAAATCGAATATTAGATTTTGCTTATTTTGACTAATCATAAGTTGTTGTGTTGAATGAGAATTAATTGGGGTTTTAACTTCTAAAATGGGTTTTCAAATCTAAAAAATTATACTCCCTCCGTTTCTTTTAAAATATCTATTTTGGAATTTTTGTCAAAATTTAAGAAATACTAGAAAATGACTAATGTACTCATAATTAAGAATATCTCTAATTTGCTAAAATGAAGGAGACAATGATTTGAAAAGTAATACATATATATATTTTTGAAGGTAGGGATAAATATAGAACAAAGTTGCAAAGTTTTCTAAATGAGTAAATGACAATTATTTTAATACTAATTTAAACCTTTAAAATAATACTTAATAAAATACAAAGGGAGTAGCTATATGCCAATCAAGTGCAATTTGTCAATTGAAATACTCAACAGTTCATCCCAATTATAGGTCATAATGTATTTAACCAATCTTGTTTTTGAAATATACATAAATGAAAATTATTAAAGTCCACTGTCTCCTCATAGACAATGCTGGCGTTTATCAGTAATTAATTTTCTCCAGATAAAATGGTTTTTTTAGAATACCATATTAAAATTTGTCAAAATTAAAAGGTACCCAATGATTATGATTACAAATTGAATGAATTTCATAATTAAACTTTAACAAATATTCTATCTGTATGAAATAAAGAGTTTCTTTTTTATAAATATTACATAGAAATGCTATTTTATTTTTTGAATGAAGAAGGATATAACAGAAAGGAATAAATCTCAGGAACATAATAATAAAACAATAAAAGATATATGGTGATCCTTTGAGTTATAAAAGTGAAGGTACACCTGAACAAAGCACATGGTCATAAAAGTGGGCCCACTCCAAGGCGGCTTCCATGAGAAATTAACAGACCACGTGAGAGAGAATACGGTGTGGTCTTCCATTAAGATAATTTCAGAACCAGAGAATCTAAGGGAGGTGTTTGGGCCCACAACCATGTCGGTCCTAATTCAAATAACAAACTGTTCATTACACAAGAGTTAAACTCGCCCATCACAAAAATCTCATATTTCAATTTTATGAGGGAACACTGCTCAGAATTCTTTTGTTTCGATGAGTAGTGTTGCAGGAAATAGAATATAATTGGATATGAACACAAAAGTTGTTTGTCTGAATACCAAAATTATGATTTTAAGAAAGTATGCTAACTCATGAATTGTTTCAATTATATATAACTCATCCTAAAAATATATTTCCAAACTAATGCAAAGTTAATATAAATTTATGGAGCATATATTCATAATATTATTTGTTTAATTAAAAGTTATTATTTACTTAATTAATAAGTATTACTATTTTTTCAAACTAACAAATCAGTAGTAATATTTTTCACATAAACATATAATAAATTTTAGTTAAATAAGTAATACTCTATATCGAGCTGTACGGTGCACCCAATACATACAAGTTTTTATAAAACTTATGATGCTTTTCAGGTTTTGTAAATGCTATGTATTCTATTTATATTTATCATATTTTATATTATTATGCGATTTACTCTCTCTATCTCTGTCTCTCCCTATATATATGATGAATCAATTCTTGGTGCTTCGTTGCACTACTTAAAGTGAAAGGAGGAAAATATAATAAATTTACACTTGTACAATTTTTTTATTTCTTGATTTGACTTAATAACTTTCAATTTTCTTCTTTGGCTAGTAAATTTTGATTTTCAATTTATATTATATATTTAAATTATTTATATTGTTGATTTAATCAATTTCAAATTTCATCCAATTTTCATATTACTTTTTTGTAATGTAATTGCAACAGACGAGAACATCTCTCTCAGAGAATATATATCTCATAATAAATTATAGTTTTAATATAATTTTGTATGTTATATTTCTAATTATAAATATTTATATATTACAACATAATTGTTAAATATTTAGCATTTGAAATTACTTGAGACTTCGACAAAAGATAATTTGGAACTTATGCTAAACGAAATTGGAACTTCAACAATAGAGTATGTAGTGTAAGAATGATCCATCAGATAACAATATAAAATTGTTTACAACTTATGACCACGTTACAAAATTAAAAGAATGTTTTGAAGTTTTGAAACACAATAATATATACAGTATATAAGGATATTGTATCACATATATAGTACCACGTACACACACACTTATTAGGATAAATATATTTTTTTCTTAAAAAATAATTTGTAAAATCTTAAATTATAAGAGGTATTTAACATTTTCCAAATATCAAAAAAATATTTTGAAAATTCTAAATTATTTGAAAAATTAATTTAAAAGTGAAATGAAAATTTTACTGATTTTGTCGAACTCGGATAGCTTTAGTGGTATCGACATCTCCGGGTTGAGCCATTTCTTGAGCATAGCCCCATTTTGGCACGATAGCCCTCATTTGTCAATTTTTAAATTTTATAAATCACTTTTTATGATAATAATTTTTGTTTTATATATTTTAAGAGACAAAAGTGTATCTTGTTTGTCCAGCGAGATTTGTTGCGTTGTTGCATTCTGAGATTTGAAGGATCCCTTTAAAAAATTCCATACAAAAAGAAAAAAACAAAAATCTCCAGCTTTTATGTGTGCTGTTTTTTTTCGAAATTTGTATTCTTACTTACATAATTGATAAAAAAAATATAATAATTGAATGTTTATTTATAAAAAAAAAACTCTAAATATATTTTCTAAATTATGAAATTTATATCATATTTTTTGATTTTAAGATATTTTAAAATTGTTTTGAGATCTTTTAAATAATAATAGAATTTTCTAATAAATTTATGGGTGCGACTATTCATACCCCCAAAATTTTTAAATATACCCCATAATAATTATGATAAAATTAAACATAAATTAGTTGACTAAAATACTCTTATATATTTATATATATATATATATATTTTTTATTTTGTTCTTCTTCTTCTTCTCCATGATCCTTCATTACAGAGAAGTTGAAACTTTCTTTTTAGAAGTTGAAACCTTTCTAAATTTATGGTTTTCTTGAGATTCGGCTCCAAATCTGAAATCTTTCAACGGAAGGCCAAACTTGATAAACAATACACATTTAACAATATTCTTTAAATGAATTTTCCCCAAACTTGATTTTTTTAAGAATTTTGTGTACAAGGGTTCATATATATATATATATATGTTCGTTGTATGTGGGCACATCTGATGATTTTAATCAGCAACTTCATAAATTTCGTCACATTGCAATCTAAGTCACCCACATACAGTGAAGTTGTCTGTGATTGGGCTGTCGTTGCTCCACCAGGCGCTGTCATTCCATTAGTGTCAGACGCCCGCCATATTCTGGTTCTGAACAAAAATTTGTAGCAAAATTTCAATTTCAACAAGAATTTTTTTCCTATATTCTGGTTCTGAACATAAATTTGTAGCAAATTTCAATTTCAACAAGAATTTTTTTCCTCCCTCCTTGTTGTTACTGATCTAAAAAACAAAGAGGATTTTTTTCTTTTTTTTTTTTGGATTTCTGGTTAGATAAGAGAGGAGATGCAGAAATTTATGGTAAATATAGATAAAAAAAATTGGGAAAGCAGAAAGTTTTTTAACTTTGATTTGTGAATTTGTGTTGGGAATTAAGTAGAGTTGGCAGTCAGGTTGGAATACTCATTTATTTTTTGATTTTTTTTTTTAGTGAGAAGGGTATAAAGGATATATTTAGTATAAAAAAAGAATTATTAATTTTTAATAGGTACATTTATACTTCAGAGTATGTTTAGAGATTTTGGGGATATCAATAGTCGCATCCTAAATTTGTTGTTCTACAAAATATCAATAAGATTTTGTAGAATAGTTTCAGATGTTGATATATATATATATATATATTAATTTTTTTTTTCAGATTTTACTAGTAAGATCTTTAAACAATTTTTTTACTTTACAAAATAATTCTTTAGATTTTAATAAAGTTTTTTATTTAAAAATAATTTACAATTTTTTTTATTTTAATTGTAGTATATACTTATGTTATTTTTGGATTTTTTGTTATTTCATATTTTTAAGTCAAATAAAAAATTTAAAATGATATATTAATTACACATAAAAGTAGAACTTAATGTTGCATTATCCTCTGATCACTATATCACCTTCTAATTGTAGAATTATTTTTGGTAGCCGGTACCAAGATTTTTTTACCAAGTATTTTTTATAGTTAAATACGATTTATAATCATAAAATTATTAGCTATTTGTAGGAATTAGATCATATAAAAATTGGCGTCAAATGATCGAGCAATTTTAATTTTATATTTTATTTGAAATAATAGAAATAAATTGTCAAAATTCATTCACAGTAGGTAAGCCTAGAATATTTATTTTTTCACATTTAATTTCAGATTAATAAAAAATTAATGCTTAATGTTGTTAATTTAAACTTGAAAAATATTGAAGAGGAATGAGATATGAAAAGTCATTCCATATGATTGTTTATCTTCTTAGTAGAATCACTTTGATAAGGAGTAATGAAGTGTGTCTCTTCTATTGTGACTGAACCTTCCATTAGTCTAAAGAGTCCGTTGTCTTAGGCCCCAATTAGGAACCTAAAATAATTTTATATATGCGTGTATGTGTGTGTATATATATATATTAACTTTTAACATAAATACAATTTTTTGAGGCCTAAAATTATTTCATATATATATATATATTAAATTAAATTTTGACATAAAATGTCGACCAACTCAGCTGTCAGGTGCATTTTTCATCTATTTAGAGATGGGTATTTTTTCATCTTTTGAGATTCAGAATTGCAAGGAGAATATGTAAGGGCTGCTGTCCTAAGATATCATTCATTTTATTTATTTACTTACTTATTTATTTATTTTTTGCTCTAGTTCTCAGTTACACAAAATCGTTACTTGCAAAATAACAACTATAAATTAAGAATTGGAATAAAAAAAATCAAAGAAAATATTTGGAGGTTTTTCATATATCAAGAATTTTTCACCAATTAACTACGAGGATTGAGTTTTCCCATTTTCGTGAAGGATTCGTATATTCCCGTCTCAAAGTAAACAAAAATTTCAAATATTAAGTTGTTCCTCCTCCTTAAGTTCAAAGTCATTTTATTTTGGGAACAATTGTTGTAAACCTTAAATTTAAAATCGTTGCATTGGGGACAATTATCATAAACAATGAACACTAATAAAATATAATTTATTTACAAAAAAAAAAATCTAACTCTTAACTCGAATTTTATATCTGATTTGTTAGTAATCCCAAATACACCAAACACCATAATCAACACTATATTCATTATTGTTGTAAAGTCAAAACACTTTTTACTAATTCTCCTATACTTTCATGAACGAATGGTGCACTTTTGTTGTTTCCCTTTTGGTCTCTGGGTGGAAGTGATGATTTCATCATTTATTTTCAAATCCAACTCAGACGTTGAACTTGCATACTGTCTTTCTCTCTTCTTATACTGTATATAATCAATTTTTTAAATAGATCAAACCACACTTTTAAGAAAATTAATTAAATTCAAACAAAAATGTTCTTTCATAGGATTAGATCCGAATTTATGTACATATAGTATATTCAAATAAGATTGAGATATAAAATGGATTTAAACGAAACACGAAACGACACTTTGAATGTTTAATTTTTGAGGTAAGATTGAGATATAAAATGGATTCTTTCATTAATAAAATATTTGTTGTAAAACAATGAATAATGTGAATTTACAACTTGTAGGCACACTGTAAAGCGCCTAACTAAATATTCGATCACTTAGTCCCTAGATATATTTTTCTACTATCACGGTATTAGCCTCACAATCTGTTTTTATTACCACATAAAAACTCGAGCACATTTTATATTTTAATAATGGCAAAGAGTGAAAGTCCCTTCTCCTGGAAATAATTTTGTACGTATATTTTGAATCTAATATTTTTTTATTAAAAGTAATATTTTTTGTATGAAAAATAATATTTTTCTACATTTTCAAAATATATTCATAGAGAAAATATTATGTATGAACAAAGTGTTTTTTTTTTTTTTTTTTTTTTTTTTTTATAAATTAGCCAAATACAAAATAATAATTTTTATAGTGACAAGTAGTACCCTTATCATAAAAATAATATTTTTTGAACAATTTAAGAAAATATTTTTTTTCACATAAATATTTTGATATTCAGCAAGCACATGAACAAATTCACCGAAACTATATGTTAAAGTTAAATTTGTGAGTAATGAAATTTTTTAAATTAAATAAATTCAGTTAAATCAATGCACCTTTTGCACATGATGTTGAAAGTTGTGGTCTTTCAAGATGCGTAAATACACTTTGATAAGTTGTAAGAAAGTATTACACAACTTTGTGCCACACAAATATGAACAAAAGAAAAAACACAATAAGTCGAGTGAGGTGAACTTTCTCCACATAATAAATATGTGTCGTATTAGTGCTTACGGTTGTTGACGTGATATCCCCCAAAATGCAATGACTATGTGTTCGAGATAACAACACTTTAAATCTTAAAGCTCCGACAAACTGAACGAATATATAAACTGAATGTGAACAGAACTTATGGAACAAGTGCTTGTAATTCTAAAAAATAAATAGTTTTTAGTGTATAAAATGCTGGAGCCTAGCACCTATTTATAAATCTCTAGCCATGTAAAAAATTAAGGGTTGAATGGTGTGTTTTAATATTTTTATATAACAATCTCCCACAACCTACAAATTAACACCCACTAGATGCAAATTTAAAGATCACTTACGAAAACTAAAAAAACTTGTAATATCTAAAGTCTTTCCATTTTTCATGTGTAAATTGGGACATTAGTGTGTCCAGGTTTATTCATGTATTCCAAGAGTTTAGGTTGGTCAAATCGATCCCAACTATTCTCGGATGATAAACTTAATTTCGCTAAACTGCCATAAGGCTTAAGTGCCACGACTGAGTCTGAGTCGGTTGTATGCGTGTGGCCTTCGTCATTGCGGCCATTTTTTGTGTACTCTTAAAATTACTTCATAAAATTATGATATATTATACATTTCATAAAATTTCATTACTCATCTAATGTGGAATGTCTTTATACCTTCTCACCATATCCATTTTCTCACAACTTGAGATATTTTATTTCTATAGCTATTTTTAATCAATAATTTCTCCTTCACTAAAATTTAATCTAAAAAAATTTAAAATACTAAACAAAATGTAGATTAATAATTTAATATTTGATTAATTTGGAATCAAATTCTAGTCCCGACAAAGTAATTTTCCACCACGTGATTCAATTCAATCATAAGTGGTACTCCCGACACCATGCATTTGGTTTGGGCAGCCCAGCTTTTCCATATTTTCCATACAAGTCTTCAAAATAGGAGTGAGAATACGCCTCGTAAAGGAGAAAAACTTCCCTTATATTCCAAGTCAACGGTGTTTGGTCAATTCAGTGTGAAACCAAATAAATTCCATTCAAAAAGCTTTGACCAGAAGGCTCCACTCTCCCCCTCCCAAGTGGAGTTTCCATTGATGTGTTGCTATTACAAGTTTACAAAGACATTATATGCTATTTTATGGGACTATGTATTTCAATTTATGGAATATGTGTGACACATATTATATTGTTAAAAATAAAAATAAAAATAAATTATTAATAATTAATAATATATTATATGAGAAACCATCTAAAATGTTAACGCACTGTCCATATATAACATAAAAGTTATGAATTTAAGATAATAATTAAATATTGGGTAAATCACATGTTCTACAATTCACATATTTTCAAACTTTTCAATTTGAGGCTCAATTTTCTAATTTTTTCTTAATTTAAAATATGCACCAAAATTTTATTCTCAATTTAGGTCCTAAGCCTAACAACATGTACATAATTTCTCTCTCTCTCTCTCTCTCTCTCTCTCTCTCTCTCTCTCTCTTTGTTATCATTTTTTTTCTTTTTATCCCTGTATGACTTTTGTATAATTTTATAGTAACAATAATATAATTTTATTATATATTATTTATATAATAAAATATATTATATATCATGCTTCTTAATGATGTACATCTAGTTCACTTAATATGATTTCAAGATAACATAATTATTAAATTAATCTACATACCGGTAACATAAATTATAATTATCATTATAATATTATATCATTTTAATAAAATGAAACTCGTTTTTTGAATATTCAAGATCAAAATCCAAGTTTCCAACAACCTAAAAAATGCATAAAATATTGAAACCAGGGAAAATAAGTGAAACTATATTGATAGAGTTGGTCAAGCTGGCAAGACAGTATGAACAGTTGGTAGAACAGCACTGAGGAAGTAGGGATGTATGTATAGTCGTCCGTTTTTGGAATTAAAATAAAATAAAAACAAAAGGAACATCTGTTAAAGACAAAGCACACAATTCAAATTTGGTCCCATGAATTAAGATGTTGCGACGTCGAAAAGTTAGTTTGGTGAAGCCTCTTCGTCTGAATTGATATTTCTTCTGTACGAATGTTGACATGGATTCCACTTGTTCATAATAATGTCTCAACCAACTCTTCTATATCAGATCTTCTTTCCTAATGTCATAAATACTAAACTTTTGCTTCTTTTACAAATTAAAGATGCTACTATGTAGTGTCTTTGAAAATTTCCTAAAATGACTTCACAACAGCCCCCCCGGATTGATAAAGATGATTTGAAAAAGAAAAACAATTAACTTGTTCCACTTAAAAATGATAAATGGCCTAATTGATTTTTTTTTTCAAATGTGAAATTTAAAAATGGTTCAGGGCATGATTGAATTAAAGAAAATTTGTGACGTTTTAAATTTACTTTTGAAAAATTACTACTTGATACATCAATATAATACTTTTTAACATTTCATAATATCAAAAAAAGAGTTGAAATAAAAAATTCTATTGCAGAGGAAAACATAATATTTGTTTCTATGAAAAAATTTCTTCTTTAAAACACTAAATGCTTTTGAAAACATGACTAAGTTTATAAAATATTCTTGATGTGGAGAAGCCTACAAATATGGAGTCGAAATCATGGTCCAATCATCCTTCCTTCACCTCCAAACCTGAAATACTATGTGGGTTCAAGTCATTTGTCCACCATAAATTACGTACAAATCTTATCAAGAAGTCATATTTATATGAAATCATAGCATAGAGATATTATGGAATTGCAGATATTATGGAATTGTACTTATTCAGATTCATATAATAGAAGTATCATGAAAATTATAATCTTAAATTATGGGATCCTGATTTTGTATACTACATACTATAATAACACACCAATCTAACTTGGGACACGTATTGTCACACTCGAGCATCATGGTTTGGGAGCAACCCAAAATGATCTTTCGATCGAAATCTTATGCGAATCATATCCGCAAATCTTAACCATATAGAGACATCACATTATTTGTATACATATTGTGTGATATTACTGCAAATCATGTATAACAAATTTGTTCGTCAGATAATTTTTCATATCATTATGTGTACAACTCTATAGGGTAAATAATAAACATACTACACAATTAGTATGGAAGTATTAACCATAAGAGCATAGACATATACAACATAATCATTACTTCTCATACAAGCACATTGAGCAATGAAACATATAACCTACAATCATAAAATAAATTATAAGCATTAAACATACCATAAAACCTACATATAACATAGCATGCAATTCATATCAATTGGAACATCATAATACCACTGTGCAATCATACTCATCATAGCAGTTTATGCAATCATAGTAATCATCATAACTTATTTTAAACATGTCATACAAATTCCTAATAAAAACATGGATGTTACTAAAGAAAGAATTTTTAAAAAAAAAACCTCACACAATAGTAAGTGTAAGAGTTTCACCCTCCTCGTCGACGGGCAATATTAATTACTTTTAATAATATTTGTTCTAATTTCTTAGGTCTCCACAACTTTTACAATAGAAAAATTCCTTCTATTAGAATTTTTAAATGATGGAGAACTTTATTCAACAATAAAGAGACTTGAACTTTTGAAAATCTTATAAATTGACTTAGAATGACTTTAGGAAGTGAAAACGAGGGTGACATTGATAAAAAAAAAAGTGAAAATGAGTTTCTTCTTGGACCTGACCACATTCTGTTCTCGGAATTTGCCCACTAACTCATATTTTCTCAACACCAAACTACAAATCACAAAATTTTTGACGTTTTGCAACCCCATCAAACTTTACACAAAAATTATATGACTGTTTGAAATTAAGAGACTCTAAATTGACAAGTATCCAGAGTTGATATGGGCCAATTTCTAATTTTAAAAAATTATTGAACTTAATTGAAATAATAAAAGATAAAAACAAAAATCAAAACCTTAGGGACTAAATTTAATTTTTCTAAAACTCCAATTGAGGACATGAATTAAATAAAACCATAATTAAACCCTCAAAATCAAAACCTTAGCCCTTAAAGCTGCCACCCCCTAAAAACTAACTCCGACGCTACCATGATCGTTCTTTTGAGTCGGCCACTGACCGAAATCCTTCCTCATCGGTTGGCACACGCCACCATATCGCCCCTTGAATTCCGGCCACTGATTGGCCGAAATAAGGCACGAACATGTGTGCCGGTGTGAGTTTTTCTAGCGCACAGGTGTTGCCTGCCACGCCAAAATTGACTAGTCGACTAGTCATTTTCTGGCCGGCCACCATAGAGGTTTTGACGACTTCAAGTGTAGAGTCATCAAAATCAAATCTTTTAATTGTACTTACAATCATGAAATTTTTTATTGAATCATTTAATCATACTGTAAGTTCACATAAAATTATAAGGATTTCAATTTATAATATTACAAAACTCATAAAGTCATAAGAGTTCTCGTAAAACTTTATAATCGTAAAATTAATCTTTTAATAACTCAAATAATAAGTATTTGCATAAAATCATGAGAAGTTTAAATATAAAATTATCTTTACTTAATTCATGATATGTCATAAACTTATTTAATAAATAATTGCAACTTAAGTCATATAATTCTCTTATAAAGTCATGTAAAAACTTTCACATTATGAAATCATAAAATTGAAAACATGAGCACTTTCATAAAAAAATCATTATCAAGTGTATTTTTACAAAAATAATTTTATTAATGTAATTAAAAGTTAGATTATCACACCCAATACAATAAAAAATTTATTAAAAGAAATTAGTGCCTACTTGATCATGGTAGAACTTTGCCATTTGTAGACTCCGAAATAATTTTGGTAATGTCAAGAAAAAAAAATGCAATCAATTTAGAAATATAATAATTTTGTGGTTCAGCACATGTTACTGAATTGCTTTACACTAATGGGTTATGGCAGAGTTTGAGGGTTGGGGAAGCAGCTGTTGACATCGGATAAACTCCATTTGGGGAAATTCTATGATATTTTTTTGAACTCAAATCTCATACACTAAAATAAGATATTAAATGCAAAAATTATAATTATTTTTAATGATAATTTGGAGTTAGATTTTAATATTTATTATATATATATATATATATTATGTTTTTTTAAATTATTAAAAACATTATATTTTATACAATTAATCAATTTATTTTATAAAACTTTTATTTTAGGATGGAGGGAATATGTATTTAACTAAATATTTTACATATATTGATCACTAAAATAATATAATATTTTGAATTTTTATAAATATTAATTATCTTAAAATTATATTATTAATATATTTATTTTATTTTGAATATGTTACATATTATATATCGTTCGGAAGCAATATTAATTATGTTAGCATCCATAAGAATAAAAATAATTGTGTGTATATAAAGTGAAACAAAATCCAATCATTTGATTCCATATAATTGTGACCCCACATCGACATAAATCTAGGTACAACTAAACGAAGCACATGGTCATTAACGTGGTCTCATTCCACATAAAACTATAACAAATTATTTTCTTAGAACCAAAAATGGAAGAAAAAGGGAGATACATAAAATTAATAGGTCCCATACATTGCACATGAGAATGAGTACCTTTTAATTAAGGCAATTTCAGAAATTGAGAATTTAACCGTGCATTTTAACAACTTTTTGAACAAATGTATAGATTTTTGTACAACGAGTGTACCGTACAATTCGATATGCAATATTATTTATTAAATTAAAAATTATTACTCATTTATTTGAAATATATTAGTATTGATTAGTCATCGACGATGCACCTGATGCAAAAAAAAAAAAAAAAATCACTATTGAACAAAAGTTGATCACTCTCTCTTTTGATTTTATTTATAAAATCCAAATTTCGCTAGAGAAAAAATTACATAACGTTCCAACTAAATCATATGAATAATTTACTCCAAACTCACTCATTTTTTCATGAATGCCTACCATTCTATCAACTTTTTTAAGTCTCATTTGTTGAAATTTTAGAAAGGGTGTGATTTTCATTTGAGTCTCAATTCTTAGTTTCCAACATTTTCAATGTTGTTAACAAGATTTATCTATAATAATTTGATGAATGTGAAAAAAAATTAATATGCAGGACCCATGCTTTGGGTATTATGATCAAATAGTTTCATATTAATATTTGGGTATATTTTTAAGATATCCATCTTAAATATATTTTCTAGTTTCTCTCTTAAAAAGAAAAAAAAAAAGAAAAAAGATTTTCAACTAGGTACAACGAAACAATACTAACAAAACATTTAGAACAATATAGGAGAAATTGTTTTCGAACAAAAGATCCAAACACATTGACACGTTTCTTATAGCAGCATCCAACAAAAAAGTTTCCACAATCACTTCAACTAATCCGTGTCTAAGTCCCCATTGAGTTGGATGCCTCTGCTTGCTTCTATCTACTTCTCTTTCTAATTTCCTTTATTCACATTATGTATTAAGTCTGGTTCCTTTTAATATCAAAGAAACAACTGTTAAAATTACTTTTCTTCTTTTATGATGCATCTCTATAAAATTCATTGACATGTGTAAATTTTTTCAAATTAATCATCTGTTTATAATATATAATTTGACATCAATATTATATATATTGTAACAAAATATTATATCTAAAATATGATACATATCTTTTATAAGTTGAATTATTTATTTTTATTTTTATTTGAATTTAAGCTACATATATATAAAAAAATTAAAAAACAAATACTATAATTTTTAATTTTGCACGGACAATCTAGCAAGCATAAACCCCTAAATTTAATTACGTCAGGATTCAATTTTAATTCAAATAAAAGTACAAAGGCTTAATTTCTACAAACAAAATTAAAATAACACGACTATAACGCAAAATAATTCTTTTTTTTTTTAAATAAATGAAAAATACATGGAACCAATTATCATAGGTTGAATAAAACTTTATTGAAGTCGGCTTTATTTTAGGTTATTGCGACTGCTTAATTATAATTACTCAATTATTTAATCTAAATAATATTTTAAAATCTCAAACATTTCCAGATCGACAAGCAAATTATATTAACTGATTAAATATACATTATTAAAAAACAAAACAAAAAAGAAATTAAAAGAAAAAAAAAAAAGGTCACCGTGCTGAAGCAATCTATGCAAGACATGGCCACGGTTCCACCAGTTCCACAACCATCGGTTCCTAAAATCGGGAGGAATGAAATCTAAACTGAACCGACATATAGCCGGTTCCTAGAACCGGAAAAGGTGGAACCGAAATTGAACCAGGATATAGCCGGTTTCGGTTCTAGAACCGTAGGTTCCACAATTTCAGTTCCCAATCCTTTGTTTTTTACAAATTCACCGCCGGTTTAGAAAAAATTGCCGTTTTGGAACTGAAATCACCGGTTCTAGGAACCGAGTATCCTAGAACCGGAACCAAACCGGCTAGGTTCCGATTCCAAACCAAAACCTAGTCAACAGTTAAAACGAACCGTTGGCCACCGGTTAGAACCGCCGGAACCGAAACCGTGCCCATGTCTACTCTCAGCTAAGTTCACAATTCCCCAGCTATTTTTTCTTATTGCATGAACCAGACTTAATACATAATTTCATTTTCTCATGTAAAAATCATAAAAATAATATGTACTCTTCTTTTTCTCCAAAGAAAAGAAACTAAACCTAATTTCAACACAGGCTTTAGACTAACAACACAGGCTTTAGACTAACAGCAGGATGAAGAAGTGAGGCACCCAAAGTTACCATTCTTCAGTTTATAAATATCATTGTTTCAATAATATATTTCAAGATGATAAAAATTATTGTATTTTTCCCTAGAAAATTGTAAACAATTCTTATGGAGAATCTGCATTCGAAAAAGAAACCCGACTACTCCAACCCCCAATGAATACTGCATAAATAGAACACACTCACCATCTCTATCAAGCTCATACTCAAGGTCCACCAAGAAAACAAACTGTGGATTCTTTAGTTAACTAAACACCGATTCCTGAGGCTTCTAGATACCATAAACGGGGCGGGAAAAAAAAAAAAAAAACAAAGAAGTTCCACCTAAAGCATGTGAATTAGATAGTGTCACCACCTAGACGCACCATGAAAAGCATTTGTAGTGGAATGAAAGAGAATTGTTGTTATCCCTGATTAATATCTATAGCAAATCCTAGCACTTAAAGTAAATAAGCCAATGACTCTGCAAATGTGCAGCATAACATACTAAAATACCCAAGTGATATACATTCACAAGATCTTATTTTTTCATTAACACAAACTAATTGACTATAATAACAATTTAACATCTAGTTCTACAACAAATGAAATAGCTCATGTCAACTGCAACTACACAGCGAAGAGTAGGTCCGAGAATTTTTAACACCTTTTTCCCCATTTGTTCTTTAGAAGCCGCCTTATTATTGCTCTTTTTCCCGCCCCATTTTTTCACAGATTTCCCAAATGAAGATTACTTAGGTACAGGTGTTTACTATCCTAAACAAAACTTGAAACAATAAGTTTTGCACAGCACTAACAAATAGGTTTTGTTTTGTATTATCATAACTATTGATATTATAAGAATTTCAGCACAACATTAACATCATATCACATGTACAATTGTCTAAACCAAAACAAAAGTACTGACAACTACCATCAGGAACCCAAAAATATACAAGGAACCAACATAATTCGATGTTTTTATTAAAATCCAAGCTCCATAAGATTACCTTAACTCCAAATTAGAGTAAGAAGGACACTCAAACCAATCACCAAGAGGAGGAGCTTCAGAGTAGAATCAGCTTGCTGTAGTTGGTTTCCACGTTGAGGGAAACCATGAACAGGTCCACCATGGAAGATGTTTGAATAGCCATAGTGAAGACCAGGGGCCGGTCCATACATGTTAGGACCAGGAAATCCGTGGACTTGAATATTAAAGAATGAAGGAAACAGGCCCCCAAGTGCTGTGGACAATGTGAAGTTCCCAAATCTAGCAGTACCCATAGGTGCAAAACCACCAAATGGGCCAAATCCTCCCATGAATCCATGTCCTTGCTGTGCAAAAGGATTAGGATTTGGATCCGGTGGAGGAGCAGTCTCAGGCCTTTGTCCAGTGGGCCGATGAGGAATCTCCATACCGGGAATGGAGCTAGAACGAGGGTCTGCTGAGTGCTTTCCCCGGCCATATAAAGGTACTAATTTCTCCTCCACAATAAGTGCCTTACATACAGGGCATTCTTGGGATCGAGAGTGGATATGTAGCCATTTGTAAAGGCAAGGCCAGCAGAAGAGGTGACCACAAAGAGTAACAATTGGGTCTTGAGCCAATTCAAAGCAAATATTACACTCGAAATCTACAACATCACCATTGCTATTGTTACTGCCCGAGCAAGAAGGGCTAGGGGGCTGCATGCTGGTAGATTCCCCTAACCCACTTGCCATCTTACTACCTTGAAAAACTCAAAATACCTGCAACAGTTGCATTAATCCTCAGTCAAACAAGATTATTAAATTCAAATAATTTAAAAGATATAAAGAAAGGATCAAATCATCGCAAGCAGCAGAATGTTCAAAATTAAACTTGATTCAGTTCAGCTCATGAAAACAAAATTTAGACATCAATGTGACAGAAAAAATAGTCAATTTCATCAAGCTAAATGAACGCGACAAGAGTCAATTTGAAAATTCGAATCAAAATTTACAAATGCCCAGAATTTTCACAGCTTCCAGAAACGCCCGCTCTTGGGAGTAATCCTCTTCCAAGAGTCCTTCCCACTCAACCATTCCCGAACCAATTTTGACTAATTTTAACGAAATCCTTTACAAAATCGTTTTCAGTTTTTCAACCATTCGGACGTCATATGCAGTCAATTTCAGAAAACCTAAGGTCGGAATAATGGAACATAATATGATCTATCTAGGATAAAATGAAAAATGTGCAAATAATAAAAAATAAAACGATCACTCACTTACAGAAACAGGCAGTCGCAGTCTCGCAGACGAGAGAGCGAGAGAGAGATTGACCTCTGGATTTGATGATGGCGGAAGACCCAAGAGAAATTTGATAGTCGATAGAGGGAAGAGGGGAAAATCTAAAGAACCGTGAAAATTGCCAATTCTAGAAGAATCTGATCCTGCGGGCGTTAGGAGGAGGAGGCGGAAAAAGTTCGAGGTTGAGGAGAACACAAGTGGCGTCGTTTCCGTTACGAATGCTTGATATTTTGGTGCCGCCAAAGTGTCCACTTCTCTTTTGTTTTTTATTATCTTTCTTCTTCTTTCTTTTTTTTTTTTTTTTTTTGGGCCCCATGCGATGGAGTGTTTAAAAGTTTGGCCTTTTTCATGAGTGAAAAATAATTTAATAGATCATGCATAAAATAGTATAAATACTTTAGGTATATTAAGGTTTTATTAATATGAATTTATAAGTTGTCGTAATTAATAAATTAAAAAATATAAAATGTACATGTTCCGTAAATAAGTTTTGCAATAAAAGTCTCTTCAAATATATTAAAAAAGAGATCAAGTTCTAAAGATATAAAGACTATAAAAATTATTATACTCGTGGCTCTTAATCTCGTTCGCCAAAAGCAACATATATTCATGAAGCACCATTAATTAAAATCTAATTTATGATTTGTCAAGTATTAAAATAAACATTAGCAAAGAAAGCAATTTCGCATACACATGTTGACAAAAAGAGTTTATCTTGTCTTTCTTAAGCACCTTGAAGCCAGTGGTCAAGATGGAGATAAAATGCTGCTACCCAAACATACTTCTTGATTCTCTTGCAAAGGTCACCTGCAAATGGGACATACAAAATACAAATGTTGCATTGCCTCAAACTTATTGGCTTGAAAGTAAAAATTTTGTTTAATATCAAGAGAATAATATTAGATGATTATACATAAAGACATAACCGCTAAAAAACAATCACATGATATGTGAGAATACGAGAAAATTTCCTAAAACAAAGTTGTAGATCAGGGTTTCATGCAAAGGTTAGAACTGAGTTAATCTCATTATCAGTGTAGAAGTTATTAGCAATCTTCCAAAATAATATTAACGTTTTTCGGACTCTCCGACATAAATATTATCTTTGATTAAAGTTTATTAAATTAGGTCAAAAACACATAAAGTGTAAAAGGATTATAAATTGAGAAAGTAGAAGTGTCTATTTAGTTTGAATTGGTCAAAATAGAGCAAAACAAAGCAATTTATAGAAAATTGAGAGTATAAATTGACTCTAAAATACTAGCATTTATTCATTTATCATAGAGTAAGAAAGATCTAGGAATATCCTCATTTCACAAGAAAATAATGTCTTGTGTTCTTATTTCCAAGGCAAAAGCCACAAGTTTTCATTTAATGAGTCCATTTGCATTCATGGTACAAAGGGAAGGAGAGGGAGATATTGTTTCCGGGGGGGGGGGGGTTCGCATCTAGAAAAATGATTTTATTAATTTACTACTGCTTTATCAGACCACTTACTTTGAAAAATTCATCCAAAGAATTAATGTCAAAACACAACGTCTGGAATGTATCAAGAACGATGCTTCTATGTCCAAATTTTCTTCCAAGACTTGGGAATAGAAAAGTAAACTTCACCTGAATGGTCAGTCAAACCATATATATTGATATTTGATTGGATAAGCTTTTTCTGAAACTTCCTTTCATTTCTTCACCAATAACCTATATAATTCAATTCTTTTCACCACCTAGTTCCTATGTTTCATTTCGTCAATTACACCTCCAAGAATCAACTCTCACACACACACACACACACACACACACACACACACACGCAGAATTCATTATCTTTCATCTGAAGAAAGACACTAATGTGATCGGAAAATGGGAGTACAATTCATCCAAGACTTGAACTTCTGGCTGTCGGAGCACCCCTCCATCGTCCACTTCCGGTGGAGCCCGACGGAGACATGGGGCTCCACCTGGATGTTCCTAATCACCTCAATCTGCGCCTACATGTCCATCTCGGTCACCCTCCATACCTTGCTCCGTCTCTTCCGCCGCCGCAAGCCCGTCGCGCTCGGCCCTATTCCGGCCCTCCACAGCCTTGCCATGGTCCTCGTCTCCGCCACAATCTTCGCCGGCATCCTGTCCTCCTCCCTGGCGGAAATCCGCGACACCCGGTGGTTCTGGCGGCGGTCCAAGACCCCCTTCCAGTGGCTCCTCTGCTTCCCCCTCGGCACCCGCCCCTCCGGCCGAGTCTTCTTCTGGTCCTACATCTTCTACCTCTCCCGTTTCCTCCATATCCTCAGAACCTTCTTCACGATCCTCAGAAACCCCCAAAAACTCCCCCTTTTTCAGCTGGTCAATCACTCCATCCTCATCTGCATGTCGTTTCTCTGGCTCGAGTTCTCCCAGTCATTCCAAGTTCTGGCTATTCTTTCCATGACTTTGGTATTCGCACTGGTCTCCGCCTACAGATTCTGCACGGAGATTGGGTTGCAGAAAAGCTACTTCCCATTTGTGATGCTGTGCCAGATAATTTTGGCGATCACGAATTTGGGGTGGCATATTGGAGTTCTTGTTTTGCATTTCTGGAAAGGGGGCTGCAATGGAATGGGGGCATGGGTTTTCAACACTGTCCTCAACAGCTTTGTGCTTCTCCTCGTTCTCAACTTTTATATCAGCAAGTGCTTAAGTGAGAGAGACTTTGCTGCAACTGGCGGAGTTGGAGCCAAAGCTGCAACTTCGGAAACAAGGCAGAAGCTACTCAGTTCGGATAATTTTTAAGCAGATGATGAATAGTCTCTGTTAATCGTTCTGCTTTTGCTGCTATAATTTCTTCATTAATATTGTTTCTGTGGGAAGTTTATGTAAATAAAAGCTGCAGCTTCCACATTAATGCACAAATGTTTAAGGAGAAATGATCAAGTCTGCGTGTAATTTGATAAGAGAAAGATGTTATCAAGCACGTAGGTCTCTTTTCTTACTCGTCGTGGGTATACCTATTGTTGATCTTGAAGATCAAGATTTGAATTTTAGTGATATATGTTATGTGGCTGAGAGCCCTCACAGCCCATTCGAGTCCTTTGTTTATTTTTTTATTCTTGTTTAATATTTTAGTATTACATAATTGAGATGTGGTGCTTACATTTTACATAAAACATATGTATATATGTATATATATATATATAGAAAATAAAAATGCAAAAGTATTAGTTGTTGTATTTTCTCAAAATATATATAATTGAAAAAACTATAAAGTGAATTTCTAACCAAGAAAATCTTACAAAAATGTAATAAGAATACTTCTATTTTTATGTTAATAACCATCGACACAATACATAAATATTTTTTTATTTTAGCACATTATTAATTTACGTTGAAAGTGGGATCTATATAATTATAAAAGAATTCTTGGCAATAATATTTATATTATTTTATAAAAAATTATTCGTTTGGTATATTTGTTTTAAATCAATATTTGAGAAATCAACATAGAAATTATCAATTAATTGAGTAATAATATTCCAAAGAGTTTAATGATCATTTCAATTAGGACCAATAAAATAATCACAATTTAACAATATGTATTTTGGATTGCCGC
This sequence comes from Caryopteris x clandonensis, assembly GCA_028749325.2. Classification (NCBI taxonomy): domain Eukaryota; kingdom Viridiplantae; phylum Streptophyta; class Magnoliopsida; order Lamiales; family Lamiaceae; genus Caryopteris; species Caryopteris x clandonensis. The sequence continues at coordinate 90,821 of JAPYKT020000033.1, read as the reverse complement.
GATAATTGTTGATATTCTTTGTCAAATTATTTTCAGTACAAATTTGGGAATATGGAATAATTTGTGGTAATCAATTCGGCTCGTGATCTAAGTTATAAGGATTTTAATCAACCGAGTATCACTTATTTTATTTATGTGTGTGTATTCATATCTATATATATAATGACGTGGATACTATTAAATAAATAATTACAAAATCTGTCGGAAAAAAAAAATAGAACAACAACAAGATTCATGTGAACATCGTATCCAAAAGACTGCCCCTTGCACGATCATGAAATGATCTACTACAAAATTGAAACTTTTGGACCTTGACAGTGATTTAATGGAAGAGAATGCTACTAGCAAGCAAAGCAAAGCATAAACCTGATATTTCTGTGTTTGCACTTGGCATTATTGTTCATGTTAATACTGCCATATTCGTGGTCCCGCCGAGCATAATGAATCTTTTGAGCTAGTAACTGTTATGGCCTTGGGAACCCTAGAAGAGTAATTAATTGTGAATTTATCCTACCTCGACATATTTGGTATATATGTCCTCTCCCGTGGTCTTTTCAGTGGGCTTGCATTTTCTTTTTTGTGGAAAAAGAATATGTAAGTTCATTTTAATATGTTACATGATCGTTTTATTGATGTTATCTAATGGCCAACCCTGCAGACTCACGGGTGTTTATGGAGAACCTGTCGTCTCAAACAAGCACTTGGCTTGGCACATCTTCCAATCCCTGAAATATGATCCTATTCTTCCATGGATTTGTTTTAAACATTTCAATGAGGTGTTTTTCCAATCTTAGTTTCAATGTTTTGTTTAAAACTTCCTGGTGGGCTTTTACACATTATCGATTACTTTAGCTCGAACATTTTGACAGAGTGAAGGAGACAATTCTAAAGAGATTCATTGGATTTCATGGGACTAATTAACATGTAGTAAATCTCAAGACGGTCTGGATTTTCATGACCTAAAAGTTTTCAATTTTGCAATGTTGTCCAAACAAAGCCAAGTGATCCTTATGAATCACTCATCTCTGCTTTGCTAGAGTCCTTTGTGCCAAATATCACCCTCATTGTATTTTTATGGAAGCCTATCTCAATTTGGGGAGATCCCTTACTTGAAGAGGAACACTGGATGGACAGCGTATTGTTAAAAAGGGATATTGGAAGCAAATATTATCCACACTGAACATACACATTCGGAAAGATATATAGATCCCTAAGCCACCAAATTGTATGGTCTCAAGCCCATCCTTTTTTCTTGATCCTAATGTTCAAACAATTTGATCTTTCTTTCCCTCTGCCCCGATAACCACCCGATCCATACTCTCGATTCGGGAGTTGAGTCTCTAGAACTAAAGTTGGAGTGGGCAATTCTTCTCCCCTAGAAAATTTCGATGGCTTGCTTGTTGATTGTGGATTTGAAAATCCAAACATTTGCAACTGCTTCCCAAACTGATTGTTTTCATTTTGTCAAATATCTTTGGATAATTCGCCATATTCCCAAAACTTCGTAAATTTGAAAATTTGGTTACTTAACAGAAAATTTTATGGATAAAATTGATTCAGAAGATTGAATTGAGAGTATGAAAATTTTGCTAGAAAAATGAGAATTTGGAGCCAATTCACATTCATCCAAATTTTGAGAATTTTGAGATGAATTACTTAAATTGAATTTGTTTTTTTGTCAATTTCGAATAAAAAATAGTAAATGAGAAGAGACTTTGAAAATATTAGAGAATTGATATAGACAGTGGAAAGAGTGAATATGATATATATATTATAATAATTAAATGAGAAAAAAAAATCACGTCAGCTAGTAAGAAAAAAAAAATCAAACGACTATATCCTCAAAAAAATATATATTAAAATAAATTAAAAAGAAGAAAAAAAAAAGCCTAAGGATAGCATCAAGTCAGGCCTAGCCCACTATTCACCCCTTTTTTGTCATCCAAGTTTTTGAATGTTTTTTTCTCTTTTCATTTAATACATTTGGTTCAATCCAACCAATGAATCACTTTAAATGAGGCATTGAAAGTGCTCTTAAGAAGCCCTCCTACCAGCTCAAGTTGCCAGCTTAACTGATTTAACTCTTCTTAGAGATTCTAGCACTACGATCCATTAGTGTTGTTTGCTCTGGTCTCGCGTTGCCGGGACTTCTTCACATTCAGCATATCCTGAGTACTTTACTTCATCTTTTTGGATTGGTAGGCATAAACATTTCATAACATGTAACCTTAGCTTGTTTTCCTAAGTTTTGATGCTTCTCTTTGGGATTCTTCCCCCAATTTCTTACTTTGATAGTGTTACTTCATCTCTGTAACTTTTTATGAAATAATTTTATTCTAAAAAGAGATCGTTTTTAATAATATCTTTTGAACTAATTAAAGAAAGATGAAAATGGTAACCTAAAATTGAACTGTAATGCTTATCGTCCAATTCATCTGTTACAATTTCAAATGTCAATTATAAATCTCGTTTTCGTTATTCTTTTTTTTTATTTGTTAGTTTTTCCCCCTTTCCTATTTAAGAGTTTGAATAAAATGCTGGTGCTAGGAGAAGCAAGCCAGCTAAGCAACCAATCAAGATCAAGTGAGCTAGAAAGAAAGTTTCAGTTCATTGCGAAAACAACAAAAGAGAAAATGAAGCTGACTGCAGACAAATTTGGCAATCGGCCACGTATGGGCTACTAGAGCGCAAGATTTTCTTTAAGGGGTCTTGTCGCCCGCACCGCTATCTCTATCGGAGAAGGGCTTGTTGCCAACTGCGCAAGTAAGTATTTATGACAAAACCCTAATTTAATATAATATAATTAGAAGCTTCCAAAATGCATGGAAGTCGTGGCTTGCTGCGCAGTGAGCTAATCGATAGGCATACACACGCATTGACAACAAGAGCCTTGATCATATATACATTTGTTACTTTCTTCTAGAAGAACATAACGCAAGGAAGTCGTGGCTTCCATCCAGATGATAGGCAACGTGTATTTTCTTCTAGAAGAAAATGTAACCAATTCAATTTTCTTTTTGACAAATTAATTTTCTCATTGATTATCAACCTAACTTTATTTAATAAATAATAAATTATATGAAGTTCGAAGACATGAAGTAGAATTATTAATGATCTATGACGACAGTGGCAACAAAACTAATTAATTAATTAAGTGGATTTCTTGTGTATTGCACTCAATTCATAGTATTACAATTTTAATTAAAAAATATTACTTGTTTACTTGAAAAATATTACTATTCTTTTTAAATAATAAGTCAGTAGTAATACTTTTCATAACCAATAACCATATTTTTTATTTAAACAAGTAATATTCTACATTGAATTGTACGGTATACTTCATGCATATAAACTTTTGCGTAATTATATATCTTACTATAGAAATTATGTAATCTAAATATTTATCAAAAGAAGTCACTACTTTTATAGTGGCCTATTCCTGCCAAAACCATCCATTTACTATAAATGGAACGGAAATAAGTTTTAAAGAAATAAGGTTACAAAATAGTCAAACGTTCAATGTGGAAAAAAACTTTAATTTGTGAACCAAATTTCTAAATTTCAAACGTTTTTTAAGGAAACAAAATCAGGGGAAAAAACTAATTTCAAAATATCTTCAATTTTGTTAATAATTCTAAATCCAAGGTGCATCACAGCAGGAATAAAATAAATTAGCATCACCTTGTTCTTTGGATCCTCGATTCTATTCATATTCTATTTCTTATTTTAAAATAATCACCATATGTCATGTGTATATAATTATATTATTAATTCATATATGGCATGTATTTAAAATAATAAAACAAAAATTAAAACACACAATATAATAGAAGATCATGACATCTCCTCCTTCCCCACCCCTCTCTATATATATATGAAGAATGTTATCATCACATATATATCAAACATTTTTATTAATACATACTTATGTGACAGTTAAATTTATATGTTACATTATGATAACAATTAACAAATGTTCGAAAAGATAGTTGGGTAAGCGTCTATATTATTATATTTTTTTCACTATCTCTCCATGTATATATAAAATAAACCATCAGATTTACTACAGTTAGCAAAATTCTGTGAAATTTTGCTAGCAATTAATTGGATTCTGGTTGACAATATTTATGAAGCATTATTCTCGGTGATTGAATCAAATTTGATCGAATCGAGTGAGTTAATTACTTCAATATTTTACATTTTTTTAATAATGATAATTATAGTGTCATACATGAGAAATTTGAAAATTAGTCTTTTAATTTGTGAACAGTTCCAAAATCAATTATTTATTTTTTTAATTGTTTGAATTTAATTTTTTTAATCAATATTCAATTTTTTGCAGAATAATTATACTTACGCACCACATGATTCCGTCATATTAGGAATTTACATTTTTCTTGTTAATATGTAGTCTCTATAGTCAATTTTAATGTGTCTGATATCATATTATTTATTACTGACGACATATCCAAGTCCTTACTATGCACAAAATAAAAACCTTAATTTAACATAATAATGGGGGTGTACGTACATATATTCAATAATAATTTTAAATTTCAGTTAAAAAAGAAAATTAGAGATCTCCATCTGTAGTCACCCAAAATCATTCTCTACAGCTTTGTTCTTGGACCTTGGTCGAATTTTGTTTTCGTGAAATATCTCTTCAATGGCTTCTAATAGTCGTGAAATCATTACTCTCTGTTTTTTGGAATGTCCTCTTTTTTCTTGGTTTTTGTACAATGGCATATGCGGCTGAGGGGATGACTCTTGTATTTTATCAACTTTTCGTGTTGGTGGGTATGGGATAATAGGTTTAGTGGAAGGTTTGGAATTGGAATTTTTTTATTAGAGTAGATTTTCTCCTAGGTTTCTGGGGAACAAGGATTTCACAACTCTCATTTTTTGTATATGGGGAGGTTTTCTTTCATGGTGTTACAGTTTGTTTGCATAATAAATGCATTTTTTTTATTTGTGCAATTTTCACTTCTTGCTCAGTAGGTTATGTTAGAGTTCTAGAACCATCCTACTGTTGCATTTCTGTTACATGCGTACATTTCATTGCTATTGTTACAAGTTTGTTAGTATCAGACTAGGTGGCGTGGCTGCTAATGGTTAGTTGATACTGATACTAATCACTGCATATTCCCTCACCTCTATAAAAGGAGGCCGCTGTTGTAATTCAAATACATACAATAATAATATTTCTTCTTCTGCTATTTTGTTTCATTTCTTAATGGAAGCTTCAGCTTACTTACATGGTATCACAGCAGCATGGTTAACATATTGGCTCCGCCCGGACGGAAAAACGCCTGGAATATCAATACTGCCATTTGTGAAGATACCATAGAGGGGGAGGTCATAAGCGTCTATACTGTAAAATCAATTTTCGAGGAGAAAGAAGAAGGTACTACATCTAGTGTGAAAGCTGTCCAGCAGGTTTCTCGAGAATGTGATACACTGCAACTACATGGATCGGATCATCCGGGATCGGCTCTGGTTGCGGCTCCTTTAACAGGCACTAATTACATCCCTTGGAGTAGAGGGATGAGGATTGCTTTAGGTGCTAAAAACAAATTAGGATTCATTAATGGTCAGATTCAGCTAAATGAAGAAGATCCTGATTATGAACAATATAAGAAGGCAGATTACATGGTGTTGTCCTGGATTCTGAATTCTATATCTAAGGACCTGGTAGAAGCTTTCATGTATGCTACTAATGCTAAATTGTTATGGGATGAATTGGCGGAGAGATTTGGAGACAATAATGGGCCATTAATCTTCAAGTTACAAAAGGATATATCCAATCTCACCCAAGGTAATATGAGTCTCGCAGTATATTATACAAAGTTAAAGAAGTTGTGGGATGAATTTGCTAGTGTTGCATCTTTACCTTCATGTAATTGTGGAATATGCAGATGCGGTATTAATAAGAAGATATGCGACACAGATATAAGTTATAAATTGATACAGTTTTTGATGGGATTGAATGATAGTTTTGATCATGTGAGGAATCAAATATTGATAATGGATCCTCTCCCAACCATTAACAAAGCATATTCCATGATATTGGTTGTTGAGAAACAAAGGGCACTGAATGCAGGAGTGAATGATGTCACATATACACAGGCTATGATGGCCAAAACTCAACCATATGGTAGAGGAAACAATGGAGGAAGGGGCAGAGGTTTTCCAGCTCAATTTAGCAGTGGTGGAAGAGGCAGAGGCACTATAAGGAGGTCAAAAGAAGAAAAGGAAAAATTAATATGTAAGCATTGTGGAGGAACAGGATATCAAAATCACTGAATGTTTCAAGCTTCATGGTGTGCCTGATTGGTACAAATAGCTCAAGGAACAAATGAAATCTTCATCAGCAAATTTTGTTGATAGTTCCAACATTATCAAATCTCATGCAGAAAGTGATTCCAGAAATCAGGTCCAACAGATGCAACAACCTCAAAATTCTACAGAAATATCTGCTATGATACAACAAGGAATCCAAAGGGAATTTGCCAAATATTTCTCGAAAAATATGCAAGGGAGTTCAACAGGAAATGGGGGAGATAATCAAAATTTTGCTCACTTTGCTGATTTTGCAGGTAATAATCATGTTTCATCTTCCTGCTATGCTATGACTCTACTTGATAATATCAGGACAAGTTATTGGATAATTGATACTGGAGCTAGTAGGCACATCTGCTCTAATCCCACTCTTATCACCAAACTTATCCCTACCTCATCACCTGTGTCAGTTCATCTACCAGATGGAACCTCTGAATCAGTGACACAAACTGGTGAAGTAGTTCTGTCACACTCCATCACATTTAGAGATGTCTTATTCCTTCCCTCTTTCAAATACAATCTTTTATCCATTACACAACTGTTAAAATCCTCAAACTTACAGTGTATTTTTACACATAATCAGTGCATTCTGCAGGACCTTGCTTCTAGGAAGGTAGTTGCAGTTGGAAAGCCCTTAGGAGGTTTATATCTGTTACAAACACGCTCATTTAATGTAAAGACAGATCGTACATGTAATAGTTTAAGCTGTAATATGTTGCGGATAGAGTTTATCACCGTAGGGGCAAGACGGGCAAGTAGAAGGGCGCCCAGGGCGGTCTCGTGTTGCTGCTATTTTCTGTTGCTGCTTTAATTAATTGTTACTTATTTAAGTGTTATTTATTTAAGTGGGTCATTAATGTTTTGGGCATTGTGCTCGGGCTTTGGGTTAGGTTAAATAAATAGGGAATTATTTTCCCTAAGTGGGGGGGATTTTGAGTCAGACTTTACGGCGCTTGCGCTTGGGAGAGGAGGATTTATCTCCGGTAGTCTATATTTCATTATTGATTACAGTAATAAAATATCTAGTTATTGTGGGTTCTCCTTTACTCTAACAAGTGGTCCGACCTGCCGGATCAGTTCATGACAAAAACTCGACAAACACACAGCCTTGAGATGGACGGCCGTGTTGAGACGTTGGAGAAGGGGAACGAGGCCCTACGATTGGAAATGGAACAATGGCGCTCGAAGATAGAAAAAATTGATCTTATTGACGGGCTACAAGACAAGATGGATAAGTTGAGTCAGATGATGACTGTACTCCTTCGTGATCGAGGCCTGGCGGCGAGCGATGATCCAAAAAGAACTGATGATCCAGTAGGTGGCGGCGTCGAAAAGGCTGCAGGAGAGGGAGGTCGTAACACGGAGGAATTACCTGGAATGAGAAGTGGGAAATCACCCCAGAGGCCAATTCATTCAATGGAATCAGTGCCATATTTTGGGGATGATAGGGGTAACCCCCTCGAGCCTTCCATTCCACCAGAGATATTACCGGCAGCAGCACGCTTCAACCTACCGATGTTTGACGGGAGCAACCCAGAGGCGTGGGTAGCTCGTGCGGAGCAATATTTCCAACTTCACGGGACGCTTGAAACCAGAAAGGTGGACATAGCTCTAATTGCAATGGAAGGAGATGTCTTGCATTGGTATCAATGGACGAAGGCGAAGAATCCGGGGCTTTCATGGACCCAAATGAAACATGAACTCCTGCGGATGTATGGGCAAGACCCGATGGCCAACCCATTTGAGGCGCTGATGTACACTTCACAGACAGGAACAGTGAGTGAGTACGTAAATTTGTTTATAGCTCGGCTAGTGCATGTACCAGGACTTGATGATCAACACTGCCTGGGCATATTTTTACATAGCCTACGAGATGACATCTGACTGAGTATTCGATCCCGGGAGGCAAAGGACCTATTTGAGACAATCCACTTGGCCAGAGAAATTGAAAGGGAGATAGGTGCTATACGGCGTTACGGACCAGGGCAGAGTCCCGCGCCCAATCGCTCTGCATCCCTGTCGAGGTCGGGATCGAGCTCTCCATTACATCAGAATTTTGGGAATAATCAATCATACAGAGGGCCTCAGAAACATTCCCAGAATCCTGGAGGTACAGGGGTCGCTACTGGAAACAGGTCTCATGCAAATTCACGTACTAGTAGCACTACGGGGTCTAGTATCAATCAAACAAGGGGTAGGCCATACCGACAGATTACTCATAAGGATTACACAGCAAAGAGGGCAGCGGGGCTGTGTTTTAGATGTGATGAAAAATACTCCCCGGGGCATCGTTGTACAGATCAATCATTGCAGGTTATAATCGTGGCAGACCCAGAGGAGGATGATCCGCCCTTGGTAGATGGTCCAGCACAGCAGGAGCCAGTTTTAAACGAGAAAAATGAAGACGTCCAACTGAAATTTCTGGAATTATCACGAATGGCTGCTCGAGGGTTCGACGGACCTCAAACGTTGAAATTAGTAGGCAAAGTGTCGGAGTTGGAATTGTTGGTTATGGTGGATAGCGGGGCTAGTCACTATTTTATATCAAAAACAGTGGTCACGAGCTTAGGAATTGACGTGGACGACTCACACAAATCAACCGTGAGGCTGGGGGACGGTAGACAAGCTGCCATCGAAGGTCTATGCCCAAAATTGCAGCTGAAATTAGGGGGAGTGGTGTTCGAAATTGATTGCTATGTGTTTGAGTTGGGAAATGTCGACTTAATTTTGGGTGTATCATGGCTAGCTACATTAGGGGAAGTACGAGCCGACTGGAAGGAAATGACGATGAAATTTGAATATAATGGGCAGCAGGTAATTCTCATTGGTGAATCTGCCCTCATCCGACGTGAGTTATCCGCGGTTGGAATATGGAAGCTAGACGATGTGGAGGCCAGCTGGGTTGTGTGGGTCAGAACTGCGGAATCGGGGTATGAACTAGCCGCTACAAATTTAATTTCTCATGGGGATGATAACAATGTGGCGAGCGACCTGTTACGAAAGAAAATGGAGGAGGAATTTCCGTCGGTCATGCTCCCACCTACCGGGCTGCCTCCCCAGAGGCGGGTGGACCACCACATCCCAATTCAGCCCGGGGCCCGCCAGTATCTGTACGACCGTATCGCTATAGTCATGCAGCAAAGGATGAGATGGAGAGTTTGGTTCAGGAAATGTTGGAGGCGGGAATAATACAACCAAGCTCGAGCCCCTACTCAAGCCTAGTATTGTTGGTGCAAAAGAAGGATGGAAGTTGGCGCTTCTGCGTAGATTATCGGGTGCTTAACAAACAGACCGTCCCTGATAAATATCCGATTCTAGTGATTCAAGAGATGTTAGATGAATTGCACGGTGCACAATGGTTTAGCAAATTGGACCTGCGATCGGGATACCATCAGATCTGGATTGCCCCAGAGGACATAGCTAAAACAGCCTTTCGAACACATTCCGGCCACTACGAGTTCTTGGTCATGCCTTTCGGCCTGACTAATGCACCTGCAACCTTCCAGTCTGCCATGAACGACTTATTCCGCCCACATCTTCGTAAGTTTGTACTTGTATTCTTTGACGATATATTAATATACAACAGTGATTGGCAGGATCATGTACAACATCTGCGGACCGTTATGAAATTGTTACAAGGTGAGTCGTATGTGATCAATCCAAAGAAGTGTGCTTGGGGACAAATGAAAATTGAATATCTGGGACATGTGATTTCGGGTAAAGGAGTGCAGATGGATCCGAGTAAAGTGTCGGCTATTTTACGTTGGCCAACACCCACATCAATTAAAGGAGTACGAGGATTTTTGGGGCTCTCGAGCTATTATCGTCGGTTCATCAAAGGGTATGGCCTCCTAGCCCGTCCTCTTACAGAATTGCTCAAGAAGGAGAGAGTGGCAAAGTTTATTTGGACTCCAGCCGCCCAATCAGCTTTTGAGTCCTTACAGAAGGTGATTACCACATCCCCAGTCCTTGCCACACCAGATTTTTCGCAACCCTTTGTTGTCGAGTGTGACGCGTCAAGTCGTGGGCTTAGGGCAGTGCTCATGCAAGGGGGGCGGCCTATAGCCTATTTTAGCAAGGCTTTGGGCGAACAGAGCTTAGCAAAATCAGCATATGAAACCGAATTGATGGCCTTGGTGTTCGCAGTACAACATTGGCGCCCATATCTAGTGGGACGAAAATTTACAGTTCGGACTGACCAACGGAGCCTGCGTTTCCTATTGCAGCAATCTGTTTCCACCCCAGCGCAACATTTTTGGGTGGCTAAGTTATTGGGCTATGATTTTGAAATTGAGTATAAGACAGGAGTGACTAATCGCGCTGCAGATGCCTTATCTCCTTGTTATGATGAAGCTGAGTTTCAGGCCATCTTGGCTCCGACTTGGTTAGGTTGGCGTGTGGTGGAGAATGAAACTCGAAAGGATCCGAAGTTGTTAGAAATCAAGCATGGGCTGGAAAATGGATCCTCGGATTTCCCAGCATATTCATTGATCAACAGGCTGTTATACTACCGTGGGCGAATAGTTTTAGCTAAAATTTCTTCATTTATTCCATGACTTTTGTTGGAGTTTCACTCGTCCCCCCAGGGCGGCCACTCGGGTGCTTATCGAACATACCGTCGGCTAGCCTCTAGCGTTTACTGGCCTGGAATGATGAAGGACGTGACCAAGTTTGTAGCAGAGTGTTTAACTTGTCAGAGGCACAAATATGAAGCTCGATGTCCAGCTGGACTATTGCAGCCACTTCCGATTCCGACACAAATTTGGGATGATATAAGCATGGATTTTATTGAAGGATTGCCACGATCGGGGGCTTTTGATTGCATTATGGTGGTGGTGGATCGATTGTCGAAGTACGCACATTTTATGGGGCTGCGTCATCCTTTTTCTGCCAAGGATGTGGCTGATGTGTTTGCACGAGAGGTGGTGAGACTGCATGGGGTACCATCAACCATAGTCTCGGACCGTGATAAGATTTTCGTTAGTGGCTTCTGGGCAGAACTATTTAAGGCCATGGGAACGAAGCTTCGGATGAGTTCCGCCTATCATCCGGAGACTGACGGGCAGACGGAAGTAGTGAACCGGGGGCTAGAGACATACCTACGATGTTTTACTTGCGAGCGTCCCCGACAGTGGAGTAAATGGTTAACATGGGCTGAATACTGCTATAATACTAGCCTCCATTCAGCTACGGGTACCACTCCCTTTGAGGCAGTCTATGGTCGACCCCCGCCAAAATTGAGCAGTTTTTTGCCTGCTGAAATAAAGGTGCGAGCTGTCGCTGAAGAGTTGAGCGACAGAGATGATGCCTTGCGCCACCTAAAGGATCATCTTGCCCGCGTACAAAATCGCATGGTTCGAACAGCTAATAGGCAACGCCGGATGTGCAGTTTGAGGTTGGGCAGCACGTCTTCCTGAAACTTCATCCCTACCGACAGCGGTCACTGTTTCTCCGTAGTTGTGCGAAATTGGCAGCCAAGTACTATGGGCCCTTTGAGATTATTGGACGGGTGGGGGCAGTGGCATACCGTCTCCGTCTTCCGGGTTATTCACGCCTACATCCAGTGTTCCATGTGTCTCAATTAAAGGCGGTGGTGGGAGAGCATTATGTGGAAATAGAGTTACCGAAGGATCTGTGGGTGACGGACCCGGAATTTGAGCCGGAATGGGTGATACGTGATCGTTGGGTGTGGCAATCGGATGATCGGGTGCATGAATTTCTGGTGCAGTGGAAGGGGAAGGACGTTGATGATGCTACATGGGTTCGGAAAGATGAGTTACGAGAGCAATTTCCTCGTTTCCGCCTTGAGGACAAGGCTGTTTGGAAGGAGGGAGGAGTTGTTGCGGATAGAGTTTATCACCGTAGGGGCAATGGTTCTTTCAATTCAATTCAATGAAACATTTACCTTTTTTTAGTCCTTGTAAATCCAGTGATACTCTTACACATTGCTCAATTTGCCATTTATCAAAAAAAACCAGATTGACTTTTCCACAAAGCTCAATCCACAACACCCAAACATTCGAATTATTTCACATAGACCTATGGGGACCCTACAATCAGAATTCTGTATTAAATACTCCATATATGCTCATGATAGTTGACGATTTAAGTAGGATCACATGGGTGTATCTCCTCAGCCATAAATCAGAAGTTCCCAAATACCTTTTGCAATTCATTCATTTTGTGAAAACTCAGTTCAATACCAGCATCAAACAAATAAGGACTGACAATGTTACTGAATTCTTGAGCATAGCCACACAAAGCCTTTTCTACTCTCATGGGATCCAACATCAGAAAACATGTGTTTATTTTCCCCAACAAAATGGTGTGGTGGAGAGGAAACACAGGCACATTCTTGAGTTAGCAAGGTCACTCATGTTCCAGTCTCAAATTCCTTCCAAATTTTGGCCGTACTCCTTGCTCACTGCTGTTCACATCCTTAATCATTTACCTTCCCAAATCTTACAATGGCAGACACCTTATGAAAGGTTATATGGGACTCCACCTTCATACCCTCATCTTAAGGCTTTTGGATGCCTCTGCTATGCCACAAACACCACCCAACACAAGGATAAATTTGCACCAAGAGCAAAACCATGTGTTTATTCATTGGGTATGTCACTGGTACTAAGGGATATAGGATCCTAGATCTTCATACACAACAAATCTCGGTTTCCAGGGACGTCGTATTTCACGAGAACATTTTCCCTTTCCTTCAAACACCTACACCAGATAACACATTTGCCATACCTTTACCTTTCCCTTCCAAACAGATGTTGAAACAACTCCTGCTACACTTACACTTACCCCTCAACCCACTTCTACCACCCAAAACACTTCTCCTTTACATTCTACTTCAGATACATTAGGAAGAGGACATAGGATTACCAAACCACCAGCATGGATGTCAGATTATGTTACTGATTTCTCTAATACAGCTTCCACACTTCACATCTCAGCTACTGATTCCAAAACTCTAACATGTTATCCCTTTCTACAATCTGTTCCTTTTAGTTCATCATACACTACTTTTCTAGCTCAAGTTGATTCTATCCAAGAACCTGCTTCGTATTCTCAGGCAGCTAAGATAACAGCATGGCAGGAAGCAATGAATCATGAAATTACTGCACTTGAGCAGAATCACACATGGGAGATTACTGATCTACCTCCAGGTAAAAAGGCTATTGGATGTAAATGGGTTTACAAAATAAAGAGGAAGGCTGATGGGAGTGTGGAAAGGTTGAAAGCTAGGTTGGTAGCAAAGGGTTACTTGTAGGTTCGTGGAATTGATTATACATAAAGTTTCTCTCCAGTGGCCAAACTTGTTACTGTCAGGTTCTTTATTGCTGTTGCAACTGCTAAATCATGGCCACTACATCACATAGATATTAACAATGCTTTTCTTCATGGATTCTTAAATGATGAAGTGTTTATGAAGCCTCCTGAAGGATATTATAAGGAAAAACCAGGGCAAGTTTGCTTGCTAAAGAGGAGTTTATATGGCTTGAAGAAAGCATCAAGAGAGTGGTATGTTGAGTTCTGTGGGAAACTGGTGGAATTTGGATTTACACAGTCCAAAAATGACCATTGCCTGTTTATTAAACATCGAGATAATAGCTTTTTGGCTCTACTCGTGTATGTAGATGACGTTTTAATAACAGGCAACATTAACACTGAAATTGTGACTTTAAAGAAGTATTAGGATGAGATTTTCACTATCAAAGACCTTGGTTATGCAAGGTATTTTCTCGGGCTGGAAATTGTTCGAGGTACTTATGGAACTCATCTGAATCAGCGAAAATACATACTGGATTTACTGCAAGATACTGGTCTTCTTGATTATAAAGCTGTTGCCACTCCCTTTCCTCAGGGTTTTAACATTTCTACCCAAGAAGGAACTCCATTTGCCGATCCTGAAAATTATCGAAGACTTGTAGGAAGGCTGTTGTACCTCAATCTGACCAGGGCTGATATTTCTTATGCAGTCCAACAGCTCAGCCAATACGTGCACTCACCCACCACCTCTCATTGGGACTGTGCTTTACATGTTCTTAAATATCTAAAGGGGAGTCCCTCACATGGTTTATTTTATCCGACTAAATCCAATCTTGTCCTTGAAGGTTTTTGTGATGCAGACTGGGGATCTTGCCATATCACGAGAAAATCTCTTACAGGGTATTGTATTTTCCTTGGTGGAGCACTTGTATCCTGGAAAACAAAGAAGCAAAAGACCATATCAAAATCCTCTACCGAAGCTGAATATCGAGCACTAAGTACTACGGTTTGTGAACTTCAATGGCTATCATACATTCACATGATTTTCAACTCACTCTTCCGCTTCCTATCACTCTTTGGTGTGATAATAATGCTGTCATCCACATCACACAGAATCCGGTGTTTCATGAACGTACAAAACACCTTGAGATTGATTGCCACCTCGTTAGGGACCAATTTAAAGCAGGGTTCGTTGTTCCTAACTATGTGTCGAGCTCACAACAAACTGCTGATGTCTTCACCAAGTCACTTGGAGGTTCTGCATTTCGAGTTTTCCTTCTCAAGTTAGGAATGTGTGCTTCACACCACATTCCTACTTGAAGGGGGGATGTTTGCATAATAAATGCATTTTTCTTATTTGTGCAATTTTCACTTCTTGCTCAGTAGGTTATGTTAGAGTTCTAGAACCATCCTACTGTTGCATTTCTGTTACATGCGTACATTTTATTGCTATTGTTACAAGTTTGTTAGTATCAGACTAGTGGCTGCTAATGATTAGTTGATACTAATCACTATATATTCCCTCACCTCTATAAAAGGAGGCCGCTGTTGTAATTCAGATACATACAATAATAATATTTCTTCTTCTGCTATTTTGTTTCATTTCTTAATGGAAGCTTCAGCTTACTTACACAGTTTGTTGGTTTTAACGGAAGGATACATACATAGATTCTTTTTTTTGGGATGAGGAGTGTGTTAGCTGGTTGGCATTCACAAGAACAGGCCTGGCTGCAGAATTTAGCAGTTTCAGAATCAATCTATTGGTTAATAAGCAATTTGAGAAAACGTTAGGGATAATGTGTTGGCGATGGATTTCAATGATTTGTATCTACGACAAGGATATGTGTAGTGGGAGAGGGGGGCGAATGTCTTGTGTCATAGAGATCGATGTGAGGGTGTTCTGTGTTTTTGGAAGAGGTAGACAGTTTAAGGTTAAAGAGGGTGGATGCAAGAGGAAGGTCATTCTCGGCTTCTTTTACTTTTCCTTGTTCTTGGTTAATCTAGGTGAAGACGGCGGATCAGCTGTAGTTTGCACTACAGCAGCAGGAATCCCTCCACGAGGGTTCATTTTCTCTGGCAGAATATTCGTGCTGTATTTGCCCAGGAATCAATTCTCCAACAGTTTTGCATATTTCTCTCCATAGTTGAACAGTTGGTGATCTGAATCTCATGATTGGAGAAGCTTTAAGCCATGGTCCAAATTGGGTAATGCCTCGTACTTTAATGGAATCCACAGATTTTGCTCACCAATACGAACAGTAAGTCCTTGAACAAGAGGTCTCATATGTTCATGCACACTTTGAACCTGATAACTTTCCTAAATGTTCCTTCTTCAGAGAGATCCTGTTTTTCTAGAATGGCTGCTCCCATTTGGCTCGCGGCTACTACGGGCATCAGCCCAAATACTGGAAGAATGGAAAGCTCATCTAGTGCATTAAATTTGACATAAATGTACTATATATATATATATATATGGTAGAAGATCAGCCAAAATAACAAGCAAGTTTGGAGAGGAAAGAGAATTCGAATCTTGAAGGTGTGCCCAGTCCAGTTTTTATGTTAACTCAATTGTCGAAGAACCAACAACGGTGGAGATTGGGTTTTGATTCTCCTAGATTCAGGAATTGGCAACTCTTATTTGATATCGATTATCTTGAATCTTGTCATTAAATATCTGTTGTGACAGGTTGTAATTTTGATATACCCCTATATTTAATTATACTGGAGATTTTGGGTGGATTCGGGTCCCGTGGTTTCTACTCCTCACATTGGGGAGGTTTTTCACGTTAAAATTGTTCTTGCATATCATGTTATTGCTGATTGGTTTGATTGTTTTTTATTAATTAGGTGTGTTTATTCCAAAACAATGCCCCTTTAAAGTGCCATGGTTGGTTCGATAACACCTCATCCCCGTTCTCCTGCTGCCATCCCTTGTTTCTGTTTCCATGCCTTTCTCATAACCTCAATAAGGTAATAATTGATTGCCAGATTTCTCCCAACATATATTTTGGTCCTACTTCATCCTTTGAGGTCTCCAATTATCCGCAGATCCAAATCCAGCACTTCTGTTCAATCTTTTGTTTTTCTCCGATCTCCATCTTTAAACCACCAACTGGTTGATAAAGCACCTATATATACAAGAACAGAAAACTGAACAACAGTTTATAAAAATATAAAAACTTAAGAGTTAACCAAATCTGCCCAGCAATTATCACGCAACTTTCTATATCAAAACCTAGTATTAAGAAGCACAAGAAGCCCTAGCGTTATGCATGATATTTTCAGAGAGTGGCGACACAAAATCTAAAATCAGACTTTGAGGGAAAACAAGATGGAAAGCCTCAATCAGAACATGCACTTTTCAGTAAAGTAGGAGTGAGAATAAACCATATTGGCTCGTAGCTGGCCTACAGCATAGCCTACTTAGAGCCTTGTTTGGCCTAACCTATTAACAAATATGTCATACTTGGACTCTTTCAAAAGTTCATTTAATTTTATAGAATATCTTTGAGCCATTAGAAAAGTTAGTTAAATGAGCTCATTTAATGTGATGATTGTATATGTAATTATTATTAGATATAATGATAACTTATTTATATAATCAATAATATATAATTTTTTAAGTAAAGGCACACTTAATCTAATTTATATATATCAGACTTAATTGATTCACCTAAAAATCTAGCATAACTCAGTACATGAAAAAACAAAACCTTAGAGGGAACAACAGCTTCATAAATGATGATATTTCTTCCTTGAACCATATGGCTTTGTATGAAAGGAAGGTGTTACAACCCATATATCAAAGAAATTATGGAATAGGTTGGGCATAAAAAGAAGAAAGTATTTGAGTACATCTAATCCGAGTTTTAGGATACAACTGAAGTTGATATAAGCCTTTTACGTGACACTAATTTTAATGATCAATCAATACTGAAATTCTGAGCAACGAGCATAAGAATATCGATAATTGCAACAAATAATTGAGTATTTAGCATAATAAAAAATAGAAAAAATCATTTAAAATCACACCCATGCTCATATATATATATATATTTGTTTATTGGTGGTAGAAGGATCAATTTGTCTGGATTAAATGTAAAATAATTGCATGTGATTTACACTTAGTAGCTGTGCAACACATACATTAAATACTATAGTGTTATGATAGAATTTTAAAATGCAGATGGAAAAGTCACAAAAAGCAAAGTGTGAAAACGTCCAAGTTCCATCATTTTAAAATGAAAAAAGAAGAAAGAGTTAAGAGTGGCACCATTTGGATGGTAGAAGCAAGACCAAATCATACATTTAAATTTGCCCTCTCATAGATGAATATATTAATATCCACTTGTGACAATCACAACAATGGACCCCTTTATTTATTTATTTATTTTGGATATTTAAGTATCGATCCATCCATTGAACATGGATATCAAGCATCAATGTTAGTCAAATAAATATTTAGTGGCAAAAAAGAATGTTAAGGTCTACTTTAATATTATGGATCAAAAGTTTTTTAGTGTCATAATCTAATATAATATGATTCTCATAATTTACATTATTTACCCTATTTAATTTATTTTATTTAATAATGTTAAATTTAAGATTTTGTATTAGTGGGAAAGATAATTTGATTTTTTTTTTTTGGAGTGATAACAAAATCAAATTGTAGGTTAGTGTTATATTTTCTTTCAAATGTGATACTTCACAACATAATTGGTGATCTGTTATTTATTAAGTGTTGACTAAGCATAATGTCTGCTTAATTTTAGCATACATCTATGCATTATTTAAAATTAATTTTTATTATAAATAGGTTATGGAAAAATTAAAACAAAAATTAAGTTAGAGAAGTCTCCTCCTCTCTTCATGTTCGTCGGCTTTGACAATATTCGTCGACCTAGATAGGATTACTTGCAGAGGATCACTCTCTCCAGAGTCGGTAGTGCAGGAGTGCACCTCGAGGATAAGAGGCATCAGATGATAGAAGCTAGCCCGGTTGTGCTGCTTGATGCTCTAATCGAAAACAAATCAGTGGCATTCTTTGCCTTGGCTTGAATAGAGGGGGGTGAGGTCATGTCTACAATCAACTTAAGATCGGGTCTAAAAAAAAATTTCTATTTACAATATTAAAGTAGATAATGAAAAATATTATATATATATATATATAGAAATAATAAATTTTAAGTTTAGAGAAAATGATGAAAGTAAAGATGAGATATAGATTTACTGAAATTTGTGCTAATCTATTTAATTTTGTTGTTATCATCTTGTTGTAACCAAAGTTGAGACTAGTGTGATTTTTTTATTTTTTCAGTAGAAGATAAAAGAAGAAATTGTGTTTTTTATTTTATTTTTAAATATTACTATAATATCTTATTTTCTAAGAAAATAAAAAATCATAACAATTGAGACATCAACTTTTGATATATTATAAAATTAATGTTAATCAGTTTCATAATCCTGAAATTTATGTTAATCAGTTATATAATCTCAAAATTTATGTTAATAAGTTTCATAATCCCAAAATCACACATAGGAGTAGCTATTTACTACTACTAATAATAATAATATTATTAATCACTAATTAAAAATATATTATATATGGTTTAAAAAAGATGAATTCAAATTTCAAAAGCTATTTTAAGCGAAAAATTTTGTTAATTTCTAAAATTTTGTGGTACTTCTCTTTACACACTCATATATATATATATATATATATATATATATGTGTGTGTGTGTGTGTGTGTGTGTGTGTTAAATCTATCTCAAAAGACATGCAATATAGAATATTTTCTTCTTTCTATGACAATTTCTATAAGAAAATGATCTTAATTTTTCGGTCGTTTAAAATTTAAAAATAAAATACTAAAGTTTTGTTCTTTTTTGACGTTAAATTCGATGACAATAAAATTATAAATATTAATCTTACTGTATTATGTAAATATTAATTATTTTTATTTTTGTATCAAATTAATTTAGTGTAATCTAACCTATTAAATATATTGGTTATCTATAGCCAAAATTTGTGAACTTATAAGATTTAAGTTGAACTACAATTTATCTTATAGAATATCTAGAAGTTTGTTTTGATATATTTTTATAATTAAAATTAAAATTAATAATAATATAACTTTTTATTGTGATTTTTAGTGTCCATTAAATTGTGCTTTATCAAGAAAATTATTTTATATCTTATATATAAATAAATATTGATGTAGATTTGTATACAAAATATCATAATTAAAAGTAATTTAAGAAGAAAAAAATTAATTTTTTATTTAAAACGATACTTCTCTTTATATATGTATATATGTATCACAATTAACTTAAGAAAAAATATTTTATAATTAATGATTAAACTTATATATATATATATATATATAAATATACAGGTACAGAATGAATGTCAAATAAAAAAATTTTTAAAAATTAATTAGATATTTATGCCCACTATTATTTTTTCCATATATATATATATATATATATATATATCCCTCTATGTGTATCGGTAATATAATGAGAATTATGAGATGGTTAAAGGAATATATTAGATAGACATGAATTGGGTTTTTTACCAGAATAATGTAAAAAAATGTAAAATAGGTTAATTTTGAAAAGTATTTTAGAAATAGGGTAAAACGTCAGGCCCGGTGATGTTCCGGTGACTTTTTTCGTAAAAACTTCACCGGGCCTGACGATTTAATTTTGAAATTAAAAACGTCAGACTCCCTGACGTTTTTAATTTCAACATATATATATGTGCAAGTATATATATATATATATGCAATTTAATTATATATGTAAAGATATATATATATATATATGTAATTTGTATTATAATTATTTTTATTATTACAAATTATATTTTTTATATTTACTGAACATAAATTAATTATAATATTAAATATATTTTATTTTTTAATTATGTAAAAATATACTTATTTCAATACTATATAAAATAATAATATATTTATAAATCAATAAAAAATCTAAATATTAAAAAATTATAATATAAAAATATATATTCAAAAATGATTTAATTTAAAGAATATTCTTTTAATAATTATTATTTATAATTTGACTTTTAGAAAAAAATAATTATATATATATATATATATACAAATACATAAATATATATCTAATTTTAAAAAAATCGTCAGCCCCACTGACGTTTTAAAGAAACATAAGTGGGCCTGACATTTCTTTTAAATTTTATTGTTAATTTTGTAATATGTATATATAATATATAATATTATAAATATATATATATATATATATATTATTTCATATATATTCTAAATGTATCATTTATATTTTATTTGTTAAGTAAATATATATAAAAATTTATGTATATATATTTTATAGAAATATATATTAAATTATATAATTTTAAAAAGTAAAATGTTATGCTATTATTTAAGATAATAAAAAAATTATCTAATTTAAAGAATATTTTTTAATTTTTATTATGTATAATTTGAATTCTGAAAAAAAAACTATATACATACATATATATATATATATATATTTATTAATAATACATAAATAAATATATATATATACAACTAAAAAAGAAAAAAGCTAAAAATCCTCAGCGCCACTGACGTTTTAAAGAAACATCAGTGGGGCTGACGTTCCTGTAAATAATTTATTTTTATTTTGTATAATATATATACAATATATATTATAAATATATATATATATATATTTATATAATATTTCATATATATTCTAAATGTATCGTTTATATTTTATTTGTTACGTAAATATATATATATAGCGATTAATGTATATATTTTATAGAAATTTATATTAAATTATATAATTTTAAAATGTAAAATATTATACTATTATTTAAGATAATAAAAAAATTGTCTAAATTAAAGAATATTTTTTAATTCTTATTATGTATGATTTGAATTTCTAGAAAAAAATACTATATATATATATATATATATATTTCAATAATACATAAATATATATATATATATACAATTAAAAGAAAAAAGAAAAAAACTAAAAATCGTCAGCGCCACTGACGTTTTAAAGAAACGTCAGTGGGGCTGACGTTCCTTTAATTTTTTTTGTAATTTTCTAATATGTATATATAATATATATTATAAATATATATTTTATATTCTAAATATATCGTTTATATTTTATATATTAAGTAAATAAATATATATATGTATAGAAATTTATGTATATATATTTTATAGAAATATATATTAAATTATATAATTTTAAAAAGTAAAATATTATACTATTATTCAAGATAATAAAAAATTTATCTAATTTAAAGAATATTTTTTAATTATTATTATGTATAATTTGATTTTCTGGAAAAAAAAAATACTATGTATATTAATAATACATAAATATATATACAATTTTAAAAAAGAAAAAAATAATAAAAAATCATAAGCTCCACTTACGTTCCTTTAAAAAAAAAATTTTATTTTGTAATATGTATATATAATATATATTATAAATATATATATATTATTTCATATATATTCTAAATGTATCGTTATTATTTTATTTGTTACGTAAATATATATATTTATATATATAGAAATTTATGTATATATTTTATAGAAATTTATATTAAATTATATAATTTTAAAACGTAAAATATTATACTATTATTTAAGATAATAAAAAATTATCTAAATTAAAGAATATTTTTTAATTATTATTATGTATAATTTGAATTTCTGGGAAAAAATATTATATATATATATATATATATATTAATAATACATAAATATATATATACAATTTTAAAAAAATAAAAAAATTAAAAATCATCAGCCCCACTCAAGTTTCTTTTAAATTTTTTTGTTATATTATAATATGTATATATATATATATATTATTTCTTATATAGTCTAAAATAATTAACTATAATATCATTTATATTTTTTTATATAAATATATATATATTGAAATTTATGTATATATATTTATAGAAATAGATATTAAATTATATAATTTTAAAAAGTAAAATATTATACTATTATTTAAGATAATAAAAAAATTATCTAATTTAAATAATATTTTTAATTATTATTATTTATAATTTGATTTTCAAGAAAAAAATAATATATATATATACATATATATATTAATAATACATAATTATATACATTATTTCAAGAATATGTTTTAATAATACTGCATTTTTAATTTAGGTATTATTTTAAAACTTTATTTTGATTATCATTTGAATAAACTTTGACAAATATATACGTTTATGTCTAATAATCCATAATATACTTTTATTATTAAATTAATTATAAATAATTAAAATTAACAAAAATTATATACATAATACAAAAACAATTTATTAAATTAAAATAATTCTAAAAATAAACTAATTAAAATTATGACATTATCACATATATATATATATTTATAAAAACATATTCTCACTTTATATAATTTTACAACACCATAATATCATATGATATATTTTTGTAATAAATATATATCACATACTAAATATTTTTACATAATATCACACTCTATAAAAATAAATACACTACCTTAATAAAATAAAACCCGATAAAAAATTGTACACGTATTTATCATTTATCATTCTGTCATTTCACATGCCTACAAAATTTACTGATACATCATTTCAATCCATCACATTTATATTTGTCATGCATGCACATACCAACTTTTACAGTTTTACATTTGTCATGCATGCATCAACTTTTCACATGTGAATTGGCAGAATTTGCAAAGGATAGATTTACAAATTGAATGAGTCTCTCTCTTCTCTTCATTCACTCTCTCTTCTCTTCACTCACGTCTATCTACATTTCTTCCTTCTGCTTCATTCTTCATTTACAAGTTCTTGTTTTCTCAAAGTCAAATTATAAATAATAATTATTAAAAACTATTCTTTAAATTAAATCATTTCTGAATATATTTTTTTATATTATAATTTTTTTATATTTAGATTTTTTATTAACTTATAAATATATTATTATTTTATATAGTATTGAAATAAGTATATATTTACATAATTAGAAAATAAAACTATATTTAATATTATAATTAATTTTTGTTTAGTAAATATAAAAAATATAATTTGTAATAATAAAAATAATTATAATACAAATTAAAGATATATATATATATATACTTGCACATATATATATATATATATATGCGGTAGGTGTGTATATATATATACATGGATGGATAAGTTGCATACATACATATACAGGATGGCTGTAGACATATATATATATATATACTTGCACATATATATATGCGGTAGGTGTGTGTATATATATACATGGATGGATAAGTTGCATACATGCATATACAGGATGGCTGTAAACATATATATATATATATATTTTTTTTTTTTTTTTAAATTAAAAACATCAGGGAGTCTGACATTTTTAATTTTAAAATTAAATCGTTGGGCTTGGTAATATTTTTTCGTAAAAGCATCACCAAATGATTCGAACCTAATATTTTATCCTATTTTTAAGTTACTTTTTAAAAATAACCTATTTTACAAAGTCTATATATATATATATATATTTTTTTTTTTACATCATTCTGTAAAAAACCCTAACATTGAATCCGCGTGTTTATTGGATAAGAAGTTGGTCCTCGACTGTTATTATTACACATGTACTGTGAAAAAGCTCTCTCTTTCTGCTCCAATCCCTTTTCAGTTTTCAGATCCAACGGGTACAATGAATTTCAGCTGAAATGATCCAACGCCTCAAAAATTGGGACATCCCATGATGCACCGGTGTGGCGGGAAACCGCGTTTTCCTTTTGGAGGGAAAATTAGGGCGGCGGGTTTTATTTTATTTGCTTGAGTGAATACAGAATGGACAGATTTGGAACAATGACGGGCACACACACTTACTTAACATTAAAGAAAAGATACGAAATCTTTTGTTTTAATTGCCATTTATTAATTTTTGTTTAATTTTTGGTATATATTTATGTATTATTATGGATAACATCATTAATGTCCCTAACCGACTTGTAATTATGTTTGTTTTTTCCTTTATTGGTATATATTATCTGATTGGATAACAAATGATGTACATGTATGAATGCATAATTATTTTATTAATAAAAAATCCGAGCGAAGAATACACGTATACACAAAAAATACGTACATCCGACGAAGTAGCCCACGTCGGATAAGACAACACCGACGGCAGGTATGGAAGCGGGGTGGTTGTGGTGGACCCCATGCACGACCTTCTGCTTTCCGTTACGACTATCTATATTACATTTTGCTTTTTTATGTTTTCTTTTTCGGATTTACTAAAACACCCTCGAACTTTTATGTTCCTCTTTTGCTGCCTTCTTTTTAACCTTTCTTTGATAGAATTTTAGGGTATGGGTGGACGTGGTAAATTAAGGCTTTATTTGTGTTTGAGATCACTTAGTCTTGATGTATGTGACTTTGTGGGCACAAGAGAAACCATGAGAAAATATATTTTACGCAAAAGGTTACATCAACACTCTATCGTACAATTTAATGTAAACTATTATTTATTTATTTAAAAATTATTACTATTATTTATTAATATAAAAATATAATATGTTTCAAGTAAACAAATAAGTATGATTTTAATTCATAGTGCTTAAATACATATGGGATTTATTTTATATTTTAATATTTAAATAATTCAAAATAAATATAAGAAGCATATAGATAATTATAATTAATTCAATTGAAAATAGATATGTTTGGACACGCCTTTGCACAATCGGTTGTGCATTGTGCCACAACCCAACCTATGTTTGTTTACGAGGTTGTGGTTGTTCCATTCACAATCCTACCCACTCTACACCTCTTTATTCTCACTCTTCTCTCATCATTTCCAAGAAAACTATTCAATATATATTTTTTCACCCAAAATTTTTATAACTTTTTTATTTTAAATCCATTTTTTATAAAAATTATATCATATTAATTCTCTTCTTAAGATCTTTATTTTGACATCCATTTAGCATATATATATAATAATCCATCACCAATTATTAAATCTAAAAATATTTATCTCTCATAATATAATAATACAAACAAAACTCTACTAAACCTATTGATTTGACATATCAATAACAATCCACCTTATCACAACCCAAAACAAACACTACCTTTTACTATGCATTTGACTGTGACACAACCTTACAACCCACAACCGATTGTGCTACGAAGACCTCCAGCCTAGTCCAAAAAGTTTGCCAAAACTTATTAAAAGTTAGAGATATGTAATTTCCAAGCTGATACTTGTTTAATAAAATTATTTTATCATAGTACTTGAAAATGAATTAACTATAGATATAGATACATTAACTATATGTTAGAAATGTCTAAAATTGTCACAGAAAATAGATATAAATACTATTAATATGTTTTCATTCATATCAACCCCATGTCTTTTTTCTATATTTTTTAAGATGTATTTATAAAATTCTATTAAGAAAATATATAGCAATACAAAAGGTTACAAAAATATATTTATTTCTGATTTATATATAAATTAAAGATAATGTCAACCTCCATTTTTTTTTCATATATCAGAATCTGCGTTGGATATACGAAAATATGAACAAATTCAAAATAATGGATATATAATAATCAATCTTTTTCTTTAGTCATTAATTCTTATATTATTTTTTATAATGATTTTCTTGAAATATTTTAATTCTAAAAATTATATGTATTACATGGACCGGGATGTAAAATCTGCAACAAGACTTATAATGTTGTTTACAAAGAAGTATTAAATTTTTTCGAATGTTGTTTAACCATTGCTCATTTATCATTTTACTTCATAGATTTTATAATCTTTTATATTAACTAAATAAACAGATATTACTTTATTGTGTTCATTGAGTCGTTTTAAAATTTATGTATGTATATATATATGAGATAATTACAATTAAATAAAAATAAACCAATATTATTTATGGTGTTTTATGGCATCCATTTTAAAATTTATATGTATATATATGAGATAATTAGAATTTGACCGTTGAACTATCACCATTTTTTAACTTTGACATATAAATTATTAAATTTTATAAGTTAGTATCCCAACTATTAAAAATGTGTACTTTAAAAGTTGTCGATTGTTTTATCGTCCAAATATATGTTATGTGCTTTCCGTATTTTCTTACGAGGGTAAATTCATATTTAGTTAATTTAGTCCCAAAAAATGCCAAAACTAAAAAATGGGTTAGAATCTAAACTTTAAGCTAGGAAACCGTCAAACAAAAAGAAAAAGAAAGATTCTAACATACAAAGTCGAAGAAACGTGCGAAATCGCTAAAATCATGTATAAATCCTTTTTAAATATGGCTTCCCAATTGATCAAATATCAATCCTCGTCCCAATTTTAATAGTTATCTTTTTTGGTCTGTACATTTGGCCCTTGGTGAAGCATAGTATGACAATCTGCTAAGCAATAGCCACCATTGATCCGACACGCTATCTGGGATTAATTTGTATCATATCTTTGTAAATATTTGCTAGCCATGACTAACTTTTTGGAGTATGGGACACCTATGTCTCATTCAGTGTCAATCACTTATAGGGAGGGCTATGTATTCTGTTTCTGAATCTTGAAGTATAGGGCAGAAAGAATGCTTACATTTGCGTGGATTGTTGACCTTTCATTAAAAGTAAGCTTAATGTCTCTTCCAACTTTTATTGAAAATGTTCTAACTACATCCTTAAAACTAGCAACATCATGGAATTGCATGTCAAGACTGATTTAGGCTTAATAGGTGATGATATATCTTTTCTTTGCTATCTCTTGTTAATCTCTTGATATGGTTTTACTTTTTCTCAACCCACTCCACTCAACATCATCATTAATGTACTCTCAAAGAGTAGATTATCATTAGATATTTCTGCATTACTGTCATCGACTGCATCGAAGAAATTTAAGTCTAAATCGTCAATGCATTACAATCTACCATGTAGTATAGTGGCTTTGGAATAACTTTTATTTTCTCTTACATCTCTACATTTTAACCTTTAAACTGGAGAGACTA
The DNA here is from genome assembly GCA_028749325.2 of Caryopteris x clandonensis. Lineage (NCBI taxonomy): Eukaryota > Viridiplantae > Streptophyta > Magnoliopsida > Lamiales > Lamiaceae > Caryopteris > Caryopteris x clandonensis. Next base: position 63,146 of record JAPYKT020000033.1, on the reverse strand, counting down.
TCAACATAAGATAAGTCATCATCTTTCTCTAAATACACTTCATGCTCACTGTGTGCCTCACTTTACGTATCTCCACCCTCAACTTCATTCTTATCAGTGTCATTTTTATATTTTACATAAATGTCTAATATTATATTTTTATCAATACAGTGAACAATGTTCATTAAATCATTGTCAGTTTTCAAAACTTACAAATTACAACAATCATTAACCATACTTTACTGCAGTGAAGAGCTTTAACTTTTTCCAAATCAATATGTTTCACCACTTCAATTACTTGAAGAATCGATATTTCATCAATGTCAATGTAATGGATGTGTGAGACAACTATGTGGATTCCACAATATACTATTTGGTCAAAATCCATAAACTTTCTAGAATTTCAAAACCTAATACTAAATTTCTCTTTATCTTCACTTGATGGAAAACAAAATGACAAAAAAATAGAAGAAGAAAACAATTCCCGATATTTTTAGAACAAACAGCCCGCAGACAATAATCCGACATCAGTCCAACCTTCAACACAAAATGAGGGAAAAAGTACAAAAAAAAAAAAAGTCAACATACCGTAATCTAAATAGAGATTTCCTTCGGGAAAGTTGTGTCTCGTTTCTCACATTTTGTTTTGTTTTGGCATTTGTTTTATTTAATTAACTTAAAAGACGAAATTAATTCATCATAAAAAAACATGCAAAAATACAAAATCTATTTGAACGGAAAAGTGGCTGGCAATTTTAAAAGTGCACCATTTTGTCGTTGGGCTACTAACTTGTAAAATTACCTTATATGTCAAAGTCGAAAAATATCACAAAAATCCGACATCAATATCAATTATGTTGTATTTCTAAAATTTAAATTAACTTATAAATAAAGCGTTATACTATATGTAGTTAATAAAAACTTTATTATTTTATAATTATCAAAATAAGATATTATTCAATCCGTTAATTTGATAGAGGACGTTATGATATTGCATGCCTAATGACATTGGGAGTTCGCCAGTTTAACTGCATAATGTTATCAGTCTGTAAAAAATGATTTTACTGTAGTAGATGTATTTTCCAAAATAAATAAATAATCGAAAAAACTAGTGCCAAGGTTATTTTGGTCATTTGCACACGACGCTCCCCAAGTCAAAGGGTCAACTCACTGTAAACTCACTCGCTGGTGGTATTGCGTCACGCCGAAACGCAAGCCTGTATTGCATTGCATGATTGACGAGCTTTTCTCGCCACGTGTTCTTCTGTCATTTGTCAGTATCAGCTCTTCGGGATTCACAGCCTTCATACTCAATAATTAAAGTAACAAACAAAGCACAGGAAAAACACACACAAGTCGCACAGAGTCACTGTCATCCCCTCTCCCTCTCTCTCTCACCAGCTGTGTTTTCTCTCTCTCTCTCTCTCTCTGAAAAAGAAAACCCAAATTTCCCCCCAATTGCCAGCAACCTTTCATCCTAGAGATTCTGTTTCTTGATTTATCAATGCATGATCTCTCAGTTCGAATCAAATTCTCCCCATGATTGAGTTCATTTGAAGAAATATTCAAAATGCTAGAAGTAGCTGCAGTGGATTGCAATGGCGGATTTTCTACACACTCCTCGCATTTGCAGAGCTGTGGGGACAGTAGCGAAGAGGAGCTTTCAGTGCTTCCGCGCCACACCAAAGTTGTGGTGACCGGAAATAACCGTACCAAGTCCGTACTGGTGGGGCTTCAGGGCGTCGTCAAGAAAGCTGTTGGCCTTGGCGGATGGCACTGGCTGGTAAAATTATTGATCAAATTTGAGCTTTTTCTCTTGATTTAAAATGATTTTTTATTTCTTATTTTTATTCTGCTTGAATTGAAGTTAATTTGATTTTTTGATATCTGGGGTTTGAAACTTGTGTTTAGTATTTCAATAACTCTTGTCATTGTTAGAAGCTCTTTTATGCACTGTGCTTTAATCATCCCTTTTATTTTCTGCATTTTTCGGGCTTCTTTTCTTTTGTTAATTGACCGCATGCTAAAAAATTCATAATTTTTCTTCATGATTATTGAAACTGTAATTTAATCATGGGTCGCTGAGGCATTAATCTTAGGTTTTTCCACTCTATCTGAGTGGATTTACCTTTTTTGTTGCATTTTAATATATAATTTCTCAAGATATAGCTGATTGTAATTTAATCACAAATTGGTCTTCTTTTCTGCTAATGGAAAAATGGGATTTGTTTTGGGAATAAACTTTTGGATTCACGGACGAGTGCATTAATATCAGTTGAAAAAATGTTAATTCTTATGGAATTTGGTATTAGTTTGCTGGAGATTGCTCTCTATGATTGAAACGAGTTGGAATACCTCTGTTTATGAGATAATTGTGTTTCATTGGACATTGACTCCTGTAGCTTCCTAACTCTCTGAAGTGTACATGATCCCAAATTTAAGTAGTTTTAGTCTATATTTAATCATTTTACAGAAAAGGTTTTGATAAGAATTAAGAATTTTTGCATTTTTGGAGGATAAATTATTAAAGTGGCATCCTATGTGCACATTTGGTAGGGAACAATGAAAATTTGACAATTTGAGAGGTGGGAACTCAGTCATTTGCATCCACATGACTTAAAATAAGCTTGAATAAATTTTATTAAAATTTCACAATTAATGTATAAATTTGGTTTAAAGACTTTTGGATTATTTCTTCACAATTAAGTATAAAAAATTGGATTTTAAAGTATAAAATAACTTTACAAAATTGCAAAAGATGAAAATCAAAACAAAAGGTATATCATCTTTGTGAATGAAGGATGGCTTCTACTCTATTTTTCCTACCTTTTAACTTATTGCAATCATATTCAATTTTAGATGATAAAGCACTCTCCAGTGCTCGGATGTAGTTATCATTCAGATCGTTACATATCTGTCTTAGCACTTAGCAGACCATATCGATCCTTTTCCCTGTATGTACTCAAATAATGTAATTTTTGGAATCACATAGCAGTATGTTATATTGGATGAGGACTTCCTGAGTTAACAGTTGTTGATAAGGAAAGTAGGGTTCGACATAATTAATGCTAATGCAATACAGGTTCTGACAAATGGGATTGAGGTGAAGCTGCAAAGGAATGCTTTAAGTGTAATCGAAACTCCAACTGGAAACGAGGATGAAGATGATCTCGAACTTGAACATGTACAGTGGAATGTCTCAGACATTGGTAAGTTTTATATTGTGTTTATGTAATCTGGAATAATCTATGGTTGTCGTGATATAATTGGGTTTTTCATTTGTTTAATTCTAGTATGAACTTTTTCAGTCAATAAGTTATTTATTTGTGAAAGAATCACTTTTTAACCACTGTCAGCTATATGTCATGAAATTATTGAAATCAATTTTATCTACACAAGAAAGGTTTTTGACATTAGGTACATAGGATTCTCTTTATTCTTTTATCTCCTTCCACACATTTTAACAAGCTTTAGTACTCAATTCCTTTATTCTTTTTCCTTTTGGCCCACCATGTAATCTGATTGTGTTGTGGATCATATTTTCTTAGCATCCGATGATACGCAAAAGTCCCATAGATCAAGGCATGGCATGCACAGGTCATTCGGGCCATCTCACAGGACCTTAAGTCGGTCTTTCTCATCTGACTCTCAGTCTAAAGATTCTGCTTCTACTCCAAGGGGGTCTACGGTAAGAAAGATTTTATGCTTTTTCATATTTTCCCTTTTTTTATTTTTTTTTATTTTTAGAAAGGGCAGTAAAAGATTTTGTTTTTGATAAACCATTTTGGTATGAACTTGTTGCAATTAAGGTTGACCTCAGCAAACTTGAGAAGGCTGCTTTATGGAGATATTTGCGGCACTTTAACCTCGTGAGTGATTCTCCATGACGAAGAAGATGTTTTCTTTATTTCATGTGGATTTAGCAAGTTATCATCATTATCTTCAGCTAATGCTTAATCATTCTTGCTTTAGGTTGATGCTATTCATAACCCTTCCAAAGAGCAACTTGTTGACGTTGTCCAAAGGCATTTCATGTCACAGGTAATTTGTACACCATCACCTACATGTCTATATGGCTTAAGCGATCCCTGTTGTATAACATTTGTTTTTTCTTTCTCTCGGTAAATAGGCTAGATCTGAAGGGTAGCTTTTCTAAATCATACCTATTGTTAATAGTCATCATCTTTTGTTGATTGAATGATTTCTGCTGTGTGTAGCAATTGGATGAGTTGCAAGTGATCACCGGGTTTGTGAAGGCTGCCAAGAGACTGAAGGCGGTTTGAAAATGAAATTCGAGAGACTAATTTTAGCAACTCTCGAGCTGACCCTTAACAAATGATGAGAAAACCTTAATGTATATGAGTCCTTTTGGTTATATTATCCCCATTAGGTGTAGCTGTAGATATATGTGAAACCAGTCGACTGACCCAACTCGAACTCGAACGTAACAAGACATGATCTAGGCAACAGCTTTGGTTGAATAGCCTCTTGCTGGTGCTTAATATGATCATTCAACCAGGACTCAAAACAGTTTGATGCATGTATATTTGATTAAAGTTTTAGAAGATCATCATTTTGGCACTTCACTGCTAAGCTTTTGTACATCGTTTCTTGATCCTGTTGTCTCATTTACTTAGTAAAGCATGCAATGCCAGCAAAATCTTTGATTTTTTTTATATTATATTTTTAAAAAAATAAAAAATAGAAGGTGATTAGATATTTCACTTGAGTGCAATCATGATACTTATACAACCCCATTTGTGTTAAATCAATTATTTATTTAGCAGTATATTCTTTTATTTTTATTTATTATTTTTTGGTGTCTTAACGACCAAAATCTAGTATGATGATTTCTTTCTTGTTGGACAGCAGGGATTTGATTGAATATGTTATTGTGGGTGACGTCAGATACGATAACTCTGTGACTGGTCTCTATAATATTCTATCCACTCTTGTAAGGATAGGTTTATATATTAGTTTGTCCCACAATTATAGGCTGCTGAATATGTTTAGACAATAAATGAGATAAAATAGAGTTAGAATAAAATTAATTTGGTGATTGTATTTTATAAATAAAATTAATTAATGTTCCATATATGATTTTATATATAATATTTATATATTTGTTATAATTATGGTACATATATAAATTATTAATCATAATGATATATATTTTTAAAAAATAATAATTTTATGTATTTTTAAATTTAATAATATTACGATAATAATATATCAGTGCATTGCACGGGTTAACTTACCGATTTTAATTATATCAAATGTGATTTCTTAACTAGTATGAAAATAACCATATTTCTGTGTGACGGGGTGAATAATGCAATTTATGTAAACACTTGTCAATTTGGATTACAATAGAGGAGATGAGCAATTATTATTATTATTAATGAGTATAAAATCTTTCCACCATCCCCCAAATAAAATAAAAAAAGAAAAAGAAAAAAAAGAATAAAGGAAAAAGGAAAAAGAGTGTTTTATTAACTTTAAGTTGGTTTGGTTGGTTTTATACCGACCAACACTATCTAAAGTATATGTTTGTACTTTACTTTTATGTTAAATAGTGTATTAGTTGACTCTTTAAATAATGCCCCAATTCAATTTAAACAACTGCTCATTAATCAAACTATTAGTGTATTAGTGTATGCATCCACGTGTATGCATCCACGGCTCAGTCAATAGTGATATTCATTACCTATTTTTTAAATATAAATTTATCAATATTTTTTCAAATTTTGAAAATTGACTTAATTTAACTATTTATAAAGCAACGTGTTATTATATTAGTATGATAGTTTTTTTTATAGAATAAAATTTCGGATTTAAAAAATAATTATTTTGTTATTCCTTTGAAAACGGTTAGATTATTGTATAAAAGAAACTTCTAAAAAATATTTTATTTTTTTTTCTATAAAATCTGCATTTAATTTATATTTCAGCCCAAATCTAATACACAATTCAACCCAAAAAAAAAAAAAAAGAAACTACCTTTCTAATCAATATCTTATTTTAAAATATTTATTTTACTTTAAAATATACAACATGGGTGAAAATTTAATTATGTTAAAATTTGATTAATTTAAATATGTTATTTTCATTTTAAATATTTGGAAATTTTTTAAAAATTAAAAAAATATAGATAACATTTGAACCAGTAACGAATTGTCATCCATAATCTTTTCTCTTTACTGAAAATAGAAATATAATTAAAAATTGAATTATTTATTCAACATGGCCTTATATTGAATAGTGCGTAGATTATTTTAAAATTTTTAACAAAATTAATGGATTAAAATTTAATAAGGTATGCATGTTTTAATAAACTAAATTTTTTTATTGATTTTATAAGAAGATAAACAAAACATCCACAAATTTGTCTAATACTATATATAAGTCACCGTGGTGAGCAAATAAATGCACCCATTGTTTTCAAAATTAGTAAAAGTATATTAGTGGAATTTTACTATAAATAACTAATTTTGTTATTATATAATAATTAAAGAGAAATTCAAAAAGGTTTGGTGACTTTTTTAATTTTTTTAATTTGAAGGAAAAATAAATTTTATTAAAGGTTACTGAAATTTAGTCGGCACTAATTACCAGAAGGGGGGTGATGAAGACCATAATTCATGTGACTCATTATAAACACGATCCCCAATGTTGTCCGACCCTCTAAACCAAATGCTTAATAAAGTTGAATAAAATGTTAATATTAGCCAAGAGATGAAGAATCTGGGAGACCGGAATTTTATGTTATCTTGTGAGGTAGTGTTTTAATTCATTAAATATGTACAATATGCCAATATCTTAAAAATTAAAAAAATAATCATTAATTTTTAATATAATATGACGTGACACACATTCAATTAAATTATAATAATATATAATCGAATAGTATGTAAACTCTCTAGTCAACAATCTTGTGAATAAAAAGATGGAAATATTATTATAACTTTGGGATTTGGACAAGGAGTTACAGGTGTGCATTCTGGTTAATATTAACTAGTAAGTTTTTGCCTCAGTTAACTTATGATTATTATTATTATTATTATTATTATTATTATTATTATTATTATTATTATTATTATTATTTTGTAAAATAGGAGTTTAACTCAACTAGGTAATTTGTAGTCATATGTGGCAGGCGGTTGAATAATTATTAAATATTTATAGGCATGCAAAAAGAGACCTCACAAAAAGAAAAAGAAAAAAAAAGTGCATGCAAAAAGATACACGTACGCATGACAAAAGTTGCAATTTTTTCTCCCACATTTGCTTTAGGCCCAACTTTCTTCCCAAAATTGCAGTTTTTTTATCTTTTTTTTTTCTTCCACCATCAACGATTAGGGTTCTTTTATTATTCAAGAATTGATTATTTCAATTATAATATTGTGAGGTTACGTAGTTATATTATTTTCTTGCAAGAATTCAAGTATTTTAAGGTTTATTTTAATTTTATAAAAATTAAATTTTACTTTAATTTATCAATCTTGTAAACATTTCAGTGTCAGCGTAAGTAGTAACACCATATCCTACTAGAACGCCACTGATTTTTTTGGCATAACCCTTTCTCGAAACTTATCTCAAAGATTTCTTCTTAATTGGGTCAATTAATTACACCGGTAACATTTTTTTGTATTTAAGAACTAAATGTTCCTTAACCATTTATCTTGTAATCAATTTCAACAATAAGAGTGCTGCATTTTGTATTCCTAAACAAATTTAATTAATTGGTGGAAATAAAAGCTAGGTTGTGCATTAATTACAGCTTGGAACAAAGGTTAGAGGGTGAACTACTATTTTTTTCAAATAAGTTTCATATCCTATAAGGTATAAATAGATGACTTGATTATGTTCTAAGAGACAAATGGGCCTTGAACTAATTTTGGGACAATCAAACACTATATTTGAAAATATGACAAAAGGAACACTTTATTTATCAGATTAAAAGACCAAACACTTCCGTCCAAACCAGACTTAACTACGTTAAAATTATCTACTTTTCATTCTTGCAATGCTATAAATTTCTTATTAAGAATTCACAAAATAAATAACAAATAAATTTGTTATTGAGCCCAAGGTCAGATGGCCTGTTAAAAAGGCCCATTACTAATATCTAATTGGGCCAAGAAACTAAAAAAGAAAAGTAACCAGGCCTAGGAAAGGCCGATATAAAGATGGATCAGTGAGCCCAACTTTTCATACTGTAATGGAAGGAGGCATCTCTTATGGGCTTATTTAGTTTTCCTGCCTTATGGGCGCAAGTACAAAAAACAAAAATGATAATTATATATATATATATATATATATATATATACATGTAAAGATTAATTCATTAAAAAATCACAATATTTTATAAAATCTACATTTTAATTGTGGCCCTTTATTTAGGAGATGATTCAGGCATTCTTCCAACATTGTGGCCTAACACATTAGCGCTAACATTCCCTGAACGATATTCCCCGCGAGGGTTTCCTAGCTTGAAAATCGTACTCCAAAAAAGGTGTTGGTTGAAAGCCTTAGGTGCTAGACCCCATAATTGTTGACACTCGGTAGGGGCTTTCTCTCTTTCTTAGATCTCTGACTTCGGTCTTAGCTTGAAAATCGTACTCCAAAAAAGGTGTTGGTTGAAAGCCTTATGTGCTAGACCCTATAATTGTTGACACTCGGTAGGGGCTTTCTCTCTTTCTTAGATCTCTGACTTCGGTCTTAGATTGTGTCTTGATCTTGCTTGGTTCGACCTTACAATCTGAATTGACCTTTTTCTATATTAAGCATCATTTTTGTAATATTAATTTACAATATGAAGCACCGTCTTTTTAATATAATTTAACTTTTCAAATTAAAATTATCCCTAATCATATGGTATATTTTACAATAATTAATCATGGTCACCATCCATGATTAATTAAATATCTTCAACTCTTATAATTTAAATACCATTTTAGAGACTTAAGGTAAAAGGTAGTGAATAGGTCGTCCCAATTCAAACACAGCACTGTGTTCATATAATTAAAAAAATATTTGATGATGTAACTTCAATTAATTGATCTAATTATTCAGAGCTAACTTTATTTTTTCTTCTTTCAACAACAAATTGACGTGTTTGTATACTATTCCATTATATCTTCCTCACTTCCCTAAACGAGAAATTACTATTTAATATCTCCTTCATTCTCCCAATTGTTAGTCCGGGACAACAATTTACCAGAAACAATCGATCAAACACAGAAATGTAACCCAGAAAATCGAACTAGAATGTAAACACACCAAAGGATTTAAGTGGTTCGACTTTTTCAAATCTACATCTACTGTGAACGAGAGAGATGAATCTTATTAATGGTGAAAACACAATCTATGGATTACAGTGTATCACTCACTCTATTTGTGATAATCTTCTCAGAAATTTAACTGCAAAACTCTACGAACAAAGATGAACACAGAGCAATTGACTTCTCTCCTGTTTCTCTTCTCTAGATCGACTTTTCTCTCTTTTCTGAAACTGCTGGAATGAATCAATTCAGATTTTCTTTCAACACTCCCTTATTCTAGCTAGTAACTGCTACGAGTATCTTGCGCCATGTGTCAAATATCTAGCTCAAGATGGCTCCCTTCAACAACTTACTAACTAACTCTTAACTAACTCAAGCGGCTGACTTGAGTAACTAATCTTCTGATTCTCGGTTCTATGCTCCAGAAGTGATCAAACTGAATGACTTTGACATCTAACCGTTGCTACATAATTGATCTCTGAGCTACACTGGGCTCTCAGATAAAACCATATTTTCTTTTTTATATTGAAATTTGTTCTAGAAAACGACACTTGGGGAACTTAGGAGTTTTATTTAGTAATAATCTCAATTTTCTTTTGTTGTCTTTTAGTCAAAGATTCACTTGATTCCTTATTTGTATGAGTTAACCGAAAATCTGGTGATACAAAGTTTTGGAAGTGGTCATTTTCTGTTTCATCATCCTTACGGTCCTGCAAACCTAATTTTTCATGACATAAACCCACAAAGTCTATGTCAAGACAAGCCAATATTGGTTATTGGAAAATATAATAATATAAGTGCAATTTAAAATTAATAAATTATTTTTGCAAAAAATAATAAAAAAGAAGGACTTGTGTTGATAAAGTGGTCATGAGTTTCAATAAATAGGTAGTGTAGAGTTGTGTATGATTATAGGTGCTGAATCAGCCAATTAAGATAACCAATTACTTGTTTGCTATGGAACAAAAGAGCAGTCATGGTAATTCAAAATGTAACCATTTCAAACATCTTCTCTCTCCTTTTTCCTTTATCCTTGGAAAAGTAAGTGTTTCTATTTGAGTTGCTTTGTTAATTATCATTGATTAGTGTTTGATTGGCGCCAGCCCGCACAAATAATAAGCTCCATTTATGTATGTTGAGCATTAAAGGTTGATGGAATATAAATTGATTTTCAATTGCAAATTAAAATTTTAGAATGGTCAATGTCTATTGTCATGTATGATTTTTTTATAATGATGATCATATTTTTCCAACTCCGACATTTATAAGGTTTGTTTGTGCTACAACGTAGGTGTTTGTAGACCGTAGCACATCCAAATGAGATGTGAGAAAGTGTTTACGTCCAGAAGAATAATTAAAAGTAATATTTATATGTACTAAGATGAAGTATGATTGAATAAAAACTGCAGACATCAAATCAATAGATTTGGTTTAGGTGTGTAGATAATAAATCATTAGTCTTTTATTTGGTAGAGGGCTAAGATTTAAGTACGATTAGAAGTGATGAGATGAAATGTTTTCGGCTGTACCCATCTCGATCCAAACATACATTTAATTGTGATGCTACCATATCATTAGCACATGACTCGATGATGTTATCCACCATTGGCATTAATTACTTGAGGATGATGTTAAGGTTTGCTGCTTATTTTACACAAAATTATCATTGTGATAGCGCTATATGATAAAATAGGTGGTTAATCCAAGACAACATACAATAACTATTACGACATGACAAGTAGTTGTCGAAGAATTCAATATGCACTGTAATTGAAAGTTCACGACAAATTTAATAGTTTTAAAAGTTGATGCCACAATTAAAAATAAAGTCACATCACTTGATTTTTTGTGTAGTAATTGATGCTTAAATAGAAGTCCCTATGCTAAATATAAATCTTATTATTGGCATACAAATAAAACTTAAAAACATATTTGATTTATTTTGGGTGGATGATGACATACGTGGGCAGATATGGAGGAAGATTGTGACAAAAATAATGAGAAAGATATGAGTTTGGTGGAAATTGGTTGTACATCCTAATGAAAGGCCATGTTTAGAAATATAGTACAAAGTATGAAGATGGAAATTCAAAAGAGGAACGCAACTTCAAATGCAAAGAAGGAGATTGAAGCTTCCACACGAAATTGAAGTCTCAACTTTTAATCTCCATCGCAGAATTCGCCAAAGTTATATAAATAAACGCCTACAATTGCTTCATTGTATATGATTGTCGTTTAATTAAATAAAGTTAATCATTATTTTCTGTGCATGATAGAGAGAGAATGGATGCAAGTATCTCTATTTTTTAACCAAACGAGTATTATTTTTGGTGTGTTACCCTATTTATCGGTACCAAAAATACATTGGTATCATATATTATCAAAAATAATTATACGGTATACAATACATTGGAGCATATGTAATAGTTTTCACCGAAAAATAACTATGTTATGAGTATGTTTGAGCAAATTTATCGAAATTATATTTTTAGAAAGGATTCACGCATTTTCTAAAAAAAAACCAGAAGATTTAGACTTTTAATATTGAATTAATTCAAAAAGAAAAAAAACATACAAATTAACCTCTAAATTAGTACCTTAGGTTTAAATTAGACCTTAAATTAATTTTTTGCATAAATAGGACCTTTAATTTTTAAAATAGGTTAAGTAAGCAAACCTTAAAATAAATCAAATAAGCCCCTGATATTTAAATATGTGAGAAATAGGACCCTCTTAACTATTAAAATAACTAAATATATTTTAAAAAATTAAACAAATCTAAAAATCGGCAAATTAAATCATAAATATTCTTAAATAAATCAATAAATTAATAAAGTAAAATTTAATTTAAATATAAAAAAAGGTTTGAGATGTGAAGATTTGTTATGATTTTTAGATATTCTATTTTTATTATATTTAAATATTTAAGGTCTTTTGATATTTTTTATGTATTAAATAACTTAAATTTTATCATTTTATTTTTAAATATTAATAATAATTTTTTTTATTTATCTAAATATTTTTTAGATTTATTTTATTATTTTTTATTAAAATAATTTTTTTATTTAAAAATAAAAAGTTCAAGTGCTTATTTGACTTATTTTAAAAATTAAAGATTAATTATGTAAAAGAAAAAAAGAAAAATTAAAATCCAATTTGTAACTAACGAAGTGGTGCGGATGGGTTGGCAATGAGGCCATGATTTTGTTTTGTGTGATTGAGTTTTGGTTGTGAGCCCAATGATTAAGGGGTTTTGGGCCCTATTAGTTCCATCACCAACATTAATATTAATATAGTATTTATTTTGGTCAAACACAGAATTCCATATCCCATTGTGCCTCTTTTCTCTACGCTTACTCAATTGGATTATTGGACACTCGTTTTCTTCTTGGCTGGGTCCCATTACTTTCAGATGCCATTATTTATTTTTTAAATTATAATCAAGAAGGATGATTCTATTTACACCATTTTTTTTTACACACCACAAAAATATATTAATAAAAATAGACATAAAGAAAATAACCAAAATATCTTTAAAGAATATATTTATTTGGTGGATTCTATTTACACCACATATTTCTCTTTTCACACCATATTTACTTAATACATTATAAATATTATTATTATTTTATTATAATTATTTTATACACCACCTAAAATTCTTGTGTTACCTTTTTAGGAAAACCATAAAAAAATTGAAGGAGCAGGGTCTGTTATCTTCTCCGATCTAAAATCCAACGGATTTTCTAGCAACGTCTCTTTTGTCAAGTGGTTGGCTGATCAGAAACCTCGCCTGTCTTCGAATCTTATCTACCTGCACACGAGCATCAACTTTCCATGGTTGGCACAATCACCTCGCCCAAGTTGCCAAATGGTGGCACAAAAGCTCATGGCAGCAAAAGATGATTGAAAAGAACATGGTGTTGCATACCCATTATCACTGGTTAATTTATAATTCTTGCTCAGATCCAAAAAATTCAAAATAAATATATGAGATTTACGGTTAAGGAAAAAAAAAGTAGAAAGAATTTGGAAGAGGAGAAAGCTGCCCAAGCCAACATCACTGGAAATGAAGAAAGAGAAAAGAATTTGGAAGAGGAGAAAGCTATTCAAGCCAACATCACTGGAAATTCCTCCACAGCCTCGTGCAGTCCACTTCTCGCTTCCATTAGCCGGAATTTTCAGTAGGAGGAAATAGGAGAAGAAGGCCGGTGTTTGGTGTAGGAGAAAAGAAAAAGGAAAAAAAAAAAATATATATATATATATATATATATATATATATATTCTTTAAGGATATTTTGGTCATTTTCTTTATGTCTATTTTTATTAATATATTTCTTTGGTGTGTAAAGAAAAAAAAGTGGTGTAAATAGAATCACCCAATCAAGAATTATTGTATCAATACAATTATCTTAAATTAAATGTGAAATTTATATGCTCTTGAAAAAATATATTTTGTGGGTTCCATTCCACTTTATCTGCATAATCTTATTATGCATTGCTTATACATACATGCATTGATCTATCTTTGTAATTTAAAAAAAAAAAAAATTCACTTCTAGACTTGTAATTTTCATAAATATATTTTCATATTTTTTGACATGTAGATATTTAAATTGTTTACACCCACTAATATCTCTTATTTCTTTCCTAATTGAATTTGTTTCTATCATTTAATTAAACCAAGCATTTATGTACTTACTTAATTTACATTTCTAATTATCTAACTATTAAATATTGTCAAGTATATAATTAAATATATTAGTGGGTGTAAACAATTTTGAAGCTCTTCTATTTTACATTATTTTTTTTAGTATAATAGTATGAGACCTCGTGCAGTGCACGGAAATTATTTTTGTATGTTTTTATTATTAAAAAATATGTTATTTAGTATTAAAAATATTAGCAAAAAATAATAATTATACTTAATACATTGCTTAATATTATTTTTTCTTGCTATTAGATTTAAACCTCTTAATCACTTAATGGTATATGATTTTCAACTAAGCAAATTTTCTATTTTCCAAAAATATTAATCAGGTCAATAGTATTAATTATTGACACATTTTTCCCACTTAAAGGTAATAAAATAAATTATAATTACAATATCAAAGTTAATAAAAAATAAACAATTTAATCAGCAAAAAAATATATTTAATTCTTTTTAATTTAGTGAAATCACTATTTTTATGGATATGATTTATGGTTTTTAAGTTTTTATAAATAAAATAAAAATGTTTTTGTTTCCTAATTAATAGGAATTTCTTTTGATTTATTCTTATTTAAAACGGTAAGTAATATTTAGACGGAAAAACAAAAGTAAAAAACATCATTTAAAATACTATATCAATAAATCAATGATTCTAAAATAGGTATTCAAAATAAAATGAATTGGCGTAATAGTGGTTGAAATCTATTCGGCAAGAACTTCAATAAACATAAAAATGTGAGAGTCCCAATCATGCATGCGTGGTAGAAACGCACAACCAATTCCATGCATGATGTAGACCACAACCATATGACCACGACTAGTTCTAAGTTTTAACACAAGCATCATGAACTTTAGGATTTATGCAATTCAATCACACTCAAAATAGGAACAAAATTCATGATCAGATCTCAAAAAAAAAAATAAAAAAAAAAAATATATATATATATATATATATAAAATAAATCTCATATTGACATTTCCATCCAATTAATAATTTGGGATTTATCACTGGATATAAGTAATCTTTATAGGTAATATAGTAAAACCTCTTTCAATTGATACCCGATAAATTAAAAAACTTTTTAGATAATATTTTTCTCCGATCTGATTTGGACAAGTTGAAAATTAACAAATTTTTATAAGATAATAAGATAATATATTTTTAAAAAAATCCATAGGTATATTTGGGCTAAACTGGTAATATCACTAAAGGTTAAAAGTGATGGGCACCTACATGAGTAGGAGTTTTATAGAAATAACAAATTTATGTTTTACAAACATGGATACAAATGACAAATTATTTATAAAATAAGATATTATATGTGATGAATAACAGTGAGCTTCATAAAATTAAATAATCGAAGTATATGATTTTTAGAATTTTTGGTGAGGTTTATCTCCCACGAGGAAAATAAAACCAGACTAAAAAAAAGGTGAAGAGGGAGTAAAGTTATTCAGTTGAAATTTATGATTTTAGGAATAAATAAAAAAATAGTAAAGTTTTAAGCATTACTAAAGTAAAATTAATTTAAAACCTCAAATAAATCCATGCCGAGGCATGCAATTATTCCTTTTTGAAGTCAGGCTAAATTGATATATTTTAAAATAGCTACAATGGCTATTTGTTGGTACAACTTTAGTGTAGATTTTGCATTATTTTAGTACAAAATCTTCATTAAATCTCTAGTCGTTTGCACTGTGTTTTACACTAAAAAATAAATTTCATACTATTCTTTATAATTTATTTATTTTTAATTTTTATTTTAATTACTTCATATTTATTAAATACATAATATGTAATATATTAAAAATAATTTTTATATATTTAATATTTTAACTTTTTATTTATAAAATTAATTATATATAAAAATACATATAATATTAAGCAGTAATAATGCAAAATTAAAATTAAACTTCACAATAATAGTAAAATAAAAAACACATATTTACGAGATTAAATTTTATGTGTAGTATTTTAAATCTAATAGTACTTTTTTTTATTATGATTGAAATTACACGTTACTTACAAAAATATCATATTTTATTAAAATAATTATAATTAAATTTAATTAATTATAATAAAAAAAATATATTATTCAATATAAAATATAAAAAATATTTCAAAAAAAATGAATCGCCACCAGTTTACCGTAGGCTCCAGCGCACTGCTGGAGCTTGCATCTACCACTTCATCGCCACTCTAGTGTTTTGCTGGAGATGGTCTAAGAGTTTACAAATAGTGCATTGATCCAGCACTAAGTAATACCTAAGTCCACTTGTTGGAGTGAGTTTGATTCCTGCTGGTATTGTTTGGTAAATTTTGTTATTATTTTTGAAGTGATTGACGAATCGAGTCGATTCTATTGTATCCATACAATAGATGTGTATGAATCTTTGTGTATAGTTGTGAGATCAACTACCTGGTCTGAGTTGTGGGATGAAGACAAGGAAAATAACCACCTAAGCATAATGTAAGTAATTGTGTTAAACATGAGCTCATAAGAAATCAAAATTTGTGTTTTATAATTACAGAGTGTGCGTGTGAGTGTGTGTGTATAATATAGTGGTAAATAGTTGACAATGCAATAATAGAGTTGATGTAAATATCCAAACTGTGAAAAGCCTTGCCAATCGGCTTTATTAGTCCAATAAGACTGAGTTATATATTAACGTGGCCAACAATATAGAAATATCTCATTATGCAATGTTAAGCGTCATCAATTTCAATGTTTTCTTCAATATGTAACAATAACAAAATAAACCACATCTCTAACCTAAATACAATATACAAAAGTAAAACCATGCCAATTCAAAATTGACACCATTTTCGTTGCCCACACAGTAACATGATTTTAAAATAAACTGATGGGATTGGTATTTTCTAGTTTATGACTTATGTTAAAAATTATTATTATTTATCTTTCTCAATTATTCTTTTTTTTTTTTTCTTAATTTTGCACATGATTAAGAATTGTTCAAGATTATTAGATATGTTATAGAATTGTTGTTTTATTATTTTATCGTTTTGTGGGCTGAAAATAATAATTTTTTTTTGAATTGTATGTCTTAAATATTAAAGAATAGTGTATATAAATGGCCCCAATCCTGAATTAAAAACAGGAAAAAGAATTTGCAGGTGCATGAGCACAGAGCACTATAATGGCGTCAGTGTGTCCACTAATTGTTTCCACGACGAATCAGACACTTAATTATACACTTAGGAATGTCACTCTCATTTCATTATGTCATCTTTCACCTACCATCTTATCTTATGCAATCCCATAGAGAATACGTCTATTACAATTTACTAATATTTCCTCATCCCATACATAATTTGTTATTTATTTACAGATTATATATATTTAATTTTGACTATATTAATATTTAGAATATTAAAAGTAAATTATTATCTTACCAATAAAACCATATATATTTTCTATTTAATAATATACGTGCCTCTTAAATAACAATATTTTTTATATTAAATTGAATAATTGAGTTAAAAAAATAAATTATTTTATAAATTTTATTTATTAATATTTATTCACAATTTGATTTGAATACAAATGATCCAAATCATAATAAACACTATCATTTAAGTATCTAACTAAAATAATCAATCAAACATGCGCTGCACACTATGCACACATTCCAAGCATTGCTTATAAACACTACACACTTCAATGCATATTGCATACATATTTACGTCGACCAATTCAACTTTACTCATTTTAAATTCAAACATTCAATAATTTTTTTAAAATAAATTAATTTCCAAATACAAATATTTATAATTAATTGAAGTTTTAATCCCTCTATACCTTAAACATTTGAGACACTTCTAACTTGATATATATATTCTCAAATTTGATTTTATAAACCCATTTTATCATTGACGGACCTAAGCCCAAGGGCTTTCTTGGGCCCCCCTCAAATAATAAAAAAGATAATATATATATATATATATATATATTTATAATTTTAAGTTATATATTGAAAAAATATATCATCATGTGTTGGTAGGAATATTTATTCTGCATATGTATTAATATTTTTATATTGTATCTAAAATATATTTTAATAAAAAGTTTTTTAATAACTCATCTATATAAACCTCTCATTTCATATATTTACATATATTATATGTAATAAAAATTTATTAATTATCACTACATTATTCTTATTTTTTTAATAATTGATATTAAATTAAATAAATATTATTTATTAATATTTTTTAAAGTAATTCGTATATTTTATGGGTTATGCACTAGTAGTGGAGTAAGAGTAAGCTTGTTGTTTTTGTGAACTATTTTATTCAGATATTGTCAATTAACCATAATGTACAAAGAATTCGAAGAATTAAAAATAAATTGATTATAATAATAAACATATAAGATAGAAAAATTATCATAATTACAACTCTAAAAAAGAACGGGTATGTCTCGTTCAAAATTTTGAATGTAACCTATCAATCAATAAAAGTTAATTGACCTATTAAACTAAACTAGTAATGCACCCATGCATTACACTGTTTCTAATATAAGAAAAGTTAAAAATTATATATATATATATAATTTATTAATATATTTAATTATTAATGGTATTTAATTTTAAATATAAATAAAATATTTATATTAAATTATTATCATTATATTAATGTATAAATGAATACATTAACTAATTTATATTATTTTAATATAATATAATATAATATAATATAATAATTATGTTTTACATATACACATTCAAATATTCTAATATGATAACAAAATTTAATATGATTATTTATTAACTGTCAAAATAAATAAATATTATTTAAATACTTCTTATCATTTATAACATCTGTAGTTGAGATATTTTTCCTTCTAAATTCATCACCTAAAGTAATTAAATATGTAAACTATGGGAAAATCTAACAATTTAACATGCATAATTTACATAAAGTAAAAATATATTCAAAAAAATTAACAAAAATATTGAAACTAAATAGAGTCTAAAATGGATATTGTCATTATTAGAAATATTGAGAGCATTTTATTTTAATATGCATCTAATTTTTTTATGGTAATATTGAGATAAGATTTGAGAAAAGAGAACAATAACTCACAACTTTAACTTAACAAAAAGATTGAAGAAATAAAATAAAATAAAATACTAATACTTTAACGATAGGAGCTCTCTCCCTCCTTGGTTAGCCTTGTGAGGCTCTTGATGCTGCTTCCACGACTTAGTGTATTCTCTTATCTCTATTTTGTAGTGTATATTGCTTTGAGTTTACTTTGTTATTATTTCGATCTTTCTAATTTTTCTAGTAGTTATGTAAGCCGTTATGACATGTAACATGTTGGTCCAATTTGATAATTTGTAGCGTTTCGTTGGATTATTCATACATTGGAAGAGATCCTACCATAAATAAATTTGTTAGGAGGTTACATCTTGTTATTAGGAAAACACAAATATATATTCAAAAGTTTAAGATTGTGGGTAGACTCGGTGGACTAAGAGGGCCAACTACTTCCCCGCGATTGGAATGATAATTATATTCTTAGTTGTTTACAATTTTTTGTACGTGCGTATTCTTCTATATTTATGAGATGACATTTGTAACCTTACAGAAAAAAAATTTACATTATAAAATATATAAAAATAAAACAAACCAATATAATAATATTTTCAGATGAAATCTAAAATTTTGACCTGAGATCGAGCTCCATCAATTCTACCCGAATTGCAAGAGGATTGTATTTGTGTCCCTTTTTATAATACTTCCATCTTCCAACAAAAAAAAAAATCATGTTCTTAAGAAAAAAAAAGTTTTGTCTCAAACAAAAAAAAAAATTATATATATATAAATAAATTTCAAAACTGGTTATTAGTTAAAATTTCAATAATATTTTTATAAGATCAGTGTTTTAACATAATTGAAAAAGTCAATCAACAAATAAATTAAAATTTTAATGCATGAGAGGAATATAATACAAGTATTAATGTTGAGTCAATATCACATAAGGTTCCCATCATATTTAAAATACTAAGAAAAGCAATCATAAAAAAAATAAAAAAAATAAAAATTAAAAAAATTAAAAAAATCTCGGTAGCATTGATAGAGATAGCAGTGGCCGCATTGTCATGAAAAGGAGAAAAGTAGGATTGTGAATTAATTTTAAATTCTTTGTCATATGGCATATCCCTTATTTTAATGTCTAATAGCTAAGTGGACACCTTTAAATCTAAATTGTATTAGTGCCACCTAAATACCATCAAATATCATTTTGGCCCCACAATTTTCAAATTTTATTATTTTTTATTTTTTTATTTTTTTAACCAAGAAACATAGGAAGACAAAAAAAAAAAAAAGGAAAAAGAAAAGCATTTGTCATTTACTGAAATTCAAACTAGTACATTTACCAGCAGGCGGGGAATTGAGGGCAAATCATCTGGACGTAGAAAATGATATTAATATTATTATATAATTAGATAAATACAAATATTCTTTAAATTTGTTAAATTTTACAAATTTTGCGCTAGGGTTAGAATACTAACATTATTTATGCTGAATTGTATAATTAAGACGAAAAATGGCAAATTTTTACAAACTTAAACAATAAAAAAGCATAAAGGAATAGAAACGTTTCTTTTATTTTCAAGGCATATATTATTATTGTGAAATTAGATATCTTCTGTTTTTTTTTTTTTAATTTTAAAGAGAAATACGATTGTGTACGACCGCTTTTAACAAAAAAAATAAAAAATCCTAGTGTTAAATGATGATAAATGTCGTAATTTACATCAATTGTTGTTTAAGATTTAGATGATGAAACAGAAAATCAACAATAGAAGATTAAGATGGAACAAATAGTCTACTCTTCGTCTCCAATAGAGATTCCTATTTTACAAGAGTATAATTTTTTTTTGAATAAAAAAATTGAAACAAAATGAGTTTTTCTTTCCTTTGAAATATTACCTAAAAGATATTGCTCTGTATTTTATTTTGTGGAACATTAGGCAGTCTCCCACAACTTTTTTTCTCAAGAAGTTTGAGACTATTGGAATAAAATTTTGCTAAAATTTAAAAGACAAAATCTATTTTAAAAAATTGTTCTTTCAAAATTTAATATTTTTGGGTAAGTTAATGGATATTATTAAACTATGTACGTTTTTTATTAAATCATTACATACTGTAATTTTAGACTTCAACACTCAACAACTTCTAGCATATGTAATTTTTGTTACAAATAATTAATTGAAATGTAATTCGATTAAGATCAGTTATTCTACCAAAAAACATAACGGCTTTTGCAATTTATATCAACTTACATAATTAAAGACTGTAAAACATCAGTGTTCGATAGTTTAAAAACTCTTTAAAACATAAATTTGAAAATCTTTAAAAATAAAAATCAATAGTTGAGAAACCTGAAAATCGCCTGGTTGAATTAAAAACCAGAAAGTTAGCTTAGTAGAGCTACACGAAGCGTGCATATCCAGTGGCCTAACAAATATCGAAATTCTGGTATGAATTCGGCAGGGTTGAGAGAGGGAGACGCAACGAGGAATTGGGCGCAGTCGACTTCCCACTAATGTCCGAGAATCCCAGTGCCCAAGCAAATGGAATCCTACACCCTTAGGTGTGATTCCACTTTCCCAATTGGTTGGGGATTCTATAATCTCCTCTCCTACTCACTACTAATGTTCCTTACAGAATATCTTTTTCTTAAACACTCTTCCTACCTCTTATCCTTGGTCCCTTCTTTTCTCCAAGGGCTGCTCAAGAATCCATCACATTTTCCAAATTCCTTCATTCCTTAGCATTCATATGCCTATGCCTGACATCACATTACCTTTCCAATGAGATTTTGCACCCATCAATAGTTTAATGGATGGGACTTGTCGAGACGAGGGGATCTTGTGTAAGGGTGATAGTATTCACTATTTGAATTAACAGTGCTTGATTTAAATTAATTTGAACGAACGTGAAGATCTTTATAAGTTTTTTAATTGTGAAAAATGATATTCATCAACAATGCTTGATGGAGTTTTGTTACTCGATGCTTGTAATCGTATTTTATTTTGACTTATTTTTTTTAATTATAATTAATATATGAAAGGATAATTACGTAAACGCAAAAGCTTATGTGCCTCAAGTGTACTGTTGTTTAACTAAAAAATATTATTTATTTATATGAAGATATTATTGATCTTAAAAAAGTAATAATAATATTCTTCATATAAATAAGTAATATTTTTTAATTAATAAATAATATTATAAATCAAATGTAAGGTACATCCGATGCACAAGAGAGTCGGTCATATGTCACGGAATATGTTGAACTAAACCTTTAATACAAAAACCTTGCTTTGTTTTTCATCTCAATTCCAAAGAAATGTGATTCACATTAGATATTTAATAAAACCAACTAGTAATTGGATTTGATGGCATCAGCATTGTGAGGCACATCCATAGATTCCAACCAAGAATTTCTCCCATCCTAAAATACTACTTGTATTCTTCGAATATATACGAGGAATTCTGGAATAACACTTGGAAATCTAACAATTCTCCAAAGGGTTTTGGAAATAATTTAGATATGATCATATTCTTGTTGGATAAAAGTTCTCAATTAAGAGATACTCTTCATTCATATCATTTTAGATTTTTTTGTTATAAACTGACTAATATATATCTATTAATCAACTGCAAAAAAAAAAAAAAAAAAAAAAAAAAAAAATCAACTTGAGGTGTGAGTTACATGGATCGGGATATATTTATATGCACCAAATACATAATTCTTCTCGCATTGATGATTGAACCCTAGTTTAAAATTGGTAAAATGTGTGGACCTAATTGATCTGACTCGGAACAACGATGTGTGCATCCAACGTTTGTTATGCACGAGCACTTTTATGCGTATGTATGTTTCGATCTAATTATTTTTCAAAAAAAAAAAAAAAGGAATAATTTTTATTAAAAAATAATAAATTTTTAGATTGTTTAAAAAATATTTTTTTAATTAAAGTATAACACTCTAAAGATAAACATATCAAGTATAAATAATCGAATGGTAATACTTTTCATAAAACAAGATGTCGGCCGTGCACTACATAGGATATAATATATTTTATTATACTAATAATTTATGATATTATTATTATTATTAAAACAAACATAACTTATTATTTTATATCAATTTTATTAATATTAATATTTTAATTTGAAATATAGTTTGTTATATTAAAGTATTTTTTTATTTTTTTTAAAGTTAGTTTTATTAAATAATAAATTATACGATATTTTGAAGTAAATTGTGTTATTGTTTCTGAAATAAACATAAATATTTTAACTTACTAAAAACTTCCGAGGTTAAACAAAAACTTATAATATCATACAAATTAGTAATATAATATTTTTATTTTTATAAAAAAAATTTATATTTTTTAAAATTATATCCATATAAAAAGTAATATATTATTTATTCAAATTCGACACATATCAAAATATAATTAATAATAATTATTTAATTCATAAAAAATATATTTCATCCATAAAATTGTATTCCATATTTTAAATATAATTATTTATTTTAATATATACAATATTATTGTCAAATTAAGGATAAAAAAATTAATTTTAATATGTCATCATATGTTAAAAATGAATTTAAAATTTAAAATTATTTATTTATTTTTAATTTTAGTTAAAAAAAATAGAAGAGAGATCAAATGAAAAACATATAATATATATAGCTATATAGATATGTAATACATGTTTAGTAAAGTAATACTTTTTAAGTTGGATGTAACTATCTCTGTTATCTATTGTCAAAATTTATTAATTCAAATACGACTATAAGAAGAAATTTTACATATATTTGTAGATATACAAGTACTCCCGTTAGAGTTGGATCTTTTATAAGTCTGAGGTGTCCGTCGTCTTGGACCCAAAAAAAAAAAATTATTTTTAGGGGTCCAAAATTATTTTAAGTGTATGTGTATATATATAATATTAAAATTTGACATAAAATATTCAGTAGTCCATCAGTCAAGCTTATTTCTTGTAGATTTAGTTGATTGTTAGTACAATGATAATTTGATATTCTAACCTACCTTAAAATATTTGTTTATATTTTTTTATTCTTGATTATAAAATAATTTACAGATTACTAATTAATATGTTAATTTTAATTTTTTATTTCTAGTATCATGTCTTTTAAAAATAAGTCCGAATATCAGAAAAGAAAAAGAAGAAAGGAGATAGAAAAGCTAATACAAAGTCAAGCTCGAGATATCAACAAATATTTTTCTTCAAATAAAAAATCAATTGTGGAAAGTGCATGCACAAATAAAAATAACTTAAAAAAGAAATAAAGATATTAAAGAAGGACTTTAAGAAGTACTTAAATCTATTAATGTAGATGATCATAAGTTTTGCTACCTATTAATGTGGGTGAAGTCAATAATAATAATAACGTGAGACGAGTTGTATTTAAATAATTAATTTTAATTTTTTTATCTTTTATTTTTTATGATAATATAAATATATAGAGTATTGTAAATGTTTTAATTTTTTTATATTTTTCTTTAATATTATACATTAAAAAAAAATATAATTTAAAAATTCATTATAAAAATTCAACTCAAACACCAATATAACTAGGTCCGGCCCGACACGTCTTGCCTGTCAGTTTAAATCCTCCATAATTTAACAACTCTGTAATATGGCGTCACAGATAGAAGCGGTGGAGTGACAATCCCTTCTCCATTTTCCTCCTCCCCTTCTGTCTATATCTCTCCTACTGCCCCAGACCAATTAGGGCAACCCCACCCCCACCCCTACCCCGTGCATCTGTTCCCACCCACCCCACATGATTTATGTTTTCATTTCGGGGATGAAAAGATCTCTAACTCACACGAAATGGATGCCAACTCTTTTTTCAATTTACACGATTTGATTTTTAAGTTTACATTTACACAAATATTGCTTTCATGATTAAACACATAAAATTACTCGTGTAATTTTGATTGTAGAAATTTAATTAAAAAATATTGAGAATTATAAATAAAAAATATTATTTTTAAAATTTTAATCAGAAAAAAGTTGCTAATAACATGCGCCTTAGTATCCTTAATTAATCACTCTCCTCGTAATTATCATACCACCTTGTATTTGCCTCAGTTTCTTTAAATAAGCTATAGATGGATCTTTCCTTCTTTGATTACCTTTTGTTTTGTTAAGTAAAGATTTTGTTGGAATAAATCAACAGTATTTTCCTTATTATTCTTACACTACCATAACTATTTATTTTATTAAAGTATAAAAGAGAATAAAACTAAATCCCATTTGTTGGGAATTAGAATAAAATTATAACAAAGTGGTATTAAATTATTAAATAACATTTAATTCGCCACAAAATCAAAACCTCTAAATCGACATTACAAGGGATTAATTAATTTAAACCTTCAAAATCATATTTAAAACGAATGTAATAAAGCACCTGAATATAGGATATATGTTAGAAAGGAATCATAAAAAATAATGTCCATAGATTCTGGTAGACAATGCAGGCGGGCAGAATGATTCTCTTAATTAGGAAGATTGCAAAATATAATCTAAGGAAGAATTTCCGAATCATATCTATCCAACTTAATAATGGTATGTCTGTTCACTCACGTTTTCGAATGTCAAACTTATACTCGTCCAAAATATTTTAATTTAAATTAATTATTTTTTATCCGGGTCAATTTGGACATTCTACCTACAAAAATCAAGTGTGACCAAATTTTGTTCCATAATTTGTCAAGGAGGAGTCATTCATGCACCATGATACAAATAAATTTCAGATAGAGATGGCAACTTATGTTTATTTTCTATAATAATATTATATATAAATATATAGTAACAAAATTCGATCACTATTGAATTATGTGTCTTGTTTTGTACCTCGCAATAGATGTTAGTCCCAACCCATTAAAATATAAAATGAATTTGAGTCTTTAAATACTTATTTCATCCTATTATCATTTATAATTTCACCGCAATCATCCAAGTTGAGTTGACGATAACCCATTGATCTTGTGTTATACAATCCTATGAAGATTTTTTGTATTTTATCCCTTGTAAAAATAAAATTGCAATTAATTATTATAGATTCTAAATATATTGAGAATTTATTCCTTCGGTCACCGAAAAAGGAAAACATTACCGAAAATTTTGGGGAATTCTGATTTCTTGGTCAATAAATCTAAAAGCTATACAGTAAAATAAACATGTAAACAAATAATGTCTAAATCTTATTTCAATATATCAAGAATAACATAAGAATATCTGAATATTAATTTTTAAAAGTAAAATTAAAAATATGTCAATAAATGACAAAATTTTCCCAAAAAGAAAAAAGAAGGTGAAAATAGAACATTATCTAAATAATTGCAATAAGAAACAAAATATCAAATTTATTTTGTAGATATGAAATAACCTATCAAAATTAAATAATTATTTAAAAATTTTAAAAAATAAAAAATGAAATCTAAAGTTGTTACAAAAATAACATTAATAAAATTATTTAAGTGTACACAAAATCTTCCTTAAAATTTTGAAAATTATATCATGAATCGAAATTACTTGTAATTTTTTGTTTCAATTGTACTTTGTATTTATCACCAACGATTAATTTGGTTGTGTGTTATTCAATTAATTTGCATATAAAAATTAATTCATTTTAAAATATATATTTTTATTTATTATAATTAATAATTTATCTTAATTTAATTTTATAAAATATGTATATAATCAATTTATACATCTCACTAGAGAAATACTAGTTTCCATACAAATCAGTTTAGTAACTATTCATAAAATAGAATAAGGGAAGTTCATGTGAAGCACTGTTTATGCCAGGCCCCTTAGATTAAGTGAATCACACCGCAGATTCTACATTGATTCCCCCCCATATATTAAAAGATTCTTACCTCTCCTCTCCTCCAACCTAGGAGCACTATATAAACACCCTCTTCCCACCACCACTCCACCATCAGAGATTCTTCCCCCTCTTTTCTCTCTCTATCCACCCTTCTAATGGCGCTTCGCCGGACACTTTCTCAGCGCCTATTCCGCGCCACCACTCCAGAATACCCATCTCCGATCACACCACTTCTACCCTCGCCCGTTCCAGCGCCGTCGATCGCGGCGACCAAAGCTCACTACTCTAATCAACCCCCCTCTGCCGGCTTCTTCCGCCGCTTCCTCCAACGGCGAGCCATAAACAACCACTCATTTCCCAACGCGCTCCCCTCCTTCCTCACACTCCCCGTTGGCGAAAAGCTCAGGGAGAAAATCAAGTCCATGAACGTCACTGGCCACCAGCTCCCCCGGCTTGATAAGCTGAGCCCGCCGCGCTCGACGCCAGCGGCGGAGGAAGGGCTGCGCGTGGGAGCGGAGGATGCTAAGAGGCTGCTTAGGTTTGTGCAGATGGATCAGATTAAAGAACGGCTGAGGAATATTCCGGCGAGCACGATTACGTATGGCGAGTTTTTACGGGTGTGCGGTGACGCCTGTGGGAGTGGTGAAAAGGGTGTGGAATTTGCCAAGGCGTTGGACGAATCTGGAAACGTCATCGTTTTAGGTGGTGTCGTTTTCCTCCGGCCAGATCAGGTATATACTGATATAATATTGACGTGTGATTATGATCCTATTTTAATTCAATAATCACTTCTAATCAGATTTGATAGTTTGAACTGTATAAACTCTCGAACAGTTAGTGAGTACAGTACTAGAATAATTTCATATTTTTATTTTTTTAGTTATGATTAAAATTACAAAAAAGATAATATAAAAATAAAAATATAATATAAATCTCCATAAATTATTTCAGACTGAATATATCTTATGTTAATAATATTTATACTTTGTTTATTGCTACAATTAAGTTAGAGAAAACGTAAATGGTATAAAATACTTTAGTTACGGAACGTATGGGCCCATTTTGTTTTATGAAATTTTGTGCTCTCGAAACCCGGAAATGACCATACCATATTTTATCCCATGTATTTTGTCAGATTTATTGTTAGAACAAGAAATCTGTAATAAAAAATTAAAAAATTATGTAAGAGGTTCATTTTGTCATTTTTAACTAAAAAATTGTGGGATCTAAAGTTGGAACTGAAACGTAAAGAGGCCCAATTTGTCGTTTACTATTTCAATTTCAGCCCAGAAAACATGGACTTATGTTTTCTCGTTTTCCTATGTTCTCTGTTCCTTTATTATATATATATATATATATGTATATGTGTGTGTGTGTAATAAGTATACCCTAGATACATGAACTAGATCCTGAAAATAGGGTTATATAAAAATTGATTTTTCAGAAAAACTCAAATAAAAAATTCTTGCTTACATATCCAGTAAACTATCTTGGTGGACAGGTGGTGAAATCAATGGAGGCACTAATTTCAGAATCAATAGCAATGCCAAACGACCCAAGAAGAAAAGAATTGGAGAATCTTGAATATCAGAAGGCCTGGATCGATAAAAAGGCCCAGTCCATGGTGCGTGGGGAACTCTATTGTGGGCTGGGCTTTTTGGTCCTGCAAACATTGGGCTTCATGAGGCTGACCTTTTGGGAGCTGAGTTGGGACGTGATGGAGCCCATTTGTTTCTTTGTGACGTCACTCCACTTTGCATTAGCCTATGGTTTCTTCCTGCGGACTTCAAAAGAGCCTTCCTTTGAAGGCTATTTTCAGCGAAGGTTCAAAGTTAAGCAAAGTAAGCTTATGAAAATCCACAGCTTTGATGCTAAGAGGTACAATCAGCTAAGCAAGGCTTTCTATCCGAATTATGGAAATCAACATACGGTGGAGTCTCGTGCATGGTTGAGTTGTACGTAGATGTTATGGCCCTTTATACTATCAATTAAATAGGTAGAAATGGAGCAAGATTTTGGGTTTCCTATGTATATAATCAAGCGACTTTTAGTAGTTCTTCCATTGTGTATGGTGTAACTTTTTGACAATGTGCATGTTTGGGAGCAAGTTTAACGTAAAAAGTGTCTTTCTCAACATTTGTAAGTGTTTTTCATTTCAATGCCCATCCAATATGCGTGATCGAAAAAATGACCAAAAAACAAATAAACAAACAAATAATCATAAAGTTATTTGATGTTGCACCTCATTTTTATAATGTAGCATTGAAATAAACATAAATATGTAGCTTTTGTTGTTACAAAACAATGGCCATGTCCCCAAAGTAGCAAGCTCAATGGAATAACCTTCACAGAGAGTACAAATATCAAATAAACTTATTAATGATCGCAAATCCAAAGGCTAGTTGTGTATTATTGCAAGTAATAAACACAATTTACATCCATACTAGCTTTAAGTACATTCGATGCTATGCGATTTGTTCGATTCATAGTGTACTCGCCAACAACGTACCTCTGATTGATACGTGAAGCAAGTAAAGTGAAGTTGAATTCCCATAAAATACATCCCAATTTGCAAGACCAATAACATGAGATTCTTCACTTTGAAGGATGTTGAGGGTAACTGAGGCATCAAGAAAATAAGCAGCAATTTGGTTAATATAGGACTTGAGCTCTGATTTAAGATGGCCTGTGAAGGCAGAAGTGGATCAAGAATTTAGAAAGCATAATTGGGAGTTGAAATCTTAATTTAGGTATGAGAATTAGCAGCAACAAGTGCGTTGAAGAGCCACTCATCCAATGATCTTCCATTAGGCAACCTTGTCCAATTGAAAGGGAATTTTTTTAGAAATATAGGGTGAAACATATTAGCATTTCAATCGTTTAGGCTCCTTAAAGCTACAGTGAAAGTGTTGTTGCTCCTCCCTAGGAGGGCCACGATAAGGTTTAATCCACCACCAACCTTAAGCTAATCAAACTCCTTGATGGAACACTTAGATGCCCTTGATAGCGCATCTAACGTATCTTAAGGTATTCCAAAATTAATACCCACTAAGAGACAGTAGAATTGAGGAATTTCAGGAGTCTTGGAAGCTGAAAAGAAAAGCTAGAAAAATAAGTAGCAAAATTCAAGTTTGCGCAATCCCTTCGAATAGACCCAACATTCATGTATACAAGTTGCACTCGCACACAAACCCCCTTGTCCGAGGCTCGAATCAGCTTTGGATTTGCACGTCTTGTGCAAGCATGTACGAGAGAAAGTATCTAGGTTGTTCCGTCTTACAACTCTCTAAAGTGACACATTTTCTTATTCTTTTCAATGTGGGACAAGTTTAAAGTTTAATTCCACTCACTTCACTTTAAGCTTTAATTTCTTGTTCACCCGTTAGCCAATTTGGACAAACGATATCATTTCTCGCTAACACCAATTAGTATAACAATATCTTCATTAGATATGATAATCTTCTTACATGATCCCAACAGATCCAACTCCTTAATGGTAGGTTCAATACACCAAGATCCTTAGTTACTACATTGCCTTCCGTTACGATAAGAATCATGCAAAGTTGATTTTCTGTTGCCACTAATCCGGCAGATTTTACAACACAAACCATTATTCCAGCTTGAAATTTGTTGAAGATAAGAGTCAAAATTGCTATTGGAATAGGCCTTTGCCTCTTTAAAGCCAGTTCACAACAACATTGATACTTGGAATTTTTGTCCTCATAAACCAAGATTAGAGGATCATCCAATTCACATGTGTGGCTCTTCTGATTAGTAATGAAGTATGGGGAAATATAATCTGTATCCCTTCAACTACTTTCAATTCATTGATTAGTGTCTTCCCATCATAAACAATCTTCTCAATATTCATTTCCAGCAACTAGAAGTGAATTGCAATTGTTATATTCATGTTCATAATGGTGTTAGAATTGTATTAGAATACGATATATATATATATATATATATATATTAAAGAAAAACATGTGTTTTCTGTTTTAAGTGAGTTGGAAGTTTATTTCGAACTGATTCATGTAATAACATCCATTAAAATAAGTAAAACCAATCTACAATAAAGAGCAGGAAAACAGAAGAAGACTTGCAAAAATAGAATTCTTGCACTATCCCTACTAAATTAATAAGAGGACCACTTATGAATAATTTATTTTTATTAAAATTCCTTCTTTTTTTATTTTATTTTATTTTTTTGCTTTTCTAAAACTAATTTTCAATTTTTCAAAATACAAATATTTTTTATTTAATTTTATTTTTTATGTATAATAGATCAACTTAATCCCCTACTCACAATCTGTAATTTGATATTCATATTAAATTTATTAAATTAAAACAATAGATTAAAAACTGCAATTTTTAAAGGCTGATTATTTGAGTTAGATTTGAGTATATATTATTTGTATAACTTGTATTGGGATTGGACTGCAATTAAAAATTATTTAATTTTTTTAAAAATTTAATTATATAATTTAAATATTTTCACAAAACAGAATTATCCAACTCTGTTTCGGTTTATTTTTAAAATTACAAAAATATTGTGATCGCTTTAAACTTCAATTATAAATGTTAATGGCCCAATACTGGCCTGTCTATATTAGGCCCAATTTGATTACATGGGCCATTTCAACTTACGGACTACACAGCCCACCCGTAAAAAATGTATATCTCACTTATAACTATATAACTATGTATCAATGTATGTATTATATTATTTTCTTAGAGAAAAAAGAAAAGAAAATTTCTCAATTATTGGTGTCCAGTCTGGGATATACGCCAATTCATGAATATTCAGAGGTGTTAAAGAAAATAATTGAAGAGTTCATCGTGTACCAAATACATGAATCTTCTTATATATAATGGATCGATTCGGGCCATAAAATTTAAAAAATTGCAAATCCCGCTCCTAGGAGGATTGTTCCACACATGCTGAACACAATAAATTTATTGGCAAAAAGGTAGTATTTTATTATGAAAAGGTAATACTATTTGAAAATTTTCAAAAATATTACCTTTTAAAAAAAAATTAAATTCAAATATGTTCGGGTGCTCACATAGTAGACACCAACTCCATGCATTTTTGTGTGGATCCAAGTTAAGTCGTCTAAAATATAACTTTTTATTATTTTAAATTAAAATCCAACTCTTTACGTACATAAGAATTGGCATATATTGCATAGAAGTCTTTGGCATAATTCAACAAGTAAGGTGTACTTATTTATTTTTCTTGAAATGTTTTTGCATTTGGCTCCATATTCTCGACCTTCACAACAGGAGGATTCACAAAAGCTTTATTATTTATAAAGATCAACCTCTTCAATGGTTGTGATTGGTAACGTTCTTTTTCTGTTATTTTTTATTGAAATTATAATAACATAATAAAAAATATATTTAAATTAAAATTAAGCTATTTATACAATATTATTTGATTTAACTGACCATTCATCGAAAAAGATGTGAAAAACTTGTTCACTATTTTATCTACTAGATTAAGCTACGAATGTACAATGAAGTAGTAAATAAAACGAGCAACGCCGATCAGAGATTAGGGATTAAAGCAAATATATATTAAGATTTAAATAGCCTAATTTTATTCAAACAATCGAGAATACATTTTTTAGTTACTTCTAAAATAAACTAAAGTAAATTGGACTCACCAAGAACAATTTGAGAAGAAATAAGATGTGATCTATAACACCAAAGGATTCTACTATTCACTTATGATTTCAATTTAATTTATTTAAGCCTTAGTTGGTTCAAATTCTTTGTAAGACAATCATAAAAATTCGTTCAATTCCTCTCTCAATCTAATTCAAACATGGATTAAATGCATATAGTTATTAGCTCTATTCAACTCTAAACATCCAACTCCTAAAAGCTTCAAGAATTTATTGTCCTCACAAGAATACTCAAAATCTTTCGATTTTATTTAACAATAATATTATGTATTCAAGATCTAATCAAACATCTCATTTCTTGATTTATGATTTGTTACATCTATCATACTAAAAAAGTTGGCCAAAATCGAACCTCCACTTAAATAATTAAAAATCGATCATAAGATGTATAACAAACTAACAATAAAACAATCTCTAATCATATATATTCTAAGACTACACAAAATGGAACCGATTTATAGCTTGAATCTTGTGTATTTATCTTCTTTCTTCTTAAGCAATTGATCCAAGCTTGTTACCAATGCTTTCCAATGAAAAGAAGATGTAAGATATGTTTTTGTGAGCCCAGGGACTTCTTTAACAGGTGCAGGGGATAGAGACTGAATTCTTGACGAAATCTGATCTAAGGAAGAAAAATTGTGCAGTCGCCGTCTCATCTGCCTCGACCATGCTGCGCGCAACACAACCGTGCTAAATCCACAACACCCGGCTCAACTATTCCAAAGCCATGTTCTTGGATTTGTCACCAAGCTCGACCTTGTAGAATGTAGCTCTTGACCATGCCGAATGCCATTCCTCTATATTGGCCCTTCATCCAAATTGTCTTTTTATTGTTCACTCGTTTAAGCTATATCGAACTTTACATCAAGATTTT
The DNA here is from genome assembly GCA_028749325.2 of Caryopteris x clandonensis. NCBI lineage: Eukaryota > Viridiplantae > Streptophyta > Magnoliopsida > Lamiales > Lamiaceae > Caryopteris > Caryopteris x clandonensis. Next base: position 29,694 of record JAPYKT020000033.1, on the reverse strand, counting down.
CACCATTCAAATTACTATCCAAAAAAAAAAAAAAAAAACATAACATCATTCACACAAAATAATATAATTAGGTACAAACAATCATATTTCCATGCAAAAAACGAATCAACTATGATCAATTCTAAGCACGAAAAAGTGATGTATATCATGTATGAAGCAACACGATTACAGAAAGTCACCTCCTTATGATCATTACTGATAATTAGGTCATCGGACATAATGTAGAATGCATTTTTAGGCGCAAATCATTTTCGTTTATCCAAGCAAAACAACAATATATATGCATGGTACAATACTTGAATTTTAATTCACAAATAAAAATTAAATATAATATTTTTAATATATAGTGTATTGTTTGATTATATTTATTCAAAAAGTTTTAATAATTTACCGAAGATACATATTAAGTATGTCTAGTATGGTAACTGAAAATAGCAAAAGTATAGTGATTGAATCATACTACTAAAAAAATCTATTCCAAATTCTAGTAAATTAATACTCCAATATAAGGGATATTTTCTTCATAATATTCGTATTATAGTTTAAAGAATACTCAATATTAAAAGATATGATAATAGATAAATCAATCATTCATAGATAAAATGGTAAATCCAACAATTGTATTATAATTATTTTAAATACAAAATTATATGCTTGGATTATTTATTGATATATAAATTATATAGAACTTGTGGTGTCAGAATATAAAATCTGATCAAATGTGAATTTATATTTGCAAATGAAATGTGTATTGATTAAGTATTTATTTTCCAAATATCTAAAATAAAAAATATGTAAAATATCATATAATTCATTTATATAATACATATATGAAATATGACAAGCATTTATAAGTAATTGAAATTTGGTTTATAAATATATATAGTAGATAATTGAAAATTTTAATATCAATAATTATATTTATATAAAATATTTTATAGTATACAATATTTAATATTCAATAATGTTCAAAACTAATTATTTATAAAATGGAGTTATTTAAATTAAAAAAACTATTTTATTTATTTATTTATTTATTTATTATTTTTTTTTTTTACCTAGAGTTGAATAAATGATTTTGAGGTAAAAACATTTTCTTAAAAATTGGTTTACAAATATAATAACAATATTAAATATTTGGTGGAACCCTGGATGATTTATGTTGGAATTTAATATGGATCCTCCTGCTAAACATAACATGAAGCAGCAGACTTGTGAAAAGAATAAAGAAACTGATAAAAATAAATAACTCAGAAAATATAGATCGACTTTTAACCATATAAATCCAATAGTATTTAGCCCAATAAACACCAATTTCAGTAAAACACTGGAATAATTAGTATATATGAAATAATAATGTATAAAAAGTACCTAGAGATTCTTAAATTGCAGAATAGCTTGTAGTTTCAAGAGAAATTGCAAATGAATGACACCTGAAATTTATTTGTTTAAATACCTAAAATAATATATTAAAATTATAGAATGTAATATAAACGAATAGCATAAATTGAAAAATACCAAACATAAATCGAAAAACAAAAAATAGAGTTGATGTCATACCTTCGAATTAAGATGGAGAAGGATGAAACAAAAGTTATTTGAGAATAAGACCAAAATAGATGCATGCATTGATAATTCATTTATAATCAATATAATCTAATTATAAGAGTATATCATATGCGGAAAAATTAGAAGAGGTGTATATGTTATTATTTTGATACTAAAAAAGAAGCAAAGAAGAAAGAAAATGTCAGACTATCAAGCTAGCTTTAACCCTCAACGGCCTAGCCTTCGGTCTAAACAAGCCAATTTTAAACGAGTTAAAAAACCAAACTCTAACTCTATAATTTCTCAGGCTAAACAGATCGGCCCATCGGGCCAAGATGCTCACACTTTCTCGCCAGAAAAGCCAGTCAACTTAACTTTTTCTAGTGTGGAAAAAAAATAAACTTGTTTATAATCACATGATTAGCTAACCCAGTAGGTCAAGTTTGACTGATTAAATATGAACATGAACAAAATATTAGGATAGTGGATTATAAATGTTTATATGGACGACGTAAATATTAGATTAAATAAAATAAATAATAAATGTATTGGAGAGAAAACGGAACAACCCAAATAAACATGAAAAATGAGATAAACGTGTTCATTATTTCTAATTAAATTTGCATGAGATTCTATAGCTAATCTAAGTTGAGATCTATATTATTTGGTTATATGATAACTAAGTTTAATATTTTCTTTTATTATCAAATCATTAACTTAATAAGTCATTAGGTTTAATATGCATTACAGTTGAAAAAAATTATTAAGATTATGGTTAATATAATTTTAAACTCAAAAACATAATTTTTTTCTAAACTCACAATAGAATTTATTTAGTCATGCGCATATCATTATTGAATTTCAATATTATGTTAAATTTTGTTTTTTTGTTGTTTGGTAATTATATGAGTAAATTTTATTGTATTTCAAATATAGTACTAAATAAATATTAAATAATTAATCTTTATATTTTACAAAAATATTAATTTTTAATATATCTTAATAAATTACATTTTTAATATGTATAAAATAATTTGGAATGTTCTCCCAATATTTTAAAATTCAATAATTTGAACCAATGGATAGAAAAGACAATTCTTTCTTTCAAGAAAAATTGGTTACGGGATCAATTTTTTCATAACAGAAAACAATATATTGAATAAAAAAAAAAAAACTGAGGAATTAGCTGAATAGACGTGACCCTTTTAAGTAGACTTGGAATTCAACTTTTACTTCATAGTTTTTGGAGGATTATGAGAAAATTAATAAAGAATTGGCACTTTGAGTTCTAATACTAAATTAAAAGTAATTAGTTTTAATAACATTAATTTATATTTTGGAATAATTAAAAAATAAAATATATGGGTTGATTATTAATTGCCACAATTTTAAAATTTAGCAATGTTTGCTTTTGAACTATAATTTTTTTAGTTACAATTTTCAACAACTAATCTCAATACCACTGCTACTATTACACGTGTCTCAATGAGGCTATTCTTTATTCATTACCTACTTTGTCATTTATTGTCGTGAATTAAAGGTAGAAGGTTGACAACCGTATTTAACCCTGAAATATTCACAACTATGGTGGCGGTGGATGATGAAATACACGACACATTCATTAATGAAAAACAATCTTAAAATTTTAAAATTCACATTTCAATATATAACGGACCAATAGTTCATGAGTTTTCTCATAATTAACCATTATATTTTCTCTTAGATATCTATACATATTGAAAGTAAAGTAAATTAAAGTTTTTCTCCCCCCTTTTTTACGAAGGTTGGAAACAAGAGAAACATAAGCAATATAACAAAAAAATGAGAACTCTATTCTCAATCTTGATAAATAAATATTCAAATAATCTTGTTTGTCTTGTAATAATCTAATTAAACACTATATTTATATGATGCAGATACTTTATGGGTCAATGAACATAAATAATTAAATGAAAGAACAACTTTCAAACTTTCAAAAGCATTCCTTGATTTCTGGCTGTCACTTTAAAGGGTCTCTAATAATACTCTGAATATTTTGTAATATGAACATGAAGAATCATGCTTTATTGAAAGACAAAGTCATAGCAAAGGTGAAGTTGTCCAGCCTCTTTACAATTTTCTTTTCATTCCATTTTCAATGGAACAACAGAGCATGTTTCTTATTAAATATGTGTTTGCGATCTACTGTGTGTATATCCACACCTTAAGTTTTTGTTGTACACTATGAGTTGCTCAAAGCCTACACCGATTTTGTTTTTGTTCCTCCTTTTCAAGTTCAGTTATTGCATTTCTTGCCCCGAAATCGAAAAACAAGCACTCTTAAGTTTCAAGCATTCCTTGGAAGATCCCTCCCACATACTCTCTTCTTGGAATCCCAACGTTGAAGTTAATTGCTGCCACTGGAAAGGTGTTGTCTGCAGCAACTTAACTGGTCATGTCCATCAACTCCATCTTCAAAGTCGTGGTTCGCTTCCAGGTTTAAAGGGAAAACTAAATCCTTCGTTGCTCAATCTCAGGCATTTGAAATATCTCGACCTGAGCGTAAATGACTTTTACGAAAAAATTCCTTCCTTCATCGGATCCTTCACACGCCTGGAGCATTTGAATTTATCTCATGCTGGATTTTATGGAAGGATTCCCCATAATATTGGAAATCTATCAAATTTACACACTTTGAGTTTGGAAGATTATGAAGAGTTATTGGATGTTGATAGTCTTGAATGGTTGTCGGGGCTTTCTCGATTGGAGCGACTCAACATGAATTATGTAAACCTCAGCAAGTCAGGCAATTGGGTAGAGGTGATCAACACACTCCCTTCTTTGGTTAAGATAGATTTCCGTTCTTGCGGTCTTAATTTCATAGGTCCATTGGATGATGTTAATATTACTTCTCTAACCTTTCTTGATCTAAGTTGGAACTCGTTTTATTCTGTTGTCCCGAGATGGATTTTTCAACTCAGCCCTCTTGTTTTTCTTGATCTACACTTTAGCCACTTTGAAGGTCCAATTCCAAGTAGCAGCAACACCACCAAACTCCAGTACATTGCTCTCTCATCTAATGACCTCAATTCCACCATTCCGGATTGGCTCTACTCATGCACACACCTTGAGTCTCTCTATTTATATTCCAACTCGCTACAAAATACAATCTCCCCCGCTATACGAAATCTAACCTCTCTTACCACCCTCGATTTATCTGATAATCAGCTTTCTGGAAAAATACCAAGAGAAATCGGTACATTGTGCACAATGCTAGATCTGGACTTGTCCTCAAATAAGTTGGAAGGAGAAATATCAAATTCATTTGGAGATATTCCTGATTGCTTCCTAGCAAATCTGAAATTCCTAAGTCTGTCGTGGAATCAACTTTTTGGTCAAATTACCAACCAATTTGGAAAATATAGGAGTCTTCAACATCTTGATCTAGGTCATAACAAATTGAGTGAAAATCTTCCAGAGAGTATGGGGCATCTTTTTAACTTGGTATATCTTGATATAGAAGACAACAAGCTAGAAGGGATCGTGACTGAAACTCACTTTGCCAATCTCACAAAACTGGAACGCTTGTATGCCTCTAGGAACCAGTTGACATTAAAAGTAAGCCAAAATTGGATTCCGCCCTTCAAACTTTTGTCTCTTGAGATGCGGTCATGGAATTTCGGAGCAGCAGGCTCTCCCATTCCCCCATGGATTCAGCTACAGAAGAATGTTCAGTCACTTGATTTGTCAGATACCGGGATATCTGGTATTGTTCCAAGATGGTCTTGGGGGACCGAGTTGCTGAACCTCTCTCACAACCAACTCCATGGAAAGATTCCAGATTTTTATGGCACCGCTTATCGGACTGTATGTTTGAGTTCCAATAAATTTAGCGGTTCATTACCTCGAGTATTTAATGCTCTGACAGAATTGGATCTCTCAAACAATTCACTTTCTGGAGGCGTATCTCATTTTCTGTGCAACTCAAATGAAACTAAAGGATTGGGGGTTCTTCATTTAGGGGGAAATCAATTGACCGGAGAAGTACCAGATTGTATCATGAAATGGACATCTTTGAGATACTTAAATTTAGGCAATAACAAATTGTTTGGAAGTATCCCAAATTCCCTAGGATTTCTCACAAATCTGCAGTCTTTGAATCTACATGGAAATAAATTTTCTGGGCAGATACCTTTTTCAATGCACAACTGCACGAAATTGGTGAAGTTCGACCTTAGTGGAAATAAACTTGGTGGGAAGATGCCAACATGGATGGGAACAGGCCTGCCCTGGTTGAGGTTTCTAATTTTAGGCTCCAACAAGTTTAGCGGCAAAATTTCTTCAAATATATGCCATCTGAACTTTCTTCAAATATTAGATCTCTCCAACAACAATTTGTCTGGCCAAATACCTAGGTGTCTTGACAACTTTACTGCAATGGCTTCAAAAAAAAGTTTGGCTGAATATTGGGAATTGGATTATTCTCAAAACATACAAGGATCCTTCATAGAGAGTGCACCAGTTGCTACAAAAGGAAGAGAATATCAGTATGATACCATGCTAAGGTTGGTTACAAACATGGATCTTTCCAACAACAACTTGTTGGGAGAAATTCCAAACGGTTTGACAAGTCTGGTGGAGCTAAGATCACTCAACTTGTCCGGTAATCAACTGACAGGATTGATCCCATCTAACATTGGAGACATGAAGCAGATGGAGTCTCTCGATTTGTCGAGAAACTTTCTCTATGGGGAAATTCCTAATAGCTTCAGAACGATGTCTACTTTGAACTATCTCAACCTGTCTTACAATTACCTAAGAGGGAGGATCCCAGAAAGCACCCAGATTATGGGCATGAATGCGTGGAGCTTTATTGGGAACCATCTATGTGGTCCTCCATTGCCAACTAATTGCAGTCATGATGAAGGAGCATTACAGAAAGAGAATAAGGGAAGTACAAAACCAGTGATCGATTGGTTTTATGTGGTGTTGTCTCTAGGATATGCCGTAGGATTTTCCGGTGTTTGCGCTGTAATGGCTTTGAACAAGGCATGGAGGGAAGCCTATTTTGGAATGTTGGAGTTGGGGTGGGACAAACTTTATGTTTATTTCCACTGCAAATGGGAAAGGCTCAGAAGAGCAAGGGTGGTGTAGCTGTGTGTGGAATCCTTCTTTGTTGAGGATTTTAGGCTTTTGAATTCCATCTCTGCAAAATAAAATGTAGTGAAGGTTTGGTTGCTGTAGAAATTTACTTGATTTGTGTTTGTTATAGAAATTTAAATAAAAAATAAGTGGACTGGGTATCTCAGAGCAGCACAACGTCAACTCCAGGGGATGTTTTTGCGATTCGAATTCCCAGGTGCTGACTGGGATCCTAATTACTTTACAGTTCTTAGTAATTTCATATCTTTTGTGTCAGCGGATGGATGAATGCATGTGGTGATCTTGCTCACTTTCATTCTTCACCTCTCATCTTTCATTGATGAATTTCTAGTTCAAGCTTTGGAATCATATTCCACTCCTCAACTTGATTCCTTAGGTATATTATTACCTTTTCATTTCTGATGAACAAATTTATTGCAGAATTCAATGCCTCATGTTTTGGAGTTCATACCATATTTAGAAAAATTAATAATTTATAAATAAAATATATTTTGTAGGTAAATGATAATTTAGTTTAGATTTCTAAAAAATATTTCTGTTTTATGATAAAAGTACTATGTTTTGTTGAAAATATAATACGATTTTAAATTCGCTGGGCACCTTAGACCATATTCATGACATTTTGAGACTCTTTAAATTAACTCAAGATCTATACATAATTAGATAAAGTTATCATATGGGCCTGATGGTGAGGTTTTAGACGGCTCTTTTGGGTGGGTTTTCTCAACTGGACTTCATACTTGATGGGCTTGTCTTTTTACAGGATGGGTTTCTATTCATTTTGGGCTGGGCCGGCTGTCAACTACTTTGGATATATAAAACTTGCATATTAAATTTTAAAATCATTTAATATGACCTATAAGTATGATTATCGGTATTATATATTTGATTTTTCACATTCTATATTAATTAGATGTAGAGATAATAGCAATTGATAGTTTGATACCAGCCCCATAAAATTGCTTCGCAAATATAAATTAGTATCAAATGAAAAATAAATTAAAAGGTAATATATGATAAGATTATATTATTATAAGATTATATTATTATCAGTATATGTAATACTTATTTATATAATATCAATTATATGCATATAAATTTTATTTGATTTGAATTTTTATTTTATTTTATATGGCATTATTAGTCTATTAAACAAATTTTTATTTAAATAATAAATTACATGATATTTCATATTGAATTTAAAGTATTACTGAACTCAATACAAATATTTCAACTCATTAAAAATTATTAAGGTAGAACAATAAATTATAATAATATATAAATTAAAGTATACTATTTTTATTTTTATAAAAAATATTTATATAATTTTATATTTTATCTCAAATTCATATAAATATTAATATGTTATTTATTCAAATTCAACACGTATAAAAATACAAACAAATAATTGAATTTAAAATTAAAAAATATATAAAGAACAGGACCTCTAAGTAGGAAAAGTCCGTCGCCTCGGACCCCAAAAAACGTGAATTTTTAGGAGCCAAAAACTATTTTAAGAGTGTATATATATATATATACATATATATATATTATATTTTGACAGAAAATATCCAGTAGCCAAGTGGTCAAGCTCATCTCTTGCGTTTGAATCCTTTCTCTAACATTTTTCAATAATTTTGGGGCTGCTGCATGGGCATACTGGGGCGTTTCCGTATGGGTCCGCTGGGGGCTGTTGTTGTCCTTAAAATTGATTCAACGTTTTTTTGCTATTTTTTGGGTTTTTTTTGTCTGTATTCTTCATATATGAAAAGAATATATCAAGATTTTCTCGACCTCATGTGAAGTAGTCAAGAAAAAATTCTCTACTAATTTAAGAATTTTCTAATACCAAAATCCTAGTCATCACACCATCTTAAAAAAAAAACATAATTTATATTTTATATCTATAGTTTTTTCGCTTATTTATTGTTAGTGATTGTGAAAAATATTTTATAATCGTAACTATTGATCACTTGTTAGTAGAATGATAATTTGTTAGTAAAATATTGTAGAATAATTCATGGATTGTTAATTAATATATTAACTTTAATTTGTTATTTCTACTATCATGTCTTCTAAGAATAAATTTGAATATTAGAAGAAAAAAGACAAAATAAGAGATAGAAAAACTAATCCAAAGTTAAGTTAGAGATATCAACAAATATTTTCCTTCAAATAAAAAATCGCTTGTAGAAAGTGTGTACAGATGAAATAACTTGAAAAGAAATGAAGATATTGAAGAAGGGCTTGAAGAAGTACTTGAGCTTGTCAATGTAGATGACAAAGCGGAAGTTCTGCTACCTATTAATATAGATAAAGTCAATGACAATGAAAACGTGAGGCAAGTTGTATTTAAGTAATTATTTTCGGCTTATTTGTCTTCTATTTTTTAAGATGATATAAATATTTAAAGTATTGCAAATGCTTTAATTTTTTATGTTTTTATTTAAGTTTGTACATTGGAAAAAAATATAATTTAAGAGCCATTACAAAAACTAGACTCAAACTCAAATATGACTAGGTCCGACCTGAGAAGAGTGTGATGAAAAATATACCAATTTGGGATTGATGGAAGTTTGTGCTTTAAGTTTTCAATGATTTCATGTACTAATTGAAATGTAATGTTGGAATGTTTGTAATATTCAAAAATTAGTAATATATTTGGTCAATTTCGTCTTATATATATATATATATATACTATGCACATATAGATGAGGCCTTTTATATTGAGAATAGAGTTAATTATTAAATTACCCTTGAGTTAGCCTAATTACAACAAAATCCCTCTAGAATTTGTTTCCTTTATAAATAAAACCAATTAAGGGGAGTATTATAATACTCCAAAATAATATTAAGTTGTTTATGTTGTGGGTGTGTAATTTTTTTTTTCTAAGTTGTTTAATTAGAATTTGCACTTTATTTTATGTTGTTTAACTAGCATTTGTCAATATTATAACGATATCAGTATAATGAAAAAAAACATTATTTACTATCCTTTTTTATATCTAAAAATTAGTCTAGTAATATTGTCTAGTAGATAGAGATTCGATTCTAAATTCACTCATTAAAAAAGTTATATAAATTAATATTCTTCTATAATATAAAAAAAGGATCACTTATCTTGATGTGTTTGTCCATGAATTTTTTTTCTATAAAAATTAATAAGATTATGGTTAATATAATTTTAAACTCACAATAAAATTTATTTAGTCATGCACATATTATTATTTAATTTTAATATTATATTATATTTTGTTTTTTGATATTTGGTAATTAAATGAATAAATTTTTATTGTATTTAAATATAATACTAAATAAAAATTAATAATTAATCATAATTTTTTTACAAAGAAATTAGTTTTAGTATATCTTAATAAAATTACAAATATAATAAGTATTCAGTAAAAAATAATAACCACGTGGAAGACACGCTGCTTAATATATATATATATATATATATATATATATAACCAATTGGAGTTTTCTTCCAATATTTATAAATTCAATAATTTGAAGAAAATGGACCAAACGGGTCAATATGGGAAAAAGAAAGAAAGATTCTTTCTTTCAAGAAAATTGGTTGCGGTATCAATTTTTTGTAATAGAAAATAATATATTGTATAAAAGGATTGAGATATCATCTCAGCAAACTTGACTTTTTTAAGTAGATTTGATCATGTGAACTTTACCTTGCACATCTAAAGTTTTGAAGGAATATACTGAAACAAAGATAAATCCAATGTGTGGCATCCATCTTAAAATCGCACAAGTATTACATTAAACCGCTTGTGAAGAAATTCAATATTTGATACATTAGCATAAGCAATTCTTACAAAATGGGATGCAGTAGTGACGATGCATATAAAAAGTAGTGCAAAAGTACCGTTCAGAGGGGAACCCACTTTTTAAACTCAATCATGTGTGGAGATTGTCAAAAATCGTCCAACATTCACATCACAATCTCATGGTGACTATATTTGTACGAAAAAGACGAGGACATCTAAATCGAGAATGAGCAACACATCTTCCACACAAGACACAACCGCTAATTTTGATTTAAATGAAGAAACACGTCTGATTAGACAAAAGGCCGCAAAAAGGAAAGCAAAGAAAAAGACCGACACGACACATAATGAACTAGTCATTGCATAAGTATTTGTTAAAAAATTTAGCTCTTGCGAATGTAGTCATTGTAAAAGTAACCATTGTAATCTAGTCGTTGGGGACTAAGGGACTTATATATAGGAGTAATAAGTAGCTTCTTCATTTCATTATCAAACCTTGTTTCTTCATTTTCATAGAGATAACTTGCATATACAAAAATTGACTCAATATTCAAGTAGCTCCAGCTCTTCTAGTGACCACAAATATGAAGACAATGATCTAGAGCTAGATTTGATGTCAATAATACTTTTGGAAAGCTAACAACTAATGGAGCAATAAGAACGAAGGTGTCTCCAAACGAGGTGTCGAAAGGAACGTGAAGTCGAACATGAAAGGCTAGTGAACAATTATTTCATTGAGGTCTAGTTGTGTCCCGACTACATATTCTGACGAAGGTTTCAAATGTGAAGAGACTTACTCCTCCATATAGTGAGTGCACTTGAGAATCATTCACCATTTTTTTAGCAGAGATTGTATGCAACTTATCGAAGAGGTCTATCACCACAACAAAATGCATGGTGGCTATTCGTCAACTTGCCTATGAAATTGATGTCGATCATCTTGATGAATATCTACGAATGGGAGAATCAACAACGATTGATTACCTTTACAATTTCTGTCAAAATATGGTAGAAATTTGGGGCATTCATTACTTAAGTAGACGAAATGCAATTGACACCCAACGTCTTATTCAAAGACACGTGGCAAGACATGAATTCTCAGAAATATTAGGAAGTTTTGATTGTATGCACATGGAATGGAAAAAAAATTCAAGTGCTAGGAAATGTTAGTTTACAAAAGGACATTGTGTCTTACAATCATGTTGGGAGCGGTCGCATCCCAAGGCATGTGGATATGACACTCCCTTTTTGGTATCGTTGGATCAAATAATGATGTCAACGTGTTGTATGAATCCACATTATGCAACAATGTGCTACAATATGAGGTTAATTTAATAGCAAACGGAACACAATAAGAAGGGGTACCATATAACGGATAGAATCTATCCAAATGGGCTACTTTCATGAAGCTTTTTCCTTGCCCAAACGATCTAAAAAAAAAAAAGGCAAAAGGCTGCAAGGAAACATGTTGAACAAGCTCTCGGGGTGCTCAAAGCTCGATGAACAATTATTAGAGGTCCATCTCCATTTTGCTATAAAAAAACTAAAATTTATTATGTTAACATGCATAATTTTACACAACATAATTATTAAGGATGCAGGGGATATAGTTACATTTTTTTTTCCAACGATGAAGGTGATGAGCCCGCACAATCCGTCCAAGGCCCAATTTTGAGATTTTTTTTGAAGAAATTCCAAATCACGTAACAACGACATACATCACCAATTTCGAACCAATTTGGTTGAGCACATATGGAGATGCTACAACAACAATTAATAAATTAGTGTTTTAATGTAAATGTTGTACTTTTTAATTCAGTTTGCACTCTTTAATTTTTAAATTTCAAAAATTATGAATAAATATTTTATTTTGATTTTTGTTTTTTTATTTTCTAGTTTTGTGTATAATGAATTGCTATATTTATATTAATACTATTAATAAATAACATCATTATTCGTATATTATAATTATTTAAAATATAAATAAAGCAATATAAATTAAGTGTGGGATTCGAAAAAAATGAGTTGAATATATATGGACACTTGAATGAATAAAAGAATATTTTTGATAACTTGAGTACTTAACAAAAGATGATATGAAGATAATATAATGAAGAGAGAGTCGTTGAATGGATGAAAAGCCATCCTCCAACCATTGAGGATGGTATGAAGTAGATATAACCAACATTTGGTTAGTGAAGGAGTCACACAAGTAGATGTCACAAATGTCATCATCAATCACATTAAAATCCAATGTTTATTTTTCATGATAATATTTGTCACATCACTTAATTTGTGGCCCAAACAAAACTTTCTTCTCAATACACAATTTGTAATTATTATATATTTATTTTGTTTATTAATAAAATATTTTATTAAAAATGAAATTGGGATGGAATGTCATTCTCTAGATTAGATAAGACCATTTTGAGTCTAGTTACCCAACATTTCTAAAACAATGCCCCATTAATGGTCAATCTATAAGTACACAAATTCAACCCAAGTGGTTCGATGCAATACAAATATTCAAAACAAATATAATTATTCAAATTCAAAACAGATACTCCAACCCATCAAAAAAATTAAGATACAAAGTAATTAACTTAAATTAAATGACTAATAAAACTGAATAATTAGAATTCAAAACAAATATTTAAATTCAATACGATTTTCAAATTAAAAATTATAAAAATTAATTGTTTTAATGTATTATGCAGGAAAATAAATTAAGAACATATAAAAATGTATTAACGTTTGTTTGAAAAATTAATAAATAAGAAAAAGAAACAAAAAATTAATATGTTAAATATGCAGGGCTGTTTGTCATTGCTCTTGCAAGTATTTATAGCTGGCAAGCTTGAAAAAAAAGTTGTTTAGAACTGGTTTGGAATATACTTTAAAAAATACAAAAAAAATAAAAAAATTAGAAAAAAAAACTTCGAGATGGATTTTTGATGATTTTTGTAATTTTTTGAATTTTTGTAAATAAAATGAATTTAAAATCACTTTGTAATAAGTAATTTTCCCAAATTTTTTAATTATAATTAGTTTTTTAAAAGTCAAAACAGTCCGAAACACCTCTCGCAAGCTAGAAGTTGCTTTCCAATACCGGCAAATGTATTTTTTGTAATATATCCAATTCAATATATTGCAATCCACCAAAAATAGTATGAGCAAAGAATAAAGTTAAATAAACTGACTAATTCTATTTTTCTATAAAATACATTGATATTTTCAGATAACCTATTATTTAATTTCTTAGAAAATTATTATTTATTTAATTTTAATATTTGTAACACAAATATAAATATAGTGGGTTTCACTATTTATACTTAAATCCATTAGAAATACTGAACCCGCAAAAAAATACTAAGATAAAAAAAGCATTTAAAATAAACTAAATAAGTTTATGTTTCGTAAAATAGTAAATGAAAATTCAAATAACATTATGAAATTAAAACAGATAATTAGTTTTTTATTAAAGAAAGTTTAATATTAGGTTTCTTATGGAATTAAAATTGAACACAATTACAAATATTTTTTTTTATCATATTATTACTAATTGTGTTGGTGCACCAGAAGAGAAATTCTTTATTATTAATATATTATACTTTGTGAAAGTCAAGGATTATAATTAAAATACATGATTAAGACTTGTAATATATTAATATAGGACAGTCAATTAATCCCAGGATTTGTACTCGGGAAAAAAAAAATTGGTCAAAACGGAAACTATTGTACTGAAATGCCAAATAAACTGTTTTAATCTTCTGAAAAAAAAAAAAAAAATATATATATATATATATATATATATTTTTTTTTTTTTCTTTTACACTAAGCTTGGTCAAAAAATTATCTCATCGCATTCTTTAAAAAAATTATATTTGGCAAAAGTATACCTTTTTATATTTATTTAATTTGATAAAGGTATAATTTTATAAAATTCATAAATTTATATTTATATAATTTTATCATTTAACTTAATTTATTTAATCATAATAATTTATTTGTGGAATTTTTTTTTTTTAACTTTGCCTAATCAAATGAGATGTTGACTTTCGAAATGATACTTTTGTTTGAAAGAGAATTGTTTCTAAAATATGACTTTTTTTGTTCTTTTAAGATTGAGGGAGTGTTAGAAAATATATTAAGGGTTAAATACATTATCTACCGTTCATTTAGACAAATAAAAACTGATGTTATTTATCGTTTCAGACATATTACCATATATATTGGGCAAAAAAATATTTTTCAACCAAACTATTATCATTTTTAAGTTTACAATGTAATTAGTAATATTAGTTGTGCAATTATAATTTAAAATATCAAAATTTATATTAATATAATAATTGAGTAATCTAAAAATAATAGTTTCCCCCCAATTCTGAGTTTATAAACTGGAAATATATTTGGAAAATGATATGTTAGTTTTTTATTAGTTGATTTTTTTACTTTATTAGATATGTATTTACTAATTTATTAATATACAGATATCTTTTTTCGTAACGTATAATATATCAAATTGATTATTTTTTCTCCATCTTTAATTTGATACATATGTTGTGTATACAAAAATTAGATATTAGATTGAAAAGTTATTTCTATGCTTATTATTTAAGTTAAATTTGAATATTTATTGTGTCTTGAATTGTTTGTATTGAATTTCAGTTGTAAAAAAATATTAACCAGTAATTTCCTTAAAAAATAACCAATTAAATAATTTAATTTTTAATATAATTAATCAATTTATTATAAAAACAATAATGTTATTTTAGGACAGATGAAATATATACAAAATTATATTTTTTAACAATTATTATCAATAAAATAATAAAGTATATTAAATATTTTAAAATATATATTTTTAAATATTAATTAACTTAAGATTATATAATAAATAATTTTTTAAATATATTATAAATCATATATCTCACAAAAACAACAAAATATTCCTTTCTTGAATCCAAGTAAAATCATCTTTCAGTCCATAACGTACAAATAGATATTAGTACTGTTTTAGCATAAAATGATCGACGGTCTTTTCCAGGAAAAAAAAAATAAAAAATAAAAAATAAAAATTGGTGTTTTCCAGGTAGACGTTCACCTAACATTATGTATGATTTTAATACCTGTCGGCCTATTATTATATTAAAAAATTAGCGGACAAAAACCACTTTTTTTATTGGAGTAACAATTAAGTTTGATCTCCGATATTATTATACTATAATATTATTAAATTTAAAAAATAGATATATAATTATATTTAATAATTTATGTATGTAGTATGATTATGATAAGAATATAGAATATATTAAATTTAGAAAATATATATATAATTATGTTTAATAATTTATATATATAGTATGATTATGATAAGAATATAAATATTCTATATATACACATGTATAATGAGTAAAATGAAATAATTTTACCTATTTTTTTCATATCAAGAAATTGTACATTTTTTAAAAAATTTGCAATTTCAGAACGAAAGAAAATAATTATATATAGTTCAACTTAAAATTACAGGTAAATGCATGGATAAAAATAAAGTTATGAATATAAACAAAATTATATCAAATTTATAATATTTTAAAGTTGCATATGAACAAATTTATATGAATTATTTGAAAAATCTTAAAAGTAGATCATCAATTAACCATTTTTCTATCAAATCTCTCTCTCTCTCTCTATATATATATAATTATAAATAATATTTTAGAAATTCAATATTCAAATGTCTTAATTTTCAAAATTATTTCATATCATATATCCCAAATATATTATAGATATCATACAATCCTAAAATATCTAATCTGTTAAAATAATAAATAAATATAATATCTATTAATTAATAAATTATTTTGCTGGGGATATCTCACCTCGACTTGACTACTTCGTATTCAAGGTCCTACAATTTTAATGGTGTTTCTATTACAATCTGATTTTCTAATTATTTCAATGGTAGTTCAGGACAATATAAAAAAGTCGAGAAGGAGCTTCAAAAAGTTTATTTTCGCCTTTTTTTTTTCTTTTTAAATCATTATAAGCATGTAACCATTATTGAATGATACAACCAACATTTATTACCTCCACTTTAGATTGATAAACAAATTGATGCTACCGCTATTGATAGCACTTAATAACAACACTTCCCTACTTTTGCCCCTTTCATGACCAACTTTAGCTGCAATTTGCACGCGCCAAGTTATTTATAAACCAATGTAATTACATAAGTTTGACCATGCCCCATCTTCTCCATATAAGCTTATTGTCTAAATGATTGTACTAGTTGTCGGAAAACCCTAATTCTTTTTGTGTCATAAATGTTGTTCATCATAATTAAACAATATTTAAAGATACATTATTAAAATTATTTAATTTTAGGATCAATTTTGAACAAGTTTTGAATAAGTTCTTAGTTACATTGACGAGTTCAAAAAATCTTCTATTTTATTTTGCTATAAAAAATGATAAATTTTGTGAAACGACAAGCTCTTATATATTAATAATATGAATAAAAACTATAGAATTAAATTACATCTAAAATAAAATAATAAATTTGAAGTGACGACCGGGGCCTCCTAAATCCATCCCCAATTGCAACTATATGAAAGAGGAGTAGGGGTATCAAGTTGTTCTATATAGTATTGATTTGTTGCCCTACTTCTCTACGTAGGGCCACCCTCAATTATTGTATCTATTATGGCTGCCATTAATGTATAAATGTATCATAACTCTACCGTAGTGGATAAGGGTTTGACGGAAAAAAGGGTTCATGTCTTCTTTTTTCAATGTTTTTTAGTTCAATTTTTGTTTTACTTTTTTGAAAGCCAAAACTTTTTTTTTTTTTTAAAGGAAAAGGCAGAAATAAAGAATAGCATTAATAACACAATTGTTGTATCTAAGGGGGAAAGACATATATCCTGCATATGCGATCAATATGTTGTGTGCACGGAGTGTTTTGCTAAGTGCATACTATTCAAAAAATGATCCCCGGAACTTTTGTTCTTTTAGTAAAGTGAAACTGTGAGGGAAAAAAGATAAAGAAAAAAAAATTATATATATATATATATATATATATATATTGTAATGTATTTCATTTAGTATTTTTTACAAAATATTTTATATGTTCATTTAATTATTTTGGGCAAGGTTGTCTTATAAAGTTTTGGGATTTATGATCCTATTATATTTTATGTTAACTCGGACAGTTATTGTTAAGTCCAAGTATAATATGAGAGTATAAGTCGTGATTATAATAAATTGAAGTGGAAACTAATTTTTGTACCCATTTAAAATAAGAAAAATTATTCTGTGTTCAAAATTTAAAAATATAACTTTTATACCCACATTTATAGTTTACAGACGAATATACCCTTATTTATTCTTCTATCTCCTCTCTATTCTCTTTCTCAACTTTCTCGTGAATATACTTTCTTTCATGAAACTCAATCGCGAAAGCAAGAAGTAGAGAAAGGAAAGATAAAAAAGATGAGAGAAGAAAGAGGATGAAAGCAAGAACTATAGAGAGAGAGAGAGAGAGAGAGAGAGAGAGAGAGAGAGGAGAGGAGAGAAGAAAGAGGAGAGAAGAGCAAAACTACAGCTGAAAAGGGAAGAGAGAGGAGAGAGATAAAAATTGAGAGATGGGTTTCACGATAAGAATAACCGTGAAAGACTTTCACCATGGCTTTCACGATTATTGTTAATCGTTAAAGGCAAAAAGACTTTTACGATTATGTTAATCGTGAAAAGCAAAAAAAACTTTAACAATTGACCTGAAAGAAGGAAGGTAACCTCACTTCATTAAGGACAAAATTGATATTTTGAGCATATAACATAATTTATTATAGTTTAGGCACATAAATTTTAATTGGGTAAAATGAAATTTGGCCGTAATTAATACCCTCAATATAAGTATTACGAGTCCAATAAGTGCTAAAATATTGGTTGTATTGATAGAACGGTTGTATACTAAAATTTTCCATAAAAATATATGTAGGTAGACATGGGCACGATTCTGATTTTGAATTGAAATCAGCGGTCAACGATTTGGTTCAACTATTGATTTGATTTTGATTTGGAACTGGCACTGAAATCAAAACTTATTCAGTTCGGTTTCGATTTCAGGATACTTGATTTCGGGAACCAGCGATTCCGGTTTCAAAACTGTCGATTTTGATTAAAAATTGACAGTTTCGGTTCTAAACCAAAGGTTCCAAATATGAATTTATAAAAAAAAAGAACCGAGAACCGAAACCTCGGAGCCTGCGATTCCAGAACCAGAACCAAAACCGACTATATGGTAGTTCGTTTTCGATACCCCTTAATTTCAGGAACCGATAAAACCGTGCTCATATCTATAAGTAAGCATGGAAGTTTGTCGGGAAAATATGTGAAACTTTTGAATTTCTAAAGAAATTAAAGTTATAATAAAATGTAAATTTCAATTAACTAAATAATGAAGAATACTGATGATAATAAATTATAAATACTAAATGTAAAATGGTAACGAATATTATGACTATTTATAATTAAATGAATTAGTTCCTACTAATTAAAATTAATTAGATGTTAAATGACGATTAGCTAACTAGTTTTATTTATTATTAATTAACTTGACTGTACCTGTGAAAGTGAAAAAATGAAAGTAATAAGAAAAACAATAAATAAGTAAATATACCCGGAGAAAGAAGTAAGAAGAAAGTAAGACAAGATATAACAATTTTTATCGTATAGGTAACCGAATAGGACTCGGGGACTTCTTCGCAAAAAGAGAGTGAACACGTGGAAAATATATTAGTTAGATTTGGCAAAATTGGCCCCATTTTTTGGGTTGATCCACCAAACTTGATATTTTAATTGGATTAGATTTAAAATAAGTCATTTCAACACCGCAATCATCAATTTTCTATGTGTATATGTATGATATGTAATTTACGAATATCAATCATTACTTGAATGAATGACCAAATTAATTGTGAATAATTTTCAAATTTTGTAAATATCTTTTAAGAAAATAACATAAATACCTTTGAAATTTTCATTTTTGCTGAAAAAATGGGACGGGGTGCACCTCAAATACTGCGGACTCATAATTGGAGGCAAAAAAACTAGAGGTGACAATTTGCGATACAACTTGACAACTCGACACAAATATAAAAGATTGACCCTTAACGAGTATAGATTAAAAAACGGGTCATACTTGAACAACCAGAATAGAAGATGGGTCAGATCGGGTCAACCGGCTAACCTGTATGATTATTACATTTTTAAAAAAAATTAATGTAAATTCATAGAATATGAACGATATAATTATAAAAAAATCATATATATATATGTAGGAAAAAATCTATCACGTGCTACTATATATTATTAATTTCATTAATTATTTTGTGAATTTATAAAATTGTACATTGACAAATATCATAATTCATTTATTTTTATAAGTTTTCATAGATTTTTATGATAACTTTTTATTATTTGGTCCAATCAAATTGATCAGGTCAACCCACGAAATAAATGAATTGTATTTTGATTCATACAAAATCTATAATAACCATATTTAACCCGATCCGTAAACCCACAACCTGGTCTATCTAACACCCCTACAAAAAAAATTCATAGATACCAAAACCAAAAATATAATACTTGAGGTTATAAAACATTTTGTACATATTTATTACCAAAAATATAACAATAATTCAATGCCCTTTTGCAACTAAAGTTGTACCCACATAGATAAGACAAATAAAATAAAAAACTGTCATGTAGTTCCTAACGTTGATAAGAATTATTAATGAAGCGTCATTTAGACAACTCACATGTAAAATACTTAATAATAAAAGAAATAGCTTACTAAATATATGAGTTAATATTTTTTTTTAATATGGAATAATTTAAATATGAAATTTTAATATTTCATCAGTTTAAATTATCAGACCGTTTTTTATTTAAAATATTTAAAAATCAATCTTGAGGCAGCATGCATGCTTCATCAAACTTTTGTTGGGTCCAAAATATTTATTGAGAAAGTCCAAAAAATAATATAATTAAATTAATGAAAGTGTGTCACATTCATTGATTTATGGGGGAATTAAGGTGGACTTGTGTTTAATTACATCATTAATTGTATCAAATTGTGGTTAATAACCAACTTAATTGATCCATTTAAAGATACGATGAGTATAGATTGGTGAGCTGTTTTGTAAAGATAGTCGTTAAGCAAAGGAGCCTTATTTAATTACAACAATTAATTCGGGGGGAATAGTGAGGGTGGTAAAGGTCAAAGTTTGGAGAATAAATATTGAACAAATAATTGGTTTTAGGTTAGGAAAACACCAAACCTAACTACCCCGCATCCAACCTAAGATATGGATTAGGTTTCGCATTTATTGTTTACTCCTATTATACAAAATTCTTAATAATTTAACCCTTCCAAACTATACAAATTATGTTTGAAAAACTTGTGACCATTTTGAAAGAGTCTGGATCTTATATTTTATATAATATTTAATATACGGTATATTAATTAATGATATTATATATATACATATATATACATATTATTTGATGATTATTTTAAAACATAAAATGAAATACTGAATAAAATTTCAGTACCTTCAAAGTGGAAGTAGACACACACTATTTTTCTTTATTGAAAAAAAGGAAAAATTATTGTTACTGATGACTATACATGTATGGGTATATATATATATATATATTTATATATTTATAATATTAAAAAAATAACTGGTAAATAATTTAATATTGGGTGGGTTGTGGAGAGTTTATATGTGTGTGTTTATAAATAATTTTTTTGACGTCTTATATATAAAAAGACGTTGGGAAATGTATGTATTACCTACGAATGTTCTGATTGAGATAATTAATTGGTTTAGAAAAAGAAAAAATAAATAAAAATACAATATTTTAATGCTTAAAATTGTGGCACGGCATGAATTACTATCATTTTGTTTTACATATTTTATAGTCGGAGAGTTGGTCAACGAAATGAAGTCACATGGGGTAAAGTTATGTTGTCACACAATTTTACATTTGAAAACATATAAAATGCAACCTTATGGATTTTATTTATTTATTCAAAGATCCATTAGGCCCCACTTCCGGAGCAGGTATGCATATACAATATATATATATATATATATATATATTATAATAATAATAATAATTTAGAAAAAGAAAAGAAATAAAGATTGACATTATTGTCCAATTAGGCATTGTTACAAAAACAATTTTCTCATTCTTTTTTATATTCAGAATAAAAGTAGGAAGACATCTAATCTAATATTGACAAGACTTATCTAGAACTTGCCTAAATATTCATCTTAACTTGTTTTTATTCTATTTTAATGATAATACCACATTTCCCTAAAACGGTGATATTACCATATGAAGACTAATCATAATCATAAACTAATTATGGAATGTTTAAATAGATCTATAAATTTCTGAATTGAAAATACTCTAAAACTGTAATACAGGACAACGAAATTCTAGATTAGAGATAAGTTTAGTTTAAGTTTAATTATGAATAATATATAGAACTAAATAACAACGAAATAAAAAATGAATAATGATCGGAAGTGACATAGAAATATTTTACATCATCACTGTACGATTAGCTTTTGAATCAACAACTGAACACTAAATATGGAAGAAATATGTCTCTAAAGTATAACAACTATTTTATTTATGACATAATGTTTTACCTCAAGCTTCACTATTTTAATTTTAAAACAAATATTATGTGATTACTGACAAATTTTGGCGTTTCTAATATACAAGTTTTAGTGATGAAGATGCCACTAAATTCTAACGACTTGATAAATGTGCCTTGTTTCTTAACTTTTTTTTTTTTTTTTAATTTGGCATGAAATTTAAGGTCTCCAAATCACCTATTTTCTTATATGAAGATAAAGAGTTTTGCATGCTTGAGGTTATTGCCAAAGTCCAAAACTTTGTGAATAGGACGACGGTGATTTCCGATGTTAAAGAAAAAGAATACGATTGAGCAATACTGGACTACACCGACGGCTAGTTTACTGTGCATTCATTGCGACATTGCTAGTTTTGAGGATGACGACGTAGGATATGGATTTGTGGTTTGTGAGAAGATTGGAAATGTGTGACTAATTGGATCAAAGAGAGAAAAATCGTAAGAGAAGTTTTGCCATCTTGTAAGGTTTGACCATGTGTTTCGCTATTAGAGCTACAATAGAGAGTGGTTATATGCAAGTTTGCGTTGAGTAGGATTGCAAGAACTTTGGTTATTCTCTATTAAATTTGATGTTTTATATTGTATTTTATTGTTTTTAACATATAGTATATATTAATTAGAGATATCATCTGTATATGATTATCATGGAATACGAGATATAACACAATAATATACCATAAGATCTCATTACGTCTTGATTATGCATAAAAATAGATCAAATTACCTGATAAAGACTTATAGCTGACCTACTTTGAATTTGGTCTGAACTACATAGCAAACTTGGGCCATTACAAAAGCCTTTTAAACCTATCGAACTAGTTTATTTAGAAGCTCATATAATATGATGTGTGTGTGTATATATTATAATAATAACGACAATAATAATAATTTACTTATATAATTAATAATATGTATTATTTTAAATAAAAGAATATGAAACGTATACCTAATTCATTTATTTCTTATTTAGTCATTTCTTATACATTCTCGCAGTCTTATTAGACAATGTTTTTAATTAATAACATTTTTTTTTATTATTTCACTTCACTTAGTTAATTTTTACTTTACAACATTAAAGATGGGAGAAGTATACTATATTTTATTTAATTTTCTTGGATCATACTTATTTGAAATAGCATATATAATAATATGCATGTCTTTAGTAAGCTTCAAGCCAGACTTATTTTTTAAATAAGCCAGACATATTCTAAAAAAGTCTGTCATATTATCATATACAACAAACCTCACATTTGTAAATTATGCACAAATTATTTACCTAAAAGTCTAGTTTAGCCCAGTCTATTCTCACCCCTGGTTTTTGTGGACAATATTAATAGAACGGATGTACCAGATTACTATATTTATATTATCCTAAAGGATTTTTGAGATTTGGTCGTGCAATTCAATGTGAAGAGTTTTCAGTATACATTCAATAAACAAGAAATGTAGCATATTGTTTAGCTCGATATAAATTTATGAATAACTTCGAACACTTTTGAATTGAAAAATATTGAATATTACTATACTTTTTATTGAAAATATTGTAAGACGATCAAGTCATTCATTTATAACTCATAGTTTTTCTTAAAAAAAATAAAATAATTCAGTTGTTTCATACCTAGTTTAGGTTATTGCGTCATTAGCTCTTTGGTTTCATTTCCAAACGAAATGTTCACTTTAGTGCAATGTTAAAATGAGAAACATATTTATGTTTTACTTATTATCATTTTTCTTTCGAGGAAATTACTTATTTTCATTAAAAAAAGAAATTCTTTTCTTTCTTTCTTCTTTTTATTTATTATTATTATTATTATTGTTATTATTATTATTATTATCATTATTATTATTATTATTATTAACTTTGAAGCCACTTCTCAAACCATCAACTTACATTTCTCATAATTTTCTAAATGTAATCATATTTAATGCTCTTCTCCAAAAAAAAAAAAAAATATTGAAAATGTGGACATAAAGCGTAAGGACTTCCAACTTAGTGTCATCTCCTTAAAAAAAGGAAAAAAAAATATTATTGTCACAATACTTAAATTCAGATGGGTAATTTGGTAATTTAGAAAATTGATTCCACTTTATTAAACAGCCCAATCCATGATATTTTAATTTATATGCAACAACTTTTTAATATGGAAGCGTTATCTGCCCTACTTTGTCCAGATATATACATACATGTGTATACAGTCTCCAACACATAAAGAATAAAAAAGGAAAAGAAAATTGAAAGAAAAAACACACAAACACAATTAAAATACTCAATAATAATGAATGGAAGATTTCAATCTAACTCTACCCACCCCACCAATTCTAAACTCTCTTTTTTTAGTTATTAAATATCAGCAAAATTATCACACCTGTGTTTCATCCTCTCTCTTTCCTGTATAATCTGTTGCAACCCAGCATTTCTGAGTTTTTGAAGTGATAATCGAGATAAAGAACTGAGTACTGGCTTACAGGAAACCATAGGAGAGCTCCCATTGTTTAAGAATTCTTCGGAAGCTGAAATCTTTCGTCATTTTTTGTGGAGTTCGAGGGTTTTCTACTTGTGGGTTTTGCGCGTACATCGTATAATGTGGAGAGTTTTGAAGTTGTTTTGCGGGTGGGAGCCGATCGGAGCAGTGCCGGCGATTTGATGGAAACGAGGTTGTTCAAATTAAACGCCGCCGTTTCATGGAGTTGAGGATTCGGTGTAACCGATGTGCCGAGTTTTCTTCACTCCGAAGATTTAATTTAAATTGTGCTTGTTTATATATCAAGGTAAAACCTTACTTTACTTGTTCTTGTTCGCGATGCCTTATTTTCCCCCTGGAAATGCTTGATTGTGGTTCTCAAACATAAGATTTGGGGTTTTTATAATGAGCTGTAACGGTAGGAAAGTTGGGGGTCTGAAGCCTCTTCGGATGCTTGGAAATAATGCTAGGATAGAAACTGGAAATGGCATTCAAGACTTTGAACTGTTACTTCCAGTTCTACGCTATATAAGAGTTGCATCAATTGAGTTTTTTTGGTTCCTATATTTGGCTAGAATCAATGTTATGGACTAGGGTTCTTTTTCTTCTCTCCTTTTATTTTATTTATGTGTTCTGCTTTTTGTTTCTTGGAAGATGACTAATTGTTACTTGTCAACGTTCTTGGAAAAATTTCCTTTCTTAGGTTACTTTCTACTTAATTTTTAGGCAACTGTGTGCTTAAACGACTTATTGCTCTTGTATTTTCATCCCTGTCACAGCTCAAGATTTCTTTGAAGGTGTGGTATTCATTGATTTGTTTGACTCACTTCTGTCGTACTAAGATAATTGAGTTCAAATTGTGCTTGATGAATATGGTATAACCTTATTAAAATTATTTCTGAGAACTTTTATGTGTTATCTGAACTACTTAGAAGCCCTCTCAGTTGCTTGAGCCTAACTATCGAAGTCAGTTCAAACACGCTTATCTGTTCTTGTATAAGTTTTCTGAAGTCATTGTATCTATCTCTCTTTCAGGTTTTATTGGTTTTGCTGTTCTTGGAAGCTGCATATGTAACACCCAAAGAATTTAGATTGCAAAGAGAAGGAATTGAAGAAGACAAAGAAAATATTGTGACACATTCTTGCATTCACGATCAGATTATTGAACAAAGAAAGAGACCTGGCCGTAAGGTGTATTCGGTTTCTGCTCAGGTCTACAAGGAACCCGACTCTTCCAAGTCCCTTCAACTAAGAGGAAGGGCATTGCTTGGTGTGTCCGAATCATCAAGGCAGCAGCATGATGCCAAACAACCAATTAGGATCTACTTAAATTATGATGCCGTTGGTCATTCATCGGATAGGGACTGCCGGAATGTGGGGGACATAGTAAAGGCAAGTTTATGCAACAAATATAAACATTTTGCATTATGCATTAAATGTTTTCCTTTTGGACTCATGTTGGATTTTTTTATTCCTCCTTTGCCGTTGTATTTCCTTTTCCAGCTAGGGGAACCGGCTGGTGCTTCTTTTTCTGGTACTCCGTCATGTAACCCACATGGGGATCCTCCAATTTATGGAGATTGCTGGTACAATTGTACACTAGATGACATAGCTGGGGAGGACAAAAAGTATCGCCTTCGTAAGGTTATGCTCCTACTTAATTTTCATTTTGTTGTATGATATAGATGGTAGATTGGTTAACATTCGTGTTGAGTTGGTCAAGAGACACTATAATATTCCTCTTCAAAATCTTCCAAGCTGCACGCATGGAGTTGGTAAATTGCTTATTTTTCATACTGTTGTATGATATAGATGGTAGATTGCTATACACTCGGTGTAGAGTTGCTTAATACTCGGGGGGGGGGGGGGGGGGGAGGATGGGATGAAAATTGTGATATTTAATGGTTTAATGATGAGATTTGCATCTTTCAAGGGTTGAGAAAACTAACATTACAAGTCATTTCCAGGCACTTGGGCAGACAGCTGATTGGTTCAGAAGAGCCTTATCTGTTGAGCCTGTGAGGGGGAATTTGCGGTTGAGTGGATATTCTGCATGTGGTCAGGATGGAGGTGTGCAACTTCCCAGGGATTATGTGGAAGGTCTCTCTTGCAAAGGATTTATCACTCTTCAAGTGAATTAGATAGGAGTCTTCTATTGACTGTATTTAAAATACTACCATTAGTAACTTTATCTTTCCATCTTTGATAGAGGGTGTTGCTGATGCGGATTTGGTTCTTCTGGTTACAACAAGACCTACCACAGGCAACACTCTAGCATGGGCAGTGGCATGCGAACGTGATCAATGGGGTCGTGCTATTGCTGGTATTCTTTCTCTCATAAATATTTGAACGAGCTAATTTTGTTAAATACTTTTGCCTCAAACGTGGTCCATTTGCATTGTGCACGCAGGGCATGTAAATGTTGCGCCTCGCCACTTGACTGCGGAAGCAGAAACTTTGCTTTCTGCCACTCTGATTCATGAGGTGGGTTGATTTGGCTTTTCTTTCAAAACATCATCAGATGCCCTTTTTGTTGACAGTTGGGAAGTTTTTACCTTTGTAGGTGATGCATGTCCTTGGATTTGATCCCCATGCATTTGCTCATTTTCGGGATGAGAGAAAAAGAAGGCGTATTCGGGTAAGTTGTGTAATGATGTTTTGTAGTACTCTTGATCAGTTATTGAATGCCATTGCCTAGCATATAATTACATATTTCTCTTTCTCCAACAAAATTTATGATCCATGAAAGAGATTTCTGAGAATTGGAATATCCATCTCCACAAAAATCAGTCATTAATGCCTAATTTCTCTTAATCTTGAAAAATGCAGAAAAGAAGTCCTTGCTAGTTGACCCTGCTTTCTCTTGGTTAGGCGACTTTCTTAATAACGTTAATTTTATACAACTTCTGGAAAATAAATAAGATACTGCCTATTTAATGTTTTCTGAACTTGGATAATTTTCATGATAATCTGGTCATCGATCAACCCATATGTTCAGTTTAAGAAGAGATGGTTTTTGTAATTATTGAAATTGAATATAACATGCACCCAAGTTTCTGATGTTGTCATATTGACAAACATCATTTTGATTGATATGGCTTACTAGCTATATGTGGCTAGTAACAGTATTATTCATCTAACAAGGTAGAACATTATACTTTTTGCTTGACTGAAACGGCAACTAATCTTATTTAAGCAGATTGAATTCTTAAAATAAAAGAAGAGGGGAAGGACAACTTTCCATCCTCATCTGCCGCTGAAGTGGCTTCTTCATAAAAAAAATTACAGTCTTATGTTGACATTATCTAAACATTAGACATATATACACACATATATATATGTATATATATATATTTATATGTAGAATCAAATTAATTCTGTGCAATTTTTGTAGGTTACAGAACAAGTGATGGATGAAAAACTTGGACGAGTGGTAACAAGAGTGGTTCTTCCTCGAGTTATCATGCATTCACGCCATCACTATGGGGTAAACTCCTCCCCCCCCCCCCCCCCCCCCCCCCACTCTCTCTCTATCTGTCTCGCCCTAAATTTTATTTTTCCCCTGAGAAACTTTGAATAGTATGGGGAACTATTTCCTTACAATGTCACATGGTTCTATCCTGAGTTGAACTTGGCAAAAATTTTGTTTTCAGGCTTTCTCTGAGAACTTCACTGGTTTGGAGCTTGAAGATGGTGGAGGGCGTGGTACATCAGGTTTATTTTTTAATTTTTTAATTTTTGTGTGTGTATATATATATTTGTTATCATGCATTTGAATAATCAGGCTAAGGGATTTCCTGTTTCTAATTGGTGTATAATTATAAATCTGCCACAGGGTCTCACTGGGAGAAAAGACTTTTGATGAATGAGATTATGACAGGCTCGGTTGATACAAGATCTGTAGTTTCTAAAATGACACTTGCTTTACTTGAGGACAGTGGATGGTACAGTGCTAATTACAGTATGGCGGACCATCTTGACTGGGGTCGCAATCAGGGTACTGAGTTTGTTACTTCTCCTTGCAACCATTGGAAGGGTGCCTATCATTGCAACTCCACACAGTTTTCAGGATGTACGTATAACAGGGAGGCAGAAGGCTACTGTCCTATTGTAAGTTACAGTGGAGATCTTCCTCATTGGGCTCGTTATTTTCCACAGGCTAACAAAGGTGTGTTCTTTGGTTGCTTTTATAAAATTTGTGTGTACTACTTTTTTTGTCTAAGTATTAATTAATGTGTTTAGTTGTTTCATATTTCTGCATAGTGAGTAACATTTAGCTGTGATGATTCAGTTTGAAGTAGTATGTCCGTATATATGCATTTTAAGAAAAAATTGCTATGGAGTGAAATAAATGAATGTGTGCTTTAGTACAAAGTGGATATGATTATCTTTGTGCGTTCCCATTACATTATCATATATACTAGTTTGAGTAGTTGCTCTGTGATGGTATAATTGAAATTACTGTGTTACTTTTGGTGAATTTGTGCTCTTATGCGGGAGACTAAGAGTTGTCAGATCATCATCATTGCTGCAACTCTGAGTTTCATTAAAAAAAATCTATATGTGCTGATTTTGTATTTTAGCTTTTAAATACTTTTATTTATTTTTCTTTTATTTGAATTCATTCCCACGATTCTCTT
This sequence comes from Caryopteris x clandonensis, assembly GCA_028749325.2. NCBI lineage: Eukaryota > Viridiplantae > Streptophyta > Magnoliopsida > Lamiales > Lamiaceae > Caryopteris > Caryopteris x clandonensis. Next base: position 377 of record JAPYKT020000033.1, on the reverse strand, counting down.
GATCTCATCAGTGATTCACCAATTGGATAATAATATTGTAGAGAGTCATGCCTCCTGTCCATAAAAACTAAAATAGATAAATTATTTTTTCAATCTCTAAACAGCAACAAAAGAGTTAAAGGAAGGTGGTTCTGCATATGTTGACTTTTTTCTCCTGTTGTTTCAGGTGGCCAGTCATCACTGGCCGATTATTGCACTTACTTTGTAGCATACTCCGATGGTTCTTGTACAGATACTAATAGTGCTAGGGCACCTGACAGGATGTTGGGTGAAGTGCGCGGAACGAACTCAAGGTAGGATTTGGTTTTGAATGGTTTTATGGTATTATTAGTTGAATGATAGTCATTGATTTTTCTTGTGTCATTGCATGTAGGTGC